>OZ012736.1:63105074-63705074 GCA_963859935.3 Lathyrus sativus
AATCACTAAACAGCTACACCAAAAGCGACCTCGTAACTACGAGCAATACTACTACTTGATACCTGCACGATGTCATGTAGGACATCATTCCAGCAGAAGGGTGAGAAATATTATCATAATAACAATGCATATAATTATATATACACAAATACACAAGCACAAAATACATATATTCCACATTTTCTCACCACAATTCATTATAACTCATCATGTACAATACAACATATATATAGTCAAATATGGATAATCACCAAGCATATTCATCATGCACGTATCCATAAATCTCAATATTCCACATGAACATACACATATTATGTTTACTCACTAATTCACAATTACACATTCACAATTCTCAAATCAACAATTCATGTTCATAAGCATACTTTCATACAATGATCACATATTCACAACTCTCAATTACACAAGTAATGCACATACGCGTATGCATAACTTCATACAACAATCATATATTCATTCCATGAGACTCAATGCAACTCATGCCATGTGGTACCAACACTTGTTATCATTTTTCGGTTTTTACACTTAAACCGGGTCCGTTCCCTAGACCGATAACAACAAAAGCCCGTTCCCTAAGCTTTCAAACCCCGCTCTAGGTTTGGGACAAGTCACTAGCCTCCACGAAACTAGCAAACATTGCCTCTTGACTAAATGATGCATATGCAATCAACAACAAAATGCACTTAAGACCGATCACATGTCTTAATCCCATGCATTCACATAATTCCTCCCTTCAAGAATTAAACAAGATTGCGCACACAACATATCATATAATCAAGTATTCATACTTTTCATCAACATATTTGTCCAACAATGCACGCATATCTTACAATATGCTCTCATGCATTAATTCACAATAATCGGATACAACAAATATGCATTCATAATTCAACCTCATTACCTTTTCAAACAATGCACACATATTCACAATATATTCTCATGCATTCACAATATCGCATACAATCAATATGCATTTACACTTCAATATCATTACCACATTTATCAAGCAATGCACACATATTCACAATATGTTCTCATGCATTCTTCACATACAAACAATATGCATATATTTGTCAAAAGACTATATTTCATAATCGATTCCACCATCTAGGATTCACGCCATACGGCTACCCACAGCATATCATATCACAACATGCACAAGCTATACGTTATATAACAAAAGTATTCTGCACAATAACACATCAATCACACACATTCGCGACGGTAAAAATCAACACAACAATATGTTTTCAATTTTCTGCTATAATTGAACTAGGTACAGGCCTCAAAGCCATTTTTTCTAGAAAGATAATCTCGTTAACTTACCAACGCTTCGAACGGGGGTCAAAACCGACTTACGGTTCAAGAGTTATGAATTTTTGAAGTTTTCCGAAAAACCAGAATTTTGCCTAAACACGGTTACGGGATTTTGCTTTTTCGCCCGAAAATCCGACCGATTCAATTCTTTTTTTCGAAACAAACACATACTCATACTCACCTAACATATAGCAGTAAATTAGAACCATTAAACACGATTACTACGACGTCCGATTTTCACTCAAATCTCAAACCCTCAATTATCCAAAAATGTCAAAACTCGCAAACTCAACCAAATTCAATCAAACGAAATTCAATAATCATGGCTAAACATTACCCGACTAAACTATGCAATTTATTTTGAATTCTAACCGTTCAAAACTCGATTCTACCGATTAAACCATTTAGGCCCTAGAAATGGAAAATAGAGAAAAACACCCAACAAATCCAACACAACTCATACATAATCATACACATTGATCAAATAATAATGTTTCTCACCCTTACCTTGATTGGATTGAAGCTTGAAGTTGATTCTTGATGATTTCTCCAAGTTTCCCTCTTCTCTTCTCTTTTCTCCTTTTTCTCTATTATTTCTCTCCTTTTCTTTCTTTCTTTCTCTTATGTTTCTATCTCTTTTCTTTTCTCTCCAATTTTCCTTATATATCCTTCTATTTTCTTTCCATCATAATTCTTCTCTAAAAAATATCTATCAATTCTTTTCTCACAAAATATCTCATTTTATCATTAATTAGAGAATATCTAATAAATCCACATTATTCTACCAAGTAGAATAAATTAATTAAATTCATTAACTCATTTAAATAAATCCAATAATTTATTTAAATCAGATAAATCACATAAACCAATTAATTAACACAATTAATCACTTATTGAAAAATTGGGCTGTTACAACCCTCCCCCACTTTAGGAATTTTCGTCCTCGAAAATGTTACCTGATTCAAATAACTCTGGATACGACTCTCGCATCCTAATCTCCCAACTACCTCCACCAAAGGAATCTCTATACCTCGAAGTTGCTTCTTGTTCATCAACCTGAACTGGCAATGTCTCAACAATCAAATCCTCTCTCACTCATACACTATCCATCCGAATAAATTCACTTCCTCAACTTAGACACATGAACACATCATGCAATTCCCCCAATCATATCAACCAAACATCACAAAACACAACAATTTGTTCTGTCGGATTCGGCAAAACAAATACACGAGCTGTTGACAGCTTTCCTAACAATTCCTTAAACTTTCTTCACAGTAGAATATTACTACTTCTTCTCCAACTCTTAAAATGTTTAAAGTCCAATTACCGATATAGTATCCCACATCTTACTTCCTTTAATAATCACCAGAAGTCGCTATCCACCCTTTATATACTCGACCTCATAATCTATTACCGTAGCACACACACCAGACACAAGTCTCAAAACTACTCAATCAATTTAATTCTTTGACTATCCAAATAGACATATAACATGGAGCTCTCAATATCAGACTAGTTTCCGCAACTAAGCCGATCACAACCCCACTTCACGTCTTGGCTATCACTACCTTCATTAACACTCAAAACTCCCATCAAAATTAAACATCTCAACATTGTCCTGCGCCGACTCATCAAAACAATTCTTAAGCACTTGGCTTAATTCCAAATAATTCACTGCTCACGCCATTTAAGCTTGCAAGACACGTCTATCCCATCCAACATAATCCCAACTACTATCAACAAGAGATTAAGGGTGATCAGTTCCTCAATTTGTTAATAGACAGTCGACAATCATAATGGGGCATAAACCGTCTTTACCAAACTATAAGAGCGTTCAACTATACACTAAGCTACAACTCCACACTTGCAGCATCTTGGAGAAGCACCAGTTTCTCCCCCACTTGAATCATTCTCACTCTTGCAGACAAAGGTTAGACAACAAACATGTATCGACAGTGTTTTCACACACATGTCATATACCAGGGAACAAACAACATTAGACAACTTGGCCGGACGGACCGACCTGCTCTGATACCACTAATGTAACACCCTTTTAAACCCCACGGATAATATATGAATAATCAGAGTAAATTTCCATCATTTACAAAAGGGCATTACACATAACTTTCAAAATATCAAAACCACCTGTCATGCTCATTACTATTTCAATATAAAATTATGCTTTACAAAACTTCACTTTGCATGTAGCAGCGGATTCAATTATACCACAATTTTCATAAAAGAAACATTTGTTTTTATCATATAAAACAACATCACTTAGACACTAAGGCCAACATCATAATATTCCAATGGATATAAACACGTTTATAGAGTACACAATGTATATCTTAAACACAACCCAAGCGATCCCAGTGTTACATGACCAGAGCATGACTCGACCCAATATAATTAAATCACTAAACAGCTACACCAAAAGCGACCTCGTAACTACGAGCAATACTACTACTTGATACCTGCACGATGTCATGTAGGACATCATTCCAGCAGAAGGGTGAGAAATATTATCATAATAACAATGCATATAATTATATATACACAAATACACAAGCACAAAATACATATATTCCACATTTTCTCACCACAATTCATTATAACTCATCATGTACAATACAACATATATATAGTCAAATATGGATAATCACCAAGCATATTCATCATGCACGTATCCATAAATCTCAATATTCCACATGAACATACACATATTATGTTTACTCACTAATTCACAATTACACATTCACAATTCTCAAATCAACAATTCATGTTCATAAGCATACTTTCATACAATGATCACATATTCACAACTCTCAATTACACAAGTAATGCACATACGCGTATGCATAACTTCATACAACAATCATATATTCATTCCATGAGACTCAATGCAACTCATGCCATGTGGTACCAACACTTGTTATCATTTTTCGGTTTTTACACTTAAACCGGGTCCGTTCCCTAGACCGATAACAACAAAAGCCCGTTCCCTAAGCTTTCAAACCCCGCTCTAGGTTTGGGACAAGTCACTAGCCTCCACGAAACTAGCAAACATTGCCTCTTGACTAAATGATGCATATGCAATCAACAACAAAATGCACTTAAGACCGATCACATGTCTTAATCCCATGCATTCACATAATTCCTCCCTTCAAGAATTAAACAAGATTGCGCACACAACATATCATATAATCAAGTATTCATACTTTTCATCAACATATTTGTCCAACAATGCACGCATATCTTACAATATGCTCTCATGCATTAATTCACAATAATCGGATACAACAAATATGCATTCATAATTCAACCTCATTACCTTTTCAAACAATGCACACATATTCACAATATATTCTCATGCATTCACAATATCGCATACAATCAATATGCATTTACACTTCAATATCATTACCACATTTATCAAGCAATGCACACATATTCACAATATGTTCTCATGCATTCTTCACATACAAACAATATGCATATATTTGTCAAAAGACTATATTTCATAATCGATTCCACCATCTAGGATTCACGCCATACGGCTACCCACAGCATATCATATCACAACATGCACAAGCTATACGTTATATAACAAAAGTATTCTGCACAATAACACATCAATCACACACATTCGCGACGGTAAAAATCAACACAACAATATGTTTTCAATTTTCTGCTATAATTGAACTAGGTACAGGCCTCAAAGCCATTTTTTCTAGAAAGATAATCTCGTTAACTTACCAACGCTTCGAACGGGGGTCAAAACCGACTTACGGTTCAAGAGTTATGAATTTTTGAAGTTTTCCGAAAAACCAGAATTTTGCCTAAACACGGTTACGGGATTTTGCTTTTTCGCCCGAAAATCCGACCGATTCAATTCTTTTTTTCGAAACAAACACATACTCATACTCACCTAACATATAGCAGTAAATTAGAACCATTAAACACGATTACTACGACGTCCGATTTTCACTCAAATCTCAAACCCTCAATTATCCAAAAATGTCAAAACTCGCAAACTCAACCAAATTCAATCAAACGAAATTCAATAATCATGGCTAAACATTACCCGACTAAACTATGCAATTTATTTTGAATTCTAACCGTTCAAAACTCGATTCTACCGATTAAACCATTTAGGCCCTAGAAATGGAAAATAGAGAAAAACACCCAACAAATCCAACACAACTCATACATAATCATACACATTGATCAAATAATAATGTTTCTCACCCTTACCTTGATTGGATTGAAGCTTGAAGTTGATTCTTGATGATTTCTCCAAGTTTCCCTCTTCTCTTCTCTTTTCTCCTTTTTCTCTATTATTTCTCTCCTTTTCTTTCTTTCTTTCTCTTATGTTTCTATCTCTTTTCTTTTCTCTCCAATTTTCCTTATATATCCTTCTATTTTCTTTCCATCATAATTCTTCTCTAAAAAATATCTATCAATTCTTTTCTCACAAAATATCTCATTTTATCATTAATTAGAGAATATCTAATAAATCCACATTATTCTACCAAGTAGAATAAATTAATTAAATTCATTAACTCATTTAAATAAATCCAATAATTTATTTAAATCAGATAAATCACATAAACCAATTAATTAACACAATTAATCACTTATTGAAAAATTGGGCTGTTACAACCCTCCCCCACTTTAGGAATTTTCGTCCTCGAAAATGTTACCTGATTCAAATAACTCTGGATACGACTCTCGCATCCTAATCTCCCAACTACCTCCACCAAAGGAATCTCTATACCTCGAAGTTGCTTCTTGTTCATCAACCTGAACTGGCAATGTCTCAACAATCAAATCCTCTCTCACTCATACACTATCCATCCGAATAAATTCACTTCCTCAACTTAGACACATGAACACATCATGCAATTCCCCCAATCATATCAACCAAACATCACAAAACACAACAATTTGTTCTGTCGGATTCGGCAAAACAAATACACGAGCTGTTGACAGCTTTCCTAACAATTCCTTAAACTTTCTTCACAGTAGAATATTACTACTTCTTCTCCAACTCTTAAAATGTTTAAAGTCCAATTACCGATATAGTATCCCACATCTTACTTCCTTTAATAATCACCAGAAGTCGCTATCCACCCTTTATATACTCGACCTCATAATCTATTACCGTAGCACACACACCAGACACAAGTCTCAAAACTACTCAATCAATTTAATTCTTTGACTATCCAAATAGACATATAACATGGAGCTCTCAATATCAGACTAGTTTCCGCAACTAAGCCGATCACAACCCCACTTCACGTCTTGGCTATCACTACCTTCATTAACACTCAAAACTCCCATCAAAATTAAACATCTCAACATTGTCCTGCGCCGACTCATCAAAACAATTCTTAAGCACTTGGCTTAATTCCAAATAATTCACTGCTCACGCCATTTAAGCTTGCAAGACACGTCTATCCCATCCAACATAATCCCAACTACTATCAACAAGAGATTAAGGGTGATCAGTTCCTCAATTTGTTAATAGACAGTCGACAATCATAATGGGGCATAAACCGTCTTTACCAAACTATAAGAGCGTTCAACTATACACTAAGCTACAACTCCACACTTGCAGCATCTTGGAGAAGCACCAGTTTCTCCCCCACTTGAATCATTCTCACTCTTGCAGACAAAGGTTAGACAACAAACATGTATCGACAGTGTTTTCACACACATGTCATATACCAGGGAACAAACAACATTAGACAACTTGGCCGGACGGACCGACCTGCTCTGATACCACTAATGTAACACCCTTTTAAACCCCACGGATAATATATGAATAATCAGAGTAAATTTCCATCATTTACAAAAGGGCATTACACATAACTTTCAAAATATCAAAACCACCTGTCATGCTCATTACTATTTCAATATAAAATTATGCTTTACAAAACTTCACTTTGCATGTAGCAGCGGATTCAATTATACCACAATTTTCATAAAAGAAACATTTGTTTTTATCATATAAAACAACATCACTTAGACACTAAGGCCAACATCATAATATTCCAATGGATATAAACACGTTTATAGAGTACACAATGTATATCTTAAACACAACCCAAGCGATCCCAGTGTTACATGACCAGAGCATGACTCGACCCAACATAATTAAATCACTAAACAGCTACACCAAAAGCGACCTCGTAACTACGAGCAATACTACTACTTGATACCTGCACGATGTCATGTAGGACATCATTCCAGCAGAAGGGTGAGAAATATTATCATAATAACAATGCATATAATTATATATACACAAATACACAAGCACAAAATACATATATTCCACATTTTCTCACCACAATTCATTATAACTCATCATGTACAATACAACATATATATAGTCAAATATGGATAATCACCAAGCATATTCATCATGCACGTATCCATAAATCTCAATATTCCACATGAACATACACATATTATGTTTACTCACTAATTCACAATTACACATTCACAATTCTCAAATCAACAATTCATGTTCATAAGCATACTTTCATACAATGATCACATATTCACAACTCTCAATTACACAAGTAATGCACATACGCGTATGCATAACTTCATACAACAATCATATATTCATTCCATGAGACTCAATGCAACTCATGCCATGTGGTACCAACACTTGTTATCATTTTTCGGTTTTTACACTTAAACCGGGTCCGTTCCCTAGACCGATAACAACAAAAGCCCGTTCCCTAAGCTTTCAAACCCCGCTCTAGGTTTGGGACAAGTCACTAGCCTCCACGAAACTAGCAAACATTGCCTCTTGACTAAATGATGCATATGCAATCAACAACAAAATGCACTTAAGACCGATCACATGTCTTAATCCCATGCATTCACATAATTCCTCCCTTCAAGAATTAAACAAGATTGCGCACACAACATATCATATAATCAAGTATTCATACTTTTCATCAACATATTTGTCCAACAATGCACGCATATCTTACAATATGCTCTCATGCATTAATTCACAATAATCGGATACAACAAATATGCATTCATAATTCAACCTCATTACCTTTTCAAACAATGCACACATATTCACAATATATTCTCATGCATTCACAATATCGCATACAATCAATATGCATTTACACTTCAATATCATTACCACATTTATCAAGCAATGCACACATATTCACAATATGTTCTCATGCATTCTTCACATACAAAAAATATGCATATATTTGTCAAAAGACTATATTTCATAATCGATTCCACCATCTAGGATTCACGCCATACGGCTACCCACAGCATATCATATCACAACATGCACAAGCTATACGTTATATAACAAAAGTATTCTGCACAATAACACATCAATCACACACATTCGCGACGGTAAAAATCAACACAACAATATGTTTTCAATTTTCTGCTATAATTGAACTAGGTACAGGCCTCAAAGCCATTTTTTCTAGAAAGATAATCTCGTTAACTTACCAACGCTTCGAACGGGGGTCAAAACCGACTTACGGTTCAAGAGTTATGAATTTTTGAAGTTTTCCGAAAAACCAGAATTTTGCCTAAACACGGTTACGGGATTTTGCTTTTTCGCCCGAAAATCCGACCGATTCAATTCTTTTTTTCGAAACAAACACATACTCATACTCACCTAACATATAGCAGTAAATTAGAACCATTAAACACGATTACTACTGTCGCTACTGCGAAAATCGGCGCCGGCTGAACAGAAGAGTCGCCACCGTGCGTTATTTATCCCACGGGAGGGAAAGGAAACGCTCAGAGTAAACCTCGCACAATACGGGAAAGGTATGGTCATCGCAACCAAAACCTGGATTCGGGAGTCGGTTACGCAAGGGGAAGGTATTAGCACCCCTCACGTCCGTCGTACTCGACGGGATCCACGCTTGTTTTCGGGTATGGATTGTTATTCTATCTAAACTATAGGTCAAGGGTTAAAAAGAAAATAAAATGGAAATAAAAATGACTCGGCAAAGTATCGCACTTTATGCCTACGTATTCCCGTCTGGAACGAGAAATCAGAGTCAACGTAGTTCGCCTACCTACGGGAAAGGAGGGGAAGGTTGCTCGCTAGGATATCGCATCCTATGCCTACGTACTTTCATACAGCATGAAAGATCAGAGCAAACGTAGTTCGGGCCACGTACGACACAAGTCTGTCCTGGTTGATTTTATTCCTTCTGAAAAAGGTTTTCTGATTAGCGGTCCAAGCGGACAAAAATGACGTTTTGGTGAGTTCACATTCTTTTACGGAAGAAGTGTCTTTTATTGTGTTTGAAATCTTTATGTGTTTTTCTGTTTGTTTTGAGAAAGAAAGAGACAGAACTCTAACCTACGGTTGCGAAGGGAAACAAACTAACCTAGTGTTATCATGCATGGGTTAAGACCTAATGTCTATCATGCTCCTCTCTTGCACAGAGAGAAACAGAGATCCTAAGGGATAGGCAGAAACAGAAACAATATCAGATATATACAGTAAAGCAGTAAAATGCATGGATGCAACAGTACAAGCGAGGCAAGGGAGTCCCACTCAACCTCGAACCTAGAAAACAATAGGCGAAAGTGAACAGACTTCACTCTCAACCCAGCAGGGTAAACAGCAAACAATACAGTTCAGAAAACCAATCAATACATCAGCAAACGAAATACAGCAGAAGCAACAGCATCAGCAGCTCTGAATCAACAACTGGCTTCAAGCAACCTCCAATCAGCTACAGGCTTCAACAAGCATCAATCTCCATCTTCATGGCCTTCAGGCAAGGGCTTTGATCATCAGTCTTCCATCTGCAATGGCTTTTCTTCAAAGTCAAACCTCCAGGATGAGGGATTAGTCACAAGAGTGAATTGGGTGTTAAGCAATCAGTTGACTACCAAAGGTGGTGAACAAACTGCTTCTAACACAAGAGACATTTTCTCTCAAGAGTTCTATCTCATAGACACTGTTACCAAGCCTTCCAAAGGAAGGGGGTGAGTGTCTTAGAGAGACTCTGAATCACAGAGAAGAATGGATGCAGACAAGGCAATCCATGTTTGGGAAACAATCTTTCTAATCTAGAGCTCTGCCTAGCTCCTAAACCCTAGTCTCCTCAACAACTGATAGCAGGAAACTCCTCCTCAACTCTGACAGTTGATCTTCAGCATTTGAATCTCCAATAGCTTCATCTCCACAAATCTTCAGCTTCCCCAGGGCCCCAGACAAACCCAATACCCATACAAACAATCAATAAACCCCAGAGGGCACACCACACCAAACAACAGATATAATATCAGTAACAATAGCAGTAGGGGAATCCTAACTTTTTCTAAGGGATCTAATAACTACCCATAGCCCCTATAGTCCCATAACTAATCTATTCAAACCCTAAGTCCTAAAGGAGAAAATTGAACTTCCTAAGTTGTCACCTAAAAACCCTAGTTTTGTTCATGATATTCAAGCATTTATTAATCACCTAAAATTAACTCCTAAAAATGGGAACTAAAATATTCCTACAAGCTTAACATCTCATCTAAACAATATAAAAAGAATGACCAAAAAATATTAAAGCATGTGAGAGAACAAAAATCACAAAAATAATGCATGAAATGAATCTATTTAATATGCTATTTATTTAGAAAATATGAAAAAAATATGAAATAAAACTAAAAATGAAAATTTATTTTCCTATAATATTCTAGACATTTTAATGAAAACATGGTAAAAAGAATGAATTAAAAAGCATTTTTTATGAATTATTTATGAATTTTCAAAGATGGTAAAATATTAAAATGAAATAAGAAAAATTAAAATGAATTAAATGAGGGAGGGGGGTTAGAATAGTAGGCGCGCTCAGTTCAGTCCAGGATGGGCCTCCTAAAGGGGGGTGCTGGTAGCGTTTCACACTGGGCCCAATCAACCATCAGAATTAAAAACAAAAGGGAATCAGCTGGGGGTAAGAATAGCAGCGAAAACACGTTCAGATCCGTATTGGGCTTAGAATAGGGGGTGGAATTAGCAACAACCAACTCAGGCCCGCCCGTTTCAATTAATGAAACGGTGCGTTTTGGCCAGCTTCATTCTTTCCCTCCAAATTCAGATCAAATACCAGCCATCCGATCCTACCCTAAGTCAAAAGTCCAAGCTACCATGAACGGTCATGATTGTTTCTTCTCCAAAACGACCTGCAACTAGGGTTTGGATGCCATGAAAGCTCCCATGCACGAGCTATCTTCCATCAAGCTGTTCTCCATCATCAGGCCATGAATCAACATGCTGTAAACATGAAATCTGCTCCAAATCTCTCCCTCTACAATCCTAGGGCATCAATTCACTTTGAAATTCACCACAACAACAAACACGATTGGATCAACACTCGGCCTCCATTGAAATGCGCTGCTATGCATCATCACCAATCTTCCTCAAACCTAGCCTAAATTAAACTACATCTAATGGAGATTAACCTATGCTATCAAGTTGCAATTATAACACATTCATCCAAGAGATTCGAACACAAACAGATTATGGCACCTGTTAACAAACCTCACCAAATCGTTCCAAACTCACCTAAACTAATCTCCTAACCACCTAGATTGCATCTAAACTAACAACATCATGCCAAATTAACTAGATCAAGCAGTTTGAATGAAAACTTACCTAGTAAGAAATCTTGAGAAACAGCTATGGAGGATGTGGATCTGAAGCTTTTAAGTGTTGAATCTTGATCAATCCTTGAGGAACTTAATTCTGTATGCACAAACTTGAAGGTTCCTTGCTTGAATCATGCAATCCACTTGAACTTGTGATTTTGATGATCTTGAGAAAAGCACTCGAAAATGGATGATAACTACCAGAAACTTGCTTCAATTATGATCTATGATGATGATGGAGTGAAATTGAATTGATTATGATGAAGATTGATGAAGAATTTGAGAGATTTGGAATGAAACTCCAATGAAAAAGTGTGTGAAATTATGTGGAATTCTTGGTGCAAATGAGGCCAACCCTTGCCAAATTCTCCTTTCATGAATATATAGACCCCAAATGAACATTCTAGATCCATCTTGCACATTCCCTTGTTTTCAAACTTTGGCTCATTTTTGATTATGTTTCTTAAATGATAAGCAACCATGGATAACTTCATTTTTTCCTTCTAAACTCAAAAAAGTGGGTGAACCATTGTTCTTAGAATTGTTTTTCCATTCAAAATCATATATTGGAAGTCTCCATTTGGACTTGTAAATCTCCCAAACCATTTTCCAACTTGAAATTATTCACTTTATAAGCCTTTTTAGTTCATATTTTGACCAATCATGCAACTCCATGCTATGAGCTTCTCCAATAACTTGTGACCTTCTTTCTAGACTTAAAATCCCATTTGGAGCAAGTTTGATGTTGTAAGTTTTTCCATTTGAGGCCTCCTTGTATGAGTTTTGGGTATAGGTTAAAATGACCTGTAATTCACAAATGCCCAAAATACCCTTTGCTTGTCAAGACCATAAGTTGAGTTCTCCACATCATATGAAGGCATGCCATACCATTCTAGAAAGCTAAGACAATGAGGAACAATTCTTATGTTGACCAAGAATTCATTTGAAATCTCCTTGAGGGGTAAAACTAGCTTGGAAGTCAAGTCACTTTCACAGACAAAAATTCAGACACCCCAAATGACCTGTAACTTGTAAGGACCATAACTTGAGTTCTATAAATCTCCTTGAGGTCTTCCACCACTCAAATTAAAGGTCTTGAGATCCTCTACAAGTTTCATGTTGGCCAAGAAGCCATTTGAAGTTAGCATTTTGACTTATCTTTCTTGGAAATTTGACCTAAACTAGGGGATTTTACAGAGAAACCCTAATTTAGTAACTCCTCTTCTCCTTGATTTTTCTTGAATTCTCCTTGTCATATCTCCATATCCTTCTTCATATATCAAATGTTGATCCCCACATCTCTCCAATAGACTTGAATGCCCTCTTAAGTCAGTCAATTGACCTAGGGTTGACCTAGGGTTGACCCAGATGAAACCCTAGTTGACTGTCTTCAACTATAGCTCTTGTGCTTTCATCAATGACTTGTTTTCTTCTCCAAATGACTTTATAAGTCTCTCAAGATGTCTAGATGCCTTCAATCCACAGCTCACAACCCTCTTGTTGACCCTCAGATACCCTCAGCTAGGAGATGATCCCAAGGCTTGCTCTGCTGAACTCTTTGCCTTCAAATTCTTTCCTGATGACTTGAATGAGGTTGAATTATGATGATAACCTCTTGCTAGGCCTCTAGAGATGGAAGCAATAATTGGTCCCCTGTTGAATGACTTGCTATGCTTATGTTATGCAGATGGTTAGTCTATGTACATGATTCTACATGCAAATGCTAATGATAATGAAACATGAATCCAAGGAATAAGGTTGAGCAAATTTTAGGGTGCAACAGCTGCCCCTATTCAAGCGACTTGGACCCGATTGGATGAAGAGCCCGGAGCCTTCAGACATTCGCGGTACGAGACGGTTGAATACTAGTGAAACCAGAAATTTGCCAACCGCAGAAATAAACTGCGCTCCTGCTTGCGGAATGACATTCGTCAGCTGAATCTGACTGTTAGAGTAACCCACTGATCTCGCACGACCGTGCTGGGGATTGTCTTCATCGTTCTGAAGAGGATTCTGTCATAACAGATTGCTTGCTTGTCCACGTTAGGACTCTGTCTGTCATCAACACGAAGAAATCTCAACTAAAACTTGTCCACGTTAGGACTCCCCTTACTGTCAACCCAGGAAAATCTCGGCAACTCCGCTGGGGATAATTCACCTGCATTTCAATAAACTGAATCGTCCACGTTAGGAAAAACTCTTCCACGTTAGGAATAACACCTGTCCACGTTAGGAGTCACATCGTCCACGTTAGGAGTAACGCTTTTATCTTTCCACGTTAGGAAGCAATCTTCTTTCCACGTAAAGAGAACTACATCAATCTGTCCACGTAAGGACTCCAATGCCATTTGACATGTCCGCGTCAGGACTCCGATCTTTCCACGTAATGAATTCACCTTTGGTTCTAAATCTGTCCACGTCAGGACTCAACTTCTCGAATCTGTCCACGTCAGGACCCCAATTTCTCCGCGTAAGGAATAAACTTCTTCTTCCACGTTAGGAATATCTTGATATGATCTGTCCGCGTCAGGACTAAACTCTCTTTCCACGTCAGGAATAATTCATTTCTTTCCACGTCAGGAACCAATCTTGATATGTCCGCGTAAGGACTCTGATCTTTCCACGTAAGGAATACCAACTTCTTTCTGATTTGTCCGCGTCAGGACTCATTTTTCCACGTAAGGAATTCATCTTTACCTGTCCACGTAAGGACTCTCTTTTTCCACGTTAGGAATACTGTCATTTCCACATAAGGAAACCTCTTCTGATACGTCCGCGTAAGGACTACATCGTCCACGTTAGGACCCCCTTCTTTCCGCGTAAGGAAAAATAATTTCTTTGATTTGTCCGTGTAAGGACACTGACCTCGTCTTGATATGTCCACGTTAGGACTCAGGCGTCCTCGACTCACTGAGGAAATAAGACTTGTCCACGTAAGGACTCACACCTTCGACTCACTGGGGAAATATCCGCGTTAGGACTTACACCTTGCCAACAACACGAAGAAGGATAACTTCGTCCACGTCAGGATTCTTGTATCTTGTCATCACAAAGAAATACAAACTTGTCCACGTCAGGACGCACATTTCACCATTACGAATAAAGATATCCGTTGAAAACCAATGATCCACGTCAGGATACCAACACGAAGAGTAACCAATCTTTTGTCAACGTCATGACCTCCCTTTCTCCAAATTTCGAGAGGCCGAATCTATCCACGTCAGGATTAACACACCTTACCAATCCAGTAAAACAAACTTGTCCACGTTAGGACGCCCACTTCTGAAGAAATCCCGTCATTCTAGGAATAAATTGTCTACGTCAGGACTTAATTCTTCAATGATCCTTTCCCACAAACTGCTCAGCACTGACGTGACAGCGACTTCGAGATGAACTCTACTGGGGATGTCTGAAAACCCACTATCGGACACCTGCTTCGAAATTCTGATTCATGCGACTCGTTGATGACAAACGAACTCTGCTTGGGGATAAGAAGACACTTATCCTGGCCACTCTGGCTGGGGAAGATAAGATGCACTTGCATAAATGACTTTGCTGGAGACAAAGAGAGTTTTATCATGACAACTCTGTGGGGAATACCGCCGAAACTGACATTATTATTGAATATCTCCTGCCGAGATCTTGACTGTTTGGTGATTTATTTGAGCAAGAGCTCTCTCCACCTGAACTACTGGAGTACAGAAACTACTTCAGCAAAATAAATGCTGGAAGGGTAACGCCGACTCGCCGGGGATAGCCTGATGCTACAAAATTATTCCAGCAAAATAAATGCTAATAGGATGAAGTCGACCCTGCTGGGAAGTTGGGAACTCAAACCACCCGTCTTGTTGAAGTACCCCCTGCTGGGGAATATAACTCAAACGAAATACCTTGCGGAGGTAACCCCCTGCTGGGGAATAGCAGATGCGCCTGGTATGATTGAGCCTCTGCTAGAGAGTGAACTAATATCACACAGTATCTCTGACAAAATAAATGACAGGAACCACCATCGACTCTGCCTGGGAGAGTCTTGATCCTCAGATTCCACTGGAAGGAAAAAACACTTGCTGAAAAGAGAACTCCGCTGGGGATGGCTGGATTCTCTTGGGGAAGATTAACTGACTCCACTGGAGGAGAATGCATGACCCTGCGGGGGGAGATGAACCTGTCTGAATACAGCCTTACGATCGCGGAATCACCCAACTCTGCTGAGGACGAGTAACTTCTCTGGAGCACGTCCTTTGGATAAGCTACGGCTAGCTGGGGAATTCTACCCTTCTTCAGGAAGAACATGCCTGACCTGCGTGGGGATCAAGCCTTTCACTATTGCAATCTTTTGATCACCTTCCTCGTATGGTTATGAAACCTGCAACAACACAAACAAGACACGACAAGCCTATGCAATCGAATCAATTCAGGTTAGTGACGCTACACTCAGTTAATTCAAAGCTTTAACAATTGTTGGCAAGGGCCAGTGATGTTATACTCATGCTAGCTTCAGTAAACTTAGGCGTTTTATCATGCGCAAAACAGTAAAGAACAGGCATCAAGTACTGAATAACACATTTTCATTGATTGGGCCCCTGAATGGGCGGAGTTTTTGTACACGGGATGTAACTCCTGAAAAGAGGAAGCTACACAAAGCAAATATACAAGTATGCAAGTATTCACAAGAAGCATAAATATTGACAAATTAAATTTTGTACACATGTCGGCAACTGGATGCAGATGAACATCACGAACTGATCCTCCCATGACTCGTCCGACTCTAATACTTTCCCGGTATCCCCACTTCTGAAGAGGTTGTATCCGATAACTGACTCCTCAAACATATTCTCCCGCATTGATGCTCATTGAATACCAAATTCGGACCGCAGTCATTTGCTTTTCTCATCCCTAACTTTTGCGTGAACCGCCCTTTACGGGTTTTCAGTTCACCGGGATACCCCTTTTTGCCGAAGCCGCCCAGTGTAGGTTTTCAACTTCGCGGGTGTACATTTTTCAATTTTATCCCTAACTTTTGCCCGAACCTTTCATTCTGTTTTTGGTTCGCCAGGATGCCCCATTTTTGCCTGGACTCTCTTTTTTCTGTCCAGCGGGTCTATTTTAAGCAAAGTATTTTTTAACTGCGTCCGAATTCACAGGTGATGCAAAGTCTTCCCCGTCCATGGTGGACAACAATAAAGCTCCTCCTGAAAAGACCTTCTTGACAACGTATGGCCCTTCGTAATTGGGGGTCCACTTGCCCCTGTGATCTGCTTGCGGCGGGAGAATCCTTTTCAGCACAAGGTCGCCCGTCTGAAAGCTTCGCGGAAGTATCTTCTTGTCGTACGCTTTCTTCATTCGTCTTTGATACAAACGACCGTATGCCAGAGAAGCTAGCCTCTTCTCATCCATCAAACTCAATTGATTCAATCTATTCGTTACCCATTCTGCCTCGTCCAGCTGAACGTCTCGCAATACCCTCAGAGAAGGGATCTCAACTTCCAATGGTAATACCGCTTCCATTCCGTATACCAACGAGAATGGAGTTGCCCCGGTTGATGTGCGTACCGTCGTACGATAACCGTGCAAAGCGAAAGGTAGCATTTCATGCCAATCCTTATACGTCACCACCATTTTCTGGACGATCTTCTTGATATTCTTATTGGCCGCTTCGACAGCGCCATTCATCTTGGGTCGGTAAGGGGAGGAGTTGTGATGTTCGATCTTGAAATTCTGACAGAGCTCCTTCATCATTTTGTTGTTCAGATTAGAACCATTATCCGTGATTATCCGCTCAGGAATTCCGTATCGGCAAATGATATCTCTCTTGATGAATCTAGCCACCACTTGCTTCGTTACATTTGCGTAAGACGCTGCTTCCACCCACTTGGTGAAATAATCGATTGCTACTAGTATGAACCGATGCCCGTTAGAAGCCGTCGGCTCAATCTTTCCGATCATATCGATTCCCCACATCGAGAATGGCCATGGAGATGACATCACATTTAGAGGACTCGGAGGCACATGTATTTTGTCAGCATAAATTTGGCACTTGTGGCACTTTCTTGCAAATTTGAAACAATCAGTTTCCATCGTCAGCCAAAAATAACCTGCCCGCAGCAGTTTTCTCGTCATAGCATGCCCGCCAGCATGCGTACCAAAGGCACCTTCGTGAATTTCCTCCATGAGAAGCTTTGCCTCCTTCTCGTCCACACAACGCAACAACACCAAGTCGTGGTTTCTTCTGTACAAGACGCCATCCGGGTTCAAGTAGAAATTACCCGCTAATCTCCTGAGAGTCTTCTGATCTTGACTGGATGCCCCAGCCGGATACTCCTTATTCTTCAGGAAATTAAGGATATCAAAATACCACGGTTTGTCATCAGACGCTTCATCAATAGCAAATACATAAGCTGGCCTGTCCAACCGAGAGATAGTGATTTGGGGAGCTTCGTTCCAGAAATTGACCTTGTACATGGAAGACAAAGTGGCAAGGGCGTCAGCCATTTGATTTTCTGCCCGTGGCACGTGATGCAATTCAACTTTGTCGAAGAAAGGCAACAATCTCCTTGCATAATTCATATAATGTATCAAATTGGGCTGCCGTGTCTCCCATTCCCCTTTGATCTGATTCACCACCAGAGCTGAGTCTCCGTATACGTCTAAATGTTTGATTCGCAAATCAATGGCTTCTTCAAGCCCCATTATACAAGCTTCGTATTCGGCCTCATTGTTGGTAACAGCAAAGGTTAATCGGGCCGTAAACGGGATGTGCGACCCGTGCGGCGTAGTGATAATTGCCCCGATTCCGCTACCGTAAGCATTCACAGCTCCATCAAATATCATCTGCCATTTGGACCCCGGCTCTGGTCCTTCGTCTGGTAACGGCTCTTCACAATCCTTCATCTTGAGATACATGATATCCTCGTCAGGAAAGTCAAATCTCATTGATTGATACTCTTCAATAGGCTGCTCCGCCAGATATTCAGACAACACACTCCCCTTTATTGCCTTTTGCGAGACGTATTGAATATCATATTCGGTCAAGATCATCTGCCACCTGGCAATCCTACCTGACAACGCCTGCTTTTCGAATATATATTTGATCGGATCCATCTTCGAGATAAGCATGGTTGTATGATTCAGCATGTACTGCCTCAAACGCTTGGCGGCCCAGGCTAGCGCGCAACAAGTTTTCTCCAGCATTGAGTAACGAGATTCACAGTCCGTAAATTTCTTACTCAAATAGTAAATTGCATGCTCTTTTCTCCCCGTCTCGTCGTGTTGACCGAGAACACAACCCATGCTTCCCTCAAGAACCGTTAAATACATTATCAAGGGTCTTCCTGCCACCGGGGGTATCAAAATAGGAGGCTCCTGCAGATACTTCTTTATTTTATCGAACGCCTTTTGACAATTATCGTTCCACGTTACAGCTTGATCTTTCTTTAGCAGCTTGAATAATGGTTCACACGTGGCCGTTAGGTGAGATATGAACCGGGCAATGTAGTTCAACCTCCCTAAAAACCCGCGCACCTCTTTTTCTGTTTTAGGCGTCGGCATTTCTTGAATCGCTCTTATTTTAGCAGGATCGACCTCTATTCCTCTTTCGCTTACGATAAACCCCAGCAGTTTACCCGATCTCACCCCGAAGGTGCATTTGTTAGGGTTCAGCCTCAGCCTGAACTTCCTAAGCCTTTTAAACAACTTCAACAGATTCACCAGATGCTCTTCCTCTGTCTGGGATTTAGCAATCATATCGTCAACATAAACTTCAATCTCTTTATGCATCATGTCATGAAAGAGAGTTGTCATCGCACGCTGATACGTTGCCCCAGCATTTTTCAAACCAAAGGGCATCACTTTATAGCAAAATGTTCCCCAAGGCGTTATGAAAGTAGTCTTCTCCATATCCTCTGGCGCCATTTTAATCTGATTATAGCCTGAAAAGCCATCCATGAAGGAGAATACAGAGTATTGAGCGGTATTATCGACTAATACGTCAATATGAGGAAGTGGAAAATCGTCTTTTGGGCTTGCTTTATTCAAATCTCTATAATCCACGCACATTCGAACCTTGCCATCTTTCTTTGGCACTGGTACGATGTTAGCAACCCATGAGGGATACTTCGTCACAGCCAGGAACCCAGCGTCCCACTGCTTCTGAACCTCCTCCTTGATCTTCATTGCCATATCTGGGCGAGTTCTGCGAAGTTTTTGTTTGACAGGCGGGCAGTCTTCTTTCAGTGGCAGACGATGCACAACCATATCAGTATCGAGCCCTGGCATATCTTGATACGACCAAGCGAATACATCATTATACTCTCGGAGCATTTCAACCAGTTTTCGCTTGATATCACTCTGCAGTGCGGCTCCGATACGAATATTCTTCTCAACCCCTTCCGACCCCAAATTGATAATCTCGATAACCTCGTCGTGAGGCAGAATGGCTCTTTCCTCTTGCTTCACCAACCAAGACAGTTCTTCAGGAACGTCGCTATCTTCGACAACCTCTTCTTCGGTCTGGAATACCGGGTGCTCGAAGTCGGGACGAGTCATAGGTGGTTCAAGGATGTCATCTGAAAATGTTATCCTGCAAAAGAAAGGGTTAAGTGCTTCAAAATGCGTATAAAGCGGATAACCACGTTGCCATTTTATTGAAAAATACAAAACAAGAAAAACAGGGATTACAGTATTTGCACATGAAAAAAACGCCATTTATTTAATGATTAACAAAGCAATGTTTATAACAACACAGCCCTAAGCAAATCCTGATGCCCCGGGCAAGACATCAGATTATTCAACAATTAATAAAGCAAAGCATTACTGTTTAAAAGTCACAGGAACAAGCTCCTGAATAGACCAGTTGCACAGTCCTTGTCCTGGCGTGCTTGGCTGAATCCAGGCATCCATATCACAGTCGCTGTCCCCTTCATCGGACTCCGAAGCAGCATTGACAGATTCATGGCATACTCCACTGGCAGAGATGGTGATTGACTTTCTGAAATGAGGGGCCCCCACAGAAGGAGTTGATGACGACGGTCGGTACCCCAGTCCGAACCGGTCCATTTTCACCGGAATGTCCAATACTTTGCCCCAGCCCGTGGCTTCTCCTGCCTTCACTAGCGCTTGAGCCTCTTTATACGAGGAAACAGCTATCTCTGGCACTTTGCTTGGCCCGGGACTCTTGTCCTTAATGCGCAAACCTTCGAATACCTGGCATGGCGTCTCGTGGATCTCCCCGTCGACTTCCACATATTTAAACGAAGAAAGATGGCTGACCAGGATGTCTTCTTCTCCGCACACGGTGACTACACTGTCTCCGACCATATACTTTAACTTCTGATGCAGGGTTGACGTAACTGCCCCTGCCCCGTGAATCCAAGGTCTTCCCAGCAAGCAGCTGTACGCAGGCTGTATATCCATGATATAAAACTCCGTGGCAAACACTTCCGGCCCCACTTGCAGAGGCAAGGTAATCGATCCGAAGACTGTTCTCCGTGTGCCGTCAAACGCTCTGACCACCAAATCACTTGGTGTACACAAAATCCCTCGAACATCCAGCTTCATCATAGCCTTCTTAGGCAGCACATTCAAAGACGACCCGGTGTCAACCAATACGTGCGACATTGTCGACCCTCTGCACTCAACAGATACATGTAATGCCATATTATGATCCCTTCCTTTCGGAGTCAAGTCAAAATCAGTAAAGCCCAGACTGTGGCCTGCATTTACATGTGCCAATACTCCTTCTAGCTGGTTCACGGAGACATCCTGTGGTACAAAAGAAGTGTCCAGGACTTTCAGCAAAGCATTTCGGTGAGCCTCTGAACACAACAGCAATGACAGAATAGATATTTTGGATGGCGTTTGCTGCAGATGCTCCACGATTTTATAATCGCTCTTCCGAATTAAGCGCATGAATTCTTCGACATCCTTAGATGCTGCTTCTTTTTCATTTGCTTGAACCGGAACATTTTCAACCGCTTTCCCTTTTCCTTTCGCTAGCCTTTCGGCTTCCACTTCAGGAGATATAAAGATCCTGCCGCTTCTAGTCATGCCTCCTGAGCCCACAACATTATCCACAATCTCCGCGGACTGCTTGTTAACATCGATTTTAATCCCGTCACAATACACCTCTAGCCCATATGACCATGGGACCGCTTTCGTGCTCTCATACGGGATTGGCCCGGCTTTAGTTATAGTAATCGGTGGTCGCTGAGCTGGTGCTGAAATGGTGATCGTCTTCCTAGGAATTGTCACTGTGGCAACATCACTCCGATTATCCATTACTGCCCCTGCCGGCTCATCAGTTGCTGTTCTATCAAACTGCAATATACCATCATCAATTAAGGCCTGGATGCCTTTCTTCAAATCCTCACACCCCCCAGACAGGGCCCAACAATCTAAGCAGTACTCATTACAACCCGGGTAAACACCTCCTTGCAACAGTCGGCTTTTTATTTCGCTCAGCGGCGTCTTTAAATCCTCAACATTCATAATCAGATTCAGACCTTCCTCAGTCAGCACGGCATTCGCCCCATGATTAGGCATGGGTTTCTGGACTATATTCGCACCGGTCGTTCCGAAGTTGATAGACTTGTTGTCCAAGAGATCTTGCACAACGTGCTTAAAAGCATGACAACCTTCAATATCATGGCCCGGGGCCCCAGAATGAAACTCACAGTGCCTATTTGCATCATAGCCGAACGGGGGAGTTCCCGTTATCGGTGCCAAGGTTCTTTTCTCCACCAGATTCAATCCCAACAAGGTCTGCAATAAATCAGCGTAGTTAGAGGGAGGCTTCTCGAACACCCTTCTCGGCTTACCACCCTGGAATCTTCTCTGAGCTTGTTGTGCCCCCTGCTGAGGCTGCTGCTGCTGTGGCATTGGTTGCTGCTGAACCTGTTGTTGTTGCTGGATTGGTTGTTGTTGATACGGGATGGTGACACTCGACACTTGCTGCTGCTGACGATATTGATTTCTTCCCCTGCCTCGGCCTCGGCCTCGGCCTCCAAATACAGCACTAGCTTCGCCCTGACGGCGCCCACCATAAGCTTTCCTATTACTGCCAGATGCAGCTGACTCGTCAACTTGGAACTTTCCTTGCTTAATGTTCCGCTCAATCTTTTCCCCCATCAAGATCAGGTCTGAAAAACTGGCCAGAGAAGTATGAAACAACATATCATGAAACAGCCCGGTGAATGTGCCAACAAACATGTCGTTCATTTCTTTATCTTCCACAGGAGGACGGACCCTGGCAGCCATATCGCGCCACCTTTGCGCGTATTCTTTAAAACTCTCCCCTTTCTTCTGCGAAAGCCCGGCCAACTGGACCCGATTGGGTGCCAGGTCACTGTTATATTTGTAATGGGCTACGAACGCCTCTGCTAATTGCTTCCAAGTCTTGATATCAGTGGGCTCCAACCCCATGTACCATTCTAAGGAAGGACCCGATAGGCTATCCTGAAAGAAATGCATGAGCATTCTTTCGTCAGTGGAGTATGCAGACATCTTTCTGTAATAAGCTCGTACATGCACTTTCGGACATGTATCTCCTTTGTACTTATCGAACGCAGGCGCTTTGAACTTGATTGGCACCCTCAGCCCAGGTACCAAGCCCATTGTTGCCATGTCCAGACCCACAGCACTCTGGTTTAGGACCCCTTTCATTTGCTCTTCCAGCATTCTAATCTTTTGAGAATCATCCATCGGCCCTTCAAAACCCCCTCCAGAGAAGGCGTCTTCCTGTTGATCCTCTTGCCACATACCGTTTCCAGCCCCGTATCCATCATACGCATTATTACGTCCAGCTCTGACCTGATTCATCCCCGGAACTCGGCCTCTGTTGCCATACCCTTGAATACCTCCAGCAGGACCACCAGCCATAAAACCAGCACCGTTTCCGTTTCCAAAACCTCCGTAGCCCTGATTGACCATACCATAACCATCTTGCCCAAAGCCTTGAGCATTAAAGCCATACTTGCCAGTATTGTCGAATCCCTGATCGTTGAATCCGAACCCAGTATTGACAAAGCCATTACCTCCGAGATTATCTCCCACATGGACATCACCCAGCCCAGCGTTATGGACAGCAGTTTCATTTCCAACTCCGACGTTACCATTCACAGCAGCGGTAGCGTTGTTGACGTTAGCAGCATTCACATTGACGACAGGCGGAGCCACCGGCGTTGGAGTGCCATCTCCATGAGCAGTATCAACCCGGACAGACTGATGATCTTCGTTACCATGACCAGCGCTGCGAGCCAATAGAGGCTGGACCATGGCCTGCAAGTTCTCTTGCCCTTTTGCTATAGCCTCCATGGTCTGCATGAAGAGGGCGAGCTTCTCGCGTACATCCTGCATCTCATTCTGAATCTGGTCCATGACTTTCCGACAGTTGGATCGTGTAGAATAGCGGTGCGGATGTTGATCTGGAATCCTGTTAAGTACCTGATACAGAGCAGGAGATAAGACACCATTCAAAGATTACCTGTTATGCAATATGAATATGAATGCAATGCAATGTGTCTGTGCATTAGGGAAGTTCATTCCCCCAGTTCTAGTGCGAAGGTGCCGGTGCAGTGACAGTGTTGACAATAGGAATATCGGAGCTGAATCATAGAAAGCCTCATATATAACAGAGAGAATCAATAAGCCCAGGGTACAATATCACTGAGAGTACAAAGATGGCATGACCTCAACCAACAATCCTGGTGATGGTCAGCACTATGCAAATAAAGCATACAAATAATGGAATGATCAGATCCTCCCAAAAGTCTGGTACTCCTCTATCAGCTTCTTGGTCTCTGGATGGCTTGGTCGATCGAGCAGCCCTTCAACACGCTGGTTTCTCTTCTTAAGGACACGGCGTACGTCTTCAGCAGTTTCTTCCCATGCCGCTTCTCCGAAGCAATCTTCTAGCTTTCGCTTCTGGGATACTGCTTCATCTCTGGATTTGATTGCCTTGTTCAGTGCATGCTGGACACTATACCGGTTCATCACTTCCTCCTCACACTTCTTGATGCTAGACTTCAACTTTTCTTCGAGGTCGGAAATTTGCTGCTTTAGCTTATCTTCCCTCTTCTTGTTGTTGGTGAGAGTAGCATTCCAAGTCTTATTGCAAGAAGATATCTCTCGGTGTGCTGCGTCAAGCGCTTTCTTTTTGGCTTCCAGCATGTCATGGGAGCTTCTGAACTCTCGCCCCAGACGTTCGCGCTTTTTCTTCTCCTCGGTCAACTCAGCTCCTAACCTGTTTACCAGCTCGATCTGTTGTTGGAAAGCATATACGGCCTTGTTTTTCTCGCTGCGTACTTGGGCTAACTCTTGCTCTAACCCTTCGTTAATCTTCGTCAAGGCTTCTTTCTCCCTCACAACCTGTTCATATGCTTCTCTAGAAACAGTAGTCGGCTCTTCTACCGGAATAGGAACAAGAATTGGTGCCTCTGGAAATGGCATCTTCAACTGACTAGCCCTCTCCTGAATCCAAGCTCTGTAAGGTGCATAGGCCTGACAGTCATTCTTTCCTAACAACGGCTTCCCTTTGCGGTTAATACGCGTCCAAGCATGTCGCAACTTGGCTAATAACTCCCCCTTCACGTCACCGGTGAAGTACAGAGATTCCTGTACTTCTTCCTCTTGAGGTGGATTCTTCAGCGCATATCCGAACTGGCGAATGAATAGAGAAGGGTTGTAATTGATACACCCTTTTCTTCCTATCAATGGCACATTAGGGTAACCAGCACAGCTAAAGATGAGCTCAGATCCCAACAGGTCTCTATCAAACCACTCCATATCTTCCGACGATAGCCTCATCAAGCGTTCAGGCCAACCAACTGGAATTGTAGTCTCTGCAGCAGATCCTCTCTTAGGAAGGTGACTCTCAAACCACATACTCAACAAGGGTACACACAGATGAACATTCTTCCCTCTTCCCTTCTCATTCTTGTAATGCAGTGAGTGGTAGAGATCTCCGAGTAAGGTAGGTACAGGATTACCAGCGGCAAACAAGTAGAAAGCATCGAAGTCCACAAAATCCGGTATATTGGGGAATAAAACTATGCCATAAATGCACAAGGCCAACACAGCGTTGAAAGCAACCCAGCACCCATTCTTGGCGTACTCTTGGGCTTTACCCACTAAGAACTGAAATGAGAATCCTGGAACTCTACGGGAAACAGTAGTCACAAGTTCAGAAGCATCAACATGCAAGGCTTTTGCCAATTCCTCCGGCTTGGGTTTGGCATCATAATGAATGAATGGAACCTGATTCTGCACAGGCAGCTCAACATACTCAGCGTATTCCTCCAGGGTTGGTCCCATAATAAAGTCAGAGAATGTAAAGCACCTCAAAGCAGGGTCGTAGAATTGCATCAAAGCATACAGCCCATCTAACTCTACCTCTGCAGGTTTGCACACCAATCTCAGTAATCTACCATAACTCATCCGGAAACTCCTACGAACACCCTCATCAGCAAGAGAGATCAATCCCAGTAAAGGAACAATATCAGGCGTAGGCAATTTGTAAGCAACCGTTCTCCTTAAGCTAGTCATGATCAAACACTCAGAAGTCTGGGCACTAGAACTAGGGAAATGCAAATGCACCTGCAGCACAGACACACGTTAGTGAAATGCAAATGATAATGGATATGCAGGGATGCAATGCAAGTAACATTCAACAGGGACCAAAGCTGCAGCTGAATAGCCTAAACCCAATCAAGAAAGGTCTCAGATAGACCATCCAGAAGTCATCAACCCTGGTCTCAGATAGACCTAAAATAGAACTCCAACACTGGTCTCTGACAGACCTCAAACCATAACTCACTAGTCTCTGATAGACCTCAAATCCCATCCATAATTGGTCTCTGACAGACCTCAAAACACCTCCCAAATGGTCTCTGACAGACCTCAGAATACATCTCCAAATGGTCTCTGACAGACCTCAGAATAAATCTCCACATGGTCTCTGACAGACCTCAGAATAAATCTCCACATGGTCTCTGACAGACCTCAGAATAAACCTCCACATGGTCTCTGACAGACCTCATGACTCTCCATAAATAACCAAGATCTCTGATCAAGAACAAACCGGTAGTCTGGAGGTCTAGTTACCTGCATACCCCTGAATCCCCTCACAGGTGGGTGGCCCTATAACTGGCACAAGGTACGGCATCCTATGCGGTCGTCGGCGTCACAGACTTTCAGGGTTGATGATACGATTCCCAGAAGGAGTGGCATCATCAATTCCTGAAGAGGCCTCACTCAGCCAACTTCCAAATGATCGGTCCCCAGAGTCGACAATCCAACTAACCAGCAACCCACGCCAACCAAAGGAAGGGGCAGGAGGCCAACCAGAGGAACCTCGTCTGAGTGTAGATTTCATGGGACACCAAAGCAAGCAAGGCAAGCGGGCGCCCACTAATTTCTACTCTAATTCTAGGTGCACTCAAGCCCAAGTCCGGCTTATCTCTCAATATCAGAACACCCGTCACACCCCAGATACAGCAATAATAAACAATATATATAAAGCTGAAAATACAAGGTTAGAAATATACAATAACTCCATACAAAATCCTCGACGGGAAAACAAGCGTTAGGATTGACTCTCTCAAGGGACGTTGGATCCCAAATGCATAAGGACCGTCGCAGTCCTTAGCAGCCAGGGGACGTTGGGTCCCCAGCAGAGTCGCCAGCTGTCGCTACTGCGAAAATCGGCGCCGGCTGAACAGAAGAGTCGCCACCGTGCGTTATTTATCCCACGGGAGGGAAAGGAAACGCTCAGAGTAAACCTCGCACAATACGGGAAAGGTATGGTCATCGCAACCAAAACCTGGATTCGGGAGTCGGTTACGCAAGGGGAAGGTATTAGCACCCCTCACGTCCGTCGTACTCGACGGGATCCACGCTTGTTTTCGGGTATGGATTGTTATTCTATCTAAACTATAGGTCAAGGGTTAAAAAGAAAATAAAATGGAAATAAAAATGACTCGGCAAAGTATCGCACTTTATGCCTACGTATTCCCGTCTGGAACGAGAAATCAGAGTCAACGTAGTTCGCCTACCTACGGGAAAGGAGGGGAAGGTTGCTCGCTAGGATATCGCATCCTATGCCTACGTACTTTCATACAGCATGAAAGATCAGAGCAAACGTAGTTCGGGCCACGTACGACACAAGTCTGTCCTGGTTGATTTTATTCCTTCTGAAAAAGGTTTTCTGATTAGCGGTCCAAGCGGACAAAAATGACGTTTTGGTGAGTTCACATTCTTTTACGGAAGAAGTGTCTTTTATTGTGTTTGAAATCTTTATGTGTTTTTCTGTTTGTTTTGAGAAAGAAAGAGACAGAACTCTAACCTACGGTTGCGAAGGGAAACAAACTAACCTAGTGTTATCATGCATGGGTTAAGACCTAATGTCTATCATGCTCCTCTCTTGCACAGAGAGAAACAGAGATCCTAAGGGATAGGCAGAAACAGAAACAATATCAGATATATACAGTAAAGCAGTAAAATGCATGGATGCAACAGTACAAGCGAGGCAAGGGAGTCCCACTCAACCTCGAACCTAGAAAACAATAGGCGAAAGTGAACAGACTTCACTCTCAACCCAGCAGGGTAAACAGCAAACAATACAGTTCAGAAAACCAATCAATACATCAGCAAACGAAATACAGCAGAAGCAACAGCATCAGCAGCTCTGAATCAACAACTGGCTTCAAGCAACCTCCAATCAGCTACAGGCTTCAACAAGCATCAATCTCCATCTTCATGGCCTTCAGGCAAGGGCTTTGATCATCAGTCTTCCATCTGCAATGGCTTTTCTTCAAAGTCAAACCTCCAGGATGAGGGATTAGTCACAAGAGTGAATTGGGTGTTAAGCAATCAGTTGACTACCAAAGGTGGTGAACAAACTGCTTCTAACACAAGAGACATTTTCTCTCAAGAGTTCTATCTCATAGACACTGTTACCAAGCCTTCCAAAGGAAGGGGGTGAGTGTCTTAGAGAGACTCTGAATCACAGAGAAGAATGGATGCAGACAAGGCAATCCATGTTTGGGAAACAATCTTTCTAATCTAGAGCTCTGCCTAGCTCCTAAACCCTAGTCTCCTCAACAACTGATAGCAGGAAACTCCTCCTCAACTCTGACAGTTGATCTTCAGCATTTGAATCTCCAATAGCTTCATCTCCACAAATCTTCAGCTTCCCCAGGGCCCCAGACAAACCCAATACCCATACAAACAATCAATAAACCCCAGAGGGCACACCACACCAAACAACAGATATAATATCAGTAACAATAGCAGTAGGGGAATCCTAACTTTTTCTAAGGGATCTAATAACTACCCATAGCCCCTATAGTCCCATAACTAATCTATTCAAACCCTAAGTCCTAAAGGAGAAAATTGAACTTCCTAAGTTGTCACCTAAAAACCCTAGTTTTGTTCATGATATTCAAGCATTTATTAATCACCTAAAATTAACTCCTAAAAATGGGAACTAAAATATTCCTACAAGCTTAACATCTCATCTAAACAATATAAAAAGAATGACCAAAAAATATTAAAGCATGTGAGAGAACAAAAATCACAAAAATAATGCATGAAATGAATCTATTTAATATGCTATTTATTTAGAAAATATGAAAAAAATATGAAATAAAACTAAAAATGAAAATTTATTTTCCTATAATATTCTAGACATTTTAATGAAAACATGGTAAAAAGAATGAATTAAAAAGCATTTTTTATGAATTATTTATGAATTTTCAAAGATGGTAAAATATTAAAATGAAATAAGAAAAATTAAAATGAATTAAATGAGGGAGGGGGGTTAGAATAGTAGGCGCGCTCAGTTCAGTCCAGGATGGGCCTCCTAAAGGGGGGTGCTGGTAGCGTTTCACACTGGGCCCAATCAACCATCAGAATTAAAAACAAAAGGGAATCAGCTGGGGGTAAGAATAGCAGCGAAAACACGTTCAGATCCGTATTGGGCTTAGAATAGGGGGTGGAATTAGCAACAACCAACTCAGGCCCGCCCGTTTCAATTAATGAAACGGTGCGTTTTGGCCAGCTTCATTCTTTCCCTCCAAATTCAGATCAAATACCAGCCATCCGATCCTACCCTAAGTCAAAAGTCCAAGCTACCATGAACGGTCATGATTGTTTCTTCTCCAAAACGACCTGCAACTAGGGTTTGGATGCCATGAAAGCTCCCATGCACGAGCTATCTTCCATCAAGCTGTTCTCCATCATCAGGCCATGAATCAACATGCTGTAAACATGAAATCTGCTCCAAATCTCTCCCTCTACAATCCTAGGGCATCAATTCACTTTGAAATTCACCACAACAACAAACACGATTGGATCAACACTCGGCCTCCATTGAAATGCGCTGCTATGCATCATCACCAATCTTCCTCAAACCTAGCCTAAATTAAACTACATCTAATGGAGATTAACCTATGCTATCAAGTTGCAATTATAACACATTCATCCAAGAGATTCGAACACAAACAGATTATGGCACCTGTTAACAAACCTCACCAAATCGTTCCAAACTCACCTAAACTAATCTCCTAACCACCTAGATTGCATCTAAACTAACAACATCATGCCAAATTAACTAGATCAAGCAGTTTGAATGAAAACTTACCTAGTAAGAAATCTTGAGAAACAGCTATGGAGGATGTGGATCTGAAGCTTTTAAGTGTTGAATCTTGATCAATCCTTGAGGAACTTAATTCTGTATGCACAAACTTGAAGGTTCCTTGCTTGAATCATGCAATCCACTTGAACTTGTGATTTTGATGATCTTGAGAAAAGCACTCGAAAATGGATGATAACTACCAGAAACTTGCTTCAATTATGATCTATGATGATGATGGAGTGAAATTGAATTGATTATGATGAAGATTGATGAAGAATTTGAGAGATTTGGAATGAAACTCCAATGAAAAAGTGTGTGAAATTATGTGGAATTCTTGGTGCAAATGAGGCCAACCCTTGCCAAATTCTCCTTTCATGAATATATAGACCCCAAATGAACATTCTAGATCCATCTTGCACATTCCCTTGTTTTCAAACTTTGGCTCATTTTTGATTATGTTTCTTAAATGATAAGCAACCATGGATAACTTCATTTTTTCCTTCTAAACTCAAAAAAGTGGGTGAACCATTGTTCTTAGAATTGTTTTTCCATTCAAAATCATATATTGGAAGTCTCCATTTGGACTTGTAAATCTCCCAAACCATTTTCCAACTTGAAATTATTCACTTTATAAGCCTTTTTAGTTCATATTTTGACCAATCATGCAACTCCATGCTATGAGCTTCTCCAATAACTTGTGACCTTCTTTCTAGACTTAAAATCCCATTTGGAGCAAGTTTGATGTTGTAAGTTTTTCCATTTGAGGCCTCCTTGTATGAGTTTTGGGTATAGGTTAAAATGACCTGTAATTCACAAATGCCCAAAATACCCTTTGCTTGTCAAGACCATAAGTTGAGTTCTCCACATCATATGAAGGCATGCCATACCATTCTAGAAAGCTAAGACAATGAGGAACAATTCTTATGTTGACCAAGAATTCATTTGAAATCTCCTTGAGGGGTAAAACTAGCTTGGAAGTCAAGTCACTTTCACAGACAAAAATTCAGACACCCCAAATGACCTGTAACTTGTAAGGACCATAACTTGAGTTCTATAAATCTCCTTGAGGTCTTCCACCACTCAAATTAAAGGTCTTGAGATCCTCTACAAGTTTCATGTTGGCCAAGAAGCCATTTGAAGTTAGCATTTTGACTTATCTTGCTTGGAAATTTGACCTAAACTAGGGGATTTTACAGAGAAACCCTAATTTAGTAACTCCTCTTCTCCTTGATTTTTCTTGAATTCTCCTTGTCATATCTCCATATCCTTCTTCATATATCAAATGTTGATCCCCACATCTCTCCAATAGACTTGAATGCCCTCTTAAGTCAGTCAATTGACCTAGGGTTGACCTAGGGTTGACCCAGATGAAACCCTAGTTGACTGTCTTCAACTATAGCTCTTGTGCTTTCATCAATGACTTGTTTTCTTCTCCAAATGACTTTATAAGTCTCTCAAGATGTCTAGATGCCTTCAATCCACAGCTCACAACCCTCTTGTTGACCCTCAGATACCCTCAGCTAGGAGATGATCCCAAGGCTTGCTCTGCTGAACTCTTTGCCTTCAAATTCTTTCCTGATGACTTGAATGAGGTTGAATTATGATGATAACCTCTTGCTAGGCCTCTAGAGATGGAAGCAATAATTGGTCCCCTGTTGAATGACTTGCTATGCTTATGTTATGCAGATGGTTAGTCTATGTACATGATTCTACATGCAAATGCTAATGATAATGAAACATGAATCCAAGGAATAAGGTTGAGCAAATTTTAGGGTGCAACAACTACGACGTCCGATTTTCACTCAAATCTCAAACCCTCAATTATCCAAAAATGTCAAAACTCGCAAACTCAACCAAATTCAATCAAACGAAATTCAATAATCATGGCTAAACATTACCCGACTAAACTATGCAATTTATTTTGAATTCTAACCGTTCAAAACTCGATTCTACCGATTAAACCATTTAGGCCCTAGAAATGGAAAATAGAGAAAAACACCCAACAAATCCAACACAACTCATACATAATCATACACATTGATCAAATAATAATGTTTCTCACCCTTACCTTGATTGGATTGAAGCTTGAAGTTGATTCTTGATGATTTCTCCAAGTTTCCCTCTTCTCTTCTCTTTTCTCCTTTTTCTCTATTATTTCTCTCCTTTTCTTTCTTTCTTTCTCTTATGTTTCTATCTCTTTTCTTTTCTCTCCAATTTTCCTTATATATCCTTCTATTTTCTTTCCATCATAATTCTTCTCTAAAAAATATCTATCAATTCTTTTCTCACAAAATATCTCATTTTATCATTAATTAGAGAATATCTAATAAATCCACATTATTCTACCAAGTAGAATAAATTAATTAAATCCATTAACTCATTTAAATAAATCCAATAATTTATTTAAATCAGATAAATCACATAAACCAATTAATTAACACAATTAATCACTTATTGAAAAATTGGGCTGTTACAACCCTCCCCCACTTTAGGAATTTTCGTCCTCGAAAATGTTACCTGATTCAAATAACTCTGGATACGACTCTCGCATCCTAATCTCCCAACTACCTCCACCAAAGGAATCTCTATACCTCGAAGTTGCTTCTTGTTCATCAACCTGAACTGGCAATGTCTCAACAATCAAATCCTCTCTCACTCATACACTATCCATCCGAATAAATTCACTTCCTCAACTTAGACACATGAACACATCATGCAATTCCCCCAATCATATCAACCAAACATCACAAAACACAACAATTTGTTCTGTCGGATTCGGCAAAACAAATACACGAGCTGTTGACAGCTTTCCTAACAATTCCTTAAACTTTCTTCACAGTAGAATATTACTACTTCTTCTCCAACTCTTAAAATGTTTAAAGTCCAATTACCGATATAGTATCCCACATCTTACTTCCTTTAATAATCACCAGAAGTCGCTATCCACCCTTTATATACTCGACCTCATAATCTATTACCGTAGCACACACACCAGACACAAGTCTCAAAACTACTCAATCAATTTAATTCTTTGACTATCCAAATAGACATATAACATGGAGCTCTCAATATCAGACTAGTTTCCGCAACTAAGCCGATCACAACCCCACTTCACGTCTTGGCTATCACTACCTTCATTAACACTCAAAACTCCCATCAAAATTAAACATCTCAACATTGTCCTGCGCCGACTCATCAAAACAATTCTTAAGCACTTGGCTTAATTCCAAATAATTCACTGCTCACGCCATTTAAGCTTGCAAGACACGTCTATCCCATCCAACACAATCCCAACTACTATCAACAAGAGATTAAGGGTGATCAGTTCCTCAATTTGTTAATAGACAGTCGACAATCATAATGGGGCATAAACCGTCTTTACCAAACTATAAGAGCGTTCAACTATACACTAAGCTACAACTCCACACTTGCAGCATCTTGGAGAAGCACCAGTTTCTCCCCCACTTGAATCATTCTCACTCTTGCAGACAAAGGTTAGACAACAAACATGTATCGACAGTGTTTTCACACACATGTCATATACCAGGGAACAAACAACATTAGACAACTTGGCCGGACGGACCGACCTGCTCTGATACCACTAATGTAACACCCTTTTAAACCCCACGGATAATATATGAATAATCAGAGTAAATTTCCATCATTTACAAAAGGGCATTACACATAACTTTCAAAATATCAAAACCACCTGTCATGCTCATTACTATTTCAATATAAAATTATGCTTTACAAAACTTCACTTTGCATGTAGCAGCGGATTCAATTATACCACAATTTTCATAAAAGAAACATTTGTTTTTATCATATAAAACAACATCACTTAGACACTAAGGCCAACATCATAATATTCCAATGGATATAAACACGTTTATAGAGTACACAATGTATATCTTAAACACAACCCAAGCGATCCCAGTGTTACATGACCAGAGCATGACTCGACCCAACATAATTAAATCACTAAACAGCTACACCAAAAGCGACCTCGTAACTACGAGCAATACTACTACTTGATACCTGCACGATGTCATGTAGGACATCATTCCAGCAGAAGGGTGAGAAATATTATCATAATAACAATGCATATAATTATATATACACAAATACACAAGCACAAAATACATATATTCCACATTTTCTCACCACAATTCATTATAACTCATCATGTACAATACAACATATATATAGTCAAATATGGATAATCACCAAGCATATTCATCATGCACGTATCCATAAATCTCAATATTCCACATGAACATACACATATTATGTTTACTCACTAATTCACAATTACACATTCACAATTCTCAAATCAACAATTCATGTTCATAAGCATACTTTCATACAATGATCACATATTCACAACTCTCAATTACACAAGTAATGCACATACGCGTATGCATAACTTCATACAACAATCATATATTCATTCCATGAGACTCAATGCAACTCATGCCATGTGGTACCAACACTTGTTATCATTTTTCGGTTTTTACACTTAAACCGGGTCCGTTCCCTAGACCGATAACAACAAAAGCCCGTTCCCTAAGCTTTCAAACCCCGCTCTAGGTTTGGGACAAGTCACTAGCCTCCACGAAACTAGCAAACATTGCCTCTTGACTAAATGATGCATATGCAATCAACAACAAAATGCACTTAAGACCGATCACATGTCTTAATCCCATGCATTCACATAATTCCTCCCTTCAAGAATTAAACAAGATTGCGCACACAACATATCATATAATCAAGTATTCATACTTTTCATCAACATATTTGTCCAACAATGCACGCATATCTTACAATATGCTCTCATGCATTAATTCACAATAATCGGATACAACAAATATGCATTCATAATTCAACCTCATTACCTTTTCAAACAATGCACACATATTCACAATATATTCTCATGCATTCACAATATCGCATACAATCAATATGCATTTACACTTCAATATCATTACCACATTTATCAAGCAATGCACACATATTCACAATATGTTCTCATGCATTCTTCACATACAAAAAATATGCATATATTTGTCAAAAGACTATATTTCATAATCGATTCCACCATCTAGGATTCACGCCATACGGCTACCCACAGCATATCATATCACAACATGCACAAGCTATACGTTATATAACAAAAGTATTCTGCACAATAACACATCAATCACACACATTCGCGACGGTAAAAATCAACACAACAATATGTTTTCAATTTTCTGCTATAATTGAACTAGGTACAGGCCTCAAAGCCATTTTTTCTAGAAAGATAATCTCGTTAACTTACCAACGCTTCGAACGGGGGTCAAAACCGACTTACGGTTCAAGAGTTATGAATTTTTGAAGTTTTCCGAAAAACCAGAATTTTGCCTAAACACGGTTACGGGATTTTGCTTTTTCGCCCGAAAATCCGACCGATTCAATTCTTTTTTTCGAAACAAACACATACTCATACTCACCTAACATATAGCAGTAAATTAGAACCATTAAACACGATTACTACGACGTCCGATTTTCACTCAAATCTCAAACCCTCAATTATCCAAAAATGTCAAAACTCGCAAACTCAACCAAATTCAATCAAACGAAATTCAATAATCATGGCTAAACATTACCCGACTAAACTATGCAATTTATTTTGAATTCTAACCGTTCAAAACTCGATTCTACCGATTAAACCATTTAGGCCCTAGAAATGGAAAATAGAGAAAAACACCCAACAAATCCAACACAACTCATACATAATCATACACATTGATCAAATAATAATGTTTCTCACCCTTACCTTGATTGGATTGAAGCTTGAAGTTGATTCTTGATGATTTCTCCAAGTTTCCCTCTTCTCTTCTCTTTTCTCCTTTTTCTCTATTATTTCTCTCCTTTTCTTTCTTTCTTTCTCTTATGTTTCTATCTCTTTTCTTTTCTCTCCAATTTTCCTTATATATCCTTCTATTTTCTTTCCATCATAATTCTTCTCTAAAAAATATCTATCAATTCTTTTCTCACAAAATATCTCATTTTATCATTAATTAGAGAATATCTAATAAATCCACATTATTCTACCAAGTAGAATAAATTAATTAAATCCATTAACTCATTTAAATAAATCCAATAATTTATTTAAATCAGATAAATCACATAAACCAATTAATTAACACAATTAATCACTTATTGAAAAATTGGGCTGTTACAACCCTCCCCCACTTTAGGAATTTTCGTCCTCGAAAATGTTACCTGATTCAAATAACTCTGGATACGACTCTCGCATCCTAATCTCCCAACTACCTCCACCAAAGGAATCTCTATACCTCGAAGTTGCTTCTTGTTCATCAACCTGAACTGGCAATGTCTCAACAATCAAATCCTCTCTCACTCATACACTATCCATCCGAATAAATTCACTTCCTCAACTTAGACACATGAACACATCATGCAATTCCCCCAATCATATCAACCAAACATCACAAAACACAACAATTTGTTCTGTCGGATTCGGCAAAACAAATACACGAGCTGTTGACAGCTTTCCTAACAATTCCTTAAACTTTCTTCACAGTAGAATATTACTACTTCTTCTCCAACTCTTAAAATGTTTAAAGTCCAATTACCGATATAGTATCCCACATCTTACTTCCTTTAATAATCACCAGAAGTCGCTATCCACCCTTTATATACTCGACCTCATAATCTATTACCGTAGCACACACACCAGACACAAGTCTCAAAACTACTCAATCAATTTAATTCTTTGACTATCCAAATAGACATATAACATGGAGCTCTCAATATCAGACTAGTTTCCGCAACTAAGCCGATCACAACCCCACTTCACGTCTTGGCTATCACTACCTTCATTAACACTCAAAACTCCCATCAAAATTAAACATCTCAACATTGTCCTGCGCCGACTCATCAAAACAATTCTTAAGCACTTGGCTTAATTCCAAATAATTCACTGCTCACGCCATTTAAGCTTGCAAGACACGTCTATCCCATCCAACACAATCCCAACTACTATCAACAAGAGATTAAGGGTGATCAGTTCCTCAATTTGTTAATAGACAGTCGACAATCATAATGGGGCATAAACCGTCTTTACCAAACTATAAGAGCGTTCAACTATACACTAAGCTACAACTCCACACTTGCAGCATCTTGGAGAAGCACCAGTTTCTCCCCCACTTGAATCATTCTCACTCTTGCAGACAAAGGTTAGACAACAAACATGTATCGACAGTGTTTTCACACACATGTCATATACCAGGGAACAAACAACATTAGACAACTTGGCCGGACGGACCGACCTGCTCTGATACCACTAATGTAACACCCTTTTAAACCCCACGGATAATATATGAATAATCAGAGTAAATTTCCATCATTTACAAAAGGGCATTACACATAACTTTCAAAATATCAAAACCACCTGTCATGCTCATTACTATTTCAATATAAAATTATGCTTTACAAAACTTCACTTTGCATGTAGCAGCGGATTCAATTATACCACAATTTTCATAAAAGAAACATTTGTTTTTATCATATAAAACAACATCACTTAGACACTAAGGCCAACATCATAATATTCCAATGGATATAAACACGTTTATAGAGTACACAATGTATATCTTAAACACAACCCAAGCGATCCCAGTGTTACATGACCAGAGCATGACTCGACCCAACATAATTAAATCACTAAACAGCTACACCAAAAGCGACCTCGTAACTACGAGCAATACTACTACTTGATACCTGCACGATGTCATGTAGGACATCATTCCAGCAGAAGGGTGAGAAATATTATCATAATAACAATGCATATAATTATATATACACAAATACACAAGCACAAAATACATATATTCCACATTTTCTCACCACAATTCATTATAACTCATCATGTACAATACAACATATATATAGTCAAATATGGATAATCACCAAGCATATTCATCATGCACGTATCCATAAATCTCAATATTCCACATGAACATACACATATTATGTTTACTCACTAATTCACAATTACACATTCACAATTCTCAAATCAACAATTCATGTTCATAAGCATACTTTCATACAATGATCACATATTCACAACTCTCAATTACACAAGTAATGCACATACGCGTATGCATAACTTCATACAACAATCATATATTCATTCCATGAGACTCAATGCAACTCATGCCATGTGGTACCAACACTTGTTATCATTTTTCGGTTTTTACACTTAAACCGGGTCCGTTCCCTAGACCGATAACAACAAAAGCCCGTTCCCTAAGCTTTCAAACCCCGCTCTAGGTTTGGGACAAGTCACTAGCCTCCACGAAACTAGCAAACATTGCCTCTTGACTAAATGATGCATATGCAATCAACAACAAAATGCACTTAAGACCGATCACATGTCTTAATCCCATGCATTCACATAATTCCTCCCTTCAAGAATTAAACAAGATTGCGCACACAACATATCATATAATCAAGTATTCATACTTTTCATCAACATATTTGTCCAACAATGCACGCATATCTTACAATATGCTCTCATGCATTAATTCACAATAATCGGATACAACAAATATGCATTCATAATTCAACCTCATTACCTTTTCAAACAATGCACACATATTCACAATATATTCTCATGCATTCACAATATCGCATACAATCAATATGCATTTACACTTCAATATCATTACCACATTTATCAAGCAATGCACACATATTCACAATATGTTCTCATGCATTCTTCACATACAAAAAATATGCATATATTTGTCAAAAGACTATATTTCATAATCGATTCCACCATCTAGGATTCACGCCATACGGCTACCCACAGCATATCATATCACAACATGCACAAGCTATACGTTATATAACAAAAGTATTCTGCACAATAACACATCAATCACACACATTCGCGACGGTAAAAATCAACACAACAATATGTTTTCAATTTTCTGCTATAATTGAACTAGGTACAGGCCTCAAAGCCATTTTTTCTAGAAAGATAATCTCGTTAACTTACCAACGCTTCGAACGGGGGTCAAAACCGACTTACGGTTCAAGAGTTATGAATTTTTGAAGTTTTCCGAAAAACCAGAATTTTGCCTAAACACGGTTACGGGATTTTGCTTTTTCGCCCGAAAATCCGACCGATTCAATTCTTTTTTTCGAAACAAACACATACTCATACTCACCTAACATATAGCAGTAAATTAGAACCATTAAACACGATTACTACGACGTCCGATTTTCACTCAAATCTCAAACCCTCAATTATCCAAAAATGTCAAAACTCGCAAACTCAACCAAATTCAATCAAACGAAATTCAATAATCATGGCTAAACATTACCCGACTAAACTATGCAATTTATTTTGAATTCTAACCGTTCAAAACTCGATTCTACCGATTAAACCATTTAGGCCCTAGAAATGGAAAATAGAGAAAAACACCCAACAAATCCAACACAACTCATACATAATCATACACATTGATCAAATAATAATGTTTCTCACCCTTACCTTGATTGGATTGAAGCTTGAAGTTGATTCTTGATGATTTCTCCAAGTTTCCCTCTTCTCTTCTCTTTTCTCCTTTTTCTCTATTATTTCTCTCCTTTTCTTTCTTTCTTTCTCTTATGTTTCTATCTCTTTTCTTTTCTCTCCAATTTTCCTTATATATCCTTCTATTTTCTTTTCATCATAATTCTTCTCTAAAAAATATCTATCAATTCTTTTCTCACAAAATATCTCATTTTATCATTAATTAGAGAATATCTAATAAATCCACATTATTCTACCAAGTAGAATAAATTAATTAAATCCATTAACTCATTTAAATAAATCCAATAATTTATTTAAATCAGATAAATCACATAAACCAATTAATTAACACAATTAATCACTTATTGAAAAATTGGGCTGTTACATACGCCATGTCCAAAAAGATCTTGAGAGCTGGTTACTATTGGTTAACTTTAGAAACCGACTGCATTCAGTACGCCAGAAAATGTCACAAATGTCAGATCTACGCAGACAAAATGCATGTGCCTCCAACACTGTTGAATGTATTGTCGTCGCCATGGCCTTTCTCTATGTGGGGGATTGACATGATTGGGGCAATTGAGCCAAAAGCTTCAAATGGACACCGTTTCATTCTGGTTGCCATCGACTATTTCACGAAATGGGTTGAAGCTGCATCCTACACCAATGTTACACGTCAAGTGGTGGCTCGTTTCATTAAAAAGGAGATCATCTGTCGCTACGGGATCCCAAGCAGAATTATAACAGACAACGGAACCAATCTGAACAACAAAGTTATGAAGGAATTATGTGATGACTTCAAAATCGAACACCACAACTCTTCCCCTTACCGTCCAAAGATGAATGGAGCTGTGGAAGCTGCAAATAAAAACATCAAGAAGATCTTGCAGAAAATGGTTAAAACCTACAAAGATTGGCATGAAATGTTACCATTTGCCCTACACGGATATAGAACCTCCGTCCGCACTTCCACAGGGGCAACCCCCTTTTCTCTGGTATATGGAATGGACGCAGTTCTTCCCATCGAGGTCGAGATACCATCCCTCAGAGTTATCATGGAAACCAAGTTAGAAGAGGCAGAATGGATTAAAGAAAGATTTGATCAGCTGAACCTCATCGATGAAAAACGCATGTCTGCGATGTGTCACGACCAGTTGTATCAAAAAAGAATCAAGAGGGCGTTCGATAAAAAGGTCCGTATCAGAGAATTCCGCGAAGGAGAACTTGTGCTCAAGAAGATCTTACCAGTTCACAAAGACGCAAGAGGGAAGTGGATGCCTAATTATGATGGCCCCTTTATTGTGAAGACAGTATTCTCCGGAGGTTCACTGATCCTTACTACCATGGACGGAGAACAACTTACACACCCGATAAACTCTGACGCAGTTCGGAAATATTACGCCTAAAAAGTACCCGATAAACCGGAAAATCCAAAAGAACGGTTTATGCAAAAGTTAGGGAAAGGAAAAAGAGAAAAGAAATCAAAAAGCTCGCTAAGTTGAAAACCCGAAAGGGCGGCTTAGGCAAAAATGAGCGTCCCGGTGGATTGAAAACCCGAAAGGGCAATCCAGGCAAAAATTAGGGACAAAGGCGTTTCGCTGCATCAAACGAAGGCATCAACACTGCAGATTCAACAAAAATTCATCTCAACAGCTCTCGTCAGAAGCAAGGATCTTGGAGAATTCTAGTCTTTAGGAATAGTTAGGTCACAGGATTCAATGTAACCTTATCCACTTTTGCCATTTTACTTGTAAAAATTTCCATGGAATATTGTCATTGGCAAGATTTCATCCTTTAAATAAAATCAGCCTTTTGAGCTTTTCTTTCTTGTGCAAATTATCAGTCCCTTATCTTCTTTGTTATGCAAAATACCGTTCGTTAATCAACGATTATTTTTGAAAGCATTAAAATCCAGATTTTTGAAAAAATAATAACTTGGAAATATTTTACAAAATGTTTTAACTTGTGGAAAGACTCGAGGAAAATCATACATTCCCCGAAACTTCAGGGTAGCAGGAGTCTTGATGCACAGTCAGAATTTACATTCCCCAATGAAATGCTAGCAGGTTGAGCGACAAAGAGTCCTTTGGCCGTGTATGGTTACCAAGATTGAAGATTATCCCTCAGGATTTCTTGTGATGATATGAAGGTTCCTCCCCCAGCAAAGTATTTCTGGACATCTGTCAGAATCCACCTCAGCAAAATCTACCTACAGGCTTTATTCCCCAGTAGGTCTTCGGGTTTATTTCCCAAGTCTACATACACCCCTCATCATGGGATCACTGTGATTCGTTTGTTCCCCGAGTCGGTGACATCTATCAATCCCCGCGAAGTCTAAGTTATTACGCATTTCGTTTCCAAGTACAAGCCCAGTAGTAACTGGCATTGTGTTCAAACCAATTGTTGTTGATATTCATTTGGTCGTCACCATCCATGTCCTTTTAAAGCCCAGTCGTCACTGGCATTGTCTAGATCCAATCGTCATTGGTATCTCGTTAGTAGTCACTAACAAATCCACGTATAAGTCCAGTTGTCACTGGCACTAAATAAAAGTCCAATTGTCATTGGCGCCTCGTGGTTTGGTCGTTACCAACCTTTCCCCGGGGAATCCAGTCGTCATTGGTATTGTTCCAATTATTATTGGTATCTTGTTAGTTGTTACTAACTCTCCCCATGAAGTCCAGTCGTCACTGGCACTGCCTAAATCCAATCATCATTGGTATCTTGTTGGTTGTCACCAATTTTTCCCTTTGAAACCCAGTCGTAACTGGTATCATCATCGAGAGTCCAATCGTTATTGGAATCTGTTTCGTTTTGGTCGTTACCAACACCTCAGCTAAAGCTAAAGTAATCACTAGCTTTCTCTTAACCAATTGTCATTGGTATTCTCAGCATGGTCGTCACTACCTTCTTTTTTAAAGACCAGTCGTAACTGGCGTTGTTTAAAACCAATCGTCATTGGTACCCTGATTTGGTCGTCACCAACCGCCATTAAAAGACCAGTCGTCACTGGCATTACTTGGAATTCTGGTCGTTACCAATTCCCCAGGACGTTTCTTGATTACCAGCACTGTGTGAACTAGTTGCAGAAGCTGAGGAAACATCCCCAGTGATTCATGTCCCCAGTCAAGTCTCGGAGATCTAGTCGTCACTAGTATCCCCCGTGTGTGTTTAGTCTTGTTTCTAGTCCATTCCTGAAGATCCCGTTTGAACTTTTTGCTATAGGAAGTTCCTCATCTGATCATCCCCAGTGAGGTTGTATCCAGTCTTCCGCTTCCCCGGTGAAGTCTGCTTCTCTTGTCACCGATGGAATTAATTTTCCATTTCCCCAGTAAAAGTATATCCTTTTCCCCAGTAGAAGTCAATTCTTCTCCCCGGTGGAGTACCTCTGTTCCAATAAGATTGTCATCTTTATTGGATTTGTCTCTTCCCCATGTGAAGTTTTACTTCTTACATTATCAGTCATGTCTGAACTGTTCATTTAGTTTTTCAGTACGAGTCCCCAGTGTCGAGTCCTCGCAGTTGTCACTGGTCGTTTACCGTTCTTGTTATTCTTATCTTTGTGTTTGTGATGTTTGCATTCAAGCATCATAAAACATCATTTAGAGTGCATGGCATATCATAACTTGTCCTTTAGCATGGCATCGGATCTAAGGGACAAAATTTTCGGTTATCTATATTTAAATACCTTTCACTGCGATTTAACGAAGATTGTCATCTCTCGTTCCCCATCTAGTGAAGATATTTAAATAGGGGCAACTGTTGTACCCCAAATTTTGACCCCTTAGATCCTCATTATCATTTTTAGAAGCATGATCATGCATTATCTAACCCTAAATCAGTGCAAGTTTATTATTGTCAAGTTACAGATGAATCAGGGTTCTCGCACCGACAAATTCAAAACAATCAAGGAATGATCAACCAATGATTTGGGCCAATTCAATCATGGAATGAAATCAAAGATAATATCAAAGTCAAATGGGAAGTCAATTTGAAGAAATCGTTTCAGAATCAAGAACAGTGCAGTCAGGAGGCCCCGATTAGGGTTTTTAACCAGTGGAAAGTCAACTGTGGTTTGACTTTGATGTTGGAAAAGGTTTTAATGGTGGGAGTGAGGTCCATGAAGTTAATATAGGCTATTAAAGGCTATTCAAGAAGTTTCAAAGTCCCAGGATGTCCAGAATATCAACAGGCGACTCGATCGGCACCGATCGATCGTACGGTTGACCGAAAAGTCAACTCCTCGAATTTTGAGAATTGGAATCCAAGTTATGAATCAAAGTTGTTCCTTATGTCATAATGGACTTGCATATCAATTTTCATGATCATTGGATCAAAGATGAGAGAGTAATCGAGAAATCGGGAAATTAGGGTTTTGAAAAGGGCTAAACCGTATCTCCTTAACCGCACATCCAATTGAGTTGGTTCTAGTCTCATTTGAAAGCTCTTGACAAGTCCTATAAAAGTCCCATACTAGTCCACAACCAGAAAATGCATACTTTTTGAGATATAAGCAAAAACATTCCTAGAAGGGAAAATAACTTAGAAAATTTCTAAGTTATTTTCACTTTAGAAGCTAAAATCAGCCAACTTCAAGGGGGTTTTTCACCTAGTTTCAAATAGAATCAAGATTTCTGGCCAACATGAAAGTTTTAGTACTATGTGAGGGCTTTCTAAATTGTACAAGAACATCTCAAAGTGATTTATGAGCTGAGAGATACATGTGTTCAAAGTTGGTGTTTTGTCACTTTTGTCCCACATTGATCAATTTTGCAAAAGCACCTCTATCATTCAAGTGGATCAATTTCAACGTGACAAACTCATGCTATCTGATATATTAAGCATCTCAAGCAGGTTGGATCAAAGAAATAGCAAGGAGATAGCATAGAATTAAAGTTTGAGGTTTCATTGCCTAAGTTGCAAATATTGACTTTTTCCAAGCATGAGGTGGAAAGCAATTCTGCTCCAGCCACTCTACCAAGCCTCTAGGCTGTGTTTTCTCAGTAAAAACATCATTAAAACTTGCCCATTGGGTTAGGGAGACAGCCAAGAACCAGAAAAAGCAAGGCAAGTGGACAATTGGATGGAAATATCTTAGTTTTCTTCATGGTGAAGCAAGGTTACATAGCAAGCTCCTCACTCCATATTTCTATAAATAGGGACCTCAAACCCCTCATTTAGGACAGGAAGATCATTCTAAAAACCTGCTAAAATAAGCTCCTTCATCACACCTCTCTCTCACTTGCATTTTGCAAAAAATCACAAAGTGGTCAAAAATAGCCAAAATTCAGCATTTGCAATTTTGATACCACATCAAGTTCTTCATGTTCCAGAACTCAAACCATCATCCACACACCCTATAAATCACATATAGGAGGTGTACCAACCATTGAATCACCAAAAAATCCAAGAAAATCAAAAAGTCACCATTTCACTTGGCTTGTTTTGACCAAAGTAGCTACACCCTATCATCCGCAAACTAGCGGACAAGTAGAGGTCTCAAACAGAGAAATAAAACAGATCTTGGAAAAGACTGTCGCTACCTCAAGGAAAGATTGGTCGTCGAAGCTACAAGAAGCTTTATGGGCTTATAGGACCGCTTTTAAGACACCAATAGGAACCACCCCCTACAAATTAGTTTACGGTAAATCCTGCCATCTCCCTGTAGAGTTAGAGCATAAGGCCTTTTGGGCCATTAAGACACTCAACTTCAACTAAACTGAGGCAGGAGAAAAGCAAATCTTGAACTTACACGAGTTGGAAGAACTTTGATTAGACGCTTACGAAAACGCCCGTATCTACAAAGAACGAACTAAAAAGTGGCATGATAAACGTTCAATCAGGAAACAATTCAGTGTGGGAGACATCGTATTTCTCTTTAATTCACGATTAAAACTCTTCCCAGGTAAACTAAAATCTAGGTGGTCTGGACCTTATGAAGTGACTAAAGTACTTCAGAGTGGAGCTGTTGAAATTACCGATAAGACGAATGCACCATTTATCGTAAACGGGCAACGTCTAAAACATTACAATAAGAACGACAACAGTCCCCAAGTCAGCAATATAACATTGCTTGAGCTTCCAGCTCAGACACCCGAATAGCTTCTCACCAAGCTATTGTCAGGCTTTAGACGTTAAAAACAGCGCTTACTGGGAGGCAACCCAAATTTCCCTCGTTATTGCATTTCATTTTTCTTTAAAAGTCCACTTTGAAAATCCAACAAAAATTCTAAACTTATAATTACTACTACTTTCTACTTTCGTTTGTTTTCATATTCTATTTTATTTTTTCCTCTTTTGTCTTTTGTTTCTACCGCTTTTCGTTTCTAAAAATCCTGACTTCAATTTCCTGTTTTAAACTTTTCAGGATTTTTAAAAGCCTTCAAAACATTCCTTCTGTTTTCTTCAAATTACCTGCGAGTATGGCCGAATACGACTTCACAAAGGTTCACTTCCGAGGACTAGCTCAAAAGGCAAGATTTGCAGCACTGACCGAAAGAGAATTCGCCTTAACGCTGTATTATGATAAGGCTACTATGGATAAACTAGGGATCACAGATAGCATTCAATACATGTTCAATCAACTGGGTTGGGAGAACACTGCTCTAAAAACACGTTTTGCTACCTATAAGGATCTTACCTATGAATTCCTTAGTTCTTTCAGATACATACCCAATTATGGTTTTGGATCCAGCACAGAGTTGATTACCTTCCGATTGTTTGGAATGGACCAAACCCATAGCCGGATGTCACTAGCTAACCTCCTAGGATTCCCTAGCGGACCGCATGTGTTCATCAGTGCAGAAGATGACGATATTGATTTTCAACTCGATCAATTCTGGGGTAGAATCACAGGCGACTATCACCCTGAATCAGACAGAATGTACAATGATGATATACACAACCCAGCCTTCAGATACTTCCATAAGATACTAGCTCACGCCTTGTTTGGAAAAGAAGAAAATATTACTGCAGTATCTAAAGAGGAGTTATTCATCATGTTCTGTGCTTCTCAGGGACGGACAGTAAATGCAGTGCCTTTCATGATGAGATCTTTCAAACGCCTAACGCTGGAACCTCAGACACCTATCCTTATAGGAGGCCTAGTAACAATGATTGCCCACGAGCTTGGCCTTAGATTCCACTTAAATGTCAGCACTCGTTTTGGCACCATCCGACCCATGAACATACAATTCTGCTTTAACAGGCGAATCTTAGGGACTATGGGACCTGGACCGTATGAGTACCTTATTAACGAAAAACCAGTACAGCTATTCACACTGCCTGATCATCTGATGACAAGTATCCACAACAAGGACAACTGGCTCTATGAATTGGATGAGCCTATGGGACCTCCTTCACCACAGTCAACACCACAGAACTATATGTATGACAGTGACCACATCTCTGAGGCACACGACTATATGTACTATGAGGATGTTGTATCCGAAGCTGAAGTAGACCCTACGACTCCTCCGCACTACAACACCTATCCTGAGCCTATCCTTGAGGAAACCACCGACAAAATGGATGTCGTGTTACTCAGATTGGACGACGTTGATACAGCTCTAACTAATGTAAAAGCTGACATCGCAAGCATGCACAGCGAACTGGTAGGCTTCATGGATTTAGTCTGCGACCAACTCGACTACTACGCACGGAAATTCGATGAGTTGAAGACACGAAAAGACTAGTTATTAGTTCTTAGCAGTAGTTTCAGTTTAGTTTAGTCTAGTTTAGTTTCATTCAATCATTTGGATTTTTCGCATTGTTAGTTTTCTTTATGTACTACATACAATCATTTCAATTTTATGCTATTTCAATTCTAGTTTTTATTCAATTATTCTGTTTTCGCATTATTTGTTGTTTGTTGGTTGTTATATTACATCACCGTATCAATACTAAGCCTTAAAATCACTACGAGTACGCCCTCAGAGCAAAATTCTGCGTTCTGCAGATTTTGCTGCTGTGACGACCGTCACAGCCTCATGACGAGCGTCACGCGGGTGACGACCGTCACACCTACGTGACGACCGTCACGCAGTCAAAAACTGATATCTGATAAAACAGGATTCGTGTTCTCTTCCACTTCCCCCATTACCACTTCCAATCATCCTAACTTCTACCCCACTACAAATTTTCGTCCTCCCCACATTGAACTCTATATTTCAACTTCAATCTCAACCTCCAAACCACACCTCTGTCAGTTCTTTCCTCTCTGCAGAAAAACCCCAATCTTCAGAAACCTCTCCATCTTCCAACAATGGCAAGGAATGCAGAAACCCCAGATATCAGCAACATTACCTTCAGTGAAGGAAACTTAGGCGAAAGACAACGAGCAAACTACATCGCATTTCATCAGAGGTCGCTCCAGCCGACTCATTATCCGCACCTTCCATCGCTTACGGAGCTCGGACTCCTTGAAGGTGTCACCTGGATGCTTCAAAGAGCAGGCATCTAGAACCTCTGCACCAACCCACAACCAACGTACGAACAACTCACTCTTGAGTTCTTGAGTTCGTTCACTTACGTCACAAGCAGCGGCGAACTTAACCAGCATTCAGGTGCCGCTTGCTTCCGGATGTTTGGCGTCAACTACCAGATGCACCAAAATCAGATTGCCAGCATTCTACAGCTACCTTGCGGCGACAACGCTCACCGCCGCATCACCGATCAGTTCCAGCACGAAGCTTTCGCGCTGTGGTATCAGTTGACCGGCATCAATGCCGATGGTTAGGACTCCCTGCACGCCACTCATATCCATAACCCAACCATCCGGTACTTTCACAGAGCGTTGAGTAACACTATCTTCGCCAGAGACAGCAACCACAAAGTGAACTCGAAAGAGCTCTTCTTTCTTCATTGCGTCTTCAACAATGAGCCTGTCAACGCTGCTCCGTTTCTGCTGGCTCATATTTAGGCCAACTGCAACCGTGGCTCGAAGCCATTCTACTTTGGTGGGATTGTCACTGCTATTGCACTTGGGCTGAACCTTGGCGACCGCCTCCAGCACCTCCATTCCATCCTGTTGTACCCCAAATTTTGACCCCTTAGATCCTCATTATCATTTTTAGAAGCATGATCATGCATTATCTAACCCTAAATCAGTGCAAGTTTATTATTGTCAAGTTACAGATGAATCAGGGTTCTCGCACCGACAAATTCAAAACAATCAAGGAATGATCAACCAATGATTTGGGCCAATTCAATCATGGAATGAAATCAAAGATAATATCAAAGTCAAATGGGAAGTCAATTTGAAGAAATCGTTTCAGAATCAAGAACAGTGCAGTCAGGAGGCCCCGATTAGGGTTTTTAACCAGTGGAAAGTCAACTGTGGTTTGACTTTGATGTTGGAAAAGGTTTTAATGGTGGGAGTGAGGTCCATGAAGTTAATATAGGCTATTAAAGGCTATTCAAGAAGTGTCAAAGTCCCAGGATGTCCAGAATATCAACAGGCGACTCGATCGGCACCGATCGATCGTACGGTTGACCGAAAAGTCAACTCCTCGAATTTTGAGAATTGGAATCCAAGTTATGAATCAAAGTTGTTCCTTATGTCATAATGGACTTGCATATCAATTTTCATGATCATTGGATCAAAGATGAGAGAGTAATCGAGAAATCGGGAAATTAGGGTTTTGAAAAGGGCTAAACCGTATCTCCTTAACCGCACATCCAATTGAGTTGGTTCTAGTCTCATTTGAAAGCTCTTGACAAGTCCTATAAAAGTCCCATACTAGTCCACAACCAGAAAATGCATACTTTTTGAGATATAAGCAAAAACATTCCTAGAAGGGAAAATAACTTAGAAAATTTCTAAGTTATTTTCACTTTAGAAGCTAAAATCAGCCAACTTCAAGGGGGTTTTTCACCTAGTTTCAAATAGAATCAAGATTTCTGGCCAACATGAAAGTTTTAGTACTATGTGAGGGCTTTCTAAATTGTACAAGAACATCTCAAAGTGATTTATGAGCTGAGAGATACATGTGTTCAAAGTTGGTGTTTTGTCACTTTTGTCCCACATTGATCAATTTTGCAAAAGCACCTCTATCACTCAAGTGGATCAATTTCAACGTGACAAACTCATGATATCTGATATATTAAGCATCTCAAGCAGGTTGGATCAAAGAAATAACAAGGAGATAGCATAGAATTAAAGTTTGAGGTTTCATTGCCTAAGTTGCAAATATTGACTTTTTCCAAGCATGAGGTGGAAAGCAATTCTGCTCCAGCCACTCTACCAAGCCTCTAGGCTGTTTTTTCTCAGTAAAAACATCATTAAAACTTGCCCATTGGGTTAGGGAGACAGCCAAGAACCAGAAAAAGCAAGGCAAGTGGACAATTGGATGGAAATATCTTAGTTTTCTTCATGGTGAAGCAAGGTTACATAGCAAGCTCCTCACTCCATATTTCTATAAATAGGGACCTCAAACCCCTCATTTAGGACAGGAAGATCATTCTAAAAACCTGCTAAAAGAAGCTCCTTCATCACACCTCTCTCTCACTTGCATTTTGCAAAAAATCACAAAGTGGTCAAAAATAGCCAAAATTCAGCATTTGCAATTTTGATACCACATCAAGTTCTTCATGTTCCAGAACTCAAACCATCATCCACACACCCTATAAATCACATATAGGAGGTGTACCAACCATTGAATCACCAAAAAATCCAAGAAAATCAAAAAGTCACCATTTCACTTGGCTTGTTTTGACCAAAGTCCATAAAATACACCAAATCTTGATCCAAACACTTTCTTGAGGATTTGGTTGTTTGAACACCTCAAATATACCATATATCAAGTGTCCAAACCTTCATCCTTCATCAAGAGCTCACCAATCTCATTTTGGCATTACATTTGTCTTGTTGCTTAAAGTTCAAGTAAAGACACAATACCAAAGCTTGGATTTCATAAACTCTGGTTTTCTTCAACACTTTGGTTTGCTTAACTGATTTTCAACAGGTATGTAACCTCTGGACTATCACTTTACATCATCTTAGCATAAAACTCATGGTACTCATTTATTACCTATGCTTTAATGTATGTCTACCATGTGTGTGTTTGATTTGGATGGCTAGGTAATTCGGTTTTGTTCCTTTAATGCTGTTTGTTTCTGTTGTTTTATCTTGGTTTATTATACTCAATATGCTTGAGTCCTGTGCAATGATACTAAATGTATGTCATGTGTTGCTCAGTTGCTTTCATACTATTAAAACCTATTTTTACTCAAAGCACTAATGTTGTTCTTGAAATGAACAAATGATATTGCTAGCATATTTGTGTTTGCTGCCAAATATTGTTTCATACTTGTATTGCCCAATTGCTTTCATACTGTTAAAACCTACTGTTCATCAGTAGGAATTAATTGGATTCTGTCACAACAGCATTTGCACACTTAATCCATTGTTTTTGAATACTGTTGTACCATTACTTTACCTACCATTGTTTGCAATCATAAGAGCAAGAGGTTTGAAGGTATCCATAACAGGTTTGGTATCACAAATTCTGGATTGGTGTAAAGACATTCATGCTTTTGATAATAGCTTGCTTCATATATTGCTGTTAATTTGTGTCTTTGATTTTTGCCAAAGTTTGTTTTCACACTGCCAGTATTTGTTTCAAGCTGCTCACTGCCAGGATTTATTCTCTCCATATTGAAAATTGCTCTTACTTTGTTGTGCCATACTGTTAAAGGATATTATGACAAGCATGTCTAAGTTTTGGTTTTGTCATGTACATGAGGTCTGAGAATTGCAAACCAGTTATACTGTCATGGGTGGGGGGGAAGTAGTGTATGTTTGTTGCTGTCAAACACATGGATGTCATGAGGGCATCAGTTCTTTGAGAAATAGATCAGTAGACTTGGCATTAGGTTTGGTCCTGTTCAGGTTATACAGCTAAGTGACCATATGCCTGATTTGTTAGCAAGTTGTGTGATTGGTTTGGGAAGTGAAAGTATCACAAGGGGTAGATCAGAACTTGTGTTGGCTGGTTTAGCAATGCTGTCATGAAAAATACCATAGCAGCTGAAGCATCATTTTTGCATAGAACACTATAGGTCTGATTTTATCATTTCCCCATGTTTCAGTACACATTTGAAGTATGCCTACATATTTATTTTGATTGGTTTGTACATAAAACTCATTTTCACATGTTGACATGAACACATGAATACACAAAACCACACACTTGGTCACTTTTGACATAAAGCATGAAAACTTGTTTTTCTTCTTTCCAACATGATTCTATGATCATCCACAACATGTTTATGCATTCACATTGTTGATTTAAGCATTGCATCAAAATATCACATGTGAACACAAAATGACACAAAAACACACAAGTCACCAAAAGACCCATTTTGCACCAAATCTTGTTTTTTCTTAAACTCACTCCACATACACCTTATATGGTTCATGTATAATGTGTTGAAACCTTAATTTGATGAAAGAAAGCCATGTATCAAATTTCATATCTTCATGTGCATCATTATGTGGATAACTTGCATATGCATGGTCAATTCTCATGACAGGTAGTTTCCTTGGAACTTTAATGCTTAGACCATCTACTTATCACCCACATGTGCTGTACAAATGATTAAATTGTTTAAATTTGCTTTGGAACTTCATCTGTGCATCATCATGCATGATTGTTCATCATTTTGCAAAATGTCTCATTCTCACATGTCAATTTGGAAATGCTTGTGTATTCTTGCTATCTCATTGTTTCTACAGCTTCATATGACCATATGTGTTGTGTTTGAATGAACCAAAACATTGAAAACAACCTGCACAATGATTTGTTTCACATCATGCTTCACGCACACATAATACACACAAATTGCAATTTGAATGCTACACTTTCATATGTTTGTTCCAGATCTGATGTTTTCACCTACACACACTTGATATCATACATTTAAGATGTTTTGATGATTGGTACAGCTCATGAGCACCTCGAACTCAAAAACCACTTTGACTTGCATTTGTTGTTTTATGAGTTCTTGCAACTTGAATGTGACTTTCCCATATATGCATATCCTGGTCCTAAACTTGTTTACCACTTGTCATATATCATATATTGGATGTGTATGTGAACTTACTTGGCCTTAAACATGCTTGTATCAAAGTGTTCATGTCATTTTGCAAGTCATAAAGTCATAATCATACACCCTATCGGGTTTTGCAGAGGAAAATGAGTTTCAGAAAACCAACACCACCATCCTCTTCCTCTCATTTTTCTACCCAATTTTCATATAAAATTTGCCTCAATCCGATGAGCGGTTAGTGAGATACGGTATAAAACGTATTTGGTTTCGATTATGTTTCCATGTCATTATGCATTCAAAGCACACACACACACCAGCTATCGTTTTTTTCACTAGGTAAACAATTTGGAAAAACTAACACCACCATCCTCTTCCTCTCATTTTTCTACCCAAGATCCATATAAAATTTGCCTCGATCCGATAAGCGGTTAGTGAGATACGGTATGAAACGTATTTGTGTTGATTATGTATTTTTGCCCAGCCATGGAACCAAACAAGGCATGTATATTTATGGTTTCCATTTGATTAATTGATGTAACAGCCGCCCCAGCGGTAGAGACTCGCGCGTGTATCAGTCTTGGCATGGGTTCGATCCCTTGTGATAACCCTTGCTGCCACTTTTCCTCATTTTTGTACATAAACTTCAAAAAATCGTAACTCTCTCATATTTTATCGTTTTTCGTCCGTTTTTTTTTCATTGTGTTTGTTTTTATATGTACTTTCATGCCATGTAATTATTTCCCATGTTTGATTATTTTTTCACCATGTTTGATTACGCGCGATCCGCGCGTCAACGGTATTAACCCTATTTGGTTGCAGATGAAAATTAAAAAGGTTCCTCTTGTGTTTTCTCAGGAAAATTGATTGTTATCATGTCTATATATGTTTATCAACATGTTAGAATTTTTACCTCGAATTATTTTTTATCTCATCTGTCTGTAACGGTATTCCAGGTGCGAACTGTCGTCACGGTTCTCGTACCAAAACAATTGCTCTGATTGTCATCATTGCTTTCCGTCTTTAATCTTTGTATTGGTTGTCACCATGAATGTTTGAATAATGTTTGTATTTTATTTTATCCCCAAGTGACGAAGCTCGTTAGCTTTCGTCCAGTTGCCGACAATACTGTTCCTCCAAAGGAAGGTCTATCCACTTGACTGTCAATGTCTTGGACCAAAATCTTTGTTTTCCCTTTGACTTTGTTAAGTCACTCTAACCCTAGTTTAGAAGCCTTTAGACTTTGCTTGAAGTCTAAGAAACCCACCCATACTAGGAGTGTTCTTCAACTAGAACCCTAGGAAAGAGTTCGTCAACTCTGTGTAAGAATCATCATCATGATTTCTTACTTCCCCGTTTACAATTTAGTTTAGGGAGTTTTGTCAAACTCCACACAAACATGGTCATGTTTGTTCCCCCCTTGAACCTTGATCGTCATCAAGTGTTCTTTTCCCTGGTGAGGTGAACTACGATTGCTCTGATTCTATCCTAGTCAAGATACGTAGGCAGAAGGTGCGATACCTTTGCGAGCAAACTTAGAAAACCACTTAGGCCTTTATTTTACTTTTATTCCCTCCTTAAACCATAGTGCACGATTCACAAACTTAGCAAGTAATTAAACAAAAGGTTCCTGTAGGGTACTACAGATATTTAGGGTGCTAATACCTTCCTTAGATATAACCAACCCCCGAATCCCCGAATCTCTTAAGCGTTGTCGTTACATCGCGCAAAAGGTTCTTTCTTTCTTTAGACCTATCCTTTGAATAAATTAAAGACCGGTTGTAAAAGAAATAAGGTTCAAGTTAATTAATAGCTTGATATCCAATTTTCACCGCAACACATCCCCTCGGTGTTCCTAGACACCGACCACTGCAGAGCCTCTCATCTTATCCGCTCCCGAGCTGCCAGCAAATACCATCCGGTAGTGCGTGGCAAGACCGTCCGAAGCATCATCCTTCCGTCCCGCACCCGCACACACCCAGAGGACCGTACCAACTGGTTGTTCGACCTCACTGCCCCTCCTGCTGCCGCTGTTCCTACTCAGGATCACACTCACGGTTCCGACGATGAAATCCAAGCTGAGTTGGACAGGTCCGAGCAGCCAGAGGCATCGCAACCTCCTCCTCCCGTAGGTATATCCTCTCGCTGCCACCGCCATCATCCCGTACCAGACTACATAGAAGAGGACCTCCGCCGCTCCCTAGACCAGCAGGCACAGATACTCGCGATGCTGCAGCAGCAGAATCAGCGAGCTGACCAGTTCAAAGCTTGGCACCAGACTCAAATGCAACAACTTCACACCGGCCAAGCTACTATCACTGAGAGCCTGGAGAATATGACTTTGCAGGTTGAAGGACTCCGAGACACCGTCTACCACACCGGAGCTATGAGTTATGAGGACAGAGTAGCCCTTGCCAGAGCCAGAGGACGCCAGCGCGGACGTGACAGAGGTCGTGACTAGATTTCCATTTTTTTCCTTCATTGTTTACTATATTTCAATTATTTGTATTTTCATTTTCAGTTGTATCTCCCTCTCGCATGCTTCAAGAATCAGTGAGGACACTAATCGAGATAGTGTGGGAGCGGAGCCTTTATTTCCATTCCACTGTACTCTGAATTTCCTTTAATTCCTTTATTTCCATTTCACTGCACTTTGAATTTTCGTAATTTCTATTTTAACACTTTCTATTTCTAGCAAATAAAGCAAAATTTTAGTTCGTTCCTCAAAAGCAAAAGCATCACGAGAATGCAACCGAGTTCAAAACAAGTTTTGAAACTCCGAGGAAACGACAGTTCTAACAAAACCAGTATCGTCCAGACACCTTAGATCTCTAGTTTATGCGAGTCGGTTTCACTACCTACGTGTACCAAAGTCTCAAGTGTCTGCGCAAACTCAACCCCAAGTAGTTTATACTAGCAGTCAGCACCATCCTAAAAACACTTCTAAGCGAGCGACCGATGCAAATAAGTGTATGATCTCCAAAAAGATGAAAAATCATGAAAAGGAAGCTAAATAGCCCAAAAATATAAGACACGTTTCCTTCTAAGTTAGGTGCTCCTCACCCGAGCATTTAGCCCAACGGCACGAAAACCCATTGAAAAATCAATGACATAAGCTTATGATCAATGAAGAAGATCAAAAACAAGAAATGAGATCATATTCACTAACAGGTCGACTTGCCATGAAAGTGTACGGACAACGGGCTTAATGTGATTGCGCTAGAACAAACAGGGTGAACTTGCCGCGAGAACCTTGACACCAAGCTACAGTAGCATGACTGGGACCGATTTGCATAAAAAGGAGACCTTCGAAGGCCTGTAGTCCAGTGTCGTCATGATACTCGTTTTGTTCCTACCAAGAATCCCGGTTTTTCCCGACTTTTGCGAACGAAGAAGCTGCCTCGCGCTTGCCGACCTTTTCACGTTTTACTTGAGGACAAGCAAAGATTCAAGCTTAGGGGAGTTTGATAACACGAAATCATATAGATATTTTTATGCATAATTCAACTAAAGTTTAACCGTTTTCGATCCGATTTCGGGTTATTTCCGTGTATTTGTCTGATGTTTTGCAGGTATTCAACGATCACGTCTAAACAAGGCAACATGAAGAAAAGAAGCAATCTCAGATGAAATATGGACGAAAAAGGAGTGAAAACACAATGAAAAGCGCAGGAAGCTGTTTTTGCTGATGTGACGACCGTCACAGCTCCATGACGACCGTCACACGGGTGACGACCGTCACACCTTGTGACGACCGTCATGCAGGCAAAAACGCCCCACTTCAATTACACGTTAAAGAATCAGTTCCAATTCCCACAGAGTGGACCATGACTCCCTAAATTATCTGCCTCAAAGTCCATCATCTCCAAGGATAACCGTTGGAATTCCACTTCTATAAAAAGGCAAGAAAGGGACTTCAGAAAGTGTGATGCATTCATACCACGAAGTGCTGCCAAATTTACTTTCCAGAGCATATTTTCCAGCAATATTCTTATTTGTTTCTCTTTACCTTTCCTGTATTGCATTTTCCATTCTTCTATAACTTCTATTTTATTGTACGATCAATTTGGCATAAAGACCAGAATCCTGCCAACATCTGTGGAGGATCTGCCCAAAGGCCAATTGGAATATTTACAGGTTTCTCATTTCAATCGATTCCAGTTTTTTTATAATGCAAATCATTATTTATTATTTTTATTTATATTTTATCTTTCCCAAATCCATGTCTAGCTAAACTTAGGAAATCGATATGTAGTAATAATTCGAATGGGATTTGATAACAACTGGTTGAAAAACTTTCTTTTCATAAAAGTAATTTATGGTCTGAGTGTTTAAAATTGATTCACTGAATAAACTTCGTCGCGAAAGCGAGAACTTATTTAAAAGTAGTTTTGCCACGAAAGTGGGAAATTAATTAAGATACGAACCAACAAGCGAAAGCTGCGGTAAGGTCAGATAGTAAACACTAGTCATTCATTTTAATAACAGCGAAAGCACTTTAAAATGAATTAGAACTTAGAGATTTCCAAAAAGTAATTTTAACCCCGAACGGGATACGAAAGTGTACGTTTGGCCCTTAGGATTATGATTAGCGTCAATAACCATTGTGAGGCGAGAGTCTTCAAATCACCATTTTCTGCTTAAATAAACTTTGAAAATTATTTCATACACCAGTAACTTATCAAATTCCTGAAGAACACAATTACTACGTATCGATTCAATCAATTATAATCTAAATAGTATTCTTAGTTCCCTTTTAGTGACAATCTTATTCCCTTAAACATATTCTACCTAGCTAAACATAGTAACTCCCGAGAACACTAGTTTGATTACGAGTCCCTGTGGGATCGATATCTATTATTACTACGCGATAGACTGTGCACTTGCAGTTAGGTTGTATTAGACATAGAAAGTCGCGATCACCATCGCACAATCTATCATTAATGATCATGATAGACCTCTCACCAAAAGGATGACGGAGCGAAACATAAATAAACTATCGCACAATCTATCATTAATGACCATGATAGACCCCCACCAAAAGGATGACGGAGCGAAACACAAAACACATCGCACAATCTATCATTAATGACCATGATAGACCCCCACCAAAAGGATGACGGAGCGAAACACACACCAGTCACTACCACAAAAAGGATGATAGGATAAACACAATCGCACCATCTGACATCGACGAAACGCCAGACCCACCACCAAAAGGATGAAGGAGTGAAACACACACCACACATATCGCACAATCTATCATTAATGACCATGATAGACCCACCACCAAAAGGATGACGGAGTGAACTCAAACAAACTATCGCACAATCTATCATTAATGACCATGATAGACCCCCCACCAAAAGGATGACGGAGCGAAACACAAACTAAACATATCGCACAATCTATCATTAATGACCATGATAGACCCCCCACCAAAAGGATGATGGAGCGAAACACAAACTAAACATATCGCACAATCTATCATTAATGACCATGATAGACCCCCCACCAAAAGGATGACGGAGCAAACCACAAAACACACTATCGCACAATCTATCATTAACGACCATGATAGACCCCCCACCAAAAGGATGGCGGAGCGAAACACAAATAAACTATCGCACAATCTGACATCGACGAAATGCCAGACCCACCACCAAAAGGATGATGGAGCGAAACACAAACAAAATATCACACAATCTGACATCGACGAAATGCCAGACCCACCACCAAAAGGATGACGGAGCGAAACTCACAACAGTCACTACCACCAAAAGGATGATAGGACAAACACAATCGCACAATCTGACATCGACGAAATGCCAGACCCACCACCAAAAGGATGACGGAGCGAAACACAAACAAAATATCGCGCAATCTGACATCGACGAAATGCCAGACCCACCACCAAAAGGATGACGGAGCGAAACTCACATCAGTCACTACCCCCAAAAGAATGATAGGACAAACACAAATTTGAGGTTTACCAACACCAAAAGGATGCAGGCTAGGTTGAACTGACGAAGTTCGACTATCACCAAAAGGATGATAGGAAGGCAATTGACAACGGTCACGCTTGCTGGGTACAACTCATTGGGGAACACCCAAGAGGAAGATTGGATTGAAATGAATCAACGGGGTACGCCCACCGTCTTGCCTAGAGATCATAATTTTGTTGAAATGATTTCATGGTTACGCCCATGAGCTCTGAAGAGGATGCCCCTGACTGGGCTGAATTTGTCCTGATATCTTGGTTTGCTCAACAAAAGGTTGAACAACTTCATGAGGAACGCTCACGGTTTTGCTGAAGATGCCCCTGCTCGGGCTGGATCTTGCACTGAACTTCTTGGATTTGCCCAACAAAAGGTTGAACAACTTCGTGGGGAACGCCCACGGTCTTGAATGGTATGCCCCTGACTGGGCTAAATGTTGATTCGCATATCTGATCAACCACGAGGTTGAAATACGTCATGGGAAATAGCCATGGTCTTGAAAAGAATGCCCCTGACTAGGCTGAATCTTGCTTTGAATATTTTGAAATTTTGTGGGAGGAACCCACAATCGCAGAAGATTGCCCCTGACTGGGCTGATGATTGCTTTGAAGCTCTTGAAAATCGTGGGACAAACCCACAATCTTACAAAAAATGCCCCTAATTGGGCTGATGATTGCTTTGAAGATGTTGTGGAAGATGCCCTTGATTGGGCTGATGATGGTCTTGGAAACTTTCAAGATTGATCCTGGACCTTGACTTGCATATATGAATGCTGGATGTAAAATGATGTTCCATAACGAATGAAAGTGCAAAATGCAAATGCTGACAAGCGGAGATGCAAGAGCTTGGGGAAGTATGGTATGATTGGAGTATGCATATGATGCAAGATGCGTATGAAGTCGAATGCGATGCGTATGATGTATATGATTGCAGACGGGTGATTGGAAATGTAGGTGGAGACGCCAGCGTGGTGGACTTTTGGTAGTTGCCAATGCGAATTGGACTTCGGGTGGTGGGAAGGATTGACTTCCTCGACACGCAGTTTTGCTGAGGACGCCATGATTGGCACAGGTGAAGATACTCTGGATGCCCCGAGTCTGGGTACTTTGTGGTTTGTTGTGAATTTCCTTCAGAGAAGATTGCAGCTCTGCCTGATGATTAGGGTAACTTAGTCTTGCCCCAGTCTGAATATGGTAATGATATGCCCCTGCTCGAGCTGTTGAATGATTTGCCCCAGCCTGTGGGCTTTAAAATAATCTTGCCTCGTGTACGCCACTGAAAGTCAAGTTCCTCCTCGATTGCCCCTTGCTGGAGTGTCTTTGAATACTTTCATACCCCAAATTTTGACCCTTAGATCTTCATTATCATTTTAGGATCATACTCATATGATTATCTAACCCTAACCCAGTTCAAGTTTTTCTTTGTTTAAGATGCAGATGAATCAGGGTTTTCGCACCGACAAATTCAAAACAACCAAGGAATGATCAACCAATGATTTGGGCCAATTCAATCATGGAATGAAATCAAAGATAATATCAAAGTCAAATGAGAAGTCAATTTGAAGAAATCAGTTCAGAATCAAATACAGTGCAGTCAGGAGGCCCCGATTAGGGTTTTTAACTAGTGAAAAGTCAACTGTGGTTTGACTTTGATATTGGAAGGTGTTGTAATGGTGGTATTGAGGTCCATGAAGTTAATATAGCTTATTAAAGACCATTCAAAAAGTATCAAAGTCTCAGGATGTCCAGAATGTCAACAGGCGACTCAATCGGCACCGATCGATCGTACGGTTGACCGAAAAGTCAACTCCTCAAATTTTGAGAATTAGAATCCAAGTTGTGAATCAAAGTTGTTCCTTATGTCATAATTGACTTTCATATCAATTTTCATGACCATTGGATCAAGGATGAGAGAGTAATCGAAAAATCGGGAAAATTAGGGTTTCAAAAGGGGCTAAACCCTAACTCCTTAACCACACACTCAATTGAGTTGGTTCCAAGCTCATTATAAAGCTATTGACAAGTCCTACAAAAGTACCATACTAGTCCACAACCAGAAAATGCATACTTTTTGAGATAGAAGCAAAAACATTCCTAGAAGGGAAAATAACTTAGAAAATTTCTAAGTTATTTTCACTTTAAAAGCTTGTGTGCAGCCAACTTTGAAAGGATTTTTCACCTAGTTCCAATTGGAGTTTGATTTCTTGGCAAACATGAATGTTTTAGAGCTATATGAGGGCTTTCTAAATTGTACTAGAACATCTCAAAAGGAGTTATGAGCAGAAAGTTACATAGGTGCAAAGTTGGAGGTTTCACATAATAGTCCCACATTGGTTGAATTTTCAAGATTGATTTCTTTCGCCAATTTTGCCAAATATTCTTGATCTAACTTGTTGTATCTGATGTATAAGATTTATGTATCATGAAACAAAAGAGAATTATGCAGAATAGCCCAAAATCAAAGTTTTGAGTCCATTGCCTTGCAAGTGGACAAGTTACATTCCCAAGCATGAGGTGTAAAGTGGAAAGGCTGTACCAGCCCTTCCCTATGGTTTCTAGCCTGCTACGAACATCAAAAATCAGTGGGAAATGTTGACAAAATGGCCTTGTATCAGAACCAATAATGAAAACCCTCCATTGAAGGTTTGCTCCAAAATATCACAAGCTTGCTTCATGATGAAGTAAAGTCTCTAGCAAGCACCTCAATCTCCTTTCCCATAAAAGGAGGTCTCATTCACCTCATTCCACACACAATTAATCTGATAAAACCTAAAAGGAAGCTCTGTCATTTCAATTCCTTGACCTTGCTCCAAAATCTCAAAAACACCAAAGTTCATGAAAACTCCAAAATTGGTCATGAAGTGAAAATAGCTCAAATTCACTTCTATCATTTCCTACACTTCAACCATCCTCCACACAACTTCTAAATAACATATAGAAGGTGTGTAATCCATTAAACCACCTAGAAACCTCAAAAATCAAAAAGTCAAACTTCTACCTTTCATACTTTGACCAAAGCTACAAAAATCTCCAAATCTTGCTCCAATCCTTTTCTTGAGGTTTTGATCACTCATACACCTCATAAATAACATATCTCAACTGTTCAAACACCTATCAACCATTAGAAATTCACATCTCTTCATTTAGCATTAAAAGTGTATTGTGGCTTAAAGTGGAAGGAAAGCTCAAAGGCAAGAAAGTGAAGTGGAAGATATCTCTGGTTTTCTCAACTGATTAGCTTGCTCAAAAGAGTCATCAAGAGGTATGTGACTGGTTTCTACTGATTTTTACATTAGTTTTCATGAATTGGCATATTTGAGTATTATGTGTAATTTTGAAATTTGAACATTATGTGGTTTCATGACACTTTGTTGTTGTTGCTACATATGAACATCGTGTGTGTTTAGACATGTTTTATACTATATATCTTTGGTGTTCTTGTGTTTGTTGCTTGGAAATTGATGTTTGTGATGAAAATGTCACATTTTGTACTTAACTTCCAATGGTGGAAGTTATGTGTTATTTTTGACTTTTTTTCAAAAATGTCGTTTTTGTTCCTATTTGCATTTGTCATGCTAACTGTCATACTGGTTGATTTTTCACACATGTAAGGATTGAAACATCTCATAATGATCATTTATAACATGTATGTATGTTCACTTCATTGAAAAACACACTGTCATGAAATCTCACCTTTCAACATGCATGTTTCTTCACAAAATCAACATTTCACATACCACTTTTTTGCACAAACTTATTTTCACCAAAACCACTTGTCTAGACACCTCAAATATATCATTTTAAATATGTTCAAACATTCACTTAAGTGTTAGAGCAAGTATTTTAAGTTTTCACTTTCAAAATGCAAGTCTCACATACATTTTTGCAAATCACTTGCCATCTTCTCATGCTGTCAATTTTAATGATGTTCAAGGGTCTAGACTCATTTCATATGATATATTAGAGGTGTAGGACATATCAATCTAAAGTAGAAAGCCATGAAACCAAACTGTCAAATTTTTCATCTTGAAAATGTCACATTTTGTACTTAACTTCCAATGGTGGAAGTTATGTGTTATTTGTGACTTTTTTTCAAAAATGTCACTTTTTGCTCCTATTTGCATATGTCATACTAACTGTTATGCTAGTTGATTTTTCCCACATGTAAAGATTGGAACATCTCCTATTGGTCATTTGTAACATGTTTGCATAATCATTTCATTGAAAATCACTCTGTCATGAAAAATCACCCACCAAAATGCATGATCACACACAAAGAATGCACTTTGAATACCAAAACCTTACACTGTCAGTACAGCCTCTAACTTTTAATCAAAACTCATTCCTTAACATATATTAGAGGTGTACAGAAGGTTTTTGTGATCAATACTTGTCTAAGACTGAAATGCTTAATGTTCATGCATAATCTATGTCATTATTGCATATCACATGTGAATTTCCATAACAGTTCAGTTTCAGCCCCAAGAAGGATTTAGACTCATTCATTTCCACTTACCTATGATGTGTGTACATTTGTTATGGTTTGAGTATGAGTGTATGAGGCTTTTCACTTGAAGATGCAATTTTGAGCCTAAAAGAGAGGCACTATCGGGTTTTGTAGAGGGATAAGAATTTGGGAAAACTGAGACCACTATCATGTTTCTTGTTCAATTCTACCCCAAATCCATATAAATTTTGTTCCATTTCGATAAACGGTTAGGGAGATACGATACAAAACGTAAATGCTCGGTTTATGCTTTCTTGCCCAACCTGTCATGAAACTTACCCTTATAATTAATTAGGGGTGGCTTCATCAATGGATGTATAGCCACCCCAGTGGTAAGACCATGCGCCTTTCATGCCAGGTACCTGAGTTCAACCCCTGAGGAGGGCAACTCTTTTATCCATTTTTGTGATTTTTCATGTAAATTTCAAAAATTCGTATCTCACTCGTTTTTCATCATTTTTCGTCCGTTGTTTTTTCGTTGTGCTCGTATTAATGTGTACTTTCATGCCATGCCTTTATTTTTCATTTTTGGATTTTTTATCACCCAGTTTGTTTATGTACAAGTGTACGCGTTTTCACGATCGTTTATGTAATTGCAGATGAACTTTTAATTGTTTCCTTTCAATATTTTTCTTGAAACTTGTTTGAATCCATGCCTATATATGTTAGTTAACATGCTAGGATTTATTTCTTGGTTGTTAGCATTTTTTATCTGTTGATTTCCATTAAATGCGAATTGTTGTCACAGTGTCGATTACTTCATCTGTTAACTGTTACCTCCTGAGTTATGAGGTTAAACTGATTTATCTGTACATAATTTGCTTGTACATAACAACAAGTTTCCTTTCTTACACGAGTCGTCGTACTCACTTTTAACCGTCCCGCCATGGACATTCTCCCCTTTTATTCTAGCCTTAGGATTTGAGTCGTCGTACTCATGTTTACCGTCCCGCTGTGGATAACCTTTACTCCCCTTTTATCCTAGCCTTAGGATTTGAGTCGCCGCACTCATGTTTACCGTCCCGCCGTGGACATCCTTTTTCATAACAATCTTAAAGAGGAGTTGCCGAACTCCATGTAAGTACTTCACTATGAATACTTACTTCCCTTTGGGAACCTTGACCACAGTCAAGAGATCCTCATCCCTAGATAGGGGAACTACGATTGCTCTGATTCCATTCCCGTCCGGATACGTAGGCACGAGATGCGATGTCTTCGCGAGCAAATTTTGTACATACCTTTTCCCTTAGCACTTTTTCCTTAGCAAACAAACTGTAGCAAACACAAATATTAACAAGAGGTTCCTGTAGAGTACTACAGATACTTAGGATGCTAACACCTTCCCTAGGTATAACCAACCCCCGAACCTTTAGATCTCTCTCTTTGCTTAGCTTTAGGCTTGTCCTTCTGCTTTGCATTTTTATAGGTCTTTCTTTCTTTAAACCTTTCCTTTTTGGATAAATTAAAGTCCGGTTATAAATGAATTAAGATTCAAGTTAATCAATAGCTTGGTATCCAAATTTCACCGCAACAGAAAATGGCGACTTTACTGGGGACTCTTCCCTAAGAGGGTTAAGCCCACCTTGTTTGTATTTGTGCTTTCTATATGTTTGCTTGCTTATATATTTGTACATATACCTGCTTGTACTTGGGTTCTTCTTTATGCAGGGTTGTTACTTCAAGTGGTGAGACAGTCCTATACCCGGACTCGAGTGCACTTATGGTAGGATGGTGGTATATTCAAGAAGGCTTATAGGGAGTTGATTCCCGAGTAAGCTAACTTGAGAAAACCACCGCTCAGTGGAGGCCTTTTTGAAGAGTTGGTGTTGTTGATCGAGTATTCGTGAAAACAATGCTACTTTCTATAAGATCCTATGACACTGAGGACCTTTAGATTACCTACTACCCCACTTTGGCCTTATTAGGATGTAGTGCGATGACTATGAGGAAGTATTTCCAAAATAGTTGATACGCGATACTACACTCAGACGAGACTCTCTTGAGAATATTATTGATTTCCAAGTATTTGGTGTGTCGATAATATCCGAAAGATGGGTTGTTGACTCTGGGAACCTCTTAGAACCTTGTTCTACAGATCAAACGAACCTAGTACATACCTTATGGTTGGTTATTTACCCAGACGTCATGCTATGATCTAGAACCTTTGACCCTATTATGTGTGATTTGCATCTTCTCTTGCATCGCATTGCATTGCATCTGCATCTTTTCATGGTTTACCTCTGTTTGTACAGTCGCTCATGTCCAGCTGTCTTCACTGTCCAGTGTACCTTTGAGTTGTCAAGCTGATTCCTCGACACCGATATCAGACTAGAGCGAACTATAGACGCAAGATGTCAGAACAGGAAGCACACAATACAGAAATCCGAATGGAAATTGATGAGTTAAAATCAGGCATGACTAAGCTCACTGAGATACTCCAAGTCTTGATTACTAGAGGAGAGTCTTCCCAAAGGACTGTCATTCAAGAGGTTTCGAATGTAGATACTCCTCCTGTTCAAATGCCACAATCTACTTGGCCAGAGTTTAGTTTGCCTCCCAACTATTCTCCACCTCTTGCATCTACTGTCATGATTGGTCCAACTGTCAAACCAGTCTTTCAAGCTCCTGTCTTTACAGAAGCCATACCTGTGGTCCATACTGCTGCCCAGAATGGTCAAGCTCCCTTTGAGACTTTGTTCTTTGATTACAATGCTGCTAGTGCTCAAGGTGAAGACCGTGAGGATGTTGTTGAGCCTGAAGTTATCCGTGAACAGTTTCAAAATATAGACAAGAGACTCAAGGCCGTTGAGGGTACTGATTTCTTCAATGTTGATGCAGACAATATGTGCTTAGTTTCTGGTCTGGTCATGCCTGCAAAGTTCAAGACTCCAGAGTTTGTGAAATATAAGGGGCACTCATGTCCTAGAGCCCATTTGGTTATGTGCTACTGAAGGATGGCAGCCTACACCAACAATCAGAAGTTGCTTATCCATTGCTTTCAGGACAGTTTAAGTGGGGCATCTCTCAAATGGTATATGAGTTTAGAACATAACAGCGTCCGTTGCTTCCAAGATCTTGCCAATGCCTTCATGAGACAATACAAATACAATCTGGATATGGCTCCTGATCGTCGTCAACTTCAGAACATGTCTCAAGGTGAAAGAGAAACATTCAAAGAATACGCTCAACGTTGGAGAGAGTTAGCTTCTCAGGTTGAACCCCCTCTGGCAGAGAAAGAATTAACTGGAATGTTCATGGATACTCTGTCCCCTTTCTATTGGGAGAAAATGATTGGGAGTGTGTCTTCAAACTTCACAGATCTGGTAACTATTGGTCAAAGGTTGGAAGAAGGGCTGAAAAGTGGTAAGGTGTCCAAAGTTGCTGAATCTTCTAACGGTGCAAAGAAGTCCTTTGGGAATTTCCATAAGAAGAGAGAAGAACATACTAATGTTGTCATGGCTGAAGCGAGGAAGCCTCATCCCCGACCTCAGTATAATCACAACACTATTGCTGCTATTACCGCTCCACGACCAGTTCAAAATCCTCAGCGTCCTGCTGTCAGACAGAACCAGTATCAGAATAAGAATCAGTTTGATCTTATTCCTATAACTTATACAAAATTGTATCCAAGTCTGGTTCAACAAGGATTGATCACTACAAAGACTCTGCAAACTCCTGATCCTCCTCCAGCTGGATTTAGAGCTGATCTTCATTGTGCTTTTCATGAGGGTGCCCCAGGCCACGATTTGGAGCATTGTTTTACATTAAAAGCTAGGGTACGTGAATTGATTAGAACTGGGATCCTTGATTTTACAGACAGTCAGCCGAATGTTCAGAAAAACCCTCTAGCAGAGCATCAAAAGTGAAACTTCAGTCTGACTTCAGCAGACCATCTTTTTGAGCGCCAGTGTTTCAGACAGGACAACCCATCTTTGTACTGATTTAGTCACTGGGCCTTTTTGTTTCTCATTGTTTGCATTCTCCTTATTTTGTTTAAGCTGTTTGTTTTTAATTAGTGTTTGTACTTTCATCTTAATGAATGAACATTACAATTTCTGATTTCAATTCATCTATTGCGTGCACTTCTGTGCTTTAACTTTCAAATATTTACTCCTTGTCCAAATTTTTGATTATGCAAATATTGGAGGGAGGATGATGAAAATGTTATACCCATAATCGCTATCAGTATGCTTTCAATCAAACTTTGTTGACGATGTAGGGCATTGTTTCAACTCCCAAACACTGAAGAAATAAGGAAGATAACCCCTTGTCAACCCCTTTGAGCCTAGAAGTTGGAGTTTCTTTCTTTACAAAAAAAAAAACCCGCAGTTTTAACCTTGGGGTGGGTAGTTCTCAGTTAACTCGGTTGTGTGTTCATACAAGACACCTTTTCATATAAAGGATGCAACTACAATATTTCCTTCGTACACAACAAATAAGTGTCGAAGATGTTTTCCAAGGCAAAAAGACGATGATGGTTCACCGTGATCATTAAGCTAGGCAGCCACTTTATATAAACAAAAAAAAGATATCAAAGAAAAATCCCGCTAAGTCAAAACCTATGAAGGAGGCTTAGGCAAAACTGGGGCATCCCGCTGACTGTAAAACTCTGAAAGAAACAGTTCAGGCAAAAGTTAGGGATAATAAAAAAGAGGAGATCTTTAAAATCCTACCATATAAATCCTCAATGCCAAAATAACCAAATATTATAAAGCAGTGACTGCCTTTTCAAAAAGTCTGTTAACTTCTGAACCATCATCACTATTATCAATGCAATTCCTAACCTATGGGAAATTGAGCGCATAGTCTGATTTAAACTGAGCATAGGACTGAAGATCATCACGTAGATGGGGTGGGCACCAAATAAACTTTGAGCCTTTATCCTTTGTTTCTTAAACCGTGAACCAGACCACGCTACAACCTTCAAAAGACCTAATTGAAACAAGGTTATTTTAAAAGCATACTACAGCAAGGTTGCGTAAACTGACTCCTAAAGATTTTTGCAAATCAATTATTTTGGCAGTACACCTTTGCTTTAAAACTTTGAGTGTCTTGAACCACTGTGTTCTGACCAATGACTTTTTTACTTTGCATCTTTCAAAAATGGTTTTGATTTCAAAAAGTTGCATGAACTTAACATTACCATGTTTGTATGAACACTTTTGTTTGCAAATTGGCTTTCCTCTTAAGGAATTTTCAAACATTGAGAAACTTGGTCAATGATCCTATCAGGGGGCAAATTCCTTTTACATCCTGTCAAAGAACCAATTCAATATTTGTTCAAGATATGGTTTTCTCAGATTAAGTTTATCCAGAATATGTTTCAAGACTCAGACTGGGGCAAGCTCTCCAAGCACTCAGTAAATCAGTCATCTTCCAACCTCAAGACAAACTGAAGTTATCATCAGTTCATCTACAACAGACAGCTAAACTGGGGCAGTTTACTTAAGGGATCCCTAAGCAACTATTTATCCTTCCTACAAGGATCATCAATTTGATAATATTTATCAGTGTGGCAGAAGTGTGTTCAACAATAGCATCTTCAGTCCCCAAGCAGATTGAAAGTGATCTTCGTGTTGAGGAATCAGTTATCCAGTCTTGTCTTCTCACCAAAAGAGTCGAGCCTTGTCATCGACATTTGCATTTACATTTGATCATATGTCATCTGAATAATCTATACATGCATAATTCATATGCATGTGCATATCAGGGTCCCCATTTTCTCTTTCTCCCGAGGTCGCGTTTTACTCGCGTTTTTACCTTGTGGAAGAGTTTACCTTACTTGGGTGTTTTACTCCCCATTTACCTGGCATCATGGTGTTTTACTCCCATCTGTCTGTTCTCCCGAGGTCGTGTTTTACTCGCGTTTTACCTTGTGGATGAGTTTACCTTACTTGGGTGTTTTATTCCCCATTTACTTCCTTTCTCCCGAGGTCGTGTTTTACTCACGTATTACCTTGTGGAAGAATTACAATTTCCTTGGCATCATGGGTGCTTTATTCCCCATTTGCCTCTTTCCTCTGGTGTTGCTGTTTTCCCCAGTCAGTAGTTATTCGTTGTTATACCGTTCTGTTATTGTCTTGCATCATAAAGCATCATTTAGAATTCATGGCATATTAACATTTGTCCTTTTGCATACCATTGGATCTAAGGGACAAAATTTCTGGTCTTCTATATTTAAATACCTTTCACTACGATTTTGCAAGGATTCTCATCTCTCACCGCCATCCAGTGAAAGATATTTAAATAGGGGCAACTTTCATACCCCAAATTTTTACCCTTAGATCTTCATTATCATTTTAGGATCATACTCATATGATTATCTAACCCTAACCTAGTTCAAGTTTTTCTTTGTTTAAGATGCAGATGAATTAGGGTTTTCGCACCGACAAATTCAAAACAACCAAGGAATGATCAACCAATGATTTGGGCCAATTCAATCATGGAATGAAATCAAAGATAATATCAAAGTCAAATGAGAAGTCAATTTGAAGAAATCAGTTCAAAATCAAATACAGTGCAGTCAGGAGGCCCCGATTAGGGTTTTTAACTAGTGAAAAGTCAACTGTGGTTTGACTTTGATATTGGAAGGTGTTGTAATGGTGGGATTGAGGTCCATGAAGTTCATATAGCTTATTAAAGACCATTCAAAAAGTATCAAAGTCTCAGGATGTCCAGAATGTCAACAGGCGACTCAATCGGCACCGATCGATCGTACGGTTGACCGAAAAGTCAACTCCTCAAATTTTGAGAATTAGAATCCAAGTTGTGAATCAAAGTTGTTCCTTATGTCATAATTGACTTTCATATCAATTTTCATGACCATTGGATCAAGGATGAGAGAGTAATCGAAAAATCGGGAAAATTAGGGTTTCAAAAGGGGCTAAACCCTAACTCCTTAACCACACACTCAATTGAGTTGGTTCCAAGCTCATTATAAAGCTATTGACAAGTCCTACAAAAGTACCATACTAGTCCACAACCAGAAAATGCATACTTTTTGAGATAGAAGCAAAAACATTCCTAGAAGGGAAAATAACTTAGAAAATTTCTAAGTTATTTTCACTTTAAAAGCTTGTGTGCAGCCAACTTTGAAAGGATTTTTCACCTAGTTCCAATTGGAGTTTGATTTCTTGGCAAACATGAATGTTTTAGAGCTATATGAGGGCTTTCTAAATTGTACTAGAACATCTCAAAAGGAGTTATGAGCAGAAAGTTACATAGGTGCAAAGTTGGAGGTTTCACATAATAGTCCCACATTGGTTGAATTTTCAAGATTGATTTCTTTCGCCAATTTTGCCAAATATTCTTGATCTAACTTGTTGTATCTGATGTATAAGATTTATGTATCATGAAACAAAAGAGAATTATGCAGAATAGCCCAAAATCAAAGTTTTGAGTCCATTGCCTTGCAAGTGGACAAGTTACATTCCCAAGCATGAGGTGTAAAGTGGAAAGGTTGTACCAGCCCTTCCCTATGGTTTCTAGCCTGCTACAAACATCAAAAATCAGTGGGAAATGTTGACAAAATGGCCTTGTATCAGAACCAATAATGAAAACCCTCCCTTGAAGGTTTGCTCCAAAATATCACAAGCTTGCTTCATGATGAAGTAAAGTCTCTAGCAAGCACCTCAATCTCCTTTCCTATAAAAGGAGGTCTAATTCACCTCATTCCACACACAATTAATCTGATAAAACCTAAAAGGAAGCTCTGTCATTTCAATTCCTTGACCTTGCTCCAAAATCTCAAAAACACCAAAGTTCATGAAAACTCCAAAATTGGTCATGAAGTGAAAATAACTCAAATTCACTTCTATCATTTCCTACACTTCAACCATCCTCCACACAACTTCTTAATAACATATAGAAGGTGTGTAATCCATTAAACCACCTAGAAACCTCAAAAATCAAAAAGTCAAACTTCTACCTTTCATACTTTGACCAAAGCTACAAAAATCTCCAAATCTTGCTCCAATCCTTTTCTTGAGGTTTTGATCACTCATACACCTCATAAATAACATATCTCAACTGTTCAAACACCTATCAACCATTAGAAATTCACATCTCTTCATTTAGCATTAAAAGTGTATTGTGGCTTAAAGTGGAAGGAAAGCTCAAAGGCAAGAAAGTGAAGTGGAAGATATCTCTGGTTTTCTCAACTGATTAGCTTGCTCAAAAGAGTCATCAAGAGGTATGTGACTGGTTTCTACTGATTTTTACATTAGTTTTCATGAATTGGCATATTTGAGTATTATGTGTAATTTTGAAATTTGAACATTATGTGGTTTCATGACACTTTGTTGTTGTTGCTACATATGAACATCGTGTGTGTTTAGACATGTTTTATACTATATATCTTTGGTGTTCTTGTGTTTGTTGCTTGGAAATTGATGTTTGTGATGAAAATGTCACATTTTGTACTTCACTTCCAATGGTGGAAGTTATGTGTTATTTTTGACTTTTTTTCAAAAATGTCGTTTTTGTTCCTATTTGCATTTGTCATGCTAACTGTCATACTGGTTGATTTTTCACACATGTAAGGATTGAAACATCTCATAATGATCATTTATAACATGTATGTATGTTCACTTCATTGAAAAACACACTGTCATGAAATCTCACCTTTCAACATGCATGTTTCTTCACAAAATCAACATTTCACATACCACTTTTTTGCACAAACTTATTTTCACCAAAACCACTTGTCTAGACACCTCAAATATATCATTTTAAATATGTTCAAACATTCACTTAAGTGTTAGAGCAAGTATTTTAAGTTTTCACTTTCAAAATGCAAGTCTCACATACATTTTTGCAAATCACTTGCCATCTTCTCATGCTGTCAATTTTAATGATGTTCAAGGGTCTAGACTCATTTCATATGATATATTAGAGGTGTAGGACATATCAATCTAAAGTAGAAAGCCATGAAACCAAACTGTCAAATTTTTCATCTTGAAAATGTCACATTTTGTACTTAACTTCCAATGGTGGAAGTTATGTGTTATTTGTGACTTTTTTTCAAAAATGTCACTTTTTGCTCCTATTTGCATATGTCATACTAACTGTTATGCTAGTTGATTTTTCTCACATGTAAAGATTGGAACATCTCCTATTGTTCATTTGTAACATGTTTGCATAATCATTTCATTGAAAATCACTCTGTCATGAAAAATCACCCACCAAAATGCATGATCACACACAAAGAATGCACTTTGAATACCAAAACCTTACACTGTCAGTACAGCCTCTAACTTTTAATCAAAACTCATTCCTTAACATATATTAGAGGTGTACAGAAGGTTTTTGTGATCAATACTTGTCTAAGACTGAAATGCTTAATGTTCATGCATAATCTATGTCATTATTGCATATCACATGTGAATTTCCATAACAGTTCAGTTTCAGCCCCAAGAAGGATTTAGACTCATTCATTTCCACTTACCTATGATGTGTGTACATTTGTTATGGTTTGAGTATGAGTGTATGAGGCTTTTCACTTGAAGATGCAATTTTGAGCCTAAAAGAGAGGCACTATCGGGTTTTATAGAGGGATAAGAATTTGGGAAAACTGAGACCACTATCATGTTTCTTGTTCAATTCTACCCCAAATCCATATAAATTTTGTTCCATTTCGATAAACGGTTAGGGAGATACGATACAAAACGTAAATGCTCGGTTTATGCTTTCTTGCCCAACCTGTCATGAAACTTACCCTTATAATTAATTAGGGGTGGCTTCATCAATGGATGTATAGCCACCCCAGTGGTAAGACCATGCGCCTTTCATGCCAGGTACTTGAGTTCAACCCCTGAGGAGGGCAACTCTTTTATCCATTTTTGTGATTTTTCATGTAAATTTCAAAAATTCGTATCTCACTCGTTTTTCATCATTTTTCGTCCGTTCTTTTTTCGTTGTGCTCGTATTAATGTGTACTTTCATGCCATGCCTTTATTTTTCATGTTTGGATTTTTTATCACCCAGTTTCTTTATGTACAAGTGTACGCGTTTTCACGATCGTTTATGTAATTGGAAATGAATTTTTAATTGTTTCCTTTCAATATTTTTCTTGAAACTTGTTTGAATCCATGCCTATATATGTTAGTTAACATGCTAGGATTTATTTCTTGGTTGTTACCATTTTTTATCTGTTGATTTCCATTAAATGCGAACTGTTGTCACAGTGTCGATTACTTCATCTGTTAACTGTTACCTCCTGAGTTATGAGGTTAAACTGATTTATCTGTACATAATTTGCTTGTACATAACAACAAGTTTCCTTTCTTACACGAGTCGCCGTACTCACTTTTAACCGTCCCGCCGTGGACATTCTCCCCTTTTATCCTAGCCTTAGGATTTGAGTCGTCGTACTCATGTTTACCGTCCCGCTGTGGATAACCTTTACTCCCATTTTATCCTAGCCTTAGGATTTGAGTCGCCGCACTCATGTTTACCGTCCCGCCGTGGACATCCTTTTTCATAACAATCTTAAAGAGGAGTCGCCGAACTTCATGTAAGTACTTCACTATGAATACTTACTTCCCTTTGGGAACCTTGACCACAGTCAAGAGATCCTCATCCCTAGATAGGGGAACTACGATTGCTCTGATTCCATTCCCGTCCGGATACGTAGGCACGAGATGCGATGTCTTCGCGAGCAAATTTTGTACATACCTTTTCCCTTAGCACTTTTTCCTTAGCAAACAAACTGTAGCAAACACAAATATTAACAAGAGGTTCCTGTAGAGTACTACAGATACTTAGGATGCTAACACCTTCCCTAGGTATAACCAACCCCGAACCTTTAGATCTCTCTCTTTGCTTAGCTTTAGGCTTGTCCTTCTGCTTTGCATTTTTATAAGTCTTTCTTTCTTTAAACCTTTCCTTTTTGGATAAATTAAAGTTCGGTTATAAATGAATTAAGATTCAAGTTAATCAATAGCTTGGTATCCAAATTTCACCGCAACAAATACCTAGCACTGATTTGCAAATAAAATTGTACATTCATAAATGGTAATATTAATGCAAAGTTCGATGCAAGATTTGAAAAAACTATCTTTTATTGAAGTCTCGTGATATTGAGACGAATGGACTGTTAGCCTGTACTTTGTGCTAAGTTTGATTAGTGCGAGAGATATAGCAAGGATAATGACACAAATGTTGTTGATTAGACATCATGTGAGAAGTCAGGTTACACAACCTTGCGATAGTATGCTTTCAGAATAAACCTCGCCTCAATTAGGTCTTTTGATGGTTGTAACGTGGTGTGGTTTACGGTTATGAAACAAAGGATGTTAGGCTCGAAGTATGGTTTGTGCCCACCCCTTCTTCTTAATGATCTCCAGTCCTACGCTCAGTTAATTCTGCACTTATCTTGACGATGTAAACTTTATGTTTCAAGGTTTACTCGATGTGGCAGTCACCTTATTTTGGGGTGTCAGTGACCCTATTTGAATGGCCACTGAATCTTATTTTGTTTTTTGTTGAGGGTTTCGGGGTCCTCTTTTGTTTTTGTTTTTTGATCCCTAACTTTTGCATGGATTGACTTTGCTTGTCAGATCCATCGGGATTGCCTTGATTTTGCCTAAGTCCCCTCTGAGGTGTCTGACTTAGCAGACTTTTGATTTTTTTGGATTTTGTTGGAAGATCGTGACTGCCATAGCATGGTTTTTTTATAAACCACCGTCTCTGGGATTTCGCTTTGTTGATTCAAGTGCAGAATTTGGATTAACTGAACACTGCCCTGCCCCAGGTTGAGTGTAAAGGTTTGAATATCCGAAGGAAACTACTATTTCTAGGCTCGAAGTGGTTTACTAGGGGTTAACTCCTTATATCTCCATGTTTGGGGATTTGAAGCAATGCCTGTACATCATTGACGAGATTCGGTCTAAAAGCATACAGTTTGCAATTATGGGTATCTTGTTTTCATCATCCTCCCTCAAATCAAGCTAAACAACAGTGAATAGAGTGGAGTGAATAAATGTGTCGGTGATAAGTGAAAATGAGTGAATACGACATAACTAATTCAAAACATGCATAAACAATACATTAGTGAAAACCGAATACGAATGGCAATTGTTCAAAGCATACAATACTTAAATAAACAAAGACGAAATATAAGAACTGCGAATAATGAAATGGCAACATGACGGCCTTCTTTGAGGAATGAACTTGACTGGAATCGATCTGATGTTGGCACTAGTTGACTGGTGGCATCGGATTGTTGATGATATTTGGAGACTTCCCATTGAAGTTGATAGCATCTCTATCGATCATGTCTTGAATTATGTGCTTGAAAGCCCTGCAGTCCTCAATGGTATGATCTGGAGCGCCCTTATGAAACTCACAATGAGCATTTGCATCGTAATCGGCAAGAATGACAGTTGGGGGAGCCAAATCTCTCGGAACAACAGCTTTCATCTCCATCAACTGAGCAAAGATTTTGGCATATGTCATTGGTAGATGATCAAAGACTCTATCAGGTCTCCATGTTCTCTGCGGACGTTGTGGGCGAGTACCTTGTCGTTGCTGAGTAGCTTGCATCTGCTGTTGCTGAGGAGGATACTGATATCCTTGCTGGTTGTAGGCTTGTTGCTGAGGAGCCTGTTGCCGTGGCATCTGAGCTTGCACTGCTTGAACAGCTGGCTGATAAGGCGTTGGAGCATATTGCGCAGCAGTAACATATGGATACTGATAGTAGGGAACTTGATAAGGCATAGGAGCAGGAGCTTGTTGAGAAGCTTGCCCTTTCTGCAAAAAGATGGCATTTGTTTCGCCCTCCTTCATCTTGTATCCATTGAAAGGCTTCTTGGCATTGGCCTGGTTGTTGGAACCTCCTGGGATCTTTCCACTCTTCAACCCTTCTTCAATTCTCTCACCGACGATCACCAAGTCAGAGAATCCAGCAGAGACACTACCGATCAATTTTTCGTAGTACTGGCCTTGTAAAGTACCCATGAAGATGTCAATTAGTTCACGGTCAACAAGAGGTGGGTGCACCCTCGCGGCTAGCTCTCTCCATCATTGCGCGTACTCCTTGAAGGATTCGTTGTCCTTCTGAGTCATACTCTGAAGTTGAGTACGATTCGGAGCAAGATCGGTGTTGTACTTATACTGCTTGACAAATGCATCGGCTAGCTCGGCCCAAGTGCGCACACTGTTGCGTTCCAGCTGCATATACCATTCGAGTGACGCTCCAGACAAGCTATCTTGGAAGCAATGGATCATGAGCTTTTCATCTCTGGCATAGGCAGCCATCTTGCGACAATACATCTTCAGATGAATGTTTGGACAACTGAGACCTTTGTACTTCGAAAATTCTGGCACTTTGAACTTGGGAGGAATGACAACACCAGGCACCAAGCATAATTCCAAAGCACTGAAAGAATTTGAACTGTGCCCCTCCATGGCTCGGAGTTTCTCGGCTAGATCTCGGCACATCTTCATGGCTTCTGAATCCTGAACAGCAACAGGACTGGAAATGGGGATAGTAGCATGATAGTTCTGAACATCGTCATAATGATCCATCAGAGTATCTTCAGTATGGGGAGCTGGGATTTGCACAGCAGTAGGCTGGGCCTGCGGGATAGCTCCAATTGTAACTCCGGGCGCTGGGGTTGGATGAGAAGTGTTCCCTTCGGCTGCATTATTGAAGTTCAACGGCATCCCATGAGGATTTGGAATTGGAACCAAAGGGATGGCAGTAGACCCTTGTCCTTGACCATTGTTGTTGACGACAGCAGCGGCTTCACGCTGTTCTTCCTTTCTTCTGGCTGCAAGGATGGCTTCGAGGATCTGGTCAATCTTTCCTTTCATAGAATCCAACTCTTCTCTGAAGGCAACTTGTTCCTGTTGAATCTGCTCCATCATTCGTCTTGTATTGGCTCTAGTTGCGTACTGGTGTCGAGGACTCAGCTTGATTTACTGGATATGAAGGAAAGAGAAACATGAGAAACTGCTGAAGGAAGGTGAATGTGAGATGCACAATAAATGAGATGCAATGCGAATGATATGCAATACAAGATGCAAGATCCAGGATCACAGGATCACAAATTCAAACAATTCTGAGATTAGTCGGGTGAACGGTTCAAGGATCACAATCACTGCTCAAAGAAACCCCCACAGGTAGGATTCTAAAATGGGTAGGTGCCTAGAGTCATGGATATCTTTCAAAGATATTATTGCCATGACAAAGCCTCATCATGATGATAATATCCTCAATAGAATCTCCTCTAGGTGAGGTTCTCGTATCTTCCACACGAGAAAGACTTCTCGGGGGCATCAACTACACAACCATCGACACACGGGTTCTAGAAAAGGTTCTCAGAGTCATAGATCGAGGTTGAAAATATTACCGTGAGGAAGTAATACGTTCAAGGGATCTCATCTGATTGGGGCGTTCGTATTAATTCACAAAGAATTAACACTACCAACCACCATGGATAAAACGGCTAATGGTCCTTGGGATCAACGAATCAGACTCGAAAACATTATTGTTATGGCGAAGACTCACCATAACAACAACATCTCCAAGGAATCTACTCCAAGCGGGGTTTTCGCTTCAACTCAACGTGAAAGACTCCACGCAAGTCTCCACTACACAACCACCATCCTAATCCTAGGGTTATACTCGGACTCGGGTGTAGAGTCATCTCACAAAATAACCATAAGTGGAATAACACAACGATGCCTCAAGCACAAGTAACCAAAACAAGGATACCAATAAAAATAGCGAGAAGAAAAAATAAAAAAATAAAAAACAACAAGCTAACAACTCAAACTAAGATAGGCTCGAATCTCTCTTGCATGGAGCAATAGTCCCCAGCAGAGTCGCCACCTGTCACACCTCGAAAATTCATTTCGAACATACGACCCTCGCGCGAAAGGCGCGGAAATTGCGGTTCGACAGAGTCGCCACCGAACTTTATTTTTCCCGAATGAACGGGAGAGGAAAATATCGAGAAAACCTCATAAACGCGGAAGGAACACGGTCGTCGCAACCATATTCCTGGGTTCGGGAGTCGGTTACGCGAGGGGAAGGTATTAGCACCCCTCACGTCCGTTGTACTCAACGGGAACCTCTTAATTCGAGTTAATGGATGTTAGCTAAACTTAATTCTTCTCTTCTCTCTACTAAATGCTAAAGGATACTATAAAGGCTAAAGACGCTAGGGGAAGGGGATGGTTAGAGGATAGGGTGCTCGCCAAGGATTGGGGCCCTTGTGCCTACGTATGCTCATTCGGACGAGAATGAGAAATCAGAGCGCCGTAGTTCGACTACGGGAAAGGATGGGGGAAATGGAAGATGGAGGGGATTGTGCTCGCCAAGATCATCGCAATCTTGTGCCTACGTATCTTATATTCAAGAATGAATAAAGAATCAGAGCAGTCGTAGTTCGTGGTAACAACCACGAAAGAAACTGGATTGAATTGGTTTGAAATGGGTACGGATGACGATTACTCGAAGCTTAAGAAAGACTTCTCGTACCCAAGTAATCGGGAGAGAGAACCAAAGACTTGGGACACTCTCTTTTTCATCTTGAAGAATAATGTTATGTTTGAATGGTGTTTGAACTGATGACGATTACTTTAGCTTAAGAAAGATTTCTCGGACCAAAATAATCGGGAGGACGAACCAAAGACTTGGAACGCTCTCTTCTTCATCGTAAGAGAAGTTGTGTTTGAAAGGATGTGGTTGAAATGATGACGATTAATTGAAGCTTAAGAAAGACTTCTCAAATTCCAAATAATCGGGAGAGCGGACCAAAGACTTGGTACACTCTCTTTTTCATCGTGAAAGGAAAGTTGTTTGAATTTGAAATGATGTATAAAAGGATGAGATTGGTCGGATGACGACTACTCGAAGTTTAAGAAAGACTTCTCGGATCCAAGTAGTCAGGAGAGCGAACCAAAGACTTGGGACACTCTCTTTTTTATCGTAAAAGAAGTTGTTTGAAAGGTGAGTGAAAGGATGAGTAATTGAAGGGTGGTTGAATGTTATCGAGTTTGTTAATATTATTTAAAGGCGTCAATTGCTCACACACAAATAAGATAACTCGCATATAAACAACTAAAAGCAAGACCAAAGACTTGAACCTACTCTTTACACCTTGAAAAGAATTGAATAGTTGTTAGTTGATTGATAGTTTGTTTCGAAAATCCGCTTGACGTTGGATCAAGGGTTTGACTCATTATCGCGTGCAAAGCGTGTTGAAAATGAAATTGTTTGAAAAAAGAGACCGACTTTACTTACGCATCAAGGGTCGAGTTGTAATAGGTTGATAGCGAATGCGTATGAGCACTCGACTTACGGGTTGTTTGAAAGTGGCTCGATGATGAATCGAGAATCAGTTTGAAAATAGTTTGAATTCGCTCTTGTCCCTATGGGTGCTCCTAGGAGATAAACTAATAATCAAAGAAATGCGAAACATACATCGGAATGGGAGAGGAGTACATGTAAGTTACACGGGATTGCACGAAATAAAGGGGTCTCATTGTCAGGTAGCCCAAGAGAAAGTCGTGTGTGTGCATTTGTGTCCTAAACTACGCCTTGAGCAAAGTCGGGCATGACTCAAAGTTAGAATACCTGCAAATGACCAAAGATCCAACAGTCCACCAATTTGGCTTTTAGGAGTTTCGATAATTTATTATGTATTTTCGAATATGGGTGAATGAATATGAATAATGAGATATGATAATATGAATAATAATATGACAATAATATTCACAATAATATTTAACAGAAATTAAATTTATTGGTTAGTTTAGTGGATCGAATCGGGGCACGAAAGAATGAGATCTCGTCTTAATCGCAAACATAATGCCGATTAATCGAAGGTAGCCTATCACGATCCCAAAGTAAGAAAAATGACCCCAATGGTCATTCCCCATAGATTTGAAATCGAGAAGGTTATCAACTTCGATACGCGACGCTTACGAATTTAAGACTTCATCGATCCAAAAATCGAAATAAAAATGGAAATGGAATAGAAAATGAAATAGAAAATGAAATAGTCTCGAATAAATTATCATCTATCGATAGTTTGACCGATAATAATTTGTAAAAATTGTCATTGACCAAAAAGTGATAAAAATGAATAAAAAGAATAAAACTCTTTAAATAAAACTCTAAAAAAAAAACAACAAAAATCAACAAAAGGGGTGGGTGTGTGAAAATGAGGTAATATGAGTATAACTTTGTAGAATCACCATGGGCTTAGTGGCCCATTCATCTATAAAAACACGGTGGATACAGGAGAGAGGGGTGCGGATTGAAAACCAATCTGGGCTTGCGAAGCCTAGAATCCAAGCCCTAAGTCCACACGACAAAAAAAAAACTCTTGTGAAAGAAATGCCAGCAATCAAAAAATAACCATGCCGTGAAAATATGCGGTCCACGCATTATCGTCCTCTTTTTGAAAAAAACAAATATTAACATTGGAAGAAAACAATTTGCCAACCCCTAAAACGACATCAAATCCAGAAACACGACCACAGTGAATCCAACCTCCTCACGCGCGATTCTGAATCTCTCTCCCTCGAACTGTTTGTGTTTGTTTCTCTCCTCATTCAATCTCATATTCTCTTCTCTTCTTCATCTAATTTCTGGTTTGTTATTTAAACAGGAACTGGGTTTGATTTGTGAAAAGTTTGGATATTGAATAAGGTCTGAAGAAATGGGTTGTTATCGTTCGAAAATAGGGTAGCCGATGAAGGATGGTTTGTTTGTGATTTGGGTTTGAAGCTGTGATTTACGGTTGGGGTTGAAGGCGAGTTGTTGGGTTGAGAGTGAATTTGTGGGTTCTGTTGTTTGTTGGGTTGGAAGGAAGGAAGAGGCGAGGTTAATGGTTATTGAAGATTAGAGTTGAAGGTTTATGTGTGTTCGGATTTGGGGTTGGTCGAAAATTTGTGAGGGTTTTCTGAAGATGAATGGTTTGAAAGCTTGTTGATATTATGAAAATGGTGTTGGATTGTTTCTGTCAAAAAATGGAGGAAGAATGAAGTGAGATTGAAATTTTGAGATGAAGGTGAAGAGAGGGTTTGAGGTTGGAATCAACTGGAGACGCTTGAGTTTTCAGTCAAGAGTTGGTGGATTTGAAGAAAAAGGGAAAATCTCAGTTTTAAGTTTGTTGGAGATGAGAGGGTTATTATTTATGAAGGTGAGCGGCTAGGGTTTATGAAGTTGAAGGTTAGAGTGTAGGAGCTGAAGAGTGTGAGGTTTTTGAGTTTGTTTCTTTTGATGTTGTGTTTTTTCTCTTTGAAAATTGATGGAGAAAAGAATCAGGTCCCCTCAATGCGATCTCCCCCTCCCTCTTTTAAGTTTTTTTCTTCCAAATTGTCCTGTTGCTGATGTCCAGTCATTTTCAGGTGCAGGTTTTGTCTGGTGTGGTTTGAGGGACTAGCTGTATGGTTGTGCAGAGTTTGTTGCTTTTGGGAGGGATTTTTGTGGGGACCAAAAGTACAACCTTATCTTTAACATGAGCTGGAAAATATGTGAATTTTCTACCACCAATTCATCATTTTCACCGCGGTAACTCCTTTTGACTTCTTTGATGTGGGCTGGCTTAGTTTTGTGACTATCATACTGTCTTGTGCATTCCATTAAGAGTTTTACTGCTAACATGCCACTTTTCTCATTGTTTGAAGGTATCAAGATTTCTAATGCACCAAGAGTTGCTTGTATGCGACATGAAGGATTGATTCCATGTGCTTGCTACCTCTTCATTATTATTTTGTTGCAATTATTGATGTAGCAAGAATGAATTGAGGCTTGTGATTTTTCTTGATTTTATGCTGCAGGATGATTTCACAGGTGGTGCGTGAGGCTTAGCAACATGGCCTGAATATCTTGTGCAGATTATAGGTTGAAACCACCAATTCATGTCGTTGATGCATATCACGCTTGGCAGGTATTGGTTATGAGCAATGCAAACTTATGGCTCATATGAAGCAAATTGCGACAAGCCATAGACTTGTTACTTGTTTCCTCCACGCTGTCAATCTTGCGAGTTGTACGCCGACAGCTGCGAATTTGTGCGTAGCAATTCCAAGGCTAACAAGTTCCGATTAAGGTACGTTTGCGAGCCATTTGTAATAGTTTCAATTATCCACACTTCCACACACAATATGCCGTCAATTCCACGACTGCTGGCTGATTTGGGATTATGGGTTTGATGCAGGATTTCTTATTTGGCTAGTGCAGTTTTGTGAAGGTTTCATTGGCAGCGATGGAAGGCATCCTGCGGAGCTTGCGCATTCCTTATTGTTGTGGCTGGTTTTGTAAGATACGGTTGCTGTCAATTGGAGGATGAAATTATGAATGATCTGGACATTTTCTTGGTGAGACTTATTACTTCATTCTCATCCTTAATTTCTTGACATAAGCACAGAATTTCTTGTCATGTCTCTTAATGAATTCCTTTGTGTGCTTCTCGGCGTGACAGGGTTCTCCAGTTTATGGCATAGATCTTCAAATCCGTCCCATCCTTGTTGCACATTTTCAACTCCACCATAACAAAGCCCTGTCAAAACTCAACTGTCCCAAAAGACACTTCTCAATGTCTCTGACATCAAGACTTGTGTTGCTCCAGACGTCCTTACTCAGGTTATACATTTTTTGAAATTTAATTGTATGCGAGGCTAGTTGCCGAGGAGATACGCTTCTATTGAGGTTATTATTTTTTGTTTACAGTTCTGCAGGTATTGGCTTTTACCTGATGCAAAGCGGCGCGGTAGCTTCTTGTGATGTTATCTTTGTAAGTCTTTTTTTACTTCAAATTTCTCCCTATCTTGGTCTTAAGTAAAAGAACTCTATAAATGCAATGCCATCATCAATACTTCTCAACCTATTCTCCTCGTACGAATCACAACCGCTTGCCCTTTTTTCTCTTTTTGTAGGTTACGAGTTGTTCTAAACCAGAAGAAATTGGCTGATTGCAGTCATCTGTTTCTAGGTTGTAGTCATCTGTTTTGAAAGGCATTTAGAGGGAATTTTTGCAGCTACAAGTGGAGACCTGATTGTGTTCTATAAACTGTGTCTTGAAAGAATTTTTCCTTTGCAAGTGTGTATGGCAGGTAATGGTGTCGCAGTCCTGCAGCTGTTGCGAGTGTGCTGCTACATTTTCGTGGCATAATATCACAAACTCATTTCCGTCTTTGTCTGTTGTAGGTGTAGCAGATTTATGAATCATGAATCACACATCGGTGCTACCAGCTTTGTAGTAGGATGATTAATGATCATCGCGGCGAAGTACGAGCTGTGTTTCGGTCGCCATGTATTTGCTGGGGTCTTGTGATCATTGAATTTCTACGTTTATTTTGTTGAAAGTCGCGCAAGTCATAAATGGCGGTAGGCACTGCTGCATGACTCAATTGACGGATGATATGAGTGGGTGATGGGTATAACAAATGGGGCCAGCTTGACCTGTATGCGCGTGCCGGCAATACCACATGTTGTGCAATGTCCTGCCTGTGAGTATGCGAAAGTTGGATGGATGGCTGAGAGATTATTATTTCCATTTCTTCTTTTTTCATGTGTGTTGATCAGGTGCAGAGTGATGAGAAGCTTTGGTATGATTCTTCTACTGGTATTTTACCTATTACTCACATACGGTTACGCCGTTAAGGCTTCGTAACATATTCTGCTGTTGTAGTGATTCATAAGAAACCTCTTCGGTCGATTCGCACTAATGTTATCCGTGCTTCAAGGGAATGTGGCGCAGCAAGAGATCAAGACCTACAAAATAAGGGAATTTTGGTAGAAATAGTGCTTCCTGGGAATGGATTGAAGTCTATGTCTCATTTGAAGCGAATTCTTGGAGGTATAAACTTCAACACTTAGTGGCTTAATATGATTTCCACGTCCTTTATGATCTGCACTTTCCATCCCTTTTTACGTTTATTTTAGAGCTCTGATCTTGATATGTGCAGGCGGAAACCGATGACAAAGTATAAGGTGATATACTGCTTTTGACGGACAAGACTATAAGGAATAATGAGCTTTCATCTTGATATACCTTGCCGCTCATCAAGGCCTTCACTTATTCACCCGGTGGTCCTAATTGCACATATATATGGTTGTTCTATCATTTGACTCAAGAGTTCAACACCAGCAAAACCTCCCACCTGCACTAGCAAGAACCTCCCTGATCAGCGGAGATAATGAGAAAGCTAGGCCCAAATTCAATCTTCGGAAAACTTGGAAGCAAACTCAGGGCCTTAGCAGAAAAACAATACACCAAATCCCTCTAAATTTGTACTTCATGTATTAAATATTTATGATTAGAATTCATTTTGGGATCATGGTTGTAATCTTTTTAGCTTGTATTAATGTTGTCCGAGTTAGCAGGGACGTTCACATCGCAATGAACTTTTGGGTTTATAAAATAAATAGCCACTGAGTCCAATGGTGTGTCATTCTATCCACGCGAACTATCTTGATTTATCAGTTGCTAGTATCCTCTATGATTTGGCCATAAAAATTAATCCACCAGCTCCAATATCTATTGACTTATGGCCTCTGCGCTTGCTGGTTGTTAACATTTGGGGAGCTTCACCTAATGGCTTACTACAAATTGAACACAGCCTGAAGTAGGCTTCACACCGTTTTGCTCAGTCCAAATTAGCCATTGTTTGTAACTTGCCTTGAGAAATTGTCTTCTTGGCTTATGGCACTTTAAACATGAAATATGAGCTAAAACATGCGCCAAACTGACTCTGTCTCGGCAAAGAATTCCCATGGAACTTAATTAATCATCATCTTGCAGTTTGGAGTAAAAAGATAATCCGTTTTGAAACATATTCCATACGACCCGCAAATCTTCCACACTTTTTTTAATAATCAAACACACTTCTTGAGCATATGCTGGTCAAAACCAAGAATCACTCAAAATGTAACTCAAGATCAATTTGGAATAAATATTAAATGAAGATTTGAAACTAGTTAAATCCAAGATTAAAAGAACATGACATAGAATCCACTCGAAGTGTTCCCTAATAATGGAATGTAACACAAACTTGCAATCATCCTGAAGTCCGTTGTCGTTTCTTGTAATAAAAAATGCCCTCAATCAATTGGGCTTGAAACGCAAATGGGCTGCAATTTTTCTTTTTGCACCTTTCTTGTAATGAAAACATGATAATTTCTCCCTTTTTTTGGCAATTTTTGAAATGATTTTGGAATAAATGGTAATGGGCTTTTTGTGACTTGATCCAACGTAACCAATAAAAGTTTGAACTTCCAATTAGACTCTAAAACACTTCTACACCAAATTCCACCCTTTTGAGTCTTCATCTAAAAAATGAAGTCATGAAATTGAGCAATAAATCCCTGAATTAAATCCTTTGAGCCCCAGTAAACAGGTACATCCCTTGACATTGAAAGACCAAAATTTGACATATGCTGCACTGCAACTCTTGCTTGATTATTGAACCTTATTTAACAATAACCACACGCCTGACCCGACATCCTCAAGTGAAAATAGCAAGACATATTTGGACCTTTTTTTTAAAAAAAATAAAGCAAGTGGGTAAATATACAGAATGAAAGTTGTACAAAGGTAGGACAAATTTAGGGTATGACAGTATTGATGCAACAACTTCTACCAGTGGCTATCCGTGGGATCCTACCAAAAAATGTGAGAGTAACTATAACGAGATTGTGCTTATTCTTCAATGTCATATGTAATAAAGTTCTTGATTTCAAAAAATTAGATGAATTAGAATATGAGGCAGCCATAATCTTGTGTCAATTGGAGATGTATTTTTCTCCATCATTTTTTGACATTATGGTTCACTTACTTGTTCATCTAGTTAGAAAAATTAGAATTTATGGTCCAATTTATTTAAGATGGATGTATCCAATAGAGCGATATATGAATATCTTTAAAGGATATACAAAGAATCATCACCGACTGGAAGTTTCGATTGTTGAAAGGTGCATCACAGAAGAAGCTGTTGAGTTTTGTACAAACTATTTATCGAACGCAGATTCTATAGGAATTCCAAAGTTTCGTCATGCTAACACAAATGGAAGAGGTATTCAAGGTCTAAATGTTAATTCAATGGCTCGGGATGTAGTTATTCAAGCACATTTCTATATATTGAATAATATAAATGAAGTTCAACCTTTCATAGATACTCACAATAAACTTTTGAGGAAAAAATATCCCCGAATGAGTGACAAGTTGTTGTTGATAGAGCATAATAAGAGATTTATAGAATGGTTTAATAGAAGTGAATCTAATGATCTAGTGCATCCGAGATACTTAAATGGTTATCGTACGAGCCAAAATTTTGTGTCATTACTTTGACTGCATACGACATTGGTCATTATACCTTTTATACAAAATCAAAATATGATCGTAGTACAATTCAAAATAGTGGGGTTATGGTTGAAGCCGAATCGATGTATTTCTCTAGTTAAAAAGTTAAGAATCTTGTATTGGCAACTATCGTGTTTTATGGTGTCATTTATGAGATTTGAGATATTTATTATGTTATTTTCAAAGTGGCTTTATTTAAATGTAAGTGGGTTCCCAATAATAGTAATGATATACACATTGATGACTTAGGATTCACCCGAGTCAACCTTGTCAAGGCATCTTTTATGACTGAACCATTCATCGTGGCTTCTCAAGCAAAAAAAAGTTTTCTATGTTACCGATCCATCAGACATATCGGGGAAATGGTCAATCATTCTCCAAGGAAAACACATTCCTTTTAGTGATGAAAGTCTTGATATTTCGTCCACACTTTCTTACACAACACAAGTTCCTACCTCATATGATGAAGTTGATGGATATGTCGTACATGCTATTCGAATCGATCATGAAGGAGGCATATGGGAAAATCAACAAGTACGTAATTTATTCTTTATTCATAGTATATTAATTGTATGTTATGGTTTCTAAGTATTTTTACTAACAATTATTATTATTTGAAATCATAGGTCTTTAGAGTCAAGACACCAAGAGACAAGAAACCAAAACACCAAGTTACAATTATGTGATGTTATGTAATGCGTAAACTGTAGGTTGTTTATTCTGATAAATTGTAGGATGTTTATTCTGATACAATTGAATATGATATAACTATGTGATATTATGACTATGATACAATTAATATTATTATGATAACTTTATCATAAATGTGAGTTGTATTTTCTGTTGTGACATGGTGAAAATAAATATCAAAATGGTGCAGTTGGGAATCAAACCTAGGACCATTGTTTTTATCACGACGGTCTTTTGGAAAACCCTTGTGATAGGGCGCGTGTTTTTCAGTTTATTACAACAGTTTTTGGGTCGTGATTGTAAGTATCATATATACAACAATACTCTACATAACAACGCTTGTGCCCGTGTGATTATATACCATTCCCAACTGTTGTTAAATGGTTTTTCCGTAGTAGTAGTGAGTGTACAATGACACTTGGAGCTATATGAATTTGTTTTATCCATAGTTGTAAAAACCGGACCAGCCGGTCGGGCCAGTTGAACCGGGAATCGGGCTAGTAACCGGTCTGGTTCAATAGTTGGATCGCCTTTGTCATCAAACCGGTCAAAAACGATACAAATCGGGTTGGACCGGGAAAAACCAGAAAACCAGCGGCTTCTATAAACCGGCGGTTCTAATGCTTTTTTATTTTTTAATTAAAATTTAAATGCAAACAATGTCATTTTGAGTTATAAAATTTTTTAAAAAATAATTAAATTTTTTATTATCATTGTTTTGAAATCCAAAACGTAGAATGCAAAGTGAGTAAACACCACCACTAAAGCAAGCAGACCACCACCTCCGTTTCGAAAAGATCAAACACCATTGGTCGTTTCTTTCCCCACCACCGCGCCTTCGTCTTTATCCGCATTTCACAATGGTTGTTATCACTTATCTTCTTTGCATCACCAACTCCAAGTTCGTTCTCTCCGCCGCAATATACCAACGACTCGTCATTTCGGTTTCTATATCGTTTCAACTTTCCAGGTTCAATACTCCTCTCTGTTTTCATTTAACTTTGTTCTGTTGAAATTGTTGAAGATTAAATTGTTAAAGATTAAATTAGGGTTAGTTCAAGATATATGGGTTAGTTCAAGAAATTAGGATTAAATGGTTTGATCTTTTGTGAAAAATAAATCTCTGAAAAAAGTCATACATTTGTTGTTGTTGTCTGTCTTGAAAATGGTTGTCTCTGGTAGCAGTGATATTGATTAGTGAGTTTCAATTTCATAATATATGCTAGTAGAATACTAACATGTTGTTATTTTAAATTATATGTTTAAGTTATACTTTACTCATGTAGTAGCAGTACATAATGTGAATTCATTATATGTTTAATTTCATTAGCAGTACATAAGTTAGACTTTATTCATTTACATTATTCATAGTAGCAGTACACCTGTGAATTTCATTATTTAATATATGGTAATGGTAGAATAATAACATGATTTTTTGGAAGTTATGTGTTTAAATTAAACTTTATTCATGTAGAAATTAGACTTTATACATTAGCCATCTTATTTCTAATTTTTCAGGTAGAAATTATAAACTGTAGTTTAAACTTTAAAGTCATGGTTGTTGTTTTATTTTATGGGTAGATTCTAAAGGAAAGATTGTTTCTTAAAAACAAGTTAAGTATATATTATATTATGATTGTTATAGTTCTATAGAGATCATGAATAAATTATACACGCAATTTTTACCTTCCTTTCAATATAAGTCAGTAAAAGTAGGTTCTTTGATGCTTTTAGATTTAGCCTAAGATATACTTGTTATATCATCGTGATTCACATGGTTTTCAATATAAATTTAAATTTCTCATCTATATTTAATTTTCAATATAAATATAAATTTTCCATTTGTGTGACTTACGACCGAATCAACAAGATTTCTAACAACTTCTTCATTGTCATCCTTTACTGCCACATGTGGTGTTGTTCCTCTACTTTTGTTGATGTTTATTGAGCTGGCTTTTTTATCCGATTCATATTGTTTAACCCTTATGTTATGTTCTAATGCATGCAACATGAACTTTTTGTTTTAAATGAAAATCTTATGTGTATATTTCTAGGTATCTTTTTTAAAGTTCATAGATTTGACAATTTGAACTTGGCATACGTGAGACCAAAGTGTATTTTAATTTAGAAATTTTGAACTGTTTTATAGGAAAATGGCATCTTCTGAAACACCATCATCACAACCACCATCACAAGAAGCTTCTTCAGCTCCTAATTTAGTTCAACATAATGTTAGAGGAAAGACTGATATAACTTGGGCACATTGTACTAAAAGTCCTGATGGAAAATCTCTTGTTTGTATCTGTTGTCACAAAGCGTTTGGTGGATGTGGAATTCATAGGGTAAAGTAACACTTGGCTGGAGTAGTAGGAAATGTTGAAGTTTGTAAGTCAGTTCCTGCAGAAATTCGTTTTCGGATGAACCAATATCTTAATGAGCGGAGCAAGAAAAGAAAAACTCCATATGTGGCTGAAAGCGAGTCATTTTATGCTGAGGGGGGTGAATTGCAAATGCAAATGAACCCACGAATTGGTGCATCTAAAAAGAATGACGCTTGCATTGATACTTATTTTTTACCCAGAATAACTCCGGGAGATCAACCTACTTTAAAAAGTGTGATGCAAAGTAAAGAAGTGGTAGAAAAGTGTGATCTTACTATTGCAAAGTGGTTTATTGATGCATATATTCCTTTCAATGCTGCAAATTCGCCTTATTTTCAACCAGCAGTTGATGTTCTGTGTTCCATGGGTGTTGGATACAAAGTTCCTACTATGCATGCTCTTCATGGTAATTTGTTAAATAAGTGGGTTGATGACGTGAAAATACAGATAGAGCAATATCGTTCTATTTGGAAGGATACAGGTTGTACTCTTATGGTAGATGGGTGGACTTATCGTTGTAGAAGAACTCTTATCAACTTTTTAGTTTATTGCCCCAAAGGAACTGTTTTCATAAAGTTTGTTGATGCCTCTGATTCTTCTAAAAATGCAGACACATTGTTTAAGCTTTTCAAGGAAGTAGCGTTGTATGTTGGCCCAGAAAATGTTGTTCAAATCGTTACAGATAATGCTGCAAATTATGGTGCTGCTGATAAGTTGTTGGAAAAGGAGTTTCCTAAGTTGTATCGGTCTCCTTGTGCAGCACACTATATTAATTTTATGTTGCAAGATATGGGGAAATTAGAGGAAGTAGGTGGGGCAGTGTCACATGCTTCAAAAATTACCAAATACGTATATAATCATTGTTTTGCATTGTATTTGATGAGACAAAGTACAGGTGGAAGAGAAATACTTCGTCCTACTCCAACCCTCTTTACTACTAATTTTATTGCATTGCAAAGTATTTTGTCTCATAAAGATGCACTAAGAGCCATGGTAACATCCAAAGAGTGGACAACTACAACTTATTCCAAAGATGTCAAGGCAAGACAATTTGTGGAACAAGTCTTAGACTCAAGCTTTTGGTCTACATGTGCTGACATAGTGAAAATTACAGAATCTCTTGTACGTGTGTTGTGTATTGTTGATAGTGAAGATAAACCGGCTATGGGATATCTCCACCGAGCTACGTATAAATTAAGAGAGGAGATTGAGAAGAGGTTTAGAAGAAATAAGTTAAGTAGAGCCTTATTTAAGGATCTTAGATAACCGTTGGGATGCACAACTTCGCAAAAATCTTCATGCTGCTGGTTATTGGTTAAATCCATCTTGTAGATTCAGTCAAGAATATGAAAAACACAAGTCCACTACCCAAGGTCTTTTGGATGTCATTGAAAAGTATGCTTATGATATTAAGGACTTTCAAACTATTAACTGTTGAGATGAGTTCATTCAAGAATTGCGAAGGTAGTTTTGGAAGGACAACGGCTGTAGAAAATCGAGATGAAGTTTTGTCAGGTAAAATTAGATGATAAACTTTATGCATTTTAGTATAAGGTCAATATGAATTTTAGTATTTGAGCATATTCATTAGGAAAAAAAAGAAATAGGTTGGAGCATCAAAAGCTTAATGATCTTGTCTTTGTTCGTTACAACCTATGACTACAAAACAGGTATTGCACTTATTATGCTTTATATGCTATTACTTATATACTTATGTTGTTTATGACTATAAATGATGAAAATTGAAAACAACTATATGTTGTTTGCTTATGATATTGTTTATACTACTAGCTATTTCTTAATATGTAGAAACTTGTTAATTTGTTTTTCTATCTCAAAAATAGTACTGATATTTGGAAACATTTAATTAGGAATTTAAGTATATGCTTTGGTTTTTTGGAAATTTTGTTTTGAATGGTGCAATGGATATTTTGTATTGTTTTGTTTTTTAAATTTTGTGTAGATTTAAAATTGATTACTAAACATTATGTCTGAATCTGTGAATCTACAAGATAGGTAGATTTAGTGTTGAAACAAGTAGACTTAGTGTTGAAACAAGTAGAAACTTATGAAGTACAAACTTAAGGTAGTTATATGTGTAATACTTACAAAATATGTAATTGTTAAACAAGTAGAAACTTGATTGCTGCTATTGCTTGATATGTTGCATTTTAGTATAATATTAATATATGTTTTATATTATTAGTTTTTAAGCTAGTTAAGTTAGTTATATACTACTAGGTTTTAAGAATATTAATGAGTTTTATGTTTGACATTATCGTTAATGATTTATAGGAACAAGAAGAAACAAAATTATGATTCTATCAATTTTGAAATACTTGGTGATCATTCTGATTGGGTGTTGGAGGATTCACCACCATTCTTAACCATTGATGAGGTGGAAGCACTACGCAAAGATCTTGCTAGTATGACAATCTAACCTATGTCAAATGATATTGGTATGATATTAGTTATTCTGATAACAATTTTTTTATTTTAATTTATTATTATATGTTAATTGTTTAATTCTCTAATTTATTTGTTGTTACAGATCAATTAAATTCGGATGAGGTTGATGTTGAGGATGATGCACAACTTAATTCTGGAGAAAACAACCAAAGTAATAATATCATTGATGGGGAAAATGTTGCAGATGCGATTGATTTTGCTGCAGATGGTTTTGATATTGAAGAAGGAGATCCCAATATTGAAATAATTTTACCTCCTTGAAACAAAACTTAAGTAGACATTGGAGTTATTTTGTTATAAATTATTCAATTATATTATGTTGCAATTAGACTTTATTTGCAATTAGACTTTGTAATTTTGTACTATTTTATTGTATTTGATATTTATGTTTAAAATTTGAATTTAAATTATGAACTTGAGAATTTATGATATGATATTTTCAAAAAAATTAAGTGCTAGTTATATTTTTTTAGAGACTGAATTATCCGGTTCAACCGGTTTTATACCTATATGGTTTTGTTATGATGACAGGTAGGGCTAGCAATGAATCGAACCAACTCGAAAATAGTTCGGAACTCGATTCGACAATTAAATCGTTGAACTAGGTTCATGAACCAAATGAGTTGAGTATGAGCGAAAAATTAAGTTCGTTAACTAAATGAGCTGAACTTGAACTATACATAGTTCGACTCATTAGGTTCATGAGTCAACTCGATTACATATGAGAAGAATTATACTGTCTTTAAGATTATGTTTAAATATTTACTCCAAATCTTAGACAAATTTAATCTTCAATTTAGTAGTTTTTGAATTAGACTCTCAAATGTATCTCTTGAAAGTTGTGTAGGTTTTGAATTAGTAGATTTCGAAGATAAAATTGAATTTCAATATGATAACTTTTATTTTATTTTAATATTTTATTTTAAAATATATATATTTATTTAAAATGTCAAATATACTAAAAAATATATATATTTAAAAAAATAGTTTTTAAGTCCGTGAATCATGTGAGCTGAACCTAATGAGATGAACCTAACGAGTTGAACCGAACTGTTCGTGAACTTATAATGAGTCGAATTTGAGCTTAAAAAAAAGTTCGTGTCGAACTCGAACTCGAACCAATTCTTAACGAGTCGAGCCGAGCTGAGGTGAGTTCGACTCGACTCGACTCATTTCCAGCTCTACAGGTCTATTCAACTGAGTTATCCGGTTTAATCTGGTTTGGTCATGCGGTTCGACCAGTGACCCAGTGGTTCAACCAATAAACCAGTGACCCAATATCCTCACCGGTTCGATGACCGGTCTGATTTTTAAAATATTGGTTTTATCTTCTCGCTTTGCTTGGTGAAAAATAAAATTCAATATTTCCCGAGATATGTTACCAACCAACTGTGAATGAAGGTTGTTGTTTTTGAATTGGTGTTCTAATACAGTAATGCTCCGACCAAAAGATGTTTGTATCTGAATATGTTAGTTTCAGAGCATTTGGTTCACGACGTCCCAATCTCGACAAAAATCACTTTTACTATTTCCCAATCAATTCTTCAGTGTAGCATGTGCATATTCAACTTTGTTAGTTGTTGTATTGTCAAAGTGTCTAACTCGACCGGTCCAAGCACAAACAATATTCTCCTTCACCTGATCCAAAATAGTACTTTCAACATATTTCAAGAAATCTAGATATCTCGCACACACCCTCCTTAAATGTATTACAAATTCAGCGTATAACTCTTCTGTGGAAGAATTTATTATACCATTCCAGACATTCATTATCTTTTCCAACATCGCACCAGATTTGACCATTTTTTCATCTTCACCCTTGACTTTTTTGGTGCCTATAGTAGGTTTTAGTCGAGTTCTCACATTTTTGGTTATGTGATACTTACAAAGTAATGTCTACGATGAAAGAAACACCTTTGCTATCAGATTCATCAATGAGGTGTCGCGATCGGTGACAATTGCATTTGGCATGCTTTCTTGATCCTTCAACATAGTCTTGCACATTTCCTAAACTCATGTAACATTGTCCTCTTTTTCGGATTTCAAAAATGCAAAATCCACTGAAAAATTATTTTCCATTGTAGTAACATCAACAATTTTCAAAAGTGGAAGACTATACTTGTTAGTCTTATATGTTGAATCAATTATAAACACGGTAGGAAATGTGTTGAACAACTTGATGGAATAATAATGAGTCCAAAATATATCTTGAACAATGTCTTTACCCTCACAAATTATGTACCTAATATCATAGTAGTTATCATTCATAAGCTTCAACAATTGTTGCATCACGTTTCAACTTTCAAATCGGTGGTTGATACATGTCATTTCTTTTGCATCTCATTGTTACAAATGCATGCCTTCTATTATAATCATTGTAAGACCTTCTGATTATATCGTCAAACTCTAATTTATTGGCACTCATGCGGACCCAATGTAGCATATGTTCACGAACAATAAACTTTTATTTATTTGTAATTGCTCACGAACATCTATCTCGACCACAATTGGTTTAGCACTCGATTTAACATCATCCTTCACTTCATCTGGTTTGACACCATCATTTACTTCATCTGATTTAACATCCATCCTCACAGCAGTTTTGAAAAACATATTTGGATGTATCATATCTTATATCAATCATAGCAGAAAAACAAATTAAAAAATTAAAGTATTAAGTAAATTCGAAGATGCATCTCCTAAACACATGAAACTTTCTTCAGAGATGCATATTCAGATTCAACATTCTTTTTTTAACTCAAGAACCAGATTAATGCAAGAAATGAGGAATGAAATAAATAAACTTTACTTTAGATTTCAGTTTGTTTTGCTCCCTTTTTTATAATGAAATATAAAAATAATGTTTTGATGTTGAAAAGTTAATTAAGAATGGAAGAAATTTTTTTAAGGATTTTAAGAGTGGGGTTGAGTTTGATGATAAGAAAGAACATGCAAGATGGTGTATTCAATTTTGCATTCAGATATGTATCACCGAAATTGTCACCGATTGATAAATTAAACAAGCTCAATGAATAAAAATGTCATAAATGAGTTGAAAGGAATTTTACCAAGATAGATATCCGAATTCACCCTATAAAATATACATAAATGCGTCTTCAAAAATAATTTTGAGTTGAAAGGAATTTTACCAAGATGGATATCCGAATTCACCCTATAAAATATACATAAATGAGTCTTCAAAAATAATTTTGGCAAAACTACTGTGTTTGGCTTAAATACGATTATTAGTGTGATTTTAGATGCAACCCGATATGCATCTCTTGACCCCAATAAGATTGTTTTTTTAGTTTTCAAATATGTTGGCACACCCCATGGGATGGGATGGATGGGCATTCCCTTTCTCACATTATGCCAATAAGGTTATTTTTTTAGTTTTCAAATATGTTGGCACACCCCATGGGATGGGATGGATGGGCATTACCTTTCTCACATTATGCATGGCTAAATTCAACCCAGACCAAGGCCGAACTCGCAAAGATTGGACATTCAAAAACGGGATATTTTCATTTTCTACTTCACTCCGCAAAATATCTTCTTTTTTAAATAAATACCACACAACAGACAGCAACCTTCAAGGGAATCTTAGGTGAACGGGTAGTTATGGACTTATCATGAGAACCAGAATTTTCTAGTTCTTTCCCTTCACTTTTATTCTAACTCTCTCGGAATTGAGCCTCTTCAGAAAGTTGACACGCCACCCATGGTCGCAAGCATAGAATAAAAATTGTTAATTTGAAAAAGATTTTACACTCACTTGTAGCTAGCTAACTATGATAGCAAAATATCAGTCATAAATGTTTTTTCAGAAAGATTTCTACTCTTGGTTAACTAGTTAATTCTACTTTCATGATTGGTACTTACGTGCAAAATGAATCGGAAATTGCAAAGTTACAAGTGAAAAATATGGGCGACACAGCTGCTAACAATGAAACCAAACCATAAAAAAGTCACAAGGCAAAAAAAAATCTTTATAATTAACTAAAAATAAAAAAGGTTTAACAGCTTAGAATTGCATCTTGCTTGATTACACGTCATATTGGAAGGAATGACATCTTCTAATACAGTTTCCCAAGATACAGAGAGGACTGTTCTTCTAAAACCAAAACAAAACAGAAAGAAAAAAAAATAGTCTACGACAGTCATCAACAGTTCAAAGTTCTGACTATTCACATGATAAAAATTGCCACCGGATTCTCACAGATAAAGAAAACAGAGGCTTATCAAGATAACTAATTCAATCTTGAAGCAATACAGACTGAAAATGGTACACTATAATGCAGCCATCTTATATTTTAAGGCAGCCGCATACAAAGTGATGGTTGTGAGAACATAAATCCAGCAGAAAAGGAAATGTGTGGAACATACAACAATCAACCATATTCATGATTTAGACCTCAAAGCAAGCCCTGTCTCCACCTTCTTTATTTCAAATATAAGCATCCTCCACATTTTGAGAACAAACATTTCAGCTTCTTCATCTAAAATGACCTGAAGACTCTCTAGCATTTGAGATGCTTTCACATGTTCTTGTGTACTTGAAACAATATAGTCTGTCAGAGTATTTTCTTCTTCTCCCAAAAACTCTTTGATTTTCTTTGAAATCCAAGGTCTCATTCTGTCATGTAATTGATGCTGAAACAATAACACCATATCATCATTAAGTTAAAACATAAAAGTAAAATTGCATTATCTAGACTACACAAGCCAACATAATCAAAGCATGTACTAAAAAATGCAGTTTTAACATGGATAATGGTGCAAACATACAGGCTGTTCTTAAAGAATAAAATTTGAAACATATTTAGACTAAGTTCCTAAGAAAACCCAAATGCATAATACAAACCAACAAGAGATCAAATGATTCTCCCATTTCTAATCATTAGTTGTAAGTCCATTTTCTCTACAAACTTCCAGTGATTTTTTTGGAGGATCCCATCCCATAACAGTTCCTTCTATATAAAGCTAATGTAATTCTTAAATCTTTATCTCAAAACCCTTTCCCAATTACACTAATAGCCCCATATTAGTGATAGGAAATTGGGTATTTTGGGTGCCCAAGTCCCTCAATGAGTAATATGAGATGCTCGGTGAAGTACTGTAATGGTTTAGTTCTTCCCTCTAGATAGCAAGCAGGCTTCAAGGGAGTGTGTTACTCCTAGGCAGAAAGCAGAAATTTAAATATTAAGGTTTGTTTTGGAACATCTCAACAAGACAGTCACTATTTCAGCCACTACATAAAACTGCACCCCTACTGCTACAGCCTGGGCCTGATCCGGTACGCCATTGTAGTGTCACTGTAGCATGCTATTGATCACACTATCAAGACCAAATGATTACTCAATTCAAAATTCATAGATAAAAAATTAAGTACCTTGTCATACACCGCCCAGTCTATTTCATATGAAAACAACTCCTCCTTGGTCTTTGGTATCATATCAATTAACTGTTTTGCGTCCAAGAGCCTCCTGTGATCGTAAGTCTTGTTTTTCTCCAACCCATGATCTCGATCCCTGTCACGGTCAGAATTTTTCTCCCTGTGTTCATCTCTGTGGTGAGTGCCATCTTCATCACTCCTATCCCTGTCCCGGTGGTTAGACTTTTCATGTGAATGCCTACTTCTATCCCTTTCTCCATCCAGCCTCTCTTCTTTGAAATTGGTACTAGATATACGCTTGGCAAATTCTGCAGCTGCAGCCAAATTGGGTGGTGTTGGCCCAGAAGCAGTAGGTTCAACAGCCTGCAATTCCTCTGTTGAGTAATCAATTGGAACCAAAGGCCTCAATTTTTTATCCTTGTGCGCATCATCATCTTCATCTTCATGAAAAACAGAAGGGACGGTTGTTCTTTTTCCAGATCCAACCAGACCAAATCCCAACTTCTTCATAGGAGCATTCCCCCCACTAGACTGTGTATCGGTTGTGGCTACTGATGCCATGGTAGATTCATCATTGATAGTATTTAGTACATTACCATCACCTGTCACATAAAGCATGAACCACATTAACAATGAGAAAGAGAAAACAAGGAGAAAAGTAAAGATTAGGAATAATTACAAAAATCACCAGTATGATCTTCATGCCTATAATCAGCTACAGTATCTTGTACAGTAATAATATTCTTTATTTCACTAGTAATTTCTCTGGTAGTCGTAGTTTCATCACCACCGTTTACAATTTGCTCTGTCAACAGCTTCAATGCATCTCTCTGTCGCTTCAGTTGTTGATCCTCATCATTCCTCTTCTTGGCCTCAGCAATTTCCTCCTCTTCTTTTTGTCTGTCGGCCAGGTCATCTTCCTTTTCTCGCAGCCTCTTCTTTCTCTTTTCCTCTATCGCATTTCTGCGCCACCTCTTCCTAGAATCCCCATCATCATCCTCTTCGTCATAAAGTATTTCCTTTCTTCGTTTGCGTTCCCTGTCCTTCTCCTTTTCCTTTTCATACTGACGTTCTTTCTCTTTCTCTCTTTCCCTATACTCCCAATCCTTCAAATATACTTCAAACTGACGCTCAACCTCCTCAATCCTCCGTTTTTGTTCCCTCTCTTTTCGAATACGTTCCCGCTCAGCTTCTCTTTCATATCTCTCAAGTTCTCTTTCCTTTTCTCGTTTCAGCTCCCTTTCTCGGTCTCTCTCCCTGCTTTTCCTGTCATGCCTTCTGTCGGGGGTTTCGGGTCTATCATGTTCACTTGCGGGCTTATTATCACCGTTTGCATCTCTCTCATTTTTATCTTCAGCTGCTTCTGCAGAATTTGAAAAGCAAAACAGAGGAATAATAAATTTAAAAAAAAAAAGGAAAAAAATATTTTAAAAAAACTATTCTGCTGATTAGAATTGACTCTTCTGTGAACCATTCAACAGATGATAAATATAGCAACCAAAGTGTTTACCCTTACCACTCTTCTTTGTGTCCACATCAGAGTCGCCTTCTCTTGTTTTAGTAGGCTGTTCTGAAAATGAATCCACAGAACCATCACGAATTGGCGGCGGAGGTGGTGGAGGCAAAGGTCTTGTCTTCAACCTCTCCTCTATCATTGTCTTGATCTTTTCTAAAGTGTCTCGATCAGCTTCCCTATCTTCATCCGTAACAATCCCAAAAGTTGCCACATCATGGGATTTCTTGTTCACTGAATCATTACCCTCTTCCTTATTTGAGAGCTCCGGATCAGGCTTTGCATCCTCATTTACATCAGAAGGTTTTGCAACTTCATCATCTTTTTTAGCTTCTGCTGCCTGAGTTTCCTTTTCCTTTGAACTCTCAGTTTTTTTTTGTACATACCGCTCCAGATAGTTTCGCATAGCTTCATCTACATTGATCTGTCAGCAAAATATTGAAGATAAATGGCTAAAAGCCTCAAATACAAAACCAATGAAAGGAAAATATTTGCCAAAAGTTATTAGTATGAGAAAGCTGTGCTTCATTCACAGAAATTTAATACACTTTTTACTCACAAAATTGTATGCATTTACAAATACTGTGCCATGTTCACAGAATTTTAATACACTTTTAACTAGCACAATTGTTGATGCATTTACAAATGTCCAAAATGATCTGAAAGTTCAAAATTATGTACAACCCCGACCACATGAAGAAAACTATTAAGTCAAGAACATAAGCTACGTACCAACTCTGCATAAAATTAATTGAACAAATATAAGCAAGCTAAGAAAACTTACTTTATGCAATCAAATTGTTTTTTAAAAACTCCAATTATGATTAAGAAATATTTCATCCTTTCCTCTAGGCCATGTTCCAAATATTTGAGATAAAGTGAACACATTATAAGATACCAAATGTTTAAAATCCCTGTATAACAGAGGAACTTGAGTTTAAGCTTCATCAAACAACAAATTGTTCTCACTCCCAAAAACTAATTAACGTGTAGAAAAGTAAAAGTCAGTGTTAGAAGATATAAGAAAAGCTTGCATGTGTCTTAGTATTCCTTTGCTACTATCATGATTCGTTTCCCAACTTAATTAGTTGTATTAGTATAAATATGGTTAGTGCTCAGTCTTTTTGTGTAAAAACATAATCAGTCAGTCATAATAAAAACATGTTCATAATTCACAGTTTTTGTTCTTTCTTTTCACTCTTGATGTAATGCCAAATGGATGGAAAGAAACAATGAAATGAACACGGATGAATACCAATCTTTTTGTTACCACATCAGTTGTAAACTTAATTTTCAAGAAATGCAATCAAATTAATTTCAAATTCATTCAAATAAATCAGATCCTTCACTACAGGTATAGTTGTTTCCAAAAGCAAAATGTCATGTTCAAACCATTAAGCTTACAATATAATAAAAAAGTAGAGTTATATGCTGTGTAACATCAAATACAAATCAAAAGTAGTAGGAGATGAAGACATACCATTAGTTCTTGCCCATCAATGTTCAATTTGGTAAGGAGGCGTAAAGCACGGAGAACCCCTTCGGCAGTATCAAACTCATAAAACCCAAAACTTTTAGGAGTCCCACTTGATAAATCCTGAGGTCTTTTCCAGCTCTTGATATTCCCACATAACTTTAAAAAATAAAACAGAATAAGAACACTATAAATATACCAAAACATTCAAAGATACCGATTGTCCAGTAGTTAAGGTAAGAGGCTAAAAAGACAATAAATATAAATAAATATACCCTACTCCCTCCCCACTCCCCAGAGAAAATATCAAACTTAGAAATTTACTTTAAGCAGAGAAAGCATGAACTCATTTTCCACGGTTGGTGCAATCTTGCCAATGTAAACGGTGGTATGTTGCTTCTCAGCCGGAGTAACACTAGGAAGAACCACAGGTCTGACAATAGGAGGAATAATAGGGCGAATTGAAGGGATCCCTGCAACAGGTGGGCGTGAAACTGGAAGCACGTTGATTGTTCCAGGAAGGCGTGGAGGATATACAGGACGAACCATAGTTCCATAAGGAGGTGGATAACGAGGAATTCCTGTACATGGCAAAAAACATCTATGCATATATATTAGAGCAGATCATGAGGGAGCGTACACATAAACAAATAAAATATATACAACACTAAAGATATATACAGAAAAAATAACGTGACGAACAATGGAATGCGATTACCACACATCAAAAGCATAATAGAGATGGCAGCACAGCTAATAATCACCAGCTGAAACGACAACCTGAAGAAACAATAAAAAATACTATCGAGTTTGAAATTCATGGATGTCCAGAAAAGTGCTTACCTTTGTCTGACAACTTGAAACATAGCAGGCTTCTCAAACCATCTCATCCACCAATGGGAAATAGTAACTTTCATAATCTCATACACACTTAGTTTACTAAGGAAATTCTAGTTGAATTACAAGTTCTTTTCTAAATTAAGGAGCCCATGTTGCAGCATAAAAAATGGAATGAAACTTCAATTGAGAGAAATAATTGAAAAGATTGCAATACCTCGTGACAAAAGGCCAACGTGCATTCAGTTGCATACATGGTCGGCTTCAAGAATTCATAAAGCCATTCAAGGGAAAGTAGTACCCTTATAACTAGCAGAAAGTGGCCTACTAAAATGAGCACGACACAACCATACATTATGTAGATCGACAAAAGAACAACCTGTTTTTATTTATTTGAATTAACTTTCCACTATCAAGATCACTCTGTGTAAGGTTCCTTTCCAAATCATGATTTTAGTAAAAGACAATCAATAAACTAAGCAAATATATGCATACCAAAAATGAGTTGTAGAAGGGAGGGGTGTGTCTTTAACCAATATGAAGCCTTCCAACTTTTTGTCATCGTATTCAATAACACACTGTAGGAGAGAATTGAGAAACAATCCCGTCATCGATACCCCTTATCGTTACCATCAATAACTTTTTCTAAATCTATCCTAACATATTCAAATTGAAACCCCTCGCCGTTACATAAACAAAACATAATAGCTATCAATCTACCAATGCTAAAGAGGTTTGTTTTAGAATATACTAAACACACTATCTTCACAAAAATCACAGCACCAATGCAAATATATAAATCAAGATTCAGAGAAGCATTAATTAGATCAAATGCATAACTGCATACACAGGCAATCACAAAAACAGTAAAATGAAACATGATTGAACGAATGACCCACCTGCAGGGTTTAGAGGTCCTTGTGGGTGCATGGCGTAACCATTTGGGATAGGAGCATAGTGTCGCATAGCAGGGTTAGTCCCAGGAACCTGATACGACATCATCGGTTGCATCTGCGGCATCGGAACCGGCATGGACGAGCCGGACACGCCGGGAGGTGGATTAGGGTTTTGGTAGACACCGGCGGGATTGGGCAACGGAGTGAACTGGGGCACTTGAGCACCAAGCGGACGGAAGGACGGTGCCGACGGAGGCAGAACTCCGGGAATTTGTGGCGGGGCTCCGGTTGCATATGATAAAGCAGGAGGCGGAGGAAGTGACGGTGCAATTGGTAAGGATGGATTGGAATTAGGGTTTGTGGGGAGAGGCGTGGAAGAGGATGTTGTAGATTGCGATTGTGATGATTGGGGAGGTAGATCGGGTTGGTTGGGAACGGGGTTGGGAGATGGAGGTTGGGAATTGTGGTGAGGATTGGGTTCTAGGGTTGCGGGAGAAGAGGATGAATCCGCCATTGAAGAGAAAGGAATGAATGAGTCTGTGAAAAGTGTGAGTTTTGAAGAGGGTTACGAATTGCTACCTCCTTTCCAAATTATAATAAAAATAAGGTAAATTTTAATATTAGACCACAATTGAAAATTTATTTTATTGTGCATATCTATTAAATTATTTTATTGTGCATATCTATTAAATTATTTTATATTCCATTCGTCTCAAAATAAAAATTTAAATTTGTTAAGTTTGTTGCATATAAATTAAAAAATAATAATGATTAAGTAATTAAATGTAACAAGACTATACAACTATTCTTAAGTACTATTGATTGTTATAAGGATGTAATGTGATATAATATCTTAAAAGTTGTATAAATAATATTTATTAGATGTAAAATTGTTAAAAATTAATTATTGTTATCTTGAAAACATAAAAAGACATTTTTTTTAATTCAAAAGACTCTTACTTTGAGACAAAGAAAGTAATATCAACTATTTAGTAAAATCTTTTTTATTAAAAAAATATTTTTAAAAAATAATTATTTAAATGATTTAAATTTTATTTTTAACTTAATTTTAATTTTTTTTAATTTTGATATCCGATTTTGCGACCGACTAATTCAATAAAGAGACTCAACACAAGAATTGTTAACACCTAATAGAATTTGAACTCATAACTTTGAGAGAAACATACTATCAAGACTCAATCCTCCACCATTAGATCAATCTTTAAAAGTTGACTTAAATTTGATTAACTGAATTATTTATAACATGTACTTCAGTTAATTAATCATTTAAGTATTTTAAAAATTTTTTTGTTAAGTGCAGTTTAATTTGAATATATGATTCACTTAACAATATTTGTGCACACCTCTAAATAATATTTTTTTTTTGTAATCTCTAAAATTTTATTAAAGTATTTCAGTCATTTACATGTCCCACGTTTAAAAACTATGTATTGATATATTTATAATGACATGTGTTTACTCAACTTCAATTCTATAAGTCCCAGAACCATGAAAATTATTTTAAAAGGGATGGACGAGCTTGGATCGACCTCGAGTGTGATTGAAAGAATTTGTCACAATGATAGAATAAGCAATCTCCCTTTATTATTTGACCATCTCAACATTAATTGATTGAGAGGATTTGCTAACTCATAATTAAGATCTTACATAAAATTGGGATACGACATTAAGATAGTAAAATATAAAATCGCAATTAAAATAACAATATCTTATACAATTAACTATATAAGATCGAGAGAAAGAGTAACAAAATTATAAAACATAAGACTGTAATCAAAATCTTAAGATTTTACTAAAACCATAAATAATACTAACAATATTTTATATCATATCAATATTTTATATATATAGTTTTGCATAAGTTTGCATATTAAATATAAAGTCATAAAAATTTGCATAATATAGTTTTGTCTAATTAAATAATGGCCCTAATACATGTAATATTATATTTGTGACCTAAAGTTCTAACAATTTTTTACTTATCATAAATGTAATTTTACACACGTGTTAAACTTTATGAGCTCAAAATTTACATTTATATTCTTTAAGCATATCCAAATCATCTCGTTTATTGGTCATGCCGGTATACATAATTAAATTATTTTCGTTATATCAATCATAACTAAATGTGAGGGGCAAGGTTTCTTTACTATTTTTTTAATGATGTCAAAACTATGAAATTTCTTACTTGTGTATTTTGGGCGGTGTCACCTCGAATAAGCAATGCATCCATCTTTTTCAAATGCACATAATGATCCATATACATGAATCTAGGCATATAGGATCATACTCTATGTGTAAACTGTGTTTTAAATCATTTTTTAATGCATTAGGTAGACACATACTAGGTATAGGTCGCTCAAAATTAACAAAAATGGTGTTTGTGAGATTCTGGCATGCTTGCATCGACACACAGCTATTGTGTAGGTCGACGCATACTGAATGAATCTAACTTGTCACTCTCGGGTCTTCATGCGTCGATGCATGGTCTGGTTGCAGGTCGACACATAGCTTTATTTTATGCGCATGTTTGCTTTCTGACCTGTTCAGGTCAACGCACAGAGAGGTTAGGTCGACCTCTCGCACGTTGTAACTCATTTTTCTGCATCTTTGTGATTCCAAAGTCAGTTTTTTCTATTATTCTTTCATTATCATATATATTTTAATATGCATCATTTACAAACCAACAAGAAAATTAAAAATATACATTGAATTGCTCTTCATCTTCACTCTCGCACTTGCATTCTTCAATAATCACACATAATCATCATTGTTGAGGTGTGCTTTGTCGAGATGATAGCGTCAAAACTTAGGAGTTGTGAATCTAGTTTGGGTTGAGATTTCAGTGGGATTTTCTTAAATAAAACCATTGGGGTTTTGTCCTCAAAGATCTTGAGGGATTTATGGGGTTTTACACAAATCTTTGCATCACAGATTCAGTTGAGTGAAAGGCTTGAAGAATGATTAGTTTTGTCAAGCAAGTAACAGTAATCGGGGGATTGTGTTGAAAGATTTAGGGTTAAACAACATGCGTTCTAAATCATCCGAGTGAAAGAGTTGAAGAACGGAAGGTTTTGTCAAGTGAGTAGCGGTAACCAGAGGTTTGTTCAAAGCGTATGATACACTTGGTTCGGCTGGAGTCAAGGCGATAGAAGTGGATAGAATCAACATCAACAATTATTTTGATTGTGTGGTAGCTAGAACTTCTCTTATAATTGAATTTTGCAACAGATATTATACATATCTCAATTCTAGTTTTAGAATTGGCGGCAGACGTATCCGAAGCGAGGATGAAAGGGGAACTACCTAAACAAATTAGGCTTCTTGCTCTGTATCTAGGTGAGATCTAGGGTAGATACTTTCTAGTACAATGGACAAGGAAGGAGGTTTTATGAATAGACCATCCATCCTTGATGGAACCAATTATGATTATTGGAAGGCACATATGATGGCCTTTCTGAAGTCTATGGACAGAAAGGTTTTGAAGTCTGTGGTCAAGGGATGGGATCATCCAATGGTTAGAGATAATGATGGTAAGATTACCGATGTGTCGAAGACTGAGGAAGACTGGAATGATGAGATAATAAGCTCGCTTTGGGAAACTCCAAAGCATTGAATGCCTTGTTCAATAGAGTGGACAAGAACATCTTCAGACTGATGAATAGTTGTACTGTTGCTAAAGATGCTTGGGAGATTTTGAAGAATGCACATGAAGAAACCTCCAAGGTGAAGATGACAAGACTTCAACTTCTTACCATTAAGTTTGAGAACTTAAAAATGAAGGAGGATGAGAGCATTCATGATTTTCACATGAATATTATTGAGATAGTCAATGCCTCAAGTGCTCTAGGGGAGAAGCTGTCAGAAGCTAAGTTGGTGAGAAAAATTCTCGGGTCTCTCCTAAAGAGATTTGATCTGATGGTAACTGCCATTGAAGAAACCTAAGACATAGATGACATGAAAGTTTATGGACTCATGAGATCTCTTCAGGCCTTTGAATTAGGGACCAGTGAAAAGTATGAAAAGAAGAAAAGCATATCCTTTGTGTCTAATGTTGAAGACTCATAAGATAAATGTGAACTAGATACATATGAAGGTATATCTAATGTTATTGTGCTTCTTAGGAGGCAATTCAACTGAAGGTGTGAAAAAAACACAAGAAATTGGGGGTTTGAATTGAGTTTTCAAAAATGGAAGCTTTTGTGAAACTCAAACAAAGATCACAAATAGACTAATCAAGAGAAAAAGACACACGATATATCCTGGTTCACTTGAAAACTATCAAGCTAATCCAGTTCACCCGCTAGGGTGATTTTGCCTTATACACAAGAACTTAATCCACTATAATCAATTGATTACACTTTACTAGAAATCGGTGGTGACTAACAACACATACAACCATCTCTTCTTAAGGATTCTGACCCAACTGGTCCCTTAAGGAAATACAATATGCACTAGCAACCACTGGTGACTAACAACAAAGACTAAATGTCTCTCCTTAAGGATTATGACCTAACTGTTCCCTTAAGGAGTTACAAGCAATAGTTTGAACAAAAATGTTTACAATGAATTGCTTCTACACAAGCAGATATAAACACTATTAAAAGCTTAAAGAAACTATCACAGTATGAACAATGTTCTTTCTTTGTATTGTGGTGCTTCAATATTGTAGCTTCAGTTCTTCATAGATCATTCGTACTTCTTTAATAATCATTTTTGTTGTATGAATTGTTATGTCAATCTCTTGAATATTACACTCGTGTATCATGCTTATCTTCAAGTCATCAAGTCCTTATATAGCCAGAAAAAGATTCGTTGAAGGGCAAATCAGGAATATCATTTTTGATAGCTGGCGACTTGAAATGATATCGTTACGCAGGGATGAAAATTGTACACAAAAGTTGTCCTTTGTACCACCAAATCAGGGTAGTGGAATGGAACGTTGAAATGTAATACGTATTATTTTCCCTTATAAACGTTTGAGCTTATCTTCTGTACATCAAAGGCTTTTGAATAGAAATGATTGAAGCATGAGTAGAAGAGTTGATCACTGGGTCTTCAGACTCTTGAGTCTTCAGAACTTGTTCACCAGAACCTTGTCTTCAGAACTTTAAGCACTCGGTCTTCAGAACCCATGGTCATTAGTAACTTAAGTCTTCAGAACTTTGTTCAGCTGAACTTTGTCTTCAGAGTCTTCAGCACTTAATCTTCAGAAACTCAAGTCTTCAGAGTCTTTAGAACTTTGTTCAACAGAACTTTGCCTTCAGAGTCTTTAGCACTTAGTCTTCAGAAGATAAAGACTTCAGAAGCTAGAAAGCCTTCAGAAGTAAAATATCAGAGTCATGATCAGAGGCATATTGTCTTCTTGGAATCTTTATGATTGTGAATAGATCAGAAGTAGACTTGCTTCTTATAGCAAAGAAGCGACTTTGGTCAGATCAGAGTGATAATGCACATGGTCTCTATCAGAGTCAGAGCTTTCTCTACTAGAGTCAAAACCTGTTTGTTAATTCTTCAGAAAAAAAACGTTAGAGTACCAAATTATTCTCACACAAATACTACTTTGTTATTATCAAAACTTAGAGATATCAAGCAGAACCAAATCTTGTTTTAACAATCTCCCTTTTTTTGATAATGACAAAACCATGTATTTTGATGACACAATTTTGTACGAAGATAATCAATAGGAAATGATAGAGATAAGTTTAGAAATCAATCCCCTTTATCAAGCTCCCCCTGAATCTAAGACTTAAAAAATCTTATCAGATTTGGGATACCAGAGCCTGATTATCAGATATAGGATACAAAAGCCTAATTATAAAGTTCTTATCAGATTCAGAAATTAGAGCCTGATTATATGTCAGAGCCTGATTGGTCTTATAAGATCTTGTTAGATTCAGAATAACAACGCCTGATTATATATACCAGAGCCTAATTGGTTAAACCAGAACCTGATTACCAATATATCAATTTGTTCTTGAAAAACATTCTAAGAAAATTTGTGTGCAATTAAAAGTGTTAGAATGTCAGAGCTATGATTCAGAGACAATGTATTCTTATTAAAATAATTTTCCATTAATGCACTCCCCCTTTTTGTCATAATCAAAAAGGTAAATACGAACAACAAAGATAAACACAAAAAGACAAAGGAAACTAAGAGGTGGCCTAAGGTGTGTCTAAGGTTGAGGAGGAGGAGGGAGTCTCTGAAGGATCTGAGCAAGTGAATTCTGAAAGTTGTAAGCGAGTTCATCTTGCTTGTCCATCCTCGTTTTGAACAACTCTTGATTCTTCTGAATTCTTTCTAAAGTTTTTAGTACTAGATCAGAATTAGAGTTTTCAGCAACTTTCAATATATCTTCTTGATTTTTCAGTGCAACTTCCTTCTCAGCTTGATCTTGAGCTTCCTTAGCTAACCTTTCAGCTTTTCTATCAAGAGCTTCCTTAGCCAATCTCTCAGCTAGTTCCCTTTCAGCAGCTAGTTTTGCTTCAACTTCCCTTTTAGCTTTCAATCTCTCTTCAGCTTGCTGGATAAAATAATCTTTTGCCTGAACGGAAAGATTTTGAATCTTCTGAAATTCTTCTTGTAACAACCTTCTAAACCCCGCAGAATATATATAAATAATCAGAGTAAATTATCATGCATCTCAAATAAAGGTGTCACATAAAATTCAAAACATCATATATATACTTGTCATGCTCAATAACACTTAAAATAAATGCATGCTTTTCATATACTTTCGCATAGCATGTAGCAGCGGAATCACTTCAATCATAAATTAACATAATGAGAGCTCCATGATCAACTCGTTCATAATCATCACTTAGGCATAAAAGCTGATACTCCATATAATTCAAATAGCAATAACAAAATAAAGTAGAGTACATAAAGTATCTCTCAAAATATGAATCAAAATGTTCCTAGTGTTACATGATCAGAGCACGACTCAACCCAAAATAAATAGAGAAACTAAAACAAGTTACTCCAACGGCTACCTCGCGCTAGAAGTAACTCTACTCCTCGGTACCTGAGTGATGTCGTACAAAACATCATTCCAACTAAAGGGTCAGAATTCACATAATTATCAAAATCATAAGATAATATATAATTCATGGCATACAAACAAAACATAATTATTCTCACACTCCAAAAGCTTCATCAACATATTATCACTCAAGTGACCATACTATTCACAAGTACATACTCACAATTCTATAATTCGACAATTCATCAATTTCACATATTTCGTATAATTTCATATTGCAAACATATACATAATGTGACTCAATGCAAGACTCTAATGCAAATCATGCATGTGGTACCAATCACTTGTTATTATTTTTTAGTTTTTACATTAAACCGAGTATGTTCCCTATACCAATAACATACAAAAAGCTTATTTCCTAAGCTTTCAAACCCTGTTATAGGTTTGGAACAAGTCACTAGTTTCCACGGAACTAACAAGCATTGTCTCTTGACAACAAATGATGCATGTGCAAGTTTAACAACCATATGCAATTAAGATCATCCCTCAATCTTAACATCCATGCATATCTTCAACAATTCACCGTAATTGAATTACCACACAATTACATATACTTGCACATATTTATGAATCATCCACACATAATTCACTTTCAAATAATATACAACACATTATACAATACAATCACAACTGTATTATCATTACAACAAGCAATAACTATCATGCATTTCATGTTGTCACACCCAAATATACTTATACAAGCATACACACAAGTATTCGATAAATTATCAACAAATAATTTTGCAATCGACAGCAAACAGCACAACAATCCATTAATAGAACATATACAGAATTGGCTCCCCAAACATATTAGATATAAAAATATTGACGCTTCGAACGGGGACCAAAATGAACTTACGGATCAAAAGTTATGACCAAAACAATTTCGACCGAAAATATGAACAGTCGTGACAAACAATATGCAGAATTTTATGCGTTTTTCACCGTTTGAGGCCTTCCGGACCTCCGAATTCGATTCCACAAAAACCCAAACTCTCAGAAAATTACAACTCATCCAATATTGTAATTATCTCAAGTAAATTTACGATTTTAACACAATTAAACCATTTAATAATTGTTTTAAGATTATGCTTAAAACCTTTGAAATTGATGGATATAAGTTCAATCCTCAAAAAAGAAAAAAGAATACACACATATAAGACACACAAATTCATCATATAATCATCATATAACAACTACCATGGAAATTAGGGATTTTTATCCTAAATATCCTACTAAACATCATACACTATCATACAATCCCATTACCATGTAAAGACTCACCCTTACCTTGGTTTCTTGATGAACTCTTGAGTTTCCTCCTTAGCTTTTCTTCTCCTCTTTCCCCCTTTTCCTTTTCTCTATGATAGCTTCTTTTCCTCTTTTCTATCTTTCTAACATTATTCTCTCTTTCTCTTATTTTATCAAATCCAACAATTTCTCATTATTTTAATGGGCTTACTAACTCATTCTCTCACTTATTCTTCACACTCCCAATCTAGGCCCAATTACTTATTTCTACCATTTCCACATATTATTCCACGAAATAAAATAAATCAATTAAATCAAATAATTCAAATAAATCAATTAATTCAATCAAATAAATCAATTAATTCATATAAATCAAATAATTCAAATAAATCCAAAAAATCAAATATGCATAAAATTACTCAATTAATTAATATAATATAATATACATAAATAATTACTAAAATTGGGGTGTTACAATCCTTCCCCACTTAAAAGATTTTCACCCTCTAAAATCACCTCAAACGAACAACTCAGGATAAGACTCCCTCATCTGACTCTCAAGTTTCCAAGTCACATTTCCACCAGCTGGTCCTCCCCAAGCTACCTTCACCAAATAAATCTCTTTACCTCGAAGTTGCTTCAACTCCCGGTCCTCTATCCACATAGGCGATGTCTCCGCAGTCAGGTTATCTCTCACCTACACATCATCTACTTGGACTACATGAGACGAATTCACAATGTATTTCCTCAACTGAGATACATGGAACACATCATGGAGATTAGCAAGCAACGACGCTAAGACAACCTGATAGGAAACTCTCCTATCCTCTGCAAAATCTGATAAGGACCAATAAAATGTGGCGTGAACTTACGTGACTTCAACGCTCTACCAATACCAGTTACTAGAGTAACTCTAAGAAACACATGATCTCCTTCCTGAAATTCAAGTGCTTTCCTCCTCTTGTCATGATAACTCTTCTGACGACTCTGAGAAATCTTCATCTTCTCCCGAATCATCTTAATCTTATCAGTAGTCTGCTGGACTATCTCAGGTCTAACCACAATCCTTTCTCCCGACTCATACCAACATAATGGCATCCTACACCTCCTACCATACAAGGCTTCAAACGGTGTCATTCCAATACTCGAATGAAAATTGTTGTTGTAAGTAAACTCAATTAAAGGCAAGTAGATATCCCAAACACCTCCTTTTTCCAACACACAAGCTCTCAAAAGATCCTCAAGTGACTGAATCGTCCTCTTCGTCTGACCATCTGTCCGCGGATGATAAGCAAAACTCAACCGCAACTTCGTACCCAAAGCACTTTGCAAACTTTCCTAAAATCTCGAACTGAACCTCAGATCTCTATCTGAAACAATTCTAGACAGAATACCATGCAAACTAACAATCCTCTCAATGTACAACTTTGCGAACTTCTCCAACGGGTAATCCATTCTCATTGGAATAAAGTGAGTAGATTTCATCAATCTATCCACAATAACCCAAATAGCCTAACAATTACTCGGCGTTCTAGGTAAGCCAGACAGAAAATCCATCGATATGCTATCCCATTTCCACTCAGGAATAGATAACGATTGCATCAAACCCGACAGTTTTTGATGTTCGATTTTTGACTTCTGACAAGTCAAATAGGAATACACAAACTCTGCAATTTCTTTCTTCATACTAGGCCACCAAAATACTTTCCTCAAATCCTGATACATCTTAGTAGCACTCGGATGAATACTAAATCCACTATGATGCTCTTCCTCAAGAATACTCTTTTTCAGCTCAACTATATCCAAAACACAAACTCTATCAAGACATCTCATAATACCATTTTCATAAATATGAAAATCACCATCTCGACCTTGATTGATCAAGTCAATCGATCTACCAGACTCAAATCAAATTTTTTACCTTTCCGAATCTCATAAAGAATACCACTAGTAAGCTTTAACATACCAAGCTTAACTTCATGAGAAGTCTCTTCACAAACCAAACTCATATATCAAAATTGCTCAATCATCTCTAACTCTCTTACCATCATCATTGACATATGTAAAGATTTCCTACATAATGCATCAGCTACTACGTTTGCTTTACCCGAATGATAATTCAAACCAAAATCACAATCTTTCAGAAGTTCTAACCATCTCCTCTGCCTCGAATTTAACTCTTTCTGATCAAAAAGATATTTCAAGCTCTTATGATCAATAATCACGTCAAATCTCGATCCGAACAAATAGTGCCTCCAAAGCTTCAATACAAACACAATAGCAGCCAACTCTAAATTATACATCAGATAATTCCTCTCATGCACGTTAAGTTGCCTTGAAGCATAAGCTACAACTTGCTAATGTTGCATTAACACACCTCCCAATCCCATCAATGAAGCATCGCAATATACAACAAACGGTTCTTCTCGATTAGGAAAAATCAAAACAGGAGCTATCGTCAACCTTCTCTTAAGCTCTTGAAAATTTTCTTCACACTTTGCGTCCCAAACAAAAGCTTGACCCTTCCTAGTCAACTGCGTCAACAACAAAGATAACTTGAAAAATCCTTCAATAAATTTCCGATAATAACTTGTCAACCCAAGAAAACTTCTAATCTCAAAAACTGATTTCGGAGCTTCCCATTGTGATACAGCTTTAACCTTAGACGGATCAACTATACTACCTCTACTTGAAATCACATGGCCAAGGAAACTCACTTCCTTCAACCAAAATTCGCACTTAGAAAGTTTAGCATACAATTGCTTCTCTTTCAACACTGATAACACATTTTTCAAATGCTCAGTAAGATCCTCTTCACTCTTCAAATAGATCAAAATATCATCACTGAACATAACCATAAACTTGTCCAAATACAGATGGAAAATCCTGTTCATGTACTCCATAAATACATCTAGTGCATTAGTCACACTAAACGACATCACAAAATACTCATAATGACCATACCTAGTTCTAAAAGCAGTCTTCTGAATATATTCAGCCTTCACACGAATCTGATGATACCCAGATCTCAAATCTATCTTACTGAACACACTTGCACCAACCAATTGATCCATCAGATCATCAATCCTCGAAAGTGGATACTTATTCTTAATAGTCACCTTGTTCAATTGTCTATAGTCTTCACAAAGCCTCATAGAACCTTCTTTCTTCTTAACCAACAAAACTGGTGCACCACCACGGTGACACACTCGGATGAATGAATCTCTTCTCAGGTAGATCTTCGAGTTGACTCTTCAACTCTTTCAATTCTGATATGGATACACGATATGAAGCCATTGATATCAGACTAGTTCTAGGAACTAAGTTGATCGCAAGCTTCATTTCACGTTTCGACGGTAAATCACTTATCTCATCAAGAAAAAATTCTGGAAAATTACAAACAATTGGCAAAACACCAACTACCCCACTTTCACTAACACTCAAAGTTGCCATCAACATAAATATCATAGCACCATCATGCACCGACTCATCAAAACAATCTGTAGTCACTTGGCTTAACTCCAAACAATTCACTACATACACCATCTAAGCTCGCAAGACACGTCTATTCCATCAAACATGATCTCGTCCAATATTAACAAGAGATTATGGGTGATCAGTTCCTCAATTTGTCAATAGACAACCGACAATCATGATGGAGCATAAATAATCTTTACCAAACTATAATAGAATTCAACGACACACTGAGCCACCACTCCACACTTGAAGCATCTTGTAGACGCACAAGCTTCTCCCTCACTTGTTCCAATCCCACTCCTGCAGACAAAGGTTATAAAAAATAAATGTGTACCAACAATATTTTCACACACATGTTGCATACTAGGTAACAAACAACATTAGACAACCTGGCTGGAGGGAGTGACATGCTCTGATACCACTGATGTAATACCCTTCTAAACCCCGCCGAATATATATAAATAATCAGAGTAAATTATTCTACATCTCAAATATGGGTGTCACATATAATTCAAAACATCATGCATATACTTGTCATGCTCAATAACACTTAAAATAAATTCATGCTTTTCATATACTTTCGCATAGCATGTAGCAGTAGAATCACTTCAATCATAAATTAACATAATGAAAGCCCCATGATCAACTCATTCATAATAATCACTTAGGCATAAAATCTGATACTCTACATAATTTAAATAACAATAAAAAATAAAGTAGAGTACATAAAGTATCTCTCAAAACATGAATTGAAACATTCCCAGTGTTACATGATCAAAGCACGACTCAACCCAAAATAAATAGAGAAACTAAAATAAGCTACTTCAACGGCTACCTCGCACTAGAAGTAACTCTACTCCTTGGTACCTGAGCGATGTCGTACAAAGTATCTTTCCAACAAAAGGGTGAGAATTCACATAATTATCGAAATCATAAGATAATATATAATTTATGGTATACAAACATAACATAATTATTCTCACACTCCAAAAGCTTCATCAACATATTATCACTCAAGTGACCATACTATTCACAAACACATACTCACAAATCTATAATTCGTCAATTCATCAATTTCACATATTTTGTATAATCTCATATTGCAAACATATATATGATGTGACTCAATGCAAGACTCTAAGGCAACTCATGCATGTGGTACAAATCACTTGTTATTATTTTCAGTTTTTACATTAAACCGGGTCTATTCCCTAGACCAATAACACACAAAAATCCTATTCCCTAAGCTTTCAAACCCCGCTCTAGATTTGGGACAAGTCACTAGTTCCCACAGAACTAACAAGCAATGCCTCTTGACAACAAATGATACATGTGCAAGTTCAACAACCATATGTAATTAAGATCATCCTTCAATCTTAACATCCATGCATATCTTCAATAATTCACCGTAATTGAATTACCATACAATTACACATACTTGCACATATTTATGAATCATCCACATACAATTCACTTTCAAATAGTATACAACACATTTTACAATACAATCACAACTGTATTATCATTACAACAAGCAAAAACTATCATGTATTTCATGTTGTCAGACCCAAATATACTTATACAAGCACACATACAAGTATTCGACAAATTATCCATAAATAATTTTACAACCGATAGCAAATAACACAATAATCCATTAATAGAACATATACACAATTGGCTCCCCAAACATATTAGATATAAAAATATTGGGCAACCAATTCTCTTATCTATAATATGATACATCCCTGTCCATTAGCTTTCCGATGCTTCGAACAGGGACCAAAATGAACTTGCGGATCAAAATTTATGACCAAAACGATTTTGACCGAAAACATGAACAGGTGTGACAGACAATATGCAGAATTTTCTGCGTTTTTCACCGTTTGAGGCCTTCCGGACCTCTGAATTCGATTCCATAAAAACCCAAACTCTCATAATTACAACTCATCTAATATTGTAATTATCTCAAGTAAATTTATGATTTTAACACAACTAAACCATCTAATCATTGTTTTAAGATTATGCCTAAAAAACATTTGAAATTGATGGATATAGGTTCAATCCTCAAAAAAGAAAAAAGAATACACACATATCAAGCACACAAATTCATCATATAGCAACCACCAGGGATTTTTATCCTAAATATCTTACTACCCATCATACACTATCATACAATCCGATAACCATGTAAAAACTCACATTTACCTTGGTTTCTTGATGAACTCTTGAGTTTCCTCCTTAGGTTTTCTTTTCCTCTTTCCCCATTTTCCTTTTCTTTATGATATCTTCTTTTCCTCTTTTCTATCTTTCTAACTTTATTCTCTCTTTCTCTTATTTTATCAAATCCCACAATCTCTCATTATTTGAATATGCTTATTAACCCACTCTCTCACTTATTATTCACACTTCCAATCTAGGCCCAATTACTTATTTCTACCATTTCCACATATTATTCCACCAAATAAAATAAATCAATTAAATAAAATAATTCAATTAATTCAATTAAATAAAATAAATCAATTAATTCATATAAATCAAATAATTCAATTAAATCAAATAAATCAATTAATTCAATAAATCAAATAAATCAAATAACTCAAATAAATCCAAAAAAATAAAATATGCATAAAATCACTCAATTAATTAATATAATATAATATAATATAAATAATTGCTAAAATTGGGGTGTTACACTTCTGACATCCACTGATTGAATTGAACCCAGGGAGCACCCAAAGAAGATGGGTATTTGCTAGAAATTGATTCATCAAAGAGTGTCTTGAATTTCATAACTACATTGTCATTAAAAACATAAATAACTTCATCTAGGTTAGGCGGGGGAAGGCCCAAAGGTTGATTCTCAGGTAATGGTTGGGTTTCTTCAGCAGAATCACCCATATTGGTGATATCATATTTTCATGATTTGATTTTGGCGAAGGAGGTTCAGGATTGTTTGATATTGTCTCTGGGATTATTTGTGGAGAGGTTAATGATGAAGAGATTGTGGAGATTGGCTATTCAGATATGATGGAAGTTATTGGTAAGGAAATGGTGGGAGTTGGTTGAGTTGAAATGGTTTGGAATAACGGTGGTGGAAGTTGTGTAGAGGGTGAATTTATTTGAGTTTGTGGTTTAGAAGTAGGTATGGATGAGGTGGTGACAATGGTTGAGAAATTTGGTGGTGATGAAAAAAGTGGAGGTAGTGTTGAAAGAGACGAAGATACATTTATGTTAGTAATAACAGAGGTAGTTACAGAAGAATCAGAGGACTTACTTAGCTCGTCAGCAGGAGAAACAGATGTAGTTGTCATATTTATCTTCTTGTTTGATGGTCCTTCACAATCATCATTTTTATTTTTATTGCCTTTTCCGTTTATCTTTAAAGTCTCTAGAAGAGTATTTGGAAAATCACTCATGTCAATCCACACATCCAGTGATTCATCTTTGCATCCAGTAAGGTAGTGAGTAAGTTCATTGGGGTTATAAGTTCTTGAAAAGATTGAAAATTCAGAAATTGGAACCCTCTTAGCGTTAATGTCATCCATTGTTGGCAGAGCAGCTCGATGAGATATCCTTTTAATAAGCTTCATATTCAACAAATTCTTCACCCAGAAGATGTTTCTAGATTTCTTTACTAGTTCATCAGTTTGTCCAACAATTGATAAAAATTCAACAATTCCAGACTCAACAAGAATATCATAAATGATTCAGTTGTAAGGGATACAATTCCCCTTTTTGGTAGATCCAGTTCTTGAGGCCATTATTGAGTCTCTCAGGAATCTGAACAGAATGACTGGGAGATATATTTTCTTTCCTTTCAATAGGAATTATAGAACATACTTTTGAGACAGATTTATGTAATCAGAAGAGTGAGTAGGATGATTGTGGTAAATACTTCCCAACATTATCTTGAACAAAACTCTTAAATAGTATTTTAGAAATGAAGATGAAAGATCTTTTTTAGAATCCAGAATAGTTCCTTCTTTGAAGATAGATTCATTGACTTTTGCTTCTCTTTGTTTATCCGCTGGAACATTGTAGATTCTCAGCCCCTTTCCATCATGAGAGATTAAATCACAGATGGTTTTTTCTATGATGATGATGATACGTTTTCCAAACACGAAGGAGATAATGATGTTTCTACTTGTAGTTGCATGAATCCAGAAATATTTAACCAAGATAGGAAAGGTGGGTCCTTGCAATCTATTAAAGAATATGTTCCAGCCTTGAAAATCGAGTGTTTGAGTAAAATCACACTCGTTATCCTTTAGATTTTTGAAATCCACCATGGTTTTACAAAGAACATGAAGATCAACTACCGACATGTTAAGAGTGATAACAGGTTTCTCTGGAATATTGAACTTATTTCCTTGTTGTTGAGGATTCATTGAAGAAAATGATGAAGTTTTTTGGAGCACAAAGGGTTTTAGGGTTTCTAATAAAAAGTGTGGTAAGTGAATGAGTAACGTAGTGTGTGATAGTGAGAATGTGAGTATTTATAAAAAAAATTATAATTATGAAAAGGTGGGAGTAATAGGAAATAATTACTTGAAACCTAGTCTCACAAAATCACACCGCTCGAGGTGTCTCTTCAACAGTAAGATATGATTTGATTTTGGATAAGTGTCACAAGAAAATCATAGCCGTCTGTTCAAAAGAGCACGTTTGATGTTCCCTAAGCCAATAATACCAAGAGGTATTTGACTAGACAAGTTTCTTACTAAGACATCTTCTAACTTGTAGAAGTATTGTCAATTAGAAGATCATTAAATAAAAGAAAAACAATCTGTTTAATCGTCAGAATCTTATCTCAGAAGTTCTGGTGACTTGACACATTAAAATTTCATCTTCTCATTCTGGACATGATTTTATAAATAGATTTTCTAAAATGAATATGAATTTATCCTCGGCAAGGGGTTTTGTCAAAATATCAGCCCACTGGTGATATGTATCCACAAATTTTAATTGAAAAACACCCTTCTGAACATAGTCACGTAAAAAGTGATGTTTTATTTCAATATGTTTAGCCCTAGAATGCAAGATAGGATTTTTGGACAAGCAAATAACAGAAGTATTATCATAGAAGATGAGAATGTTACTCTCATATATCTGAAAATATTCTAGTTGATTCTTCATGAAATTCTGGTATGCAGATCTCATATGTCCCAAGAACATTGATCTCTGCTCAACAAGGACGAGGACAGACCATGACCAATTTAAATTTCCTTAAATTGTACCAATGTCATGACCAACATCATGACGTCTGTTGTAACATCTGCAGACTAATATACTATTTATCTAAACATTTAATTTGTGCAGAATTGTAAATGCTGAAAGATAAATAACACAATAAATTGTTTACCCAGTTCGGTGCAACCTCATCTACATCTGGGGGCTACCAAGCCAGGAAGGAAATCCACTATTAGCATAATCAATTCAGAGCTAAACTCCCCCGTTTACAACTCCTCACTTAATCTCTACCCAATGCAATTTCTGCCTAGAGACCACTAGACAAAAGTATACCCACTCACTCCCCCTCAATCACAGCAGTGATATACAATTCAATACAAAAGACAGACTTTAGAAGACACTCTTCAAAGTCACAATACTTGATTTTGCTTAACAACTTCAATCAAGGACAATGAACACAACAGTTCATACACACTAAACCAATGCAATTATCCAACAGACAATTGCTTGGCACACAAGTATCCTAAGACACCTAAATACACGTGAAGAATCACTGCATACCACATAATTCTCCACTCACAAAACACACGTGAAGAGCAACACTATTCACTTACAAATATGTCTACCACAATGTATCAAAAGATACAAAGGGTGACTTATAAAGACACACACAAGGGACTCTCAACCCTAGACCTTTATTTTACACTCAAGTTGTTCTTGATGTGAGTGCTTAATTTCCTCTACTACTGCTCCTCCTTAAATAGCAATACAGACTGGGGTTGGGCTGGTCACAAGTAACAAACATTAGGTTCAACAAAGTAAAACTACTTTGCATAATTCAAGGTGCTTTCAAATAGGTCATGATAAGCTCAACACTGCCTGGAATCTCGTCTGAGATAACTAAGGAACCCTAACAGGTTTCCTGATATCTAGCCTGAGATATATCAAGTATCATAACAGAAAAACAAACCCTGCACGCCTGATGTCATACGATCAATGTCATAACATTCAGTCATGACATTCAGCTTCACTTACTCTTAGCTGACCAGACTCCCCCTGTTGAACACTCTTGCAGAATCTTCTTCACAACAGTAGAAACAAGCATATTATAGTTTCCTAAAAAGTCTCAAAGATCCTTTTTATGAACACCAATTAAATCTGCACTTTGTTCCTAATGAATCTCTTTGGCCTGTACATACTGATGAGGAATATCCAACATGACCAAAACACTTCTGTCAAGAGATATAAAATAGCAGCCTCTGCTATACCAGACAACGATGTCATGACATTCAGTATGACATCCATGACAACAGTTCTGTCATCAGCTCCTGCTAACTCCTTTTGCATCCATGACAACAGTTCTATCATCAGCTCCTGCTAGCTCCTACTGCACCCATGACAGCAGTTCTGTCATCAGCTCCTGCTGGTTTCTGCTGCACCAGACAGCGATGTCATGACATTGATAATGACATCCTGTTTAAACTCATGACAGCAGTACTGTCATAACAGTAGATGAAAATGATGTGATATCTGGCTTAACATCAGTGCAGAATCATGTTTTACCAAAATTTAGCCAATCCTAGAATCATAGAAACATGGTACTAACACTTCATCCAGAGTATCTGAGTGTTGTATAGTAACACTGAGATATATTCTTCTTCTGCAGTTGAAAATGCAATAGTTGATTGTCTTTTACTAGCCCAGGAGACGAGGTTGTTACCTAGAAACTGACAGTTTCCAGATGTACTTTTACTTTCTAATCTGTCTCCAACATAATCTACATCACAATAACCCGAAAACTTGTACTCTGATGTTTTCTTATACATCAAGCCAAGGTTAGTTGTTCCTTTTAGATACCTTAGGATTCTCTTAACAACTGTTAAGTGAGTTTACCTTGGATCTGATTGGAAACGAGCACAAAGACATACACTGAACAGAATATCTGGACGAGAAGCAATTAGATACAGAAGAGAGCCTATCATACCATGATAGAGCTTTTGACAAGCCTTTTTACTTACTTCTTCTTTCTCTAGAATGCATGTATGATGCATATGAGTCTTTGCAGGTTTACTATCTGACATATTAAACTTCTTCAGAAGTTCTCTTGCATACTTGCTCTGATGAATGTACGTTCCTTCTGGACGTTAATCAATCTGAATTCCCAGAAAGAATCGGAGTTCTCCCATTAGACTCATTTCAAATTCTGTCTGGATTAACTTAGAGAGTTCCTTGCATAAGGATGTATTAGCAGAACCAAATATAATATTATTAATGTAAATTTGTGCAACCGGACTGTCATTTTTAAAGGTTTTGCAAAAGAGTGTTGTATCCACTTTTCCTCTAGTAAAGTTATTTTCCAAAAGAAAGTTACTTAGCCTTTCATACCAAACTCTGAGAGTTTGTTTCAGACCATATAACAATTTTTTAAGTTTGAAAACAAAATCTGGGTTTTCAGAACTCTCAAAACTAGGAGGTTGGTGCACATACACTTCTTCTGAAATATACCCGTTTAAAAATGCACTTTTTACATCCATCTGATATAAAGTAATGTCATGATTAACAGCAAAAGAAACTAATAAGCGAATAGATTCTAACCTGGCAACTAGTGCAAAGGTTTCAGTATAATCTATCCCTTCTTGTTGACTATAACCTTGTGCTACCAGTCATGCTTTGTTTCTTACAATCTCACCTTTATCATCAAGCTTGTCTCTGAATACCCATTTTGTTCGAATGACATGGACACCTTTAGGTTTCTAAACAAGATCCCAAACATCATTTTTGGTGAATTGATTCAGTTCTTCTTGCATGGCTAGAATCCACTCATTCTCTTGAAGAGCTTCACCAATTGTTGTTGACTTTATCAGTAACACTAAACCCAGAAGAGTTTCTACAGAAGGTTTGAATGATGAACAAGTTCTGACTGTATCAACTTTGTCTCCCATAATCAATTCTTCAGAATGAGAAGTCCTTAACTTATTCTTCTTCTAATGAGATGGACTATTTGTTGTTTCTGGTAAGATTGTATCTGATTTTGTAGATTATGCATCTTTGTCTCCTTCTTTAGAATATTCCTCCTTGGATTCTGATAAGGTAATTTTCAAATCTACAAACTTTTTAACTAGTTTTGACTTTTCAGGGTCAAGCTTATCATCGAAAATGACATGAATTGATTCCTCAACAATTTGTGTTTCTGTGTTATAGATTATGTAGCCTTAAGAGCGTTCAGAGTATCCTAACAATAAACACTTTTGAGCTTTGGAGTTAAGCTTACCTAGATTCTTTAGTGTTCAACATAAAACAAATACAACCAAAAGGATGAAATTTTGAAATGTTGGGTTTTCTATTCTTTCACAGTTCATAAGGAGTCTTACCCAGAATAGGTCTGACAGAAATCCTGTTCTGAATATAACATGTTGTATTTACTGCCTCTCTCCAGAAGTGCTTAACCATGTCAATTTCTTGGATCATGGTACGAGCCATTTTTTTGCAAAGTCCTATTCTTCCTTTCCATTACTCCATTTTGTTATGGAGTTCTGGGATAGGAGAAATCATGGGAAATGCCATGGGAATCAAAAAGATTCTCAAAGTATTTGTTCTTAAATTCTCCACCATGATCACTTCTGACTCTGAAAATTTTGAAATCCTTTTATGTTTGCACTTGTGAGCAAAAGGTAGAGAACACAGATGTGGCTCATCCTTGTGTTTCAAGAATTTTACCCATGTCCATCGACTATAGTCATCAATAATAACTAATTCATACTTCTTTCCACTAATTGAGGCAGTTTTCACTGGTCCAAACAAATCAATGTGTAGAAGTTATAACAGTCTATAAGTAGAAACAACATTTTTCGCTTTGAAGGAAGTTTTGAAGAGCTTTCCTTTCTGACATGTTTCACAAAGAGCATCTGAAGAATACTTCAGATTTGGTAAGCCTCTAACAAGTTCAAGCTTGTTTAGTTGAGAAATCTTCCTTATCCTAACATGGCTCAAACGTCTATGCCATATCCATTGATCCTTATTAACAGACATTAAGCATTTGACATTCTATTCCTTAAGATCAGAAAGTCTAATCTTGTAAATGTTGTTTTTTTCTTTTTCCATTAAAAAGGATTGAGCCATCCTTTTGACTAACAACCTTATAAGATTTTTGATTAAAAATGATATCATAACCATTATCACTAAGTTGGCTAATTGACAACAGGTTATGTATCAAACCATTAACCAAAAGAACATTAGTAATAGAAGGAAGTTTACCATTACCAACAATTCCAGAGCCAATGATTTTACCCTTCTGGTTACCTCCAAAATCGACGAAGCCTTTAGGCTTAAGTTCCAGACTTTGGAACATATGCCTTCTTCCCGTCATGTGTCACGAGCAACCACTGTTCAGGTACCATGATTGGTGTTTCAACTGAGTTGCTAAGGATATCTGCAACATAGATTATCTTATCCTTAGGTACCCATTTTATGGGTCCTCTTTTGTTAGTTTTCCCATAGTATTTAATAACCTTGGGCTTATGTGCAACAGGATAATCAAGTGGAATTTGTGCATGATACTTAGGTTTAGAAATAGATTTCTGTGTCGGTGAAGGTGCTTTCATAAGCTCAGAACAATCAAGCTTAGTATCAGAAGGCACGAAATGATCATATAGAGGTTTTGGTTTTACAGGTTGAATTTCGTTATTTTCAAATTTTTTGTACACCCAAACCTTTCTTACAATTTCTGCTAACTCCATAGATCATGGAAGCAATCTTACTTCTATCTATGCTTTTAGCCAGAAAGTGTTGGAATGCTCTATCATACTTGTTGACATAATTAGTGTCATAGATGTTTAAGACTAATTCTTCTTCTAGTTTAGAAACTTTTCTTTTCAAAGTACAATTACTATTTTTTAAAGAAAAAACAATTTCATTAAAAGAAGAATTATTATTTTCAAGCTTATTTATGGCTTATGAAGTAATTACATGTGATTTTTTAAGATCATTGTATTTACTTTGAAGAGTTTGATATTTTTCTAGCATTTCTGAAAGACACGACTCTAATTCACAATGAGAGAGTTTAGATAATACCTTTGAGTTTGAGTCTGAGTCTGATTCTGATTCTGATAACATTTTGTCTTCTGGTTCTCCAGAGATTTCAGCATTCATTGTTGTTGCCACTAGTGCAACACTTTCCTATTCTTCATCAGATTCTTCTTCTTCAGAATTAGAGTCATCCCAAGTTGCCATGAGTCCCTTCTTAACTTTGGTGAAGTTCTTCTTAGGCTTCTTGTATTTCTTATTTTTTGGACAGTCGTTCTTGTAATGACCTGGCTCATTACACTCATAGCAGATGATGTAACGCTCATTTTATTTCGATTAAATTTAATTATGACTTTGCCGTATCTCGTTGTGTCGTAGTCGTATTTGAGTATGTGTTTGTCTCGAAGAAAGGAATTGAATCGGTCAAATTTTCAGGCAAAAAGTGCAAAATCCCGTAGCAGTTTTAGAGAAAACTTCGAAAATTCATATCTCTTGATCCGTAAGTCGGTTTTAGTCCCTGTTCGAAGCGTTGGAAAGATAAAGAGATGTTATGTCTAGAAAAAAAAGGAATTTTGCTTATGTAACGGTCGTCACGGGAATGTGACGGTCATCACGATCGTTACGAACGTCATGAACCCCTTACGACCGTTATGGCCTTCACGGTCGTGACGCTTGTTACGATCGTCATAATAATAAAATCCCATTTAACAAAATTAGAACGTGGCTAAGAAACTGCTGGAATTTTAGTAATGTATCCTCGTATTCCCTTACGCTCAATTCAGTTGGAGAATTTTGCAAAAGAAAAACCGTAAAGGAAGAAAGAGAGTGGCTGAGAGAAGTTGATAATAGAAGTAGATTATTCATCGGAGAATTTGCAAGGCTGTGACAGAGGAGTCACCGCAGAGATAAACCAGAACCGAAAGTTAGGATTGAACTCAATTCCAAGGTAAGGGAGGGATTCAATTCTATAACCAAGGGTATGATGGATTTCATGAAGGGTATGGAATCATGGGTTTAGTTCCGTAGATTGATAAATATTAGAGGTAAGAATTGTCTGTGTCGAAAGTAGTATTGTTTGTTATTGGTCTATGTGATACCATGTCAATTACCGGTCGAAGATTAACAAAACTTAACGTGATAATGTCTTGAGTCCTTATTTGTTGATAATGATATTGTTACTGTTCCCTTACATGAACATATTGAGATGATGAATACTTGATGCCTATGAAGTTGTTATGTTATTGTTGAGAAAATGTTATTATAATATTCTCAATTGATTATGTTGATAAGTTGTAGTTATATGATGATGGGTATGCCTCTGTTATGGACCAATTGGTTGTAGGCTTAAATGCCTTGTTGAATTAGTTGTTGCGGTTATGTTGTAGTCCATAATAGTTGCATTTCATGGAATATCATCTTGGTTGGCCTGTATTGGCGATTGGATGGCCTGTATTGGTGGCCCTTAGTGGCAAATTGTTGGCCTGTATTGGCAGTCCTTAGTGGCAAATTGTTGTCCTGTATTGGCGGCCTTTAATGGCAAATAAATTGGTTGTGGAGTGTTGGCTCCAAAATGGTACCACATGCATACGCACAGTTGAGTTGCATAGTTGAGTCGCATTTGTTGAAGTGCATAGTTGAGTTGTGTCGTTATGCATTTGCGAGTAATTGATGAGTTGCTGAATTTAATGATATTGGTTGTGGATATGAATACCGAATTGTTGCGGTTTAATTATTGATAATATTTTGCGAACTGCTGGAATTATAATGCTGTGATAATATCCTGACATGACTTTTATCATGCTTTATGTTATGTTGTTGATATCTCACCCCTTTACGTTGTATATTACCTCCGTTGGTGGTAATTTGCAGGTAATCAGGAATAGAGTGTAGCTTTCCATTAAGGTGTCGTCGGTCGCTCTGATACGTAGCACTCTTGGGGGGATGAACGATGAATTTTACTGTTTTATTTGACTCTCTTGTTGATGAATTTTACTGAATATTCTTTATTTAGTTGGTTGTTACTGTCGAGTACTAAATGTTAGTTGTACGCACTAAGCCGGTGAATCGGTAGTGTTGATTTCTATGGTTGAACTAGTTGTTTTCGTTGAATCTATGTAAGGCTTTTACTTTCTGAATTTTAATGGAGTTGCTGCAAGTTTCATGGTCTTGCTTTAATCATTATAAATGTTGGAAATGTTTTATATTCCGCTGCAAATTAATAAGATGCCTTGAAATCGAGATGTTAAGCAAGTTGTTGTATGTTCATCCAAGCTTTTGTGCTATGTATCATTACTAAATGCATGTTGTTTAATTAAGTTGTGATATGTATGTTTCTGTAAGTTGAAAATGTGACGCCCAAGTTTTTGGTAGTGTAACGACTGTCACAGGACCCTTACGATCGTCACGCGTCCAAATTTTTTGTACTCTGATTATATTTTGATGTTATCCCTTGGGTTAGAAATGGGGTGTTACATTAGTGGTCTCAGAGCAGGTCAGTCCGTCCGGCCAAGTTGTCTAGTGTCATTGAGTCAGTCGTCGTGCCTAGCACGAGAGTCTCGTTATTTGTGAAATCTGACGGTTGGCTGTTGCAGTTTAAGTGAAATGGCTGGAAGGAATGATGCTGCAATTGCTGTTGCTCTACAAGCTTTAGCTAATGCTATGGAACATCAGCCGAATCCTACTGGAGATGCTGGGTCTCGCAGTTTGGCAACATTTCAACAGGAGAATCCACCTACCTTCAAGGGTAAGCATGATCCTGATGGTGCGTTGGAGTGGTTGAAGGAAATGAAGCGAATCTTTCGTGTGATGGATTGTACTTCAGCACAGAAGGTTCGTTATGGGACTCATATGCTAGCAGTCGAAGCTGATGACTGGTGGCTAGAGACCCGTCCGGTGTTGGAAGCTGCAGGTGAGGAGATTACTTGGACTGTATTCCGAAGGGAATTTCTGAAGAAGTATTACCCGGAAGATGTTTGTGGTAAGAAAGAGATTGAATTTCTTGAACTGAAGCAAGGAGACAAATCTGTTACTGAATATGCAGCAAAGTTCAAGGAGTTGGCTAAGTTTTATCCGCACTACAGTGCTGAAACCGCTGAGTTCTCTAAATGTATCAAGTTTGAGAACAAATTGAAGTCTGAAATCAAGAAAGCAATCGGGTATCAGAAGATCCATGTTTTTGATTCATTGGTTGAAAGCTGAAGGATTTATGAAGAAGATAACAATGCTCATCACAAGCTGTTGAGTGAGAGGAGAAGTAAGTCGCATCAGACTCGCGGTAAACCTTATGTTCCTCCGGCTGGCAAAGGGAAACAGAAAGCAACTGATGGCAAGAAAAATAGTAGGTGAGACGGTCCTACTGGCATTGTTTGCTATAAGTGTGGGAAACCTGGTCACAAGAGTAATGTGTGTAATTTTGGACCAATGAGATGTTACCGTTGCGGAGAGTTGGGACACGCTGTTGCTGAATGCAAACACAAAGGAACGGTTTGTTTCAACTATGGTGAAGAAGGACACATAAGTGACAAGTTTCAGAAGCCTAAGAAAGAGAAGACTGGTGGAAGAGTGTTCGCTCTATCGGGGACTCAGACGTCCAGCGGCGACCGGCTCATTGAAGGTACTTGTTTCATTAATAGTACTCCTTTACTTGCTATTATTGACACTGGTGCTTCTCATTGTTTAATTGCTGCTGATTGTGTTGAACGTTTGGGTCTTGTGTTATCTCACATGAATGTGGAGATGGTAGTGGAGACTCCAGCTAAGGGATCAGTGACTACATCTCTGATATGTTTGAAATGTCCTCTGTCAATGTTTGATAGAGATTTCCTGGTTGACTTAGTCTGTTTGCCACTAAGTGGGGTAGACGTAATTTTAGGCATGAACTGGTTAGAGTATAACTGCGTTCATATTAATTGCTTTGATAAGTCAGTGAGGTTTTCTACTCCTAAGGAGGAGGGAACCCGTTTGATAACTACGAAACAGATGAAACAAATATTGCTAAGAGATGCTTAGGTGTTTGCGTTTGTGGCATCATTATCCGTTGAGAATCAAGCGATAATTGATGAGTTAGAAGTTGTTTGTGACTTTCCGGAAGTGTTTCCAGATGAAATTCCTAAAGTTCCTCCGGAACGGGAAATTGAATTTTCTATTGATCTTGTACCTGGTACCAAACCTGTGTCTATGGCGCCGTACAGGATGTCTGCATCTGAATTGGCAGAATTGAAGAAACACTTGGAAGACTTACTTGAGAAGAAGTTTGGTAGACCAAGTGTATCACCATGGGGAGCCCCGGTATTATTAGTAAAGAAGAAGGATGGCAGTATGAGGTTGTGTATTGATTACCGGCAACTAAATAAAGTGACAAGTAAGAATAAATATCTGCTTCCAAGAATTGATGACTTGGTGGATCAGTTGGTTGGAGCGCGAGTGTTTAGTAAAATTGATTTAAGGTCGGGATATCACCAGATTAAGGTAAAAGATGAAGATGTTCAGAAGACGGCGTTCAAAACTAGATATGGACACTATGAGTTTACGGTAATGCCTTTTGGTATTACTAATGCGTCGGGAGTTTTAATGGAGTACATGAACCGTATCTTTCATGAGTATTTGGATCGGTTTGTGGTAGTATTCATTGATGATATCCTAATTTATTCTAAGTCGAAAGAGGAGCATGTTGGGCACTTGAGGTTAGTACTGCAAGTGTTGAAAGAAAGGAAGTTGTTTGCGAAACTGTCGAAGTGCAACTTCTGGTTGGAAGAAGTTAGCTTTCTAGGTCATGTTATATCAGGTAGTGGAATTGCTGTAGATCCATCTAAGGTTGATGCTGTGTTGCAATGGGAAACTCTGAAGTCGGCAACTGAAATTAGAAGCTTTTAATCGTATAATTCTCCTCAGTCCCCAAAAGTCCTTTTTTTCCTTCTCAAAACTCACTTAAATAGAAAAGATCCACTAAGATCGGTTAGAAATACCCAAAACACCCTCGCAGGCTAACACTTGGGCAAAAAATCAGAAAATTCTGAAATCAGCGTCATAAGCTGACATTGGTTGTGTCAGCCTGACACGGGAAGTGTCATCCTTGACACGGGCAGTTTCAACTGACACGGGCAACCATGTCAGACCTTTGGAGTTTCACATTTTTAGCTTTTGGTCCTAGACCTTCTGACATGGGCAGTGTCAGTTGACACGAGCGACCGTGTCAGACCTCTTGGAGTGTGCAGAAAACTTTTCCAAATTCTTGTGATTTTTCCTGGTTTTCGCTCAGATTCTTCCTAAATGCCTATCTGAACCTAAAAACATTAGAGAGATACAACCAAAGGATAAAATGCGGAAAAAGGGAAATAAAGTGACTAAACATATAACAAGATTAACTAAAATTAAAGGGAAAATAAAGCATAAAAACCACCGATCATTGATCCTTTGAACTTCCCTTGCCTATGTTTCTAGAGTTTGTTGATCCTTCTGGAGATAAGTGATAGCTCATCTTCTGAGTCTTCATCAAAGTCTTCTGATTCTTCCTCAACTTGATAAGTGTTGCACCCTAAAATTTGACCAACCGATTCTCCTATCTGACTCGTGGTTTAAATTCATATTCGCAAATCAGACGCATGACATTTGTGCATAGACGGAGGATATCAGAGTTTACAGCTTGGTTTTCGTCCATCAGATATGGCAGATCCAGTCCAGATCATCAGGGTTTTATTTTTCGGGAAGTTGTGCGCTCCTCGGTGATTTTTAGCTTGCATAGTGATTTTGGGATATTCTGATGCCCGGGGTTCTCGGTTCGATTCGATCTGGTCTCGTGCACTCTTTTATGGGGGTCATTTGTATTTGTCTGCATTTTTTAGGGTTTTAATAGCCTTTTGCGGATTTTTAATAGACTTTATAGATTTTTCTGGATTTTAAATAGGGTTTTTGTATTTTTAATAGTTTAAACCATTTTTAGAATTTTATATAGATTTTAAAATAGGTTTAATAGTTTTTTTAATCATTTTTAGAATATATTAGATTTTAAATTTGTTTTTAATTGTTTTAGATAATATAGAAAATATTATAGATTTTTCTTTTATGTTAATAGAAATTTTTAATAGTTCTTTAATAGAAAAAATAGAGCTTTAGTCTTTTAATAGATTTTTCTTAATAGTTTTTTTAGATATAATGTTTTAGAATAATAGTATAGAATTTAATAGTCTTTTGTTATAGAAATAAATAGGTTTTTCTTTTATTCTCTTTTATAGAATTTAAATAAATAGAATAGTTTTATTAGAGATTTATTAGGGGGTTTATTAGATTTTTTAGAGTATTATTGGTTTAAATAGAGTTAATTAGATTTTTTAATCACTTTTTAGAGTTTAATTAGGTTAATTGAATTCGTTTAGTTAATTAGAATTAGTCATTAGCTAATTAGGTATTAATTGATTTTAATTAGATATAATTAGGTTTAATTGTTTTTTAATTCAGTTTTTGTACAGGTTTGCCAATTATTTTCGCATGGGCCCAGGAAGCAGTTTTTGGGAGGCCCACTTCACTATCAGTCCAAATTTTTTGTGCAGTTTTTGGCCAGAAGCATGCCACTTATCAATATATAAGGCACACACGCGTTGCACTTTGGGGGTCCCAGCACACAACTCAGAATTCACCCTCTCACTGCCACGCGTTTTTCCACTCACTGCACTCTGCCACACGTGTCGTCCCCCGGTCTCTCCCCTTCACCACTTGTCATCACCACACGCGTCACCGGAGACGCCCTTGACCGGCATGCAAAGCCGGTGACCACCTCACCGCCGGCCACTCTAACCGTCTCCGGCCACCGTCCTTGCCGGAAACTGCAAAAATACCAGAAACCCTCCCTACGCCTCCGATCTTCACCCTTACTCCTCCGTTCCCCTTCGTCTTCACCTCGCCGGAAACATCAAACTTTGCCGGAAACTGCAAGAACAACTCTCCAGAACATCTTCCATCTTCATTGTTCCAAGTGTGATTTGCCAGAACACATTCGAATGTTCATCATTCTTCACAAAGAATTTCCAGAACATCTCCGTTCGTCATCATCTCATCACGGAATCTTCAAATCAAGAACCTTCATCCTTTGATTTTTTCCAGAAAATCTTTATGATCTTCATCTGAACCTTCTTCATTCGTCAACATCTTCAAGTCGCTCTCAAGAACATCCTTCGCGCTCAGTGGATCTTCATCTACGAGCTTCGTCGGCAAGCGTTCCAGATCCGTAGATCTTCGCGCGTCCATGATTCTCCAGATTCAGACCAGGGCTTCCTAGATCTTCACCTTTTCCCAGCGATCGTTGTAGATCCTTCAAAGAACTTCAAAGAAATCTTCGCCAGTTCTTGCTCAAGCCAGGTACGCCTCACTTCAATCTCATGGCATGATGCTTCTCCTTGATGATACGACTTCAGGTTATGCTGATTCGTTGGAATTTAGTTATGGCTAGGGTTTGGTGTTGGTTGAGGCGTGGATTGAGAGGTTTAGTAGTGATGTTAGGGTATTGTGTTTGAGTGTTTCGCTCGAGAGTTGTTGAGCTACTTTCTGGAAGATAATTGCAGAGAAGGTGTGAGGAAGACGAAGGTGAGCGGCTAGGTTAGAGAGATGAACAGTGATCAGAGTGATTAGGGGGATTGATTTTGTTGTTAGGGTTTCATGGATTAGGGTTAGGGTTTGGGTTTAGGCCCAAACGCGTATTACTGAACAACACCCCCCTTGGTACTCGTTCACCCCCCCCCCCCCCCCGCCCTGTGAGAGAGGAAATAGAAAGATTGGGCTGGGCCTTATGCCCAAGTGTTATTTGCACCCCCTCATCTAAGCCCAGTGAAGAATGACACTGCAAAACTTACTAGGCTGCACCCCCCTGTGCGTTTTTTCTTTCTGTTTTATTAGTTTTTTTTTTTTATGTCATTGGGCCAGCGCCAAACTGCTATGCGCACCACCCCCCATCCTGGCCCACTTAGGAAATGAACATGAAAACATTGCTTTCAGCACCCCTCCCCTTTTCTTTTCAATTTTGCTTTTTAATTTCTTTTACTATTTTCTTGTTCTTGGAAAATCACATAAAATAGAAAACAATTGATTTTTTAATTCTTCTTTTTTCTACCACTTTATAATAATGTCTAGAAAATCATATAAAAATAAAAATGCCATTTTATTTTTGTTTGATATTTTTGGTATATTTTCCATTTAATTGACTTTTTTAATATTTTTCAGATTATGCATATTATTAGAAAATTCATAAAAAATAGTAGGTTTAGTCAAATAATTCCGTTCTTTTTTCTGTAGACTCGTAATTCAATGTAGAATTTTATAGTACAAAAACATTAGCTTAATCATGCATTGTCATTTTAATTGCATTGTTTGTATTGTCTTGATATTGAATAATTGGGTTGTGGATATGTCTGCTTTGTTGATTTTGGTTCTTTCATCTGGTAATGAATTTTGTTCTGATTTTTTAGTATGTTGTCATAGAGCCATGTAGGTTTCCCATAGATTTTTGATAGATTTTTGTAGGATGTTCTGATATGTTTTTGTCTGAGCTTGAGGATAGGAGAAGTCTTGATGGCTTCTGACTTTAAAGTTCAACTGTGGTTGAACTTCAGAGGTAGTTTCTTGTGGTTTGAGGACCTGTGGTTTCGTCATGAAGATGGGAGCTGGTTGAAGTCCTGTTGGAGCTTGCAAGGATGCATTGGATTGAGGCTTAGTCTAGGAGCTTGTTCTCTGTTTGTGAGGTTTGAGATCCTGAAGTTTGAAGGGAGTTTATGGTACTTTCCTGAGGAAGGCACTATGAATGACTTTCATTCTTTCTTCTCACCTCTTTCGTAAGTATCCAATGATGTTGGAGCCAACTTGTGAGTTTAATTTCTCCTGAGGAGGAATGTAAACTGATCACATGTTGTTGAGCCACATGGGATACGATTCCTAAGTGGAAGCCCCCTAGTACTTTCCTGAGGAAGGTCCTATGGGTCTATTCACTTAGTTCCATTAGTTTATCTAGGATTTCTCAAGTATCCAGTGATGTTGGAGCCAACTTGTGAGTTTAATTTCTCCTGAGGAGGAATGTAAACTGATCACAGTTGTTGAGCCACATAGGATACGATTCCTAAGTATCAGTCTCCTAGTACTTTCCTGAGGAAGGTCCTATGGGTCTGTTCACTTAGTTCCCTTAGTGCATATAGGTTTTCTCAAGTATCCAGTGATGCCGGAGCCTTCATGTGAGTTTAATTTCTCCTGAGGAGGAATGTAAACTGATCACAGTTGTCGAGCCGCATAGGATATGACTCCTGAGTGGTAACCTCCTGGTACTTTCCCGAGGAAGGCACTAGGAGTTTGTCTGCTTAGCTCCCTTTCTCTGGTAAGCTTGTTCTGAAGCTTGGAGACTGGGATTGATTCCTCTTGTTTAGGGTTTTGATTAGAATTTTTGCTTAGGTCTTTGCTTAAGGTGTTGTATAGAGTTTTGTTCAGGGATAGATTAGGGGTTTGTTTCAGGTTAGCTAGCCTTCTCTTCGTATTGTTTGACTTGTGTGATGTTATGTTGCATTAGACTTAGGTGTTCATCTAGATAGTTCTGAGGTAGGTGCATCTTAGAAGTAGACTTTGTGTGCATGAGAAGTTGAGGTGGTCCTCCTTCTGCTTGTTTGTTATTGCGTGGCTTTGCTTGTTGGTATTTGGTAGAGCTGAGCTCCCTTACCTCTGTGGTTTGCGGCCTTTGCGCCTTGTTTGTTTAGTTGTTGTATTCATACACATTTTCGGTATTTCTTTACTCCGTAGTTAATTCTTGTTTGCCGTTTAGTCCTGTTGCCATGATCCCTTAGGAGCTCTGACTTCTCCGCTGCGGAGTCGTTATGATAGACATTAGGATGGTCAACCAGGCATGATATCAATAGGTAGATTCCCCTTTTTTTCAGCCATAGTTTTAGGGTGTCTTTTCCTTTTCCTTTCAGTAGTAGCTTTTGAGTAGCTTGATCCGTAGTTAGCTGAACTACAGCTGCTCTGATTCTTCGTACCAGACGAGGATATGTAGGCATAGGATGCGATATCCTAGCGAGCACACTAACAATTAACCTTTGTTCTCTCGCGGCTGTGCGATCGAGACTTTCCCGCTGACGACTAATTGTTATCCCTTTCTCTTGTCCGAGTGCATTTGAGACCAGATCGTAGTTATAGGTCCCCGGGCCTTTAGAACCAGTTTGTTTTCTCACTGTTGTGTGAGAGCCCCCTGTTTAGCCGTAGTCAGTCGAACTACGTTTGCTCTGATCTTCCATGCTGTGTGGAAGTACGTAGGCACAGGACGCGATGTCCTGGCGAGCAACCTTTTCCCCGTTTAGACGTAGGTAGTCGAACTACGTTGACTCTGACTTTCCCATTGCACGAGGGAATACGTAGGCCCAGAACACCGTATGTTCTGTCGAGTCCTGTCCTTTTATTTTCTTGTCAGACCTAGCCATTAGCGTAGATAGAAACACACCCTTTTCCTTATAAACATCAAGCGTGGATCCCATCGAGTACGATGGACGTGAGGGGTGCTAATACCTTCCCCTTGCGTAACCGACTCCCGAATCCAGGTTTTGGTTGCGATGACCATACCTTTTCCCGTCTTTGCGAGGTTTACTTCGAGCGTTTCCTTTCTCGCTCTGAGGGATAAATAACGCACGGTGGCGACTCTCCTGTCAAGCCGGCGCCGATTTTCGCAGTAGCGACAGCTGGCGACTCTGCTGGGGAATTATAGCATCTAGGGACTTTTCCCATCCCTTATGCTGGGACCGTTTCCCATCCCCTACGCGAGTCAATCCTAGCGCTTGGGTGTTTATTTGTTGGGTGTTGTGCATATTGTGTTTTACTTTTTCGCACTTTACTTTTCTGTACCTTTACCTTTCCGCATTTATTTTCCAGCATTATATTATTGTGATTATTGCTGTGGGCAAGGGAGGTTACTGTGAGTGAGAAGCCGGACCTGGGCTTGAGTATGCACCTAGATATAGTTGTGGAGAGTAGTAGACGAACCTGTCTGCTGAGCAGGCACAGTTCCCTACGAAATCTACGCTCAGACGAGATTCTCGCAGAGGTGCTCCTTTCCGGTCCTGAGGATCTGAGGGGAGTCCAGACGTGGGGATTGTCGACTCTAGGGACCGATCATTTGGAAGTCAGCTAAGTGAGGCCTCTTCATGACTTGATGATGCCACTCCTTCTGGGAATCGTATCGTCGTTCATGAAAGTCTGTGACGCTGATGACCGCATAGGATGCCGTACCTTTGTCCGTGGATTAGGTCTATCCTACCTGTGAGAGGGATTGGGTCATTGCAGGAAAACTGGCCTTCAGAAACCATGATTCAGTAGTTATCAGATGGTGTTCTTGATTCATCTCCAGGTGTGTTGTTTGGATCAGATGGGTTTCTTATCTGAGGTTGATGCTATTATCAGATGGTATTCTCGTCAGATACAGAGGTTCAGATGGATTTCCTACCAGGGGATTGATATTTCGAGTATCAGATGATAGTCAGTGTCATGAGGTTCTGGTGCCCGTGTTGGTTTTCTGTTCTTGATCACAGAGATGTTCCTCTTCAGGCTACAGCATAGCCCCTGTGTTCGCAGATTGCATTATTTATCATACTGCATCATTGCATTACCATCTTGCATTCAACTAACGTGTGTGTGTTGCAGGTGCATATTTTCCCTTCCAGTTCTGGTGTTTGTTCCCTAGCAAGACATGGAAACCCTGAAGAGAGTATTGCCCTACAAGTTTCCGTCTCCGGATATCAGTCTTCTGTTAGAGTTGATTACTATTGCTAAGAAGAGGGTAATAGGTGACTTCAGAAAGAGATATGGGAGGATTCTGACCTACGTTTATCAGCCATCGGCCTACGAGACCAGCGGCATCTATACTCTGTTACAGTTTTATGACGCGGAGCTCAGGTGTTTTGTATTTCCCGACTTTGTTTTGGCTCCTACCCTGAAGGAGTATTCTGCACTTCTGGATATACCGATCCGCGAGCAGATGCCTTTCTATCGTACGGACGCTGAGCCTAATCTGGCTGAGCTTTCTGCCATCCTGTGCTTAAGAGAGTCTGAGCTGTCCGGGAAGATGATCAGAAGAGGAGACGTATGGGGATTTCCATTGGATGTCTTGGTGGAGAAGGCTCGGGAGTATGCCCAGAAGGGTAGCTGGGGTATTTTTGACGTCATCCTTGCTGTATCTGTTTATGGCATCGTGTTGTTCCCGAACATCCCTGATTTTGTTGACTCAGATCCTTTCTATATTTTGGCTGCGAAGAACCCAGTTCCTACTTTGCTGGGAGATATCCACCATTCTACCCACTACCAGAACGAAAAGCGGCGAGGAAGGAATGTGTCTTGTTGTGTACCTCTCCTGTGCAGGTGGTTCACCAGTCATATGCCTAAGTCAGGCCCTTTTGTCACCTCTCTTGATTCTCTAGGATGGCCCGAGCGTTTGATGGGATTGACTGCTGAGAACGTGGTATGGGTTAACGAAGAGGTATTCGGAGTTGAGGTCATACTCAGGTGCGAGGGATTCCCGAATGTTCCTTTGGTAGGAAGGAAGGGGTGCGTCAACTACAACCCTTCCTTATTGATCAGGCAATTTGGGTACGTACCTCAGGGAGCGCCGAAGCCCGAGGAGATACAAGAATCTCTGTATTTCACTGGGGCAATAGGGAAAGAGATGCTGACCAAGCTCGAGAAGGCATGGAAGAACTTGCACAAGAGAGGGAAGCCTTCAGGTAGCAGAGGGGATACTCGAGTTCCTGGTCCATATGTGGAATGGATTCGTGAGCGAGCTGCGAAATTCCTTATGCCTTATCCAGCGGTTCAGCCATTGCATCCTTCTCCGGTGGAGGAGCCTACCACTGTGGACATACAGGTATTCAGGCAGCTGATGGCCGAGAAAGACGAGCTAGCAAAGGCTAAAGAGGCTTTAGAGCAGGAGAATGCCCAGCTTCGGCATGAAAAGATTGAAACAGGATATTTTTCTAAGCAACAGGCTGAAACTCTGAAACATCTAAAGACTACGTTATTGGAATTGACTGAAACCAAGAAGCGTCAGGAGTTAGATGTAGACTCAGTTAGTAGTGTGTTGGCCACTAAGAAGCAAGAGCTGGAAAGGGCCTACACGAAGCTATCCAAGTTCAGAGAACACTGGGATCTCACTATGACCAAGCGCAAAGAGCGGGAAGAAGAGCTGAAGACGCAGGTAGCTCAGTTAGAAGAACAGGTCAAAGTGAAGACTGAAGAGCTTGAAGAGGAAGCCTGCCGCCGATACGAGGCCGAGCGCAAGCTGGCAGATGCCATGAAGAATTTGGAAGATTTTCAGCATAGAGCAGACGCCAAGAGACCCAAACCTGGGGGCGGTGCCAATGATAAAGCTTGGGAAGACTTTGTCAGAGACATCCAAGGAACGGTCAGAAAGAGGGATCAGCTGATAGAGAGTTTGATTCATCGACCGGATCACGCAGAGACGAGGAAGATGGTCGAGGACTTCCGCAACCGTACCCGTACTTGAGTTCTCTCTTGTATTCTGTTGTGTTGAGATCACCACCAGGCATGTTGGCTGGGATCCTCCTTATCATATCAGCTGTATGAAGCATAGTTATGTAACCTCTTGACAAGACAGTTATTCTAATAAATATATGAGGGTTTTTCCAAATGTTGTCTTTATGGTTTATCTCGTCTTGCTACCACTGACATTGGAATTGGAGGGGAAATATCTCCAATGCACACATGCACGTTAGCATTTTTGTATTTCTGTTTGCATAAATCATATTGCATAACATTACTCTAGCAGGCCAGAGCACTTATCCAGCCTTTGTTTTCACCAGAGGGTGATTCTCGGGGATTGTTTGAGGCAAGAGTGGAGTGTTGAAGACGACCAATGGGCTGAAGCAGATTTGAGCAGAATCAAGCAGTGTAGTCAGTTACAGGTAATTGGTAGCTATGGCTGAAGGCAATTTCCAGGCTCCTAACACCTTGGCAGGGTTTACTATGGCGTCCAACCATCGGTATGATTCTATGGAGGACTTCCCGAACAACGTTACTGCAGACCAAGTTGTGCAGCCTACGGATGAGAACCGAGATCGACATGAGCAGTTCGTTGCCCGAAATGAACGTTATCCTCCTGTTAACAATCAAAGTGTTGCTTTCCCTGTGATGAATTACCGGAGAGATATTCCAATGGCCGGGATGGTAGATCCAAGAGCTCATGAGCAGGATAGAAGACTCCGAGCATTGGAAGAAGGTATAAAAGCCTTAGAAGCGAAAGATGCCGTTAACCTGGATGCTGTAGGCATGTGTCTGGTTCCTGACCTGGTGTTGCCTTACAAGTTCAAAGTGCCGGAATTTGAAAAATACACGGGAGATAGCTGTCCAAAGCTGCATTTGATGATGTTCTGTCGAAGGATGACTTCGTTTGTGCGAAATGACCAACTAATGATCCATTGCTTTCAATATAGCCTGACTGGGGCATCCCTGAGGTGGTATGTGCAGTTAGAGAGTAATCAGATTCGAGCATGGGTGGATTTAGCCAGAGCTTTCATGAAGCAGTACGATTACAACCTGGATTTGACTCCTAGTCTCGTAGATCTGCAAGAATTATCTCAGGCGGAGAATGAATCGTTCAGAGGATATTTGCGAAGATGGAAAGAATTAGCCGCTAGTGTTCAACCACCGCTCCCGGAAAGAGAACTGGTTGACATCTTCTTGGGTACTCTGGAAGGCCATTATTTTGACAAATTGTTCAGTTGCACAAACTTTGTGGGCCTGATGAGACTGGGAGAGCTTGTTGAGAGGACTCAGGAGTGGAAAGTTTCGAGATGTTCCTTACGTCCCAGTGGATAAGATTGAGTCAGTTGTCAGTTCTCAGGAAGAGTGGGAAGGAGATGACGCCACCTCAGAATCTCTAGCATCTCAGGATCAGTTTTCAGACACTTCAAGTCAACGATCGTCCTATCGCCGATCGCGTCAGCACGCCCCACGAAGACCAAGGAAACCTGAAAGGCAGTTTATTCAGCTACCGGTGTCGTACAGTCAGTTGTTGCCAGATCTGGCCAGAAGTGGATTGATAGTTCCAAAAGAGACTAAGCTGGTGATTCCACCATATCCTCCAGGTTTTGATGCCAGCGCCCGCTGTGAGTACCATGTTGGGGCACAGGGGCATTCCACCAATGATTGTAAAGTGCTTAGAAGTCAGGTTCAGGATCTGTTAGACTCCAGCCGTATTTGCATCACGCCTCAGGGTTTTGTTCGGATTAATGATTTTCCATCATCCAGTTGTGTGGGTTCGTCAGTTAATGTCATGGAAGACTCTACAGGAAGTGTGTGCTCTGAAGATTGTCAATCGGAGAGTTCAGTTGAATATGGGGGAAGTTTCTAGAGGTTTATGTGCCGGGGGTCGCATCTGTTTCTCTGCGTAACCCGTTTAGCTTTTGTGCATTAGTATTTGCCGACCACCACCAGGATTGTTGGCTGGGGTCATTGTATTCGTACTCATTTGTGCTTACGTGCTGCTTTTATTGGTTATGCATGTGGGGGAGATGTTCGTCTGTATGCTTATAGCTTGAGTTTCTCTTTATCTCGTTATGAATATGTGTTTGCTTGCTGCATTGCGTTATCGTTTAACAGGTACATCAGAACCGTGGGTCTCATTTCCTCATCCTCCAGTTTGTTGCAGGAATTCCTTCAGAGATATGGAACAGAATCAGCTTGAATTGATTGAAGTCCGAAGCCAGCTGGGGCAGATGATGAGAGACATGCAAGAGATGCGTCTGGAGCAGAAGATTCTCAAAGAGGAGAATAGTCAGCTGAAGACCCAAATGAGCTTGATCATGGAGGTTGTCAAGAATGTGCTTAGGAAAGAGGACGATCAGCTATTTGAAGCCGCAATGAAGAAGCTCGCGCCACCTGTGCCTGTGGAACCTGAGCAGCAGCAACAGAAGATACATCCAGCTCCACGGAGGATCCAGGAAGGGAAGCCAAAGAGAATATTTGAGGAGCCGTCTATGACATATGCTGAGCTCTTGCAGGCTTTATTGAGGTTTAATCTGGTTAAAAAGAGAACGTTGGAACCACCAACGAGAGTGTTTCCTCATGGGTACGATGCCAGTAAGCAATGTGAGTTTCATTCAGGGGCATCCGGACACGACATCGAGGGTTGTCATGCTTTTAAGCACAATGTTCAAGACCTGATTGACTCGCACGATATTGAATTCACGCCGAGCGGCGTAGCTGTGCGTATTGCTCCTGTCTCAGTCGATGCTAAGATGACAGATGTTTCTAAGGCTGCGGTGGGTCAGAAGCGTATCTTGGACTCCATGGTGTCAGAATCTCCAGGCCCACAACTGTTGCCTATTCCTGGGGCAGATCTGAGAAAGAAAATGGCTAAGCATAAGGAGGGCGTTAATCAATACATTGAAGGTCAAGAAACCGATGTTGCATTTGATACGAAGGGTGTTCAAGAGTCAACCCGATACCAGCAGCAGCAGCCTCAGCAGCAGAACCAGCAGGGGTGTAAGAGATATCAGAATCGGGCTCCCCTGGCAAGCCGTCATCTTGATACTCCACCTATGCCATATGCACAGCTTCTGCAAACGTTGCTTCAGCTCCAATTGGTTCATAAGAGGACAATGGCTCCCTTAACAGGGGCACCACCACCGGGGTATGATGCCAATGCTACTTGTGAGTTCCATACTGGGGCACCAGGCCATACGATTGAGAATTGTAAAGCTTTTAAGCACAAAGTGCAGGATCTACTTGATAGTGCAGCAATCAGCTTCGGGCAGGAAGGTCCCAAAATCATCTGAATGAAGGAGGAGGGGCTCTATAATTTGGTTGTGTCGTTGCAAACAGATCAGGACATCATCAGGATGCCTCTAATAATTGACTGTGAAGATAGCTGGTTCAGCAGCAGGACAGATGTGAAAGCCCGGTTCTCGGAAGCTAGCATATTTTCTTTGTTTTAGCTTGTCATTTCTTTACATTTGTAGTTTCTTTCCTGTTTGAATTTGCAATCTTGTTTGTAAAACTGGTTGTTTTCATTCAATTAATAATAATGAAATAAATATGCATGTTTTGATTAAATCCATTCGTGTTCACTAACTGTTTTTACAAATGTCCAACGCTTGGTTAAGAAGAATTTGGGGAGGATGACGAAAATAAACGACGTGCAAAATTCTGATTGTATACTTTTGAAATAAAACCTGTTGATGATGTACAGGCATTGTTTCAAATCCCTAAACACCGGAGTTATAAGGAAGATAATCCCTTGTCAACCCCTTTGAGCCTTGTAGTAGGAGTTCTTTCTGAAAACGAAAAACCCTCGATCTTAACCTGGGGCAGGGTAGGTGTTAGCTAGTTTGACCGAGCGTCCAAATTGCAAAAGGAGTGCCCGTTCGAGGATCAGTCACGCCCCTAGAGGTTGTGCCTAAAAGACCACAATGGTTCAATCAGGAGTGGGGCAGTCACATCATTCCCCAAAGAGTCAGACAACCAGTGTCACACGACTTGTCCGAAAAAAAAACGAAAGAAAAAAAGAGAAATTAAAAGCCCGCTAAGTCAAGAAAACTTCAAAACAAATGACTTAGGCAAAAAGGAGGGCATCCCGCTGGACTTAAAAAAAATCAAAAGAAACTCAAAAGGAGTCAGTCCAGGCAAAAGTTAGGGATATGAAAAGAAAAAGATGAAAAGGATCAAAAGAAAAATCCTCGATGGAAATACGAGTCGTGTGACCTCAAGTGTCAAAGACGAAAAGTGAGTGGCTGTCACTCCGAAAACTCATAGTTTCTCGAACTATCATTCCTATCTTTCAACCTCTGAGAGGTGAGCGCTAAGGTTGAATTAGCTGAACGTAGGATGGGAGAACATCAAGGAGAATGGGTGGGTTAAAATAAACTTTGAGCCTCTATCCTTTCCTTCAAAACCGCGAACCGGACCATGTTACAACCTTCAAAAGTCCTAATTGAAGCAGGTTGTTTCGAAAGCATACTTCGGTGAAGGTCGTGTCGATTCTGACTCCTAAAAGGGTTCCTCTTACCATATTGATACTAATGTTGATAAATGTTTTGTGCATCATATGCTATAAACTGTTTTTCCTTTTCCCAGTGAACAGATTGGATGTCAAAGCTGTCATATGTGTTGCATTAGTATATCTTTTACGCAGAACAACTTGTTTTACTTGCGAGTAAGCGCTTGACAGCAGAAAAGTTTCCTACAGTGGAATGTATGTTCAAGATAGAATACAGAGCGCCCGAATGATTCCGAGAGCAGGGGCAAGCTTTTATTGTGATCCCCAGTCAGGTCAGTTATCCTGGGGCAATCAGGTTGAGAGTCAGGCAAATACGGCGTAGTCAGGGGCACTACTTTGAATCAAATAATCAGGGGCATGTTATATCAGACCATCAGGGAACAGATTTGCAGATTTCCTTTCGAGGACTATCCCCACAGAGATCCCGCAGGCTGGGGCATATCATAAGCGAAAGATTTGGTTCTTCTCCGTATCCGCGGGGTTATTCAGAGTCATTCGAGCAGATTCAGCCAATTTTCGAGAGCAAGACGAATGCGGGAAGTCGCGTTACTATCCTTTGACTCTTCAACTAGGAAACTGCGTAGTCAGGCAAAGTGTTTTCCAGCGTCAGTTGTACCTGGCCCATCACAGATAGCCTAAGAGTTCAAATCCATGTTGGCAATCGCTGTGAGGCCCATCCGTGTTGGCGCATCGGTTTCCAGATCCGAGCTTCATCAGCACGCGGGAAGACTCCGTCCATTTTCTCCAGCAAAGTCCAATTTGTCAGTGGCGTGGGTCAGCTATCCCCAGAGAAGTCCAAATCACACTCGGCACGTCTGCTATTTCACAGCGGAGTTATATTCCCCAACAGGGTATTACTTCGTCGAGGTGTTCGGTTAAGTCCCCAATACCCCCAGCGGAGTTGATTTCACTCTCCCAGCATTTATTTTGCTGGGATAATCCTGTGATATCCAGTTTATCCCCAGCAGAGTTGGCTTCGTCTTCAGCATTTATGTTGCTGAAGTGGTTTTCTGTACCCAGCTCTCTCCGGCAGCTCGAGCCTGCATTAGCATATTGCATGCATCATCATATTTGCATCATACCTGCATGACATTTTCAAAATGCGTAGCATTTCCATCCTGAATGGAGCATTACGCCGTAGAAAGATTAAAGCATACGCGTATGCATACGAAGCATAAGTCAGGTTTTCTATCAACCTCATATGGCGCGTGAATTACTCTGTGATCAGTTCAGGGGCATTTATCCAGCAACAGTATTCAGACGATTCAGCGGATTATTTGTATCTCAGATCAGACAACAATTATGCTTTGATCAAGCAGTCATCTGATATCGACAGACTTTTCTTCCCGTCAATTCATATTGACGATGTGTTCCTTCGATAAGTGGATTTCTCCGTCTATCATTAGACGTCTTGAGTACGAATGTGGTTTTCTTTCCATCTATCCTTAGATGATGTGAAGTTGCGGGTGATCGCAGTAGGGTTTCAAGAAGGGGTTTCCCCAAGATATGCTTTTCTTTCCGTCTATCAGTAGACGATGTGAAGTTTCGGGCGATTTTCAATGGGGTTCAAGATGGGGTTTCTCTAGCAAGTGGCTTTTCTTTCCGTCTATCAGTAGACGATGTGAAGTTTCAGGTGATTTTTCAGCGGGTTTTCTTATTGCCAGATCATACGTATGATGAGGTGTTTCCCCAGCGAGTCTTCTCCGGCTATCTTTGATTGTTGGGGGGGGGTTTCAAAATGATATTTCGGATAGTGGTTTTCTTTCTGTTTATTGGATGAGATGACGTTTCAAGAGGGACTTTTCTGATCGTCGATCCTTATTGATGTCGAGGCTCTTCGAAGAATGTTCAGTTTTCGTGATTGTCGATTCTTATTGACGACATGGTTCTTTAAAAGGTGGTTTTCTTCCCGTCAGTCCATACTGACGATGTGGCCCCTTCAAGGATATTTTTCTTTCCATCAATTCCCGTAGACAGAAGGATTCTGAAATTCGAGGGATGATGTTGAATTGCGTAATGGTGTCTTTCCGTCTATCCTTAGACGATGTGAGTATTCGATCAGGATGATTCCGTCTACCCGTAGACGATGTGAATTTGGAGATTATGGTGTCTTTCCGTCTATCCTTAGACGATGTGAGTATTCGATCAGGATGATTCCGTCTATCCTTAGACGATGTGAATTGATTTGTTTCATCAATCAGGATGATCCCGTCTACCCTTAGACGATGCGAGTATGGAGATCAATGGTGTCTTTCCGTCTATCCTTAGACGATGTGAGTATGGAGATTATTTCTTCCCGTCTATCCTTAGACGATGTGAATTGTTTTGTTTCATCAATCAGGATGATCCCGTCTATCATTAGACGATGTGAGTATGGAGATTATGGGTGCTTTCCCATCTATCATTAGACGATGTGAATTGATTTGTCATCAATCAGGATGATTCCGTCTACCCTTAGACGATGTGAGTATGGAGATTAATGTTGTCTTCCCGTCCATCTTTGGACGATGTGAGTATATTTCTCCTCCTGCCTATCAGTAGGCAATGTGAAAGGATCAGGTGTTCTGTTGCAACCCTAGGGTTTGTTATATGGGGTATCACAAGCAACGGGTATTCAAATCAGGAGTTCTTTATCAGATGATTGATCAGTTTGGTGCCGTAATGACTGGGCTCGGTTTTCAGGAGTTTATTCCCCAAGCAATCTTACATTATATGCTCGCGGTTGGCAAATTTTCGGGTTTTATTTGTATTCAACCGTCTCGTACCTCCGAATGTTTGAAGGCTGAGCGCTCTTCAACCCTTCAGGTCCAAGTCGCTTGAATAGGGGCAGCTGTTGCACCCTAAAATTTGACCAACCGATTCTCCTATCTGACTCGTGGTTTAAATTCATATTCGCAAATCAGACGCATGACATTTGTGCATAGACGGAGGATATCAGAGTTTACAGCTTGGTTTTCGTCCATCAGATATGGCAGATCCAGTCCAGATCATCAGGGTTTTATTTTTCGGGAAGTTGTGCGCTCCTCGGTGATTTTTAGCTTGCATAGTGATTTTGGGATATTCTGATGCCCGGGGTTCTCGGTTCGATTCGATCTGGTCTCGTGCACTCTTTTATGGGGGTCATTTGTATTTGTCTGCATTTTTTAGGGTTTTAATAGCCTTTTGCGGATTTTTAATAGGCTTTATAGATTTTTCTGGATTTTAAATAGGGTTTTTGTATTTTTAATAGTTTAAATCATTTTTAGAATTTTATATAGATTTTAAAATAGGTTTAATAGTTTTTTTAATCATTTTTAGAATATATTAGATTTCAAATTTGTTTTTAATTGTTTTAGATAATATAGAAAATATTATAGATTTTTCTTTTATGTTAATAGAAATTTTTAATAGTTCTTTAATAGAAAAAATAGAGCTTTAGTCTTTTAATAGATTTTTCTTAATAGTTTTTTTAGATATAATGTTTTAGAATAATAGTATAGAATTTAATAGTCTTTTGTTATAGAAATAAATAGGTTTTTCTTTTATTCTCTTTTATAGAATTTAAATAAATAGAATAGTTTTATTAGAGATTTATTAGGGGGTTTATTAGATTTTTTAGAGTATTATTGGTTTAAATAGAGTTAATTAGATTTTTTAATCACTTTTTAGAGTTTAATTAGGTTAATTGAATTCGTTTAGTTAATTAGAATTAGTCATTAGCTAATTAGGTATTAATTGATTTTAATTAGATATAATTAGGTTTAATTGTTTTTTAATTCAGTTTTTGTACAGGTTTGCCAATTATTTTCGCATGGGCCCAGGAAGCAGTTTTTGGGAGGCCCACTTCACTATCAGTCCAAATTTTTTGTGCAGTTTTTGGCCAGAAGCATGCCACTTGTCAATATATAAGGCACACACGCGTTGCACTTTAGGGGTCCCAGCACACAACTCAGAATTCACCCTCTCACTGCCACGCGTTTTTCCACTCACTGCACTCTGCCACACGTGTCGTCCCCCAGTCTCTCCCCTTCACCACTTGTCATCACCACACGCGTCACCGGAGACGCCCTTGACCGGCATGCAAAGCCGGTGACCACCTCACCGCCGGCCACTCTAACCGTCTCCGGCCACCGTCCTTGCCGGAAACTGCAAAAATACCAGAAACCCTCCCTACGCCTCCGATCTTCTCCCTTACTCCTCCGTTCCCCTTCGTCTTCACCTCGCCGGAAACATCAAACTTTGCCGGAAACTGCAAGAACAACTCTCCAGAACATCTTCCATCTTCATTGTTCCAAGTGTGATTTGCCAGAACACATTCGAATGTTCATCATTCTTCACAAAGAATTTCCAGAACATCTCCGTTCGTCATCATCTCATCACGGAATCTTCAAATCAAGAACCTTCATCCTTTGATTTTTTCCAGAAAATCTTTATGATCTTCATCTGAACCTTCTTCATTCGTCAACATCTTCAAGTCGCTCTCAAGAACATCCTTCGCGCTCAGTGGATCTTCATCTACGAGCTTCGTCGGCAAGCGTTCCAGATCCGTAGATCTTCGCGCGTCCATGATTCTCCAGATTCAGACCAGGGCTTCCTAGATCTTCACCTTTTTCCCAGCGATCGTTGTAGATCCTTCAACGAACTTCAAAGAAATCTTCGCCAGTTCTTGCTCAAGCCAGGTACGCCTCACTTCAATCTCATGGCATGATGCTTCTCCTTGATGATACGACTTCAGGTTATGCTGATTCGTTGGAATTTAGTTATGGCTAGGGTTTGGTGTTGGTTGAGGCGTGGATTGAGAGGTTTAGTAGTGATGTTAGGGTATTGTGTTTGAGTGTTTCGCTCGAGAGTTGTTGAGCTACTTTCTGGAAGATAATTGCAGAGAAGGTGTGAGGAAGACGAAGGTGAGCGGCTAGGTTAGAGAGATGAACAGTGATCAGAGTGATTAGGGGGATTGATTTTGTTGTTAGGGTTTCATGGATTAGGGTTAGGGTTTGGGTTTAGGCCCAAACGCGTATTACTGAACAACACCCCCCTTGGTACTCGTTCACCCCCCCCTGTGAGAGAGGAAATAGAAAGATTGGGCTGGGCCTTATGCCCAAGTGTTATTTGCACCCCCTCATCTAAGCCCAGTGAAGAATGACACTGCAAAACTTACTAGGCTGCACCCCCCTGTGCGTTTTTTCTTTCTGTTTTATTAGTTGTTTTTTTTTATGTCATTGGGCCAGCGCCAAACTGCTATGCGCACCACCCCCCATCCTGGCCCACTTAGGAAATGAACATGAAAACATTGCTTTCAGCACCCCTCCCCTTTTCTTTTCAATTTTGCTTTTTAATTTCTTTTACTATTTTCTTGTTCTTGGAAAATCACATAAAATAGAAAAAAATTGATTTTTTAATTCTTCTTTTTTCTACCACTTTATAATAATGTCTAGAAAATCATATAAAAATAAAAATGCCATTTTATTTTTGTTTGATATTTTTGGTATATTTTCCATTTAATTGACTTTTTTAATATTTTTCAGATTATGCATATTATTAGAAAATTCATAAAAAATAGTAGGTTTAGTCAAATAATTCCGTTCTTTTTTCTGTAGACTCGTAATTCAACGTAGAATTTTATAGTACAAAAACATTAGCTTAATCATGCATTGTCATTTTAATTGCATTGTTTGTATTGTCTTGATATTGAATAATTGGGTTGTGGATATGTCTGCTTTGTTGATTTTGGTTCTTTCATCTGGTAATGAATTTTGTTCTGATTTTTTAGTATGTTGTCATAGAGCCATGTAGGTTTCCCATAGATTTTTGATAGATTTTTGTAGGATGTTCTGATATGTTTTTGTCTGAGCTTGAGGATAGGAGAAGTCTTGATGGCTTCTGACTTTGAAGTTCAACTGTGGTTGAACTTCAGAGGTAGTTTCTTGTGGTTTGAGGACCTGTGGTTTCGTCATAAAGATGGGAGCTGGTTGAAGTCCTGTTGGAGCTTGCAAGGATGCATTGGATTGAGGCTTAGTCTAGGAGCTTGTTCTCTGTTTGTGAGGTTTGAGATCCTGAAGTTTGAAGGGAGTTTATGGTACTTTCCTGAGGAAGGCACTATGAATGACTTTCATTCTTTCTTCTCACCTCTTTCGTAAGTATCCAATGATGTTGGAGCCAACTTGTGAGTTTAATTTCTCCTGAGGAGGAATGTAAACTGATCACATGTTGTTGAGCCACATGGGATACGATTCCTAAGTGGAAGCCCCCTAGTACTTTCCTGAGGAAGGTCCTATGGGTCTATTCACTTAGTTCCATTAGTTTATCTAGGATTTCTCAAGTATCCAGTGATGTTGGAGCCAACTTGTGAGTTTAATTTCTCCTGAGGAGGAATGTAAACTGATCACAGTTGTTGAGCCACATAGGATACGATTCCTAAGTATCAGTCTCCTAGTACTTTCCTGAGGAAGGTCCTATGGGTCTGTTCACTTAGTTCCCTTAGTGCATATAGGTTTTCTCAAGTATCCAGTGATGCCGGAGCCTTCATGTGAGTTTAATTTCTCCTGAGGAGGAATGTAAACTGATCACAGTTGTCGAGCCGCATAGGATATGACTCCTGAGTGGTAACCTCCTGGTACTTTCCCGAGGAAGGCACTAGGAGTTTGTCTGCTTAGCTCCCTTTCTCTGGTAAGCTTGTTCTGAAGCTTGGAGACTGGGATTGATTCCTCTTGTTTAGGGTTTTGATTAGAATTTTTGCTTAGGTCTTTGCTTAAGGTGTTGTATAGAGTTTTGTTCAGGGATAGATTAGGGGTTTGTTTCAGGTTAGCTAGCCTTCTCTTCGTATTGTTTGACTTGTGTGATGTTATGTTGCATTAGACTTAGGTGTTCATCTAGATAGTTCTGAGGTAGGTGCATCTTAGAAGTAGACTTTGTGTGCATGAGAAGTTGAGGTGGTCCTCCTTCTGCTTGTTTGTTATTGCGTGGCTTTGCTTGTTGGTATTTGGTAGAGCTGAGCTCCCTTACCTCTGTGGTTTGCGGCCTTTGCGCCTTGTTTGTTTAGTTGTTGTATTCATACACATTTTCGGTATTTCTTTACTCCATAGTTAATTCTTGTTTGCCGTTTAGTCCTGTTGCCATGATCCCTTAGGAGCTCTGACTTCTCCGCTGCGGAGTCGTTATGATAGACATTAGGATGGTCAACCAGGCATGATATCAATAGGTAGATTCCCCTTTTTTTCAGCCATAGTTTTAGGGTGTCTTTTCCTTTTCCTTTCAGTAGTAGCTTTTGAGTAGCTTGATCCGTAGTTAGCTGAACTGCAGCTGCTCTGATTCTTCGTACCAGACGAGGATATGTAGGCATAGGATGCGATATCCTAGCGAGCACACTAACAATTAACCTTTGTTCTCTCGCGGCTGTGCGATCAAGACTTTCCCGCTGACGACTAATTGTTATCCCTTTCTCTTGTCCGAGTGCATTTGAGACCAGATCGTAGTTATAGGTCCCCGGGCCTTTAGAACCAGTTTGTTTTCTCACTGCTGTGTGAGAGCTCCCTGTTTAGCCGTAGTCAGTCGAACTACGTTTGCTCTGATCTTCCATGCTGTGTGGAAGTACGTAGGCACAGGACGCGATGTCCTGGCGAGCAACCTTTTCCCCGTTTAGACGTAGGTAGTCGAACTACGTTGACTCTGAATTTCCCATTGCACGAGGGAATACGTAGGCCCAGAACACCGTATGTTCTGTCGAGTCCTGTCCTTTTATTTTCTTGTCAGACCTAGCCATTAGCGTAGATAGAAACACACCCTTTTCCTTATAAACATCAAGCGTGGATCCCATCGAGTACGATGGACGTGAGGGGTGCTAATACCTTCCCCTTGCGTAACCGACTCCCGAATCCAGGTTTTGGTTGCGATGACCATACCTTTTCCCGTCTTTGAGAGGTTTACTTCGAGCGTTTCCTTTCCCGCTCTGAGGGATAAATAACGCACGGTGGCGACTCTCCTGTCAAGCCGGCGCCGATTTTCGCAGTAGCGACAATAAGCCTTTACCTTTTCAGGTTTAGACTTAAGAGCAATAGATTTATTCTTATTCTGAGGTTCATCTTCCTTCAACTCTATCTCATGACTTCTTAAAGAACTAACAAGTTATTCAAGACTTATACTATTCATATCCTTGGATAGCTTTAGAGCATTTACCATAGGTCTCCATTTCTTGGGAAGACTTCTGATGATCTTTTTGACATGATTAGCAATCGAGTATCCTTTGTCCAGAACTTTAAGTCCTGCGACTAACATTTGAAACCTTGAAAACATATTCTCAACTATTTCATCATCCTCCATTCTGAATGCCTCATATTTCTATATTAAGGCAAGCGCCTTTGTCTCCTTAACTTGAGCATTTTCTTCATGATTCATTTTTAGAGAATCAAAAATAGACTTGACAGTATCTCTATTTGTTATCTTTTCATACTCAGTATAAGATATAACATTTAGCAGTATAGTTCTTGCCTTGTAATGATTATTGTAATCTTTCTTTTGTTGGTTGGTCATAACATTTCTTGATACTTTTACTCCTTCAGCATCAATTGGGTGAGTATAGCCATCAACTATGATATCCCAAAGATCTACGCCGTAACCAAGAAAGAAACTTTCAATTCTATCTTTTCAGTAGTTAAACTTTTCACCATCAAAGACTGGTGGTTTGGCACTATACTGATATTTCTCATCTGGAATAAGATTAGCATTAGCTGCAGCCATAACATCTTATACAAATACTGGATCGGTACTGAACACGGTGAAGTGTTGATAAAACTTTTATCATAATCAGAACCGAAGCTCTAATGCCAATCGAAGGTGCGAGAAAACACAAGAATTGGGTTTTCAAAAATGAAAACATTTTGTGAAACTCAAATAAAGATCACAAATAAACTAATCAAGAGAGAAAGACACACGATATATCCTGGTTCACTTAAAAACTATCAAGCTAATCTAGTCCACCCGCCAAGGTGATTTAGCCTTATACACAAGTACTTAATTCACTATAATCAACTGATTACACTGCACTAGCAACCGCTGGTGACTAACAACACAGACAACTGTCTCTTCTTAAGGATTCTGACCCAAATGGTCTCCTAAGGAAATACAATCTGCACTAGCAACCACTGGTGACTAACAACAAAGACTAATTGTCTCTTCTTAAGGATTTTGACCTAACTAGTCCCTTAAGGAGTTACAAACAATAGTTTGAACAAAAATAATTACAATGAATTCCTTCTACACAAGCAGATATAAACACTATTAAAAGATTAAAGAAACTATCAGAGTATGACCAATGTTTTTTCTTTGTATTGTGGTGCTTCAATATTGTAGCTTCAGTTCTTAATAGATCATTCATACTTCTTTAATAATCGTTTTTGTTGTATGAATCATTATGTCAATCTCTTGAATATTGCACTCGTGTATCATGTTTATCTTCAAGTCATCAAGTCCTTATATAGCCAGAAAAAGATCCATTAGATGGCAGATCAGGAATATCCTTTTTGATAGCTGGCGACTTGAAATAATTTCGTTACTTAGGGATGAAAATCGTACACAAAAGTTGTCTTTTGTACCACCAAATCAGGGTAGTGGAATGGAACGTCGAAACATACTATGTATTATTTTCCCTTGTAAATGTTTGAGCTTATCTTATGTACATCAAAGGCTTCTGAATAGAAAAGATTGAAGCATGAGTAGAAGAGTTGATCACTGGGTCTTCAAAGTCTTTAGAACTTGTTCACCAGAACCTTGTCTTCAGAACTTTAAGCACTCAGTCTTCAGAACCCTTGTTCATTAGTAACTTAAGTCTTCAGAACTTCGTTCAGCAGAACTTTGTCTTCAGAGTATTCAACATTTAATAATTAGAAACTCAAGTCTTCAGAGTCTCTAAAACTTTGTTTAGTAGAACTTTGTCTTCAGCACTTAGTCTTCAGAAGATAAAGACTTCATAAGCTAGAAAGCCTTCAGAAGTAAAATATCAGAGTCATGATCAGAGGCAGAAACCAAGAGAAAATTGCAGCAGTAACATATTGTCTTCCCAGAATCTTTCTGATTGTGAATAGATCAGAAGCAGACTTGCTTCTTATAGCACAAAAGCGACTTTGGTCAGATTAGAGTGACATTGCACATGGTCTCTATCAAAGTCATAGCTTTCTCTATCAGAGTCAGAGCCTGTTTGTTATTTCTTAAAAAAAAAACAAATGTTAGAGTACCAAAATTGGTCTCACACAGATACTACTTTGTTATTATCAAAACTTAGAGATATCAGGCAAAACCAAATCTTGTTCTAATATCAACAAGGTCTTGAAAAGGATGGACAAGAGAGGAAGATTAGGTGTCAAGAACATCTCATTTGACATCAGAAATACCAATGACTCTCAAAAGAACGCTTGGACTGAAGAGAAGTCAAACCAAAGCAAAGGAATACAATGCTATAAGTGTGAGGGTTTTGGTCACATCAAGTCAGAATTCCCCATTTTTCTCAAGAAAAAAATAAAGGGTTGTTTGTATCATGGTCTGATGATGATGAGTCAGAAGATGGATCTAATTCTAAGACTGAGGAGAATCAGAGGAAAATCATAGCTATAATGGAGAATTAGAAGAAGGAACTTCTATGTAATGTTTATCATCTTCAGGATAAGGTAACCTTCCCAAAAATCTAAGCTTAATAACATGATAGACTCATTAAGAAGAATGAACAACAAATATGATGTGGTGAAAGAGTATAGAAATATAGAAGGTGATTATACTTCTAATGATCAGCAAAATAATAAGTGTAGAAAAGTCCTTCTTTGTTGAAAGGAAGTTGATGATCACCATGTCCAACCACATGTTATAACATCCTGGTGGACATCGTATGCTTTCAACAAACTCTAAAGCCTCAACTTGGAGGTGTCATTACTGTGGGGAGTATGGTCACATTAAGCCCTTCTTTTATAAGTTATATAGTGTGCAACAATCTTCAGCTCGTGACAAAGCCAATCAAGTAATTAAGAAAGGAAGGTCTATCAACAGGGATGTAAATCTTATGGCTCACACCTCCTTAAGGGCTTCAACTAGAGAAGATTGGTACTTTGATAGTGGAAGTTCTAGACACATGACGGGGATTTAGAGGTTTTTGATGGATATTAGGACTCAGCCCTCAGGGCCTGTCAGATTTGGTGATGGATTTAAAGGAGAAATTAAGGGAGTAGGGAGATTGATGTTTGTAGGATCTCCTAATTTAGAAGATGTTCTTCTGGTGAAAGGATTAAATGCTAACCTTATTAGCATTAGTTAACTTTGTGATCAAGGTTTTTGGTCAATTTTTCAAAATCAAAATGCATAGTCAAAGATGAGAAAGATATTGTCCTAATGAGAGGTATAAGGTCCAAAGATAACTGCTATATGTGGGACCCTTAAATAACTGATTATTCTTCCATATGGTCTATAACCAATGAGGATGAAGTTAAGTTATGGCATCAGATTCTTGGCTATCTTCATCCCAAAAGAATGAAGGAAATAATGTATGTAAGAGCCATTAGAGGAATGCCAGACTTTCAGATTAAAGAAGGGAAAATATATGGAGAGTGTGAAATTAGAAAGCAGGGTATAATGCCTCACACAATGTTGCAACATCGGACTATATCCAAAGTGCTGGAACTGCTTCATATGGAGTTGATGGGACCAATGAAGATAGAAAACTTAGATGGAAAAAGGTATGCTTATGTGATTATAGGTTATTTTTCTGGGTTCACGTGGATGAAGTTTATTAGAGAAAGATCATACCTGTTTGAAGTCTTCAAAGATTTGTGTAAAAGTATCCAGAGGGAAAAGAACAATGTGATTGTAAAGATTAGAAGTGTCCATGACAAGGAATTTGAGAGTACATAATTCTCAGAGTTTTGTTATTCTGAAAATATTATTCATGAATTCTCTTCTTCCTTCACTTCTCAGATGGGTGAAATTATTGAACAGAAGACCAGAGGTATATAAGAATCTGCTAGAGTTATGTTTCATGCCAAGCAATTATCATTAGTATTTTAGCCTGAAGCTATGAATACCACGTGCTACATTCATAACAGGGTCACATTAAGAGGAGGTACTTCAACCACTATCTATGAGCTATGGAAAGGGAGGAAACCTACAATCAAACACTTGTATACGTTTGGAAGAAAATGATTTGTATTGTCTGACAAAGATCAAAATGGTAAGACAACTCCTATAAGCGATGAAGGGATATTTTTGGGGTACTCTTTAAGCAGTAGATCCTATAGAGTTATTAACTCTAGAATTAAAATGATTGACGGATCTATTAGTGTAATAATTGATGATTCAATTACTAAGCAAAGGATGGATGTTGAGAACGATGTTTGAACATTCTCTGTGTAGACGAGAAAAGAAGAAAGATGTAATCTTTCTAACATTGTGACAGATGATCCTTAACTCACTTCAGATCCTTCAATTAGAGTTTAGGTAGAACACATTGCAAGACACACTGTCTCTAAGGAACTCATTGCAAGACACCCTGTCTCTAAGCTTGAACTAAGGATGAGTCCAATTATTCAAGAAATGAAGAGCATGAGTTGCATAATTTGATCAAGGGGTTGTGATGTATTCTACTCTCCCAGGAATAATAACCTGATGAAAGAATTGTACAGTACTAATGAATGTGATGTTGAGAACATAAGTAGTGGGCTAGATACTTGTCCCTTGAAAAATTTATAGCAATTACAGGTATGGAGGGATGCAACAACTATTGCATCTTCCCTCTATTATCTGAGGCATAATAAGCCTAAGAAGGTTGTCGTTATTAAGGGATAGAACAAAAGATCTCTACAAGATAGAAGGGTTGTTTTGAAAAAGATAAGTTTTAAGGTTGTGGAAAGAAATTTAAGTGTTAACATTCTTGAAACATGTGACGACAACAAGAAGTGCAGAAGGATATTTGACAGGGGCAAGAGATGGAAGAGTATATGAAGTTGACCAAGATTGTATGTTTCCACCAAGTAATGTATACTTCCATTTCCTTGTGTATTCCTAAATACACCATGCCTAGACATTGTCTCCCTTGGTGATATAAAATTCAGGGGGAGTTTTGCTAATAGTCTTGTGATGTCAGACAAGATGTCTTAGCAAGTTTTTTTTGGGAGTTGATGGATGTTTCTTTTATTTCGCTGTGTTTGCTTCTGAGAACTCTTCATTGAGAAACTACTTTCTCTGTAGTGGGAGTATGGATGTGATGATTGATGATGTTTTGTATAAGATATGCTATTACTGAAGTTTGTTTTTACTTAGTATCCAACTTCAGGAGGAGAACTGATTATGTGTGACAGGGGGAGATGTGTATTTGTCTATTATATAACTGCTTTGGTACATCCTGTATAGAGCATGCATGATCTCATGCAACCTGGTTTTTGTTTGGCTCTAGTGAAATGTAGAATGTCAAATAAGATGTCTTGACATTGCTCAGTAAGAACGATTATGTTATTTGGTTGTGATATGTCTAATGTAATGTTGTGACATTGTGCTCATTTGTTTTGGATTGATCAATAATGGATTTTCTAGGCAAGGATTTTGGTGAGAAACTTTATGTTTTGAGAATGTTGTATGTCTTTGGCTGGGTCATATGAGGAAATAATGTCTATTAGAATGTCAGGACATTGTACTAAGTTATTTCTGTTAAAACTGTCAAAAGTCTCTGTGTGGTCAGCATGCCAAGGACGATGTGTCTAGTCAGTAGTGCTCTCATAGTAGGGCTAAAAAACGTGTTATTTTTGGTGCATGTGTAGCGTGCTTCTATGACACGGGAATTGTCTTGATTAAAGATTGGAAAATGAGACCTAAAGTTAATAGAGTGGTTTCCCACTTGTGGACAATGGTCCATTTTCAAGGTTGACTTATTTGTTTCCAACATTTATATCCTTGACCTGTCAGGCGTTACAAACAAGGAATTTGTGCTATATAAAGACTAAAGTATGCGTGCTTTTTCATCCCCTCATGGTTGTCATACCCCAAATTTGTCCTACTTGTATAAACTTCATCTGTACTTCCACTGGCAATTATCCAAAATCCCCAAAAAAGGGGGATATGTTATTGCTACTTGTTGTCCTAACTCAGCCTCACGAGGTTAGGATAAAGGGAAATGAGATCCAGTTGAGGCTGTCAATGCCAGGGAACATTGATTCAAGAGGTGTTGTTGATGATTCATTTAAAGGTTTTAGGGCCTATTCAAGTCAATTGGTGTGCGAATTAGATTGTCGAGATATGTCAAGTTATCTGTGGCTTCAGAGTGATGATCATCAGAATCTGATTCACATCTCACCTAGGGTTTACATATGAATTAAGGTTATACGTAGTGGGATCAAGCTATCAGGTTGTATGGAGTCTTCGTGACTGAAGAATCAATGATTGGTTCATTTTAATCGGGACTCGCTAGTTCATCAGGTTTGAGAATAATTCATGTTTCTTAAGGGCAATCCATTCACATACAATCCATTTCTTTCATAACCATATCCAATGCAATAACCCATTTATCCATTTACTTTTCATTTCAAAATCCATTTACTCAAAATAAAATCCATATTCATTTTTACCCATTTTCATCCATCTTTTTCAACTAATTTCCAAAGTACATTCACAAAAAAAAATTAAATAAGTAGAATATTTGTTTTCTTTCACAAAATACATTACAAAAGTCCAAAAAAAATCCACGGTACATAAGCCCATTGTCTTACAAGTCCCTTTACATAAAAAATAAAAATAAAAATAAACAAAATAGTGACTATTGTCTTAGTCTACCAAGCCCATTACATTTACAACCCTTTTTCAAGTTACAAAAAAGAAGAAAAAAAAATCATCTTCGTAAGGAGACAACAGCTAGGCCCTTCATAACACACAGTTTGGCCACAGCCAGTAGTCATGCAAATTATCGGCCATTTTCGAACCGTACGCACCCTTTCGTCACGCTGCGAGTAAGAAAAATATTATAGTGAGAATTAAGCTAAAACCACATCAAGCCCCAACAACTAACCTGGCAGCATAATGCTTTAACCAAGTCGCGATTCATACAAGGCATTTTGTGTAACACACCAATAATCCAATAGAAAAACTTCATAACCTGCACCTTCCGCAGATACCATTCCTATCAAACTATAAATGAGACCTTATTTGTTCATATTAAGGAGAGGGGAACCTTCACAGCGTAAAGAAAAGACGAAATCCATTTCATCTCCTCCACAATTCAACCCTCAAAAACCTTCTCCAATCCTTAACCACTGCTAACCTCAATCGAATAACCCCTCTTCAACAACAAGCCTTAAAAACACCTTCCTTACCTTCATCAATCTTAAACTTCTCCCTTCTTTCCAACCTCAAAATCCTTCAAAACCTATACAACACAATAAGAGATTGAAACCCACACTATTCTTCCATCACATAACCAAATCATAGACCAAACACTACAAACCTGAAAACTCAAACGTACAGAGCATAGATCCAAGGAAAGAGATGAAGAGGAGCTCAAAGAAATAGAGACGAATAAAGTCGAAACAAAATCAAATAAAAAAAACACAAACTGAAATCAATTCAAATTTAAGAGGATTAAAACAGAGGAAATGAATTGAAAAAGAAGGTCATTATTGTCTTTGATTCATTCTGTGCAATCGGATTTGTGTTCATATGCTTTGTTAGGATTGAAGTGTTAGAACACAGATTGGTTCTTAATTATATCTCTATGTTTTGATGATAACTCTTACGAAATTTTGTATTAAAGAATTATATACTCTAAAAATTGTTTAAGTATGTTTGCTGCAGATATTAAAGTGAATATTATTCTGAAAGCAAATTAAATCTGAACATGAAATTATGCAAGGCTCTGAAGCATCAGAAGCATCTCTTAGAAGAATCTGAATGCTACCTATAGAAGATTCTGAGCGCTGCCTACAGAAGATCCTGAAGCAGAAGCTACAAAAGCATCTGAAGCATTGAAGACTTTTGTATGAAGAGTTTCAAGCTTAGTTTATTTCATAAGACTCTGATAGTACTACGCTGCCAGTACTGAGGATTTGATTCATAAAACTCTGCTCAAATGAAAGTACACGCTGAAAGTACACTTGCTGCAATGCTCTGATTCAGCAAACTCTGATGAACATCAAAGATTCTGATTATTCAAGGCTCTGATGTTATTTTGCTGAAACTTGTTGAAGAAGAATTCAAAGTTATGTTTGGTAGTTTGGCTAAATGACTCTTTCCTCATTTATGCTAGACACAAGAACACAGACAAAAAGGATTTATCTGTGCATTCTACTTCTAGGAAAGGTCATGAGATGTGAAGACAAAAATGCTCAGTCCTTTTCAGTACACAGCCTTCAACGTGAAAACATCTTGGACTTCTGTGCCTATAAAAGCAAGACTCCATCTCTCTTCTTCAGTTGACGAAATATTGAAAGAAATTCTAAGAAAGCTCTCATACAATTTGTTCTCTTTGTTGAATTTATTTCATTGTTCTTAAACTTAAGTGTAAAATCTCAGTTGTGATATAGATTACTTAGAAGCATTTAAAAACTTGTTTAGTTCTTACATTTAATTGTAAAAGTCCTTAAGAAGATCCAGTTGTGATCAGTTGTTCTTAAGAAGACTAAGAACAGTTGTTCTTAGTGCTTGCTATGGTAATCAGTTTGATTAATAGTGGATTAAGTCCTTGTTGAGAAAGGAAAATCACTCTTGATAGGGTGGACTGGAGTAGTTGAGTTCAACGAACCAGGATAAAAATCTTTGAGTTTTTATTGACATAATATTTTCTATATACTTATTCAACCCCCCCTTCTAAGTATTTTCTCACCTTCAGTTGGCATCAGAGCTCTGGTTCTGTGTGTGCTAACACTTCACTGTGACAGAAAAGATCCAGTGAGAAAACTTTGATATATATTTGGTTGTTATTATGGCTGAAACTTCAACATCTAGCAACAACAACAGATATGAAGAAAGGGAAAGAATCAGCACAAAACCCCCTATGTTTGATGGGGAGAAATTTAATTATTGGAAGGATAGGATATAAAGTTTCTTCCTTGGTTATGATGCTGATTTATGGGACTTGGTCATTGATGGGTATGTTCATCCCACTGATGGGGATGGCAAGAAAATTGATAGAAAATCAATGACTGAAGCCCAAAAGAAGGAGTTCAGAAATCATCACAAAGCTAGAACAATATTGTTAAATGCAACATCTCATACTGAGTATGAGAAGATCACAAACAAAGAAACTGCATTTGACTTGTTTGAATCTTTGAAGATGACACATGAAGGAAACCTTCAAGTTAAAGAGACCAAGGCTCTGGCGCTAATACAGAAGTATGAAGCGTTCAAAATGGAAGAATCTGAGTCTATAGAAACAATGTTCTCTAGATTCCAGATCCTCACAGCTGGTCTAAAAGTGCTGGACAAAGGCTACTCAACTGCTGATCATGTGAAGAAGATCATCAGAAGCTTGCCTATCAGATGGAGACCTATGGTCACTGCTCTGAAGCTTGCTAAGGATCTGAACAAGATCACTTTGGAGGAGTTAATCAGCTCACTGAGGAGCCATGAAATTGAACTTGAGGAAGATGAGCCTCAAAAGAAAGGTAAGTCAATTGCCTTAAAATCTAACAAATCTGTGAAAGCTTTGCAGGTGTTAGAAGAGAGCTCTGAAGAGTCTTCTTCTTCTGAAGAAGATGAACTGTCCTTGTTGTCCAGAAGAATAAACAGACTCTGGAAACACAAACAAAGGAAGTTCAAGAACTTCAAGAAGCCAAATCAGCGCAAGGAGTCATTTGGACCAAAAAGATCTGGAAAGAAGGAAGTTGTTTGTTTTGAATGCAAACAACCTGGCCACTACAAGAATGAGTGTCCAAAGCTTCAGAAAGAAAAGCCTAGAAGAAAGACTGAGCATAAGAAGAAGGTTCTAATGGCAACCTAGGATGATTCAGATGAATCTGGATCTTCATCAGAATCTGAAGATGAATGCGCCAACATGGCTCTGATGGTAGGTGTGGAAGATCAGATTGAAGGATCATCTGGATCTGAGTCTGATTCTGAATCTGACTCAGAAGAGGTACTTTCCGATCTTACTAGGGAAGAGCTTATTAAAGTTTTATCAAAAGTCCTGAAAAACTATAATCAGATTAAGCTCAAATGCAAGAAGCTTAAATGCAATCTTGAATATGAGAATAATCTGTTAAAGTCAGAAGTTGCTGAGCTAAAAGAAAACAATTTAAAAATGAAAACTAATTTTGAAAAAGCTCAACAAGACTCTGAGTCTGAAACTAAGTCTAAATGCAAAAAGATTTTAGAAGAATATGACTTCAGCTTTCAAAAGTTTCTAGCTAAAAGCATAGATAGAAGCAAGATGGCTTCAATGATCTATGGAGTTTGCAGAAACAACAGGAAAGGAATTGGATATGAATCTTCCTCTGGAAAGGATTTAAATTCAATGCATGTTGATAAACTTGTTATTAAGAAAACTCCCTTATACTCTCATTTCAAGTTTGGTCATCTGAATGATATCAAACACACACGTTCAGACAGAACGTTCCTGTGTTTAAGCCAAAAGTCAGTCAGAACAAAACTGTTGTAAAAAGACAGAAGTTCAGACAAAATTTCAAGGCAACTAGCCTAAAAGGACCCAAAAAGATTTGGGTACCTAATGATAAGATAATCCCTGTTGCAGATGTATTTAGCAGAAAAGTCAAGACGCCAGTCATGGTACCTGGACTCTGGCTGCTCACGTCACATGACGGGAGAAAGGTTTATGTTCTAAAGCCTGGAGCTTAAATCTGGAGGAGAGGTGAAGTTTGGAGGGAATCAGAAGGGCAAGATTATTGGCTCTGGTACTATTGGCAATGGTAAACTTCCCTCTATATCTAATGTTTTACTTGTAGAAGGATTAAAGCACAATCTATTGTCCATAAGTCAATTAAGTGATAATGGTTATGACATAATCTTCAATCAACAATGTTGTAAAGCTGTTAGTCAGAAGGATGGCTCAATCCTATTTAATGGAAAGAAGAAGAACAACATTTACAAAATCAATCTTTCAGAACTTAAGGTTCAAAATGTTAAATGCCTTTTGTCTGTTAATGATGAGCAATGGGTCTGACACAGAAGATTGGGCATATTAATATGAGACGTCTATCTCAAATTAATAAACTCAATCTGGTTAGAGGACTTCCCAAGTTGAAGTTCAACTCAGATGCTCTTTGTGAAGCATGTCAAAAAGGAAAATTTTTCAAAATCTTCTTTTAAATCAAAAAATGTTGTTTCTACCTCAAGACCATTAGAATTACTTCACATTGATCTGTTTGGACCAGTGAAAACTGCATCCATCAGAGGCAAGAAGTATGGATTAGTCATTGTTGATGACTACAGCAGAAGGACATGGGTAAAGTTCCTAAAACACAAGGATGAGTCACATTCTGTGTTCTTTGACTTCTGCAAACAAGTCCAGAATGAAAAAGATTTTAAAATTATTAAAGTCATAAGTGATCATGGTCGTGAATTTGAAAACAAATATTTTGAAAAATATTTTAATGAAAATGGCATTGCTCATGATTTTTCCTGTCCTAGAACTCCACAACAGAATGGAGTTGTAGAGAGGAAAAATAGAACTCTGCAAGAAATGGCCAGAACCATGATCAACGAGACTAATCTGGCAAAGCATTTTTGGGCAGAAGCAATAAACACAGCTTGTTACATTCAGAACAGAGTGTCTGTAAGACCTCTTCTGGAAAAGACTCCCTATGAATTGTGGAGGAACAGAAAGCCCAACATTTCATATTTTCATCCTTTTGGATGTATTTGTTATATGTTGAACACTAAAGAGAATCTTAACAAGTTTGATTCTAAAGCACATAAGTGTTTCATGCTTGGGTATTTTGAACGCTCTAAAGGCTACAGAGTATACAATACTGAAACACGGATTGTGGAAGAATCTATACATGTTATATTTGATGATAAGCTTGGCATTGAAAAGCCAAAGCAGTTTGAAAATTCTGCAGATAGAGAAGTAATTCTCACAGACTCTGAAGGCTCAGAGGCAGACAAAGCTCAAGTAAAGGAACCAGAAGCAATGCCAGATGCAATTCCTTTAGCTTGTCAAATGAACAACTTGAACATTTTTGAAGAGTCAAATGTTAGAGGATCATCTTCTAGAATCAAGGCCTCTCATCCAGAGGATGTGATCATTGGAAAGAAGGATGACCCCATAAGAACAAGATCCTTCCTCAGATCATCTGAAGCATCATTATTTGGGTTGGTGTCAGTTATTGAACCAACTTCTGTAGATGAAGCTCTGCAAGACAATGACTGGATAATTGCCATGCAAGAAGAGCTCAATCAGTTCACAAGAAATGATGTTTGGGATTTGGTTCCAAGACCAAAAGGATTCAACATAATTGGAACTAAATGGGTCTTCAGAAACAAGTTGAATGAAAAAGGAGAAGTTGAGAGAAACAAAGCAAGGCTTGTTGCTCAAGGTTATAGCCAGCAAGAAGGAATTGATTATACAGAGACTTATGCTCCTGTAGCCAGGTTAGAGTCTATTCGTTTAATCATTTCTTTTGCTGCACAAAATAACATCACTCTATATCAGATGGATGTTAAGAGTGCCTTTCTAAATGGAATTATAAAAGAAGAAGTTTATGTTCACCAACCTCCTGGTTTTGAAATTGAAAAATTTCTAGAACATGTTTTTAAACTAAAGAAATCTCTTTATGGTTTAAAACAAGCTCCCAGAGCTTGGTATGAGAGATTGAGCAATTTTCTTCTGGAGAAAAATTTTATCAAAGGCAAAGTGGACATAACACTCTTTTGTAAAACATTTAAGAAAGATGTGTTAATTTGTCAAATATATGTGGATGATATTATATTTGGATCTACCAATGTTATGCTGGGAAATGAGTTTGCTCAATGTATGCAGGCTGAATTTGAGATGAGCATGATGGGAGAATTGAGATTCTTTCTGGGAATTCAAGTCAACCAGACTCCAGATTGCACTTACATTCATCAGACCAAATATGTTAAAGAGCTTCTGAAGAAGTTTAATATAACTGATAGTAAGATGGAAAAGACTCATATGCATCCAACAAGTACTCTTGGTAAGGAAGAGGTAAGTAAGAAAGTAGATCAGAAACTCTACAGAGGTATGATAGGATCTCTTCTCTACTTAACTGCTTCTAGACCTGACATTTTATTCAGTGTATTCTTGTGTGCAAGATTCCAATCAGACCCTAGAGAATCACACTTAACAGTTGTTAAGAGGATTCTAAGGTATCTAAAAGGTACTTCTAATGTGGGTTTGTGTTACAGAAAATCTGATGATTTTAAATTAGTTGGATTTTGTGATGCTGATTACGCTGGAGACAGAGTGGAAAGAAAAAGTACTTCTGGAAGTTGTCAATTTCTAGGAAGAAATTTAATGTCCTGGTACAGCAAGAAGCAACCTACAATTGCTCTATCAACTACAGAGGCAGAATATATTGATGCTGCTGGATGTAGCACACAGATGCTCTGGATGAAAAGTCAACTAGAAGACTATCAGATCTTTGAGAGTAATATTTCTATATTCTGTGATAATACTTCTGCTATATGTTTGTCTAAAAACCCTATTTTACATTCTAAGGCAAAACATATAGAAATTAAACATCACTTCATCAGAGACTATGTTCAGAAGGGAATTATAAGCTTAGCCTTTGTTGATACAGATCATCAGTGGGCAGATATTTTCACAAAACCCCTTGCTGAAGATAGGTTCAAGTTTATTCTGAAAAATATTGGTATGGATTTTTATCCAGAATGATATTAATCAGAAGCAAACTTCTCAGATGCAAAATGCTTAAAACTCTGAAGTATTTCATTTGTCAATTATTTTTTTTCTTGAGTTATTATTTGTGTGTATCTGAACTAACCAATCTTAGAGGATCTGAACGTTGGCTAACGTTTCATTTCTCAAGAGAATTCAGAAGCACATGCAAGCAAACACATGTCACTCTGAATCTGAAAAGATGGCGTGAACATTACTGAAGAGACATTTGAGGTATTGTTTGAATAGTTAAAATCTTGGTTTTCCCCCAAATTGTCAGAATCAATTAATGCTTTGAAATGATTTTTATTCTTTTCATTAAATGCTATTAATTACTAAGTGGAACATGCTGAATGAAGACGAATGGATAAAAGAAAGGTTCGACTCATTAAATCTCATTGACGAGAAAAGAATGACGGCCATGTGTCACAGTCAAATCTATCAACAAAGAATGATAAGAGCGTTCAACAAGAAGGTTCGTCCCAAAGAGTATAGGGAAGGAGAGCTTGTGCTTATAAAAATCCTACCAACTCAAAAATATATGCGCGACAAGTGGATGCCCAACTACAATGGCCCCTTTGTTGTGAAAACTGTCTTCTCCGGAGGATCTCTAATTCTCGAGACCATGGATGGCAAACAACTCAAGTATCCCATCAACTCAGATGCAGTGAGAAAATACTACGCCTGATGCAGAATACCTAGAAAGGAGATCCCAGTGCTTCAACAAGATGAAAGCCCAATGATTGAAAGCTGGCGGAAGCCGGGGCAAAATCTTGCGCGAAGTATTGAAAGAAAGATCAACGCCTGTCATTCTCGTCAGAAGCAGCGAAGCAAGTGAACTAACAGTTAAAAGGGACCGGATTATTATGAGATTCTGTAACCTTTTCTGTTTTGCCATTTTTCAAAATATATAAAGTTCCCGAGGCTTTCCATTTTGTAAAGTCCTTGTCTATCAATAAAATCAGATTTTGGCCAATCATTGTTATGATCCTCTGTTTTTGTTATGCAATTACACTTATTCGTTAATAAATTTTTTTCGAAAAGTAAAGTGTTTCGAAAAACTTAAGTCTTGTTTTAAAAGGAAAAATACAATTTGACAAAATGATTGAAGAGTTCTAGAGGTAATCTGATAACATTACAAAGTTCTCGAAGTTGTGAAAGTTTGCTGTCACCCTTGACTAAACCAGATGCGTCCGACAACAATTCCGGCTTTTGAGCCAAAACTTATCCTCTGCAGAATTATGAGGATATTATTGGGAAAGATCGTTATCTACGCCAAGAAGGGAGTGTCGCCTGACTTGGCGAGCTTTGAGACTCATCGTGACGAGTCCTCTCTGTGTTTTCCTTGTTTTGCTTTCCTTTGTTCCTACGGCCTCGGTCTGCATTTTACATACAACATCATACCAGCATATGCATTCATTCGCACTTTGGTTTTGGTCTTTGTTTTGTCTGGCTGTTGCCGTTGAGATCCTTTGGTCGTTACCATTATCTTTGATCTGTTGTAACAAGTTCGCTTCAAAGTTGACATCCTAGGGTTTCCTATCTTCTTTAGGAAGCTAGTGGTGACTAGCAATATCCAATTGACACAAGTAGGCGGTTGTTACCAATATTCATCTATGATCTGGTCGTTACCAATAATATTTGAAAGACTAGTAGTCACTAGCACCTGTTCAAAACCATTTATGTTTGGTGTCTTGATTTGGTTGTCACCAACAATTCTCCAAACTCAGTCGTCACTGATTCTGTTATAAAACCGACCAATTGCTATTGGAGTCCTGTTGATCTGGTTTTCACCAATCTTTGCTAAAAATCTAGTGGTCACTAGTATTGCCTTCTAAAACCAATGGTCATTGGTACTTGAGTTGGTCGTCACCAAAATTCCCTAAAAGTCCGATAATTATTGGCATCGCCTTCAAACCCAATTGTTATTGGTACCTGTTTGATTTGGTTATTACCAGTCTTTCAGAATCTAGTAGTTACTAGTATTACCTTCAGATCCAATTGTTATTGGTCCCTCTTGATTCAGTTATTACCAATCTTTCTAAGTCTAGTGATCACTAGCCTTGTTTGGAAAATCTAGTGTTTACTAGCAGTATCCTGGACCAATTGATATTGGTACATCCCGATTTGGTCGTCACCAATTGGCCTAAGTCCAATAGTTATTGGCACCGCTTAAAGCAGATTGTTATCACCACTTTGGTCTGGTCGTTACCAAGATCTTTGAAAATCCAATGGTCATTGGTCTCCTTGGACTCGGTCGTTACCAATTTCTTCCTAGTTAAATTTAGTGATTACTAGCGTTATCCAGAATCAATTGTTATTGGTATACCCTGATTTGGTCGTCACCAGTCCCCTCTAAGTCCAGTAGTTACCGACATTTCTTGAAAACTAATCATTATTAGTACCGAAAGTCGGTTGTTACCAATTCGCCAGCCGGAGCCCTGTGTTTCATCAATATCGTTTGGAACTCCCAATTATAATTGGAACCTTGATTTGGTTGTCACCATATCCCCAGGAAGTCTATTGGTATTTAGCACTTCTTGGAAACCGTTATTGATTTGGTCGTCACCATATCCCCAGTAAGTCTAGTGGAAACTAGCACCGTTTGAAGCTATTTGTTATTCTGGTCGTCACCAGTCTCCCCAGTTGAAGCTTTTACTTTCCCAGCCGAGTCTCAGAGAACTAGTGGATACTAGTTTTCCCTGGCATGTCCGGTCTTGTTTCTAACCTTTTTCCTGAAGATCCCGTTTGAACTCTTCGTTATAGGAAATTTTCTCATCTGGTTATCCCCAGTGAGATTCGTGTCTTCGTTCCATCTTTTCCCCAGTGAAGCTTTGCTTCCCCAATGGAATTATTCCTCAGCAAAGTTTTCCCCAATGGGTTTCTTCCCCAGTGCGGTTTGCATTTCTCTTCTGTCGTTTCCCCAGTGAAGAATTGTCTTCCTCCCCGGTGGGCCTCCTCATCTAGTTATCCCCAGTGAGATTCGCATCTCCTTTCCCCAATGAAGATGTGTCTTCCCTGGTGGAATTTACGTCCCCTGCGTGAAAGATTTCCTTGAGCAGCGTCTTTAGTCATGTGTGAACTATCTTGCTTACTTCGCTTGGAATCTTCCCCCAGTGTTTTGGGTCCCTCGTGAGTGGTTACTCGTCGTTTTGCCGTTCTTTTATATTTGCTCGTGTGTCTGCATCTGTCTTGCATTCAAGAATCATATAACATCATTTAGATTCATGTAATATTTGCATTCATCCTTTTGCATACCATTGGATCTAAGGGACAAAATTTCTGGTTTGCTATATTTAAATACCTTTCACTACGATTTTATGAGGATTGTCATCTCTCATCACCATCTAGTGAAGATATTAAATAGGGGCATCTGTTGCACCCCAAATTTTTACCCCTTAGATCCTTATCACCATTTTAGGATCATATTCATTTGATTAACGAACCTTAACCAATTTCAAGTTTATCTTTGTTAAGATGCAGATGAATTAGGGTTCCGTACCGTCAAAATCGAGATTTCAGTGGTCTGATCAATCAATGTTTTGGATTGATTCAACCTCAAATAGGTCTCCACATCATCAAATATACTCCATTGGGTCAAGTATGAATTCAATTTGAGGTGGTCACCCGAGATTTGAGAACAGTGCAATTTAAGATACCCGGTTGGGGTTTTCGACGAGAAAAAGTCAACTATAGTTTGACTTTTGGTTTAAAAAGTGTTTCAATGGTGGGATCAAGGTCCATTAAGCTCCTATGGCTTAGTAAAGTCCATTCAAAGAGTTTCAAGTCCTCAGGATGTCCGGATCATGAACAGTCGGCTCGGTAGTCACCGATTGATCGAACGGTTGACCAAAAAGTCAACTCTTCAACAATAAGGAATTTGACTTCAAGATGTGAATCAAAAATGTTCCTTATGTCATATTACACCTCCCCATAAAATTTCATGACCATTGGATCAAGGGTTAAGAAGTAATTGCAAAAATTGGAAATTAGGGTTTCGAAAGGGGCAAGACCATAACTCCTCAACCACACATCCAAATGAAGTGGTTCAAAGCTCATTGGAAAGATCTTGACAAATCCTACAAAATTCTCAAAGTGGTCCATGATCAAAAAATGCATAGATTTGGAGTTATGACAAGATTCATTTTAGGAAGGTAAATAACTTAGAAAAATTCTAAGTTATTTAGCCTTTTTAAGTGGTTTTTTCAGCAACTTTGAAGGGTTTTTCAACCTAGTTCCATCTAGAATTTGGAAATCTCCAAAACATGAAAGTTATAGAGCTACTTAAGGGCTTTCCAAATTGTGGTAGAACTCTTCAATAGCATGTGTGAGCAGAAAGTTATGAGCCAAGGAAGTTGGGGCTGTCAACACTTGAAACCACAATCCAACACTTCCCAAAAATCAGATTTTCACAACTTGAGACATCCTCAACCCTTGGATCATGATTCAATATGATATTCAGATGTGTAGAGGAAAGGAAATACATAAAATGTAAGGTTTGAAGAGAGAGAGAGAGAGAGAGAGAGAGAGAGAGAGAGAGAGAGAGAGAGAGGCAAGTTGCAACTTGGTAATAAAATATTCAAATGTAAGAAGGAGAGAGAAACTTTTCACTCAAGGGCTGTGCAGCTGGCTCACCCTACACTCTAAGCTCACCTCAGTCACTTCATTTCCATATCCACTTGATTTTTATGATCTTCATTGAACCATGGAGCTGATGGGAAGAGATTTTGCAAAGATTCATTTGAAAAACTTCATGAAATTCCCTCCAAAAGTGGTAAAAGACCAAGGCTGCCCTCACTCTTGTTTTGGATATAAATAGAAGCCTCTTCCTTGATGTTAGACACACCAGAGCAATCTCAAAAACCCAGAGAAACAATAGCTCTCAATTCCTTCTCATTCCTTAAGAATCTCAAAATTTCAAAACCTCCATTTTTCACCAAAATGTTGTCTTGAGCAAAACTCTGCTCAAGGCCAGTTCTACCATCTCCAAGTACCTCAAAATCATCTACACAATCTCTAAACATTGTGTAGAAGGTGTCCATACACTCAAACCTCTCAAAAATATCATTTTCACAAAAGTCAACCTCCACACCCTAATAGTTTGACTTTTTTCCACTTTAAAAGCCAAATCCTCACTCAAAGCATTCCCTACCATTCTAATACTCCTAACACCTCCTATACATCACATCTCAAGTGTTTAAGCCAAGGTTGTCAAACTCGCGAGTCTACTCAGACTCGTTTAGGGTCTTTAGACTCGACTCGCAGACTCGACTCGCAAACTCGTACGAGTCTATGGAAAATTAAAAATGACATTCAAAAACCTGTAATTTACATATATATGACACACTCCTGTGTTCTTAAACTTATAAATGCCTCGTATATGACACAAATGAAATAACAACACTATTTGATTTTCCTTTTCTATTTTTCAACTTTAAATTCTACATGACATAAACCAAATTATTCACCTCTTTTTGATGCAACTTATTTCTCCTCTTTTTATGAACCTAAAAAGTAAATAATAATTCAACTCAATGTTTCTAAAGATATTAAAATCAAGTCTATAAACAAACAAATAATAATTCATTTCCATTTCAAAGGAATTCCAATTATGTTCATAACTAGAAGAGCTATAACTTAAGCTTAGAACACAAATTACAAACCTCTTTAATTCTAGAGTCATATCTCCATAGAAATATCACTCTTCAATAAGTAACATATCCTTCCTAAAATATTTTCTACCATAAATCATAAACTTTCTAAACTATTTTGTCACATGCAAATTGATACATGTACATTGGTATCATTTAACCTGATTGGACAATGGTGCATCACCTTTACACAAGATATCATACATGAGAAGCATCAAATTGATTCATATAAGAAAATACTTACAAAATAAAGGATTTTAATTCACTTCTACGAACACGAAAAAAGTAAGAGACAAAATAAACTCACGTCATTGATGAAGGGAGGAAGAAACTTTGTTGAAACAAGAGACTGAGACTGAGAGAGAGAGAGACTTTCTAATTATCGTACAAGAAAAAAATGGTATTTTTAAAATAAAATAAAATATTTTGGGGAATTTAGGCCTTTTTTGATTTTAAAAAAAATTCAAAAAAAATTATAGACTCGTAAACTCGTTATAGACTCGCGATTCTATACGAGTTTGTGCGAGTCTACCCGAGTTTACTAGAGTCTATCAAAAAAAGATTCTATGCATGAGTCTACTCGTTTATGCTTCCTAGACTCGTAAACTCGTACGAGTTTACGAGTCTACCCGCGAGTTTGACAACCATGGTTTAAGCCATAAAAAACCAGCTGGAAATCACACAACTCCAGCTGTCTTGAAAATTGGTTTGTTACTTCAAGAGGAAGCAAGCTTTATGTCTTTGCAAAGAAAGGAGGATCTCTGGGTTTCTAAGCTTCTTAGCTTGCTCAAGGCTTGTCTACAAGAGGTATATGACATTCCAACTCTCTACTAATCATACATTATCATGTTTTGTCATTTTGAGATGATTTTGTGAAAATATACCATTGCTGCCCCATTGTAGTTCTTTGTCAAGAATTCTAGTTTCATGGTCATTGTCATACCCCAAATTTTACCCTCAGACTAGCCTATTCATATAGCATGACATCCATTGTTGCATCCGCTAACTATTAACGGGTTATGTAGTGTGCAGGAACTACATCAGGTGCGCGTTAACTATGAAAAGGGCAAAGTGGTCATTTGTTGACTGTTTTTGTGGAGGTTTCGTTGCCTAGATTTTATGGGGTAATCAGAGCTTCCGTTTCCGGGTTCTTTAAAAGTAAACTGAAATTCATGTTAACGCTAGTAATTAATTCAATGGGCCGAGACTCTGTCGTCATTGGATTTCTGAGAGATTTATCTTGTCACGTGGGTTGATTATGTTAAGATATCAATTTGGTTTGGTTCAAGGCGATGCGAGAATCTGATCTGGGGAACATGGTTTTAACAAGAATTCATTCTTCTATCTTCCAGTTCATTTTAAAGGGAAAGCAGTGAAAATTTCGACTGATTAATGGAACTTATGCATGTTGAAGGTATATGGAGATTAAGCTTATTATGCAAGATTGGATCGAATTAATTTTAACCTTTATTCGGAGAATATTTGACCGATGAGGTTTGATCGGATGTTGAGGTGTTTGCAGCAAATTAAATCATGGAAAAGAAATTGAAAAATGATTTTAATAGAATATGTGAATTTTATTCATAATATTTTATTATTATTATTTGTAAAGAGAAAGTGAATTTGGATAGAACATTGGAAGTTTATTCATAATATTTTTATCTTGATTTACAAAGAGGAAATAATTTGAATAAAGAATATTAGTGAATTTATTCATAATACTTTTTATTACAAGTTACAAAAGAGAAATAATTGCATTTCCTAAAGTTCTAAGACATGTGGACTTCGTGTTGATGCTTCGCGTTCGTCACTATTCTTCCGATAACCTGCACGATCAAAGAAGAACAAACAGAAGCAAGAAAAGGTTAGAAGTTATTTTTGACACTCTCAGAACATCGTCATCATCAAGTGCTGGGAGTGGCACAACCGAAGCTGCGTCCTACCCCCGTTACCAATCCACGCCATTAGCGTCAGATCAGGTAACATCTGTTCTTATCTAAGGGGCAACCGAGAGATGAAGAAGTAAAAGAAGTTCGGGCCGATAAATGATTAACTGAAAAGGGTCTATGCCACCATCGAGTAAATCCCAATTTACTTTCCAAATTGATACAAGGGTAAAGCAGCACAATCAATTTGGTCATAAACCCGGATGCCGACGGGTATGAGCCACTTTGTGTTCAAAGTTTGTCAACACCTGAAATTCACCACAACAGCATCAGTACCAAGTTCAGAGCAGAACTCAAAACCACAGCAATTCATAAACTGCATCAAATTTGAACAAACATCATAAGTGCAAAGCTGGCCCAAATTCAGAAAGGAAAAGAGGGACCAATAAGTCGTAAGTAGCAAACTCAATGCGCAAGAGGAAGAAAGGCTCAATTCAAGCGCAAGAGCAAGAAAAAACATCCCACAAATCTGTCACGGGCAAGTAATCACAAAGTTCAGTTCCTACTTACAGGAAGAGTATCCAACAAGATCAAAAGAAAAGCGGACAACATCAATTCAAGGAACAGGTTCAGCAGAAAAACCAGAAATATGGTGCAGTTCAGTAAAGTATCAAGATCCGGTTAAGAATCAAGTTCAGAATCATACCATCACAAAGCAACTCGAATGGGAACATAACGGATAGTTCGATTAATTGAAGCCTACCGAATCCGAACCAGGCCATCCAATTGAACTGCATAAAAACAATGGAAACAACAAAGGGATTCGAAGTCATATCAGCCCTCAGTTTAACCATCATCGGGCATAAGCGTTCAAGCGGTTGGGAGTGCCATGGCCGAAGCCGTTACCAATTCCCTACCGAAACGTCGAACTGCAGGCATCGGTAATTTCACACGAACTATCAGCTCAATTCAAAACGACAGCTCAGACCCTAGGGTCATCATCGCCGTATACCCCTTCTCGACATTTGGTTCGACCAAAACCTTGGCACCAGTTCTGAAAGAAGAAAAAGACGGTCAGTGAACTTAAAACCAGAAGAACAGATAAACTGATAACCAAGGCAAGCTGATATTCAATATCCACCAGCCATATCACATCTGAAACAACAGCAACAATGCAGTAAATCAAGAGGATAGGTTCAGTATGAAACAAGCTTAGTGCCAGGACAATCCAACAAGGATCCCAAGCTTGGTCAGTCAAATTCGCCTCAAATAAGACCCATGAGCCAAAGTCTGCAAAAAAATAACAACCAAGCAACATCAGAAGCAGCTGGTCAAATATCAAATACCTACGAGCAAAATTACACCGAAGAAGATAGGGAAGATCGTTCGAGGAAAGTTCAATATGGAAAAGCGACAACACGATGCATAAGGCTCAGCTACGAACATCATTGCCCCGAACTCGCAGCCACAAATCAGTTCAAGATATTGAAGATATTCAAAGCCACATCAGAGGGATCCATGGGCATCACAGTGAAATTTGGAGAAGCGTATCAAGTTTAAGTAACATATCTGCAACGAAACCAGAAACCCACATCAATTCAGATTATCTAAATCACACCAAGAAATCAAAGTGAAATCCAATATCCGAAGTGAGTCAAAGTGAAATAGATTATCCAAAACGAAATCCAAATCGAAAATCTGGAGTTACATCAGAAAAATCCGAGTGAGTTCTGAAAATGGAAAGAATCCCAATCAAATCGAAAAATATCAGGTTCACAAATCCACAAAGATCAAATCAAAATCGCGATCCAATCTCAGAAAAATAACGCAAATCCACTATTATCAAAGGCCCAAAAGAGAGTCAAAGGAAAGATATAAAAGGGAACCACATCACCTCGTAAAAACCCTAGACGAAAACGGCGAAGAACACAAAAAAGCGGCGAGAAGAACGAATCACGAAACCCCAGCGGCCGCGAGAGAGAAAGAGGAGAAGAGTTCTCGTCGCAAAGTAATCATCAGAGCACAAACCGAGAGATTGAGGAAGGTCCACCTACGCCGCCTCCATCCACGACGGGCAAACCTTCCTCGGAGGCTCAGTTCACCATCATCGCCTCCGTTCACCACCGATTGTGAACGAAAATGTAAGCAGGAACACATTATACCGTCACGTTTAATGTTGTTTGGTTTAATTTCAGGATCACAACATGATCGGAGAGAATCGCAGCAGAACGAAGAGAGAATCGCAGCAGAACAAAGAGAGAATCGAAGCAAAGAAGATGAAGTAAAGAAACCGGCGCCGCGGAGAAGATATTAGGGTTATGAAACCCTAAAATCCTTTTGTTACAACTACATCAACCGGGTTGGGTCCGAAAGTGATTACCGGCCCAACCCCCCTTTTTTTTTTCTTTTTTTCTTTATATTTAGTTAGTTTTAATTTTATTAAAATGTTTTTTAATTAAATATTAAAATTGTTCTTTTTAAAAATGAATAAAAGAAAACCTTTTTTCATATAATAAAATGAAAAACCTTTTTTTTCAATAAATAACTTAAAATTTTTTTTTAAAACTTTTTCTCAATATAAGTGGAAACTTTTTTTTAAGATTAAATTTAAAATATTTTTTAAAATTAACATTACTCTTTCTTTTATAAATTCAATTAACACCTTTTCTTTAAAAACGACAAAAAATCTTCAACATTGCACTCTTGTCTCATGACTCGGCCAATTACCGTATGACTTTGCCCATTAACGCGTGTGTTCATTTTGCAGCCTATTATATTGTGTTTTATTTAATTTTCATCATTATTGTAATTGCTTCTCGGTTGTAACCTCGCGAATCAATAATCGCGTTTACGTTTCTGCTTTTAAAATTCTGCTGCTTGCATGATTCAAGTCTCACACATTCATCAATACTCCTGTCACATTACACACATCCGAAGGAATTAGGTCTAGCCGTTTGACCGCCGTGTCAATAGTCCTCAACTTCAAACCCCTACACCCTCACAAACCCTAATTTTCACAAATGTCTCGCTGTGGATAAAATTACAATTTTACCCCTAGCACTAGGTCAAAGAGCCGCCGCGCTCATTTTAGGGTTTCCCGCCGCGAAATCCCTAACCTAATTTAACCCTATTCACTTAACAATTTCAACGTAGAGATTTGGAGTTCCTACACTCCGCGTAAGCGTGTCCTTAAGATGCGTTTATTCCCCTTGAGACCTTGACCACAGTCAAGAAGTCTCTAACCTCCCTTTTGAGGGGAACTACGATTACTCTGATTCCACTCCCGTAAGGATACGTAGGCACAAAATGTGATGTCTTGCCGAGTAAACTTAGAATTAACCCCTTAGGTCTCTTTTCTCACTTTTAACCCTTTGTACATATACCTTAAGCAAATAAATAAAGCAAATAGTAAACATCTGAACAAAAGGTTCCTGTAGAGTACTACAGAAGTTTAGGGTGCTAATACCTTCCCTAAATTTAACCAACCCCCGAACCCTAGATCTTCCCCCGCATTGTGTTTACGATGCAAAAATAGGTTTTCCCTCTTTTGACCTTTTCCTTCGGATAAATCAAAGAGCGGTTGTGAATTGAATTGCGATTCAAACTAATTAATAGTTTGTAATCCTATTTCCACCGCAACAGAAAATGGCGACTTCACTGGGGATTTATCTTAATTTTTGAGGGTTATCCCTAATTTGTTCATATTTATTGCTACTTGTTTTGTTATTTTGCATGTATATATTTGTGCTCTGGTTTGGGACTGTTCCTTGTGTTGTGAGATAAGTCCTACGCCCGGACTAGTGACATTATTATAGGATGGGGATATATTCGATGAAGTTTATAGGGAGTTGAATCCCGACCAAGCTGATTCGAGAATCACCGCTCAGTTGAGACCTTTTTGAAAATGGTTCGGTTGATCGAGTATAATCGTGAAAACTTTTTCCATGGTCGATTGGAGTCTGTGATTTTGGGAACCGTAGTACCTTTACACCACCTTGGCCTTATTTAGGACGTAGTGCGGGAACTATGTGGGAGTAATCCTACAATGGTTGCTACGCGATACTACACTCAAAAGAGGTTCTCTTGAGAATGTTATTAACCCCCGAGTCAGTCGGAAGGTTGATAATATCCGAAAGATGGGCTGATGACTTTGGGCACTTTTTAGAACCTTGTTCGGCAGTGTCGCTTGCGCGAAAATAAGGTGCCGGCATGACAGAAGAGTCGCCACCTTTCGTTATTTATCCCTCAGAGCGGGAAAGGAAACGATCGGAAAAACCTGACGAATAAGGGTAAGACAAGGTCATCGCAACCATTGTCTGGGTTCGGGAGTCGGTTACGCAAGGGGAAGGTATTAGCACCCCTCACGTCCGTCGTACTCGACGGGATCCTCGCTTGTTTGTTTACTTGGACGGGTTGGTTATAATCTATCTACCTATCAAGGCTGGCTGAAAAAGAAAAGAAAAATGACTCGGCAAAGCGTCGCGCTTTATGCCTACGTATTCTCATCAGAGAATGAGAAATCAGAGTCAACGTAGTTCGGCCTACGAATGGGTGAAGGTTGCTCGCTAGGACGTCGCATCCTATGCCTACGTACTTTCATCTGGTATGAAAGATCAGAGCAAACGTAGTTCGGCTAACTACGGGTTATCTCCTAAAAGAAGTGTTTTTTATTGTTTGCGATCTCAACCGCACTAGAGACTATGACCTGAGAGGGAATGCATCCTTTCTCAGATAGCTTAAGGCTCGTAACGTACGAAAGAAATCATTCATGATTACCGTATCTTAAACTGCTTTGAGATGAGAAGAGAGCAGGCCCAACTAGGAGGGAGACTATCAAGTCCTACTGTTATCATGCCATGGATTCATCCTATGGTTGAGGTTTGAACAGGGAACTCCTAGATGTTGTCATGCATAGGTTTCAACCTAAAAGCCTATCATCAATTCCTCATCAGAGGAAATGAGAGTCCTAAGGGATCATGTCAATGATACACCAAAACAGACAAAAGCATCAGCTTTAACAGTAAAATGCATGCAATGCAAGTGAGGGAGGAAATGTGTGTGGGGCTTCAGCCTCCACAAGCTCGTCTCAACCTCAAGCCAGTCATGAAATAACAGTAATCATACTGAAGATAAGCAACATGCTATCAAGCAATAACCAGATAAAGGAAATGAAGTGCCATCAGGCAAACAAACACACTTGAGAAAGAATCATCTATTCTCTAATCCTAACCCTAACACAGAATCCTGATCAAATCTAAGAAAAGCCCTAAAGCAAAACCTAACCAAAAGAAAACAATCCCAGTCTTCAAGCTTCAGAACAAGCTTACCAAAGAAAGGGAGATAAGTAAGCAGACTCATAGTGTCTTCCTCAGGAAAGCACTAGGAGGTGTATACTCAGGAGTCATATCCTATGTGGCTCAACCACTGTGATCAGTTTACATTCCTCCTCAGGAGAAATTAAACTCACAAGCAGGCTCCAACATCACTGGATATTTAGGAAATCCTATCTGAACTAGTGGAATTAAGTGAATAGACCCATAGGACCTTCCTCAGGAAAGTACTAGGAGGCTTCCACTTAGGAGTTTCATCCCATGTGGCTCAACAACAAGTGATCAGTTTACATTCCTCCTCAGGAGAAATTAAACTCACAAGTTGGCTCCAACATCATTGGATACTTGAGAAATCCTAGATAAACTAATGGAACTAAGTGAATAGACTCATAGGACCTTCCTCAGGAAAGTACTAGGAGGCTTCCACTTAGGAGTTGTATCCCATGTGGCTCAACAACAGGTGATCAGTTTACATTCCTCCTCAGGAGAAATTAAACTCACAAGTTGGCTCCAACATCATTGGATACTTGAGAAATCCTAGATAAACTAATGGAACTAAGTGAATAGACTCATAGGACCTTCCTCAGGAAAGTACTAGGAGGCTTCCACTTAGGAGTTGTATCCCATGTGGCTCAACAACAGGTGATCAGTTTACATTCCTCCTCAGGAGAAATTAAACTCACAAGTTGGCTCCAACATCATTGGATACTTAAGAAAGAGGTGAGAAGAAAGAATGAAAGTCATTCATAGTGCCTTCCTCAGGAAAGTACCATGAACTTCCTTCAAACTTCAGGATCTCAAACCTCACAGACAGGGAACAAGCCAAGCTCTGGGTCTCTGGGTCTTGATCTACAATCTTCACTTCATCATGCTCTCCAACAAGGTCTTCAAGACAACACAAGCCCCACAACAAATTCCCCAAAACAAACCCCAGAGATGAACAGATAACCACAAGACAGACAAAATCAATAGGCAACTTCAGAAAATACCTAAAAATACTAAACCAAGGGGGAAAAATCTAACAATTATTCACAAGGGTCTACAACATCTATCCATAACATCCACATATGCCCCTCCCCAAAAATCAAGACAAAACTATCTAAAGAAAATGAATTCTTTACTTATGCACAATCTAAACCCTAATTAGACTATCCTAAGTTCAATTCAACTAAACTAATCAAATTTTAATCTAAAAATCTAGTAATAAATCCAGGGGATACTATGATTCATCATCTAACATTGCCAAAAAGAATGGGCAAAAAAACCTAAGGGAAAGTCCTAAAACAATTCTCACAAAATAAGGTATCAACTAAAAGAAAGAAAATACACTATATTAAAGAAAATATCACCAAAAATTCTACATTAAAAATAAAATTCCATTTTTATTTTTATATTTTTCTACACAAGATTATCTAAACATAGCAAAAAGAATGAACAAAAAAGAGTTATTTATCAATTTTATATGAATTTTTAAAGAACAAGAAAAATATTGAAAGAATAAAAAATAAAAGAAACAATTAAAGGGGAGGGGGGGGGGGGGTGGAAATAGCAAGAAACGCTAGTTGGTTTTCTAATGGGCCAAAAATAGGGGGGGTGCGGATAGGAAGCAGATAAGCCCAGGCGCGTTACTAAGTGAAACGACTGCGTTTCCATTTCAAATTTTTCCCTCCGTTTTCTCAAGCAATCTGGGCCGTTAGATGGGGAGATTTTGTCAAAGCCTGGGGACTCATCCAACGGACAACCGTCATCGTCCCAGCTCGACCTAGGGTTTTGCAGAAATTGATGCTCATGCACACAAACTCAACCATCTCGTTCTCTCTGCTCAGTGGATGAAATTCCACGATTCCAAAACGAAAAAACATCTACTAATCAAGAGGAACACAACCATACGTACCATTTTCCCTAACTCTCTCTAGATCATCCCAACAGAAGTCTACAAGGTCACGGTCCAAACAACATCCTCTGAGATCAACCATCATTAACCTTGATTCTAATGGTGTACAGTTACTCTACACGTCTCCCTAACTATTCTAAACCAAAGCTTGATACCTAAAACTAACAAACCAGTCGTTTCTTGGAGATTAAAGTTTCATGGACCTGTTATGGAACTCCATGGATTTGGCTCTAACTCTCAAAATTTCATCACCTAGTCTAGCCTAACAATTCTATACCTAAAGAATGAACTGAAACTAAATAAATTAAGAGGTATAGGGAGAAGAAAGAACCTGTCAAGTGATGATGGAAAAGGTATGAGGAGAAGGTTTCAGGCCTTGTAATTGCTTCAGGACACTCTTCCAATGGGGAGAAACTTTCTGTTTGCACTTGTGATGATGGAGAAGGTCTGCAATGGAAGGAAACCAGAGTTGCTTCAACTTGAAGAAATCTCTTCAATGGATGCTTCTCTCTCTCTCTCCCCTCTGAATTCTCTTGCCATCACCAACCTTGAACACTATGTGATACACTCTTCTTATAGTAGTGGATGGAAGTTACTAGAAACATCTAGAATCCTCTAGAAAGTTCATGAACTTCTCCTTAAAAGAGACTTTGAAAATCTCATATCCCTTGCATTAAACCTTGTATTCTATTCCAAAATGCCTTAATATGAGATATTGAGTGATAAGGAATGAAATCAACCCTTTACTTTTCCTTGTGCAAGCCTTTTCAAAGTTGCCTTCTTTTGCAAGTAACACTTTTCCAAAGGAACCTCATTTTTTAAGCTTCAAATCAAAATTCTATCTAAACCAATGTTCTCAAAATGATGTTTCCAATCAAAATGATATATTGGATGACCTATTTTGGATTTGTGGATCTTCCAAACCAATTTCCAATTTCAACTTTTCAAACTTATAAGCCATTTTTAGTTCATTTTTGACCAATCATGCAAATCCATGCTATGAGCTTTTACAACAATTCATGACATTCTTTCTAGACTAAAAATCACATTTTGAACAACTTTCATGTTTTGAGTTTTTCCATTTGAGGCTTGGAAATAGGAGATATGGCCTTTGCTTAAAATGACCTATAACTAACAAATGACCAAAATACCCCTGTCTTGTTCAAACCATAAGTTGAGTTCCACAAATCCTATCAAGGACTTATACCACTCAAATTAAAGCTAAGAAGATGCCCTTCAACATTCATGTTTACCAAGAGACCATAGGAATCATCCTACTAGGGAAAAAGTTGTCTACAAGTTGGGTGACTTTCAAGGACCCAGATTCACACACCTCAGCTGACCTGTAATTTGTCAAAACCATAACTTGAGCTCTGTAACTCCTATCAAGGACTTCCACCACTCAAATTAAATCTAAGAACATGCTCTACAACATTCATGTTGTGGGTAAGATGAGATATCAATCACATCTAGAGCTAAAACTGCCTGGAAGATAGGGATCAAACTAGGGTTTTTTCACTGACAATCCTCAGAAACCCTAACTCAAAACTTCTCAAACCCCTCAATCATGATGAGTTGGTCTAGGAATCATCTCTATAACATCTCTATGCATCATTCCATGATCTCATGGCCCTTGGATTAGGTCTCAACCTTCTCCCACTCTTTAGTTATCCTAGGGTTGACCCAGTCAAAACCCTAATTCTACCACTCATGGTTGAATCTTCAGAATTCTTGCATAATGACCTCTCTGGGATTCATGATGGCTATCAAGACATCTCATAGGCTTTCTCAAAACATCAAGTTCATTCTCAAAGTCTCAGAATCATCTGAGGGGCACCCACAACTCTCAAGTTGTGAAGCATACAACCCTGGTTTCAATCCACTTCCTCTGAGGATCTCTTGAACTTTCTGATGAAGGTATCCATTTCCAAATACTCAATGAATAAATAATTGTTGGTCAAATTTTGGGGTGCAACAGCTGCCCCTATTCAAACGGCTTGAACCTGACTGAGTGAGAAGCGAACGGCTCTCAGCCAATCGAGGTGCGAGACGATTGAATACCGATAAACCCGAAAATTCGCCAACTGCACGAGCACACGATACTCTGTGGGGGACAAATCTCCGAAAACTGGAATACTAGCTGCACGACAACTAGCTGGAGATATACTGATCTGACATCGCCGTCAGTTAACTTCTTCTGACATTGTCTTCAAACAACCAAAACACCCAACCTCACCGCTGGGGAACTAAATCTGATAGAACACCCCGCATCGCTGCTGGGAGGCCAAACCACCTGACATCACCGTCAGGAACAACCATAACTCGGGGAAACAAACATCCAACATCACCGCCGGAGAACTAACTCTGACATCGCCGTCGATCAACCAAAATACCCAACCTCACCGCTGGGGAACTAAATCTGACATCGCCGTCGGACAATCAAAATACCCAACATCACCGCTGGAGAACTAAATCTGACATCACCGTCGGACAATCGAAATACCCCGCATCACCGCTGGAGAACTAAATCTGACAGAACACCCCGCATCGCTGCTGGAGAACTAAATCTGACATCGCCGTCGGAAAATCGAAATACCCCGCATCACCGCTGGAGAACTAAATCTGACATCGCCGTCGGACAATCAAAATACCCAACATCACCGCTGGAGAACTAAATCTGACAGAACACCCCGCATCGCTGCTGGAGAACTAAATCTGACATCGCCGTCGGAAAATCGAAATACCCCGCATCACCACTGGAGAACTAAATCTGACATCGCCGTCGTACAATCAAAATACCCAACATCACCGCTGGAGAACTAAATCTGACAGAACACCCCGCATCGCTGCTGGAGAACTACATCTGACAGAACACCCCGCATCGCCGCTGGAGAAACATCTTCGACTTTAGTCAGAAGAAATATCATTCACTTGATCGCAATCAATCATCACCTCAGGATAACTGACTTGGTCTTCAGACCCACACGAATCACTCTGTTATATCTACAAACTCTGGAACCTTTGTTGCACCCTAAAATTTGCCCAACCTTATTCACTTGGTTTATGTTTCAATGTCATTAGCATTTGCATATAGAGTCATGTACATAGTCTAATCATCTGCATAGCATAAGCATAGCAAGTCATACAACAGGGGACCAATCATTATTCTCATCTCTAGAAGCCTATCAAGAGGTTATTATCCCAATTCAATCTCATTCAAGTCATCAGGAAAGAATTTGAAAGCAAAGAGTTCAGCAGATCAAGCCTTGAGTCCATCTCCTAGCTGAGGGTATCTGAGGGTCAGCAAGAGGGTTGTGAGCTGTGAGTTGAAGGCATGGAGAGTATCTAGACATCTTGAAGGACTTAGAAAGTCATTTGGAGAAGGAGACAAGTCATGAATGAGAGCACAAGAGCTATAACTGAAGGCAGTCAACTAGGGTTTCATCTGGGTCAATCCTAGGTCAACCCTAGGTCAATTGACTGATTTAAGGGGCATTCAAGTCTAGTGGAGAGATGTGGGGTTCATCATTGGATATATAAAGAAGGATATGGAGATATGCCAAGGAGAATTCAAGAGAAATCAAGGAGAAGAGGAGTTTCTAAATTAGGGTTTCTGTGTAAAATCCCCTAGTTTAGGTCAAATTTCCAAGCAAGATAAGTCAAAATGGTAGCTTCAAATGGCTTCTTGGCCAACATTAAACTTGTAGAGGATCTCAAGACCTTTAATTTGAATGGTGGAAGACATCAAGGAGATTTATAGAACTCAAGTTATGGTCCTTGCAAGTTACAGGTCATCTGAGGTATCTGAAATTTTGTCTGTGAAAGTGACTTGACTTCCAAGCTAGTTTTACCCCTCAAGGAGATTTCAAATGAATTCTTGGTCAACATAAGAATTGTTCCTCATTGTCTTAGCTTTCTAGAATGGTATAGTATGCCTTCATATGATGTGTGGAACTCAACTTATGGTCTTGGCAAGCAAAGGGTATTTTGGGCATTTGTGAATTACAGGTCATTTTAACCTATGTCCAAAACTCATACAAGGAGGCCTCAAATGGAAAAACTTACAACATCAAACTTGCTCCAAATGACATTTTGAGTCTAGAAAGAATGTCACAAATTGTTGGAAAAGCTCATAACATGAAGTTGCATGATTGGTCCAAATTTGAACTAAAATGGCTTATAATTTGAATAAAGTCAAAGTGAAAAATGGTTTGGAAGATTTATAAGTCCAAATGGAGACTTCCAATATATGATTTTGGGTCCAAAAGACATTCTAGAGACAATGGTTCAAACACTTTTTTGAGTTTAGAAGGAAAAAGAAAAGTTATTCATGGTTACTTGCATTTGAAGAAACATTTCAAAAAACAACCAATTTGGAATGCAAGGGAATGTGGCAAGATGGTTCTAGAAAGTTCATGTGAGCCCTATATATTCATGAAATCAGAATTGAGCAAGGGTTGGATTCATTTTTCACCAAAATCTCACAAATTCTCTCCATTCTTTCTCATTGCATTTTCACTCCAATTTCTCAAATTCTTCACCAATCACCATCAAAATCAATTTCATCATACTGATTCATCATCATAGATCAGAATTCAACCAAGAACAGGGTGTGATCAATCCATTTTCGAGCACCATAATCATCAACATCAAAATTGCAATTTCCATTGGTTAGCAAGATCCAAGGCCAAGAAACAAGAGGTGTTGCATACAGAAGCAAGAGCTTCACTCACTGATCAAGATCTGAGTATTGGTGGTGGTGGATTCACGAGTTTCCATAGCTGTTTTCAAGCTTTTGCATCAGGTGCGTTTTCATTCAAATTGATTAGTTCAGTTAGTTTAGCATAGATTTATTAGTTTAAATGTGATCTAGGTTGTTAGTAGAACAATTAGGAGGAGTTTGGTGCTGTTTGGTGATGATTGTTAGCAGGTTGTTAGAACTGTTAGGATGTAGAACTCGTAGGATCTTGCATGATAACCTTAGCTTGTTAGTTTAGAATGATCACCATTATGCATAGAGTAGATTAGTATAGGTTTGGTTGAGAATTATTGTGATGCATCTCAGTGTATTTTCATGGAGTCAGAACTTGTCTCGATCGGGTTTATTGATTGGCTGAGTTTTAATGCAAACAAAGACCATAGACGTATAGAGGGAGAGATTTAGAGTGTTTTTCATGTTTATATCGTGGTGTTTCATGGACTGTGGAGAGAGAACAGATTGATGGAAGTTGGTTCGTGCATGAGCATTCATGGCAGAAACCCTAGTTCTTATGGATTCAAGGTAGGAGACGAAATCGTGGCCATCCATCGTGTGTTAGACTTTGACTCAGAGCTTAGATCGTATGGCTCTCATTTAATTCTGAATTTGGAGGGAAGTGTAGAAGCCCTAAACGCACCGTTTCATTTAATGAAACGGGCGGGCCTAAGTGAGTTTTGATATCCCCACCCCCCAGTGCTGAGCCCAAGTTCCTTTTGAACGTGAATAACTTGCTGTTCTCACCCCCTGCTTCCTATTACTTTGTTTTATTAATTCTGAATGGTTCTGGGCCTAATACCAAAGTGCTACGCGCACCCCCGTTTGCTGGCCCATCCTGAATTTGAACTGGGGCGCTTGGCTATTAGTACCCCCCCCCCCCCTTTTATTTCTTTCTATTTCTTTTTTTTCAATTTCTTTTCATTGTCATTCATTTTTGAAAATTCATAATAAATAGATAAAAAATCATTTTTAATCCATTCTTTTTACATCATTTTCATTAGAATGTGTAGAAAATTCTCGTTAAATAAAATTGCATTTTTATTTTTATTTGATATTTTTTCCATATTTTCTAAATAAATGACATTTTAAATAGATTCATTTCATGCATGATTTTGTTAATTTTTGTTCTATTAGATGCTTTCATATTTTTTGTTCATTCTTTTTAGGTTGTTTAGATGAGATATTGAACTTGTAGAAACAATTTAGTTCCCATTTTTAGAAATTAATTTTAGGTGCTTAATGTAGGCTTGAACAACATGAACAAATTAGGGTTTTTAGGTGATGACTTAAGAAGTTTGATTCTTTCCCTTAGGACTTAGGGTTTGAATAGTTTAGCTGTGGGATTATAGGGGCTATGGGTAGTTATTAGATCCCCTTAGACAAAGTCAGGATTCCCCTACTGCTATTAATACTCTGTGTATATCTGATTGTCTGGTGTGGTGTGCCCTCTGGGGATTATTGCTTGCTTGCTTGGGTATTGGGATTGTCTGGGGACTTGGGAGAGCTGAAGACTTGAGGAGATGAAGACCATTGGAGATCCAGAGATTTAAGATCATTTGTCAAGAGTTGAGGAGGTTCTTGCCAGCAGCTGCTGAGAAGATCAGGGTCTAGGGGCTAGGCAGAGCTCTAGAGTAGAAAGCTTGCTTCTCAAACATAGGTGGCTTTTGTTTGCCTCTATCCTTTCTCTATGATTCAAAGTCTCTTTCAAATATCCACCTCCTTCCTTTGGAAGGATCAGTGAATATATTTGAAAGATAGAACTTTTGAGAGGAAACTTTCTGTTTAATGTTAACAGTTGATGAACCACCATTGGTAGGTAATTAACTGTCTAACATTCATTCACTTCACTCTTGTGACTGATTCCTCATCCTGGAGGTTTGAACTTGAAGAAAAGCCATGGCAGATAGAAGACTGATGATCAAAGCCCTTGCCTGAAGGCCATGAAGATGGAGATTGATGCTTGTTGAAGCCTGTAGCTGATTGGAGATTACTTGAAGATGGATGTTGATTCAGAGATGCTGAAGCTGCTTCTTTTTTGCTGTATTTCATTTGCTGATGTATTGATTGGATTTCCTGGTTGTATTGTTTGCTGGTTACCCTGCTGGGTTGAAAGTGAAGCCTGTTCACTTTTGCCTATTGTTTTCTAGGTTCGAGGTTGAGTGGGACTCCCTTGCCTCGCTTGTACTGTTGCATCCATGCATTTTACTGCTTTATTATATCTGCTATTGTTTCTGTTTCTGCCTATCCCGTAGGATCTCTGTTTCTCTCTGTGCAAGAGAGGAGCATGATAGACACTAGGTATTAACCCATGCATGATAACATTAGGTTAGTTTGATTCCCTTCGCAACCGTAGGTTAGAGTTCTGTCTCTTCTCTCTCAAAACAAACAGAAAAACACATAAAGATTTCAAACACAATAAAAGACACTTCTTCCGCAAAAGAAGGTGAACTCATCAAAGCGTCATTTCTGTCCGCCGGGACTGCTAATCAGAAAAAAAAAAACCTTTTTCAGAAGGAATAAAATCAATCAAGGACAAGCTTGTGTCGTACGTGGCCCGAACTACGTTTGCTCTGATCTTCCATGCAGTGTGGAAGTACGTAGGCATAGGATGCGATATCCTAGCGAGCAACCTTCCCCTCCTTTCCCGTAGGTAGGCGAACTACGTTGACTCTGATTTCTCGTTCCAGACGGGAATACGTAGGCATAAAGTGCGATACTTTGCCGAGTCATTTTATTTTCATTCTCTTTTCTTTTTAACCCCTGACCTTTAGAGTAGATAGAATAACAATCCATACCCGAAAACAAGCATGGATCCCGTCGAGTACGACGGACGTGAGGGGTGCTAATACCTTCCCCTTGCGTAACCGACTCCCGAACCCAGGTTTTGGTTGCGACGACCATACCTTTCCCGTGTTGTGCGAGGTTTACTCTGAGCGTTTCCTTTCCCTCCCGTGGGATAAATAACGCACGGTGACGACTCTTCTGTTCAGCCGGCGCCGATTTTCACAGTAGCGACAGCTGGCGACTCTGCTGGGGACCCAACGTCCCCTGGCCGCTAAGAACTGCGATGGTTCTTATGCATTTGGGATCCAACGTCCCTTTGAGCGAGTCAATCCTAGCGCTTGTTTTCCCGTCGAGGATTTTGTATGGAGTTATTGTATATTTCTAACCTTGTATTTTCAGCTTTGTATATTGATTATTATTGCTGTATTTGGGGTGTGACGGGTGTTCTGATATTGAGTGAGAAGCCGGACCTGGGCTTGAGTGCACCTAGAATTAGCGTAGAAAGTAGTGGGCGCGTGCCGGCTTTGCTTGCATTAGTGTCTCATGAAATCTACACTCGGACGAGGTTCTTCTGGTTGGCTTCTTTTTCTACCCTTTGGGTCGAAGGGGTTGTTGGTCAGCTGAATTGTCGACTCCGGGAACCGATCATTTGGAAGTTGGCTGAGTGAGGCCTCTTCAGGATTTGATGATGCCACTCCTTCTGGGAATCGTATCATCAACCCTGAAAGTCTGTGACGCCGACGACCGCATAGGATGCCGTACCTTGTTGCCAGTTATAGGGCCACCCACCTGTGAGGGGATTTGGGGTTATGCAGGTAACCAGACCTTCAGATACCGGTTATTTCTTGATCAGAGATCCTGGTTATTTATGGAGAGTTATGAGGTCTGTCAGAGACCATTTGGAGATGTGTTCTGAGGTCTGTCAGAGACCAGTAGGAGAGTCTTGAGGTCTGTCAGAGACCAATTGGAGATATGATTTGAGGTCTATCAGAGACCAGTTGGAGTTATGGTTTGAGGTCTGTCAGAGACCAGTATTGGAGCTTTGTGTTAGGTCTATCTGAGACCAGGGTTTGATGACTTCTGGATGGTCTATCTGAGACCTTTCTTGATTGGGTTTAGGCTATTCAGCTACAGCTTTGGTCCCTGTTGCATGTTACTTGCATTGCATTGCCTGCATATCCATTACCATTTGCATTTCACTAACGTGTGTCTGTGCTGCAGGTGCATTTGCATTTCCCTAGTTCTAGTGCCCGGACTTCTGAGTATTGATTATGGCTGGTTTGAGGAAAACAGTTGCGTATAAGCTGCCTGCACCTGATATTACTTCTTTGCTTGGTCTGATATCTCTTGCCGATGAGGAGGTTAGGAGAAGCTTCAGAATGAGCCATGGGAGATTACTGAGATTAGTCTGTAAGCCCACTGCTGATGAGATGAACGGGCTATACACCTTGATGCAGTTCTATGACCCCGCATTGAGATGCTTTACTTTTGCTGACTTCATTTTAGGACCTACCATTGAGGAGTATGTGGAGTTTACTGAGCTTCCCGTGCAGAAAAAGGTTCCCTTTATTCACTCTGCTGCTGAGCCCAAGTTGGAGGACTTAGCCAAAGCCTTACATATGGACGCTGCAGATCTGTTATTGACTTCTTGGCTTGGGGTTTCAGGTTTCTCTCTTGATTTCTTAGTTGTCAAAGCTCGAGAGTACGCCAAGAACGGTTGTTGGGTGGTTTTCAATGCTATTTTGGCTTTATGCATTTATGGAATTGTGCTGTTTCCTAACTTGCCCAACTTTGTGGATTTGGATGCTTTCTATCTGTTTGCTGCAGGCAACCCAGTGCCAACTTTGATTGGAGACTTCTATCATTCATTGCACTATAAGAACGAAAACCGAAGGGGAAAAGTTGTTTACTGCTGTACTCCTCTATTGAATATGTGGTTCAAAAGTCATCTCCCCATGAAGGGACCCTTTGCAGATAGTGCAACCTCAGCCAGTTGGTCAGAACGCCTGATGAGGCTATCTTCCGAAGACGTAGTATGGTTTGATCGAGATTTGTTGGGATCCGAGCTCATCTTCAGCTGTTCTGGGTACCCTAATGTGCCGCTGATAGGAAGAAAAGGGTGTATCAATTACAACCCCTCCCTATTCATTCGTCAGTTCGGATACGCACTGAAGAACCCGCCAAAGGAGGAGGAAGTACAGGAATCTCTGTACTTCACCGGAGACGTGAAAGGGGAATTATTAGCCAAGTTGCAACATGCCTGGACGCGTATTAACCGCAAAGGGAAACCACTGTTAGGAAAGAACGACTGTCAGGCCTATGCATCTTATAGAGTTTGGATTCAGGAGAGGGCTAGTCAGTTGTTAATGCCATTTCCAGCTGCACCCGTCATTGTTCCTCTTCCGGCAGAAGAGCCAACTACTGTTTCTAAGGGAGCCTACGAGCAAGTTGTGAGAGAAAAAGAAGCCTTGATGAAGATCAACGAAGGGTTAGAGCAAGAGTTAGCCCAGGTACGCAGTGAGAAAAACAAGGCTGTATATGCTTTCCAACAGCAGATCGAGCTAGTAAACAGACTAGGGGCTGAGTTGACTGAGGAAAAGAAAAAGCGTGAACGTCTGGGGCAAGAGTTCAGAAGCTCCCATGACATGCTTGAAGCCAAAAAGAAAGCGCTCGACGCAGCACACCGAGAGATATCTTCTTGCAATAAAACTTGGAATGCTACACTCACCAATAACAAGAAGAGGGAAGATAAGTTGAAGCAGCAAATCTCCGACCTCGAAGAGAAGTTGAAGTCTAGCATCAAGAAGTGTGAGGAAGAAGTGATGACCCGGTATAGTGTCCAGCATGCACTGAACAAGGCAATTAAATCCAGAGATGAAGCAGTGTCTCAGAAGCGAAAGTTAGAAGATTGCTTCGGAGAAGCAACATGGGAAGAAACTGCTGAGGACGTACGCCGTGTCCTTAAGAGGAGAAACCAGCTTGTCGAAGGGCTGCTTGATCGACCAAGCCATCCGGAGACCAAGAAGTTGATAGAGGAGTACCAGACTTTTGGGAGGATTTGATCATTTCATGTAGTAACTTGTATGCTTTATTTGCATAGTGCTGACCATCACCAGGATTGTTGGTTGAGGTCATGCCTTCTTTGTGTTCTCAGTGATGTTGTACCCTGGGCTTATTGATTCTCCCTGCAATATATGAGGCTTTCTATGATTCAGCTCCGATATTCCTATTGTCAACACTGTCACTGCACCGGCACCTTCGCACTAGAACTGGGGGAATGAACTTCCCTAATGCACAGACCCATCGCATTGCATTCATATTCATATTGCATTACAGGTAATCTTTGAATAGTGTCTTATTTCTCGCTTTTACCAGGTACTCAACAGGATTGCAGATCAGCATCCGCACCGCTATTCTACACGCTCCAATTGTCGAAAAATCATGGACCAAATGCAGAACGAGATGCAAGATGTGCGCGAGAAGCTCGCTCTCTTCATGCAGACCATGGAAGCTATAGCAAAAGGGCAGGAGAATTTGCAGGCCATGGTCCAGCCTCTGTTGGCCCGAAACGCTGGTCATGGTAATGAAGATCATCAGTCTGTCCGGGTTGATACTGCTCATGGAGACGGTACTCCCACGCCAGTGGCTCCGCCTGTAGTCAATATACCTGCTGCTAATGTCAACAACGCTACCGCTGCTGTGAACGGTAACGTCGGAGTGGGGAATGAGACTGCTGTCCATAATGTTGGGCTGGGTGATGTCAATGTGGGAGATAATCAAGGAGGCAATGGCTTTGTCAATACTGGATTCGGATTCAACGATCAGGGATTCGATAACACTGGCAAGTATGGCTTTAATGCTCAAGGCTTTGGGCAAGATGGTTATGGTATGGTCAATCAGGGTTACGGAGGCTTTGGAAACGGAAACGGTACTGGATTTATGGCTTTTGGTCCTGCTGGAGGTGTTCAAGGGTACGGCAACAGAGGCCGAGGTCCGGGGATGAACCAGATCAGAGCTGGACGTAATAATGGATATGACGGGTTTGGAGCTGGAAATGGTATGTGGCAAGAAGATCAGCAGGAGGACGCCTTCTCCGGAGGAGGTTTCGAAGGGCCGATGGATGATTCCCAAAAGATTAGAATGCTGGAAGAGCAGATGAAGGGAGTCTTAAACCAGAGTGCTGTGGGTTTAGACATGGCAACAATGGGCTTGGTACCTGGCTTGAGGGTGCCAATTAAATTCAAAGCTCCTGCGTTCAACAAGTACAAAGGAGACACATGTCCGAAAGTGCATGTACGAGCTTATTACAGAAAGATGTCTGCATACTCCACTGATGAAAGAATGCTAATGCATTTCTTTCAGGATAGTCTGTCGGGTCCTTCCCTAGAGTGGTACATGGGGTTGGAGCCAACTGATATCAAGACATGGAAGCAATTGGCGGAGGCGTTTGTAGCCCATTACAAGTATAACAGCGACTTGGCACCCAATCGGGTCCAGCTGGCCGGGCTGTCACAAAAGAAGGGGGAGAGTTTTAAAGAGTACGCGCAAAGGTGGCGCGATATGGCTGCCAGGGTCCGTCCTCCGGTGGAAGATAAGGAAATGAATGACATGTTTGTCGGCACATTCACAGGGCTGTTTCATGATATGCTGTTTCATACGTCTCTGGCCAGTTTTTCAGACCTGATTCTGATGGGGGAAAAGATTGAACGTAACATTAAGCAAGGAAAGTTCCAAGTCGAGGAATCAACTGCATCTGGCAGTAATAGGAAAGCTTATGGTGGGCGCCGTCAGGGCGAAGCTAGCGCAGTATTTGGAGGCCGAGGCCGAGGCCGAGGCAGGGGACGAGGTCAATATCGTCAGCCGCAGCAGGTGTCGAGTGTTACTATTCCCTATCAGCAACAACCACTCCAGCAACAACAACCGGTTCAGCAACAGCCAATGCCACAGCAGCAGCAGCCTCAGCATGGGGCACAACAAGCTCAACGAAGATTCCAGGGCAGTAAACCGAGAAGAGTGTTTGAGAAGCCTCCCTCAACATATGCCGATTTATTGCAGACATTGTTGGGATTGAATCTGGTAGAGAAAAGAACTCTGGCACCAATAACGGGAGCTCCCCCGTTCGGTTACGATGCAAACAGACACTGCGAGTTTCATTCTGGGGCTCCAGGTCACGATATAGAAGGTTGCCATGCTTTTAAGCATGTTGTGCAGGATCTTTTGGACAACAAGACTATCAATTTCGGAACGGCAGGTCCGAATATAGTCCAGAAACCTATGCCTAATCATGGGGCAAACGCCGTTCTGACTGAGGAAGGTCTGAATCTTATTATGAATGTTGAAGATTTAAAGACGCCGCTGAGCGAGATAAAGAGCCGACTGTTACAAGGAGGTGTTTACCCAGGATGTAACGAGTATTGCTTAGATTGTTGGACCCTAGCTGGGGGGTGTGAGGATTTGAAGAAAGGCATTCAGGCTTTAATTGATGAAGGCATATTGCAGTTTGATCGAGCGGCAACTGACGAGCCTGCAGGGGCAGTAGTGGATAATCGGAGTGATGTGGCCACGGTAACGATTCCTCGGAAGACGATCACTATTGCAGCACCGGCTCAGCGACCACCGATCACCATAACTAAAGCCGGGCCAATCCCGTACGAGAACACGAAAGCCGTCCCATGGTCATATGGGTTAGAGGTGTATTGTGATGGGATAAAGATTGATGTCAACAAGCAGCCAGCGGAGATTGTGGATAATGTTGTTGGTTCAGGAGGCATGACGAGAAGTGGCAGGATCTTTATATCTCCTGAAGTGGAGGCTGAAAGACTAGCGAAAGGAAAAGGGAAAGTGGTTGAAAATGTTCCGGTACAGGCAAGTGAAAAAGAAGCAGCATCGAAGGATGTAGAAGAGTTCATGCGCTTAATTCGAAAGAGTGATTATAAGATTGTGGAGCATCTGCAGCAGACACCGTCCAAAATATCTATCCTATCATTGCTGTTGTGTTCGGAAGCTCACAGAAATGCTTTGCTGAAAGTCTTGGACACTTCCTTTGTACCCCAAGATGTCTCTGTAAATCAGCTAGAAGGAGTATTGGCACATGTGAATGCAGGCCACAGCTTGGGCTTTACCGATTTTGACTTGACTCCGAAAGGAAGAGATCATAATATGGCATTACACGTATCTGTTGAGTGTAGGGGATCAGTAATGTCGCACGTATTGGTTGACACCGGGTCATCTCTGAATGTGTTACCCAAGAAGGCGATGATGAAGCTGGATGTTCGAGGGATTTTGTGTACACCCAGTGATTTGGTAGTTAGAGCATTTGACGGCACGCGGAGAACAGTCTTCGGATCAATCACTTTGCCTCTGCAAGTGGGGCCGGAAGTGTTTGCAACGGAGTTTTATATCATGGATATACAGCCTGCGTACAGCTGCTTGCTTGGAAGACCCTGGATTCATGGGGCAGGGGCCGTCACGTCTACCCTGCATCAGAAGTTAAAATATATGGTCGGAGACAGCGTAGTCACCGTGTGCGGAGAAGAAGACATCCTGGTCAGCCATCTATCGTCATTTAAATATGTGGAAGTCGACGGAGAGATCCACGAGACGCCCTGCCAGGCATTCGAGGGTTTGCGCATCAAGGACAAGGGTCCCGGGCCGAGCAAAGTGCCAGAGATAGCTGTCTCGTCGTATAAGGAAGCTCAAGCTCTAGTAGAAGCAGGAGAAGCCAAGGGCTGGGGCAAAGTGCTGGACATTCCTGTGAAGATGGACCGGTTCGGGCTGGGGTACCAACCGTCGTCATCAACTCCTTCCGTGGGGGCCCCCCGTTTCAGAAAGCCAATTATCATCTCTGCCAGTGGAGTATGTCATGAAACTGTCAATGCTGCTTCAGAGTCTGATGAAGGAGACAGCGACTGTGATATGGATGCCTGGATTCAGCCAAGCACGCCAGGACAAGGACTGTGCAACTGGTCTATTCAGGAGCTTGTTCCTGTGACTTTTAAACAGTAATGCTTTGCTTTGTTAATTGTTGAATAATCTGATGCCTTGCCCGGGGCATCAGGATTTGCTTAGGGCTGTGTTGTTATAAACATTGCGTGTTAATCATTAAATAAATGGCGTTTCTTCATGTGCAAATACCGTAATCCCTGTCTTTCTTGTTTTATATTTTTCAATAAAATGGCAACGTGGTTATTCGCTTTATACGCATTTTGAAGCACTTAACCATTCCTTTTGCAGGATAACATTTTCAGATGACATCCTTGAACCACCTATGACTCGTCCCGACTTTGAGCACCCAGTGTTTCAGGCTGAAGAAGAGGTTGTCGAAGATAGCGACGTTCCTGGAGAACTGTCTTGGTTAGTGAAGCAAGAGGAAAGAGCCATTCTGCCTCACGACGAGGTCATCGAAATTATCAATTTGGGGTCGGAAGGGGTTGAGAAGAATATTCGTATCGGAGCCGCACTACAGAGTGATATCAAGCGAAGACTGGTTGAAATGCTCCGAGAGTATAATGATGTATTCGCTTGGTCATATGAAGATATGCCGGGGCTCGATACAGATATGGTTGTGCATCGCCTGCCATTGAAAGAAGATTGCCCGCCAGTCAAACAAAAACTTCGCAGAACTCGACCAGATATGGCAATGAAGATCAAATAGGAAGTTCAGAAACAGTGGGACGCTGGTTTCCTGGCTGTGACGAAGTATCCTTCATGGGTTGCCAACATCGTACCAGTGCCAAAGAAAGATGGCAAGGTTCGAATGTGCGTGGATTATCGAGATTTGAATAAAGCAAGCCCAAAAGACGATTTTCCACTTCCTCACATTGACGTGTTAGTTGATAATACTGCCCAGTACTCCGTATTCTCCTTCATGGATGGCTTTTCAGGCTATAATCAGATCAAAATGGCGCCAGAGGATATGGAGAAGACTACTTTCATAACGCCTTGGGGAACATTTTGTTACAAAGTGATGCCCTTCGGTTTGAAAAATGCTGGGGCAACATATCAGCGTGCGATGACGACTCTTTTCCATGACATGATGCATAAAGAGATCGAAGTTTATGTTGACGATATGATTGCCAAATCCCAGACGGAGGAAGAGCATCTGGTGAATCTGCTGAAGTTGTTTAAAAGACTTAGGAAGTTCAGGCTGAGGCTGAACCCTAATAAATGCACCTTCGGGGTGAGATCGGGTAAACTGCTGGGGTTTATCGTAAGCGAAAGAGGAATAGAGGTCGATCCTGCTAAAATAAAAGCGATTCAAGAAATGCCGACGCCTAAAACAGAGAAAGAGGTGCGCGGGTTTTTAGGGAGGTTGAACTACATTGCCCGGTTCATATCTCACCTAACGGCCACGTGCGAACCATTATTCAAGCTGTTGAAGAAAGATCAAGCTGTAACGTGGAACGAAAATTGTCAAAAGGCGTTCGATAAAATAAAGAAGTATCTGCAGGAGCCTCCTATTTTGATACCCCCAGTGGCAGGTAGACCCTTGATAATGTATTTGACGGTTCTTGAGGGAAGCATGGGTTGTGTTCTCGGTCAACACGACGAGACGGGGAGAAAAGAGCATGCGATCTATTACCTGAGTAAGAAATTTACAGACTGTGAATCTCGATACTCAATGCTGGAGAAAACTTGTTGCGCGCTAGCCTGGGCCGCCAAGCGTTTGAGGCAGTACATGCTGAATCATACAACCATGCTCATCTCGAAGATGGATCCTATCAAATATGTATTCGAAAAGCAGGCGTTGTCAGGTAGAATTGCCCGTTGGCAGATGGTCTTGACTGAATATGACATTCAATACGTCTCGCAAAAGGCTATAAAGGGGAGTGTGCTGTCTGAGTATCTGGCGGAGCAGCCTATTGAAGAGTACCAATCGATGAGATTTGATTTTCCTGACGAGGATATCATGTACTTAAAGATGAAGGATTGCGAAGAGTCGTTGCCAGACGAGGGGCCAGAGTTAGGTTCCAAATGGAAGATGATATTTGACGGAGCCGTGAATGCTTATGGTAGCGGAATAGGGGCAATCATCACAACGCCACACGGGTCGCATATCCCGTTTACTGCCCGATTGACCTTCGCCGTTACTAACAATGAGGCCGAATACGAAGCTTGTATAATGGGGCTTGAAGAAGCCATTGATTTGCGAATCAAACATTTAGACGTATACGGAGACTCAGCTCTGGTAGTGAATCAGATCAAAGGGGAATGGGAGACACGGCAGCCTAATTTGATACATTACATGAATTATGCAAGGAGATTGTTGCCTTTCTTTGACAAAGTTGAATTGCATCACGTACCGCGGGCAGAAAATCAAATGGCTGACGCCCTTGCCACTTTGTCTTCCATGTACAAGGTCAACTTCTGGAACGAAGCTCCCCAAATCACTATCTCTCGGTTAGACAGGCCAGCTTATGTATTTGCTATTGATGAAGCATCTGATGACAAACCGTGGTATTTTGATATCCTTAATTTCCTGAAGAATAAAGAGTATCCGGCTGGGGCATCCAGTCAAGATCAGAAGACTCTCAGGAGATTAGCGGGTAATTTCTACTTGAATCCGGATGGCGTCTTATACAGAAGAAACCACGATTTGGTGTTGTTGCGTTGTGTAGACGAGAAAGAGGCAAAGCTTCTCATGGAGGAAATTCACGAAGGTACCTTTGGTACGCATGCTGGTGGGCATGCTATGACGAGAAAACTGCTGCGGGCAGGTTACTTTTGGCTGACGATGGAAACTGATTGTTTCAAGTTCGCGAGGAAGTGCCACAAGTGCCAAATCTATGCTGACAAGATACACGTGCCTCCGAGTCCTTTAAATGTGATGTCATCTCCATGGCCATTCTCGATGTGGGGAATCGATATGATTGGAAAGATCGAGCCGACGGCTTCTAACGGGCATCGGTTCATCCTAGTAGCAATCGATTATTTCACCAAGTGGGTGGAAGCGGCGTCTTACGCGAATGTAACGAAGCAAGTGGTGGCCAGGTTCATCAAGAGAGATATCATTTGCCGATATGGGATTCCCGAGCGGATAATCACGGATAATGGTTCAAATCTGAACAACAAAATGATGAAGGAGCTCTGTCAGAATTTCAAAATCGAACATCACAACTCCTCTCCCTACCGACCCAAGATGAATGGCGCTGTTGAGGCGGCCAACAAGAATATCAAGAAAATCGTTCAGAAAATGGTGGTGACCTATAAGGATTGGCATGAAATGCTACCTTTCGCTTTGCACGGTTATTGTACGACGGTACGCATATCAACCGGGGCAACTCCGTTCTCGTTGGTATACGGAATGGAAGCGGTATTACCATTGGAAGTTGAGATCCCTTCTCTGAGGGTATTGCGAGACGTTCAGCTGGACGAGGCAGAATGGGTAACGAATAGATTGAATCAATTGAGTTTGATGGATGAGAAGAGGCTAGCTTCTCTAGCATACGGTCGTTTGTACCAGAGCCGAATGAAGAAAGCGTACGACAAGAAGATACAGCCGCGAAGCTTTCAGACGGGCGACCTTGTGCTGAAAAGGATTCTCCCGCCGCAAGCAGATCACAGGGGCAAGTGGACCCCCAACTACGAAGGGCCATACGTTGTCAGAAAAGTCTTTTCAGGAGGAGCTTTATTGTTGTCCACCATGGACGGAGAAGACTTTGCGTCACCTGTGAATTCGGACGCAGTTAAAAAATACTTTGCTTAAAATAGACCCGCTGGACAGAAAAAGAGAGTCCAGGCAAAAATGGGGCATCCTGGCGAACCAAAAAACAGAATGAAAGGTTCGGGCAAAAGTTAGGGATAAAATTGAAAAAAATGTACACCCGCGAAGTTGAAAACCTACACTGGGCGACTTCGGCAAAAAAGGGTATCCCGGTGAACTGAAAACCCGTAAAGGGCGGTTCACGCAAAAGTTAGGGATTTGAAAAGCAAATGACTGCGGTCCGAATTCAATGAGCATCAATGCGGGAGAATATATTTGAGGAGTCAGTTATCGGGTACAATCTCTTCAGAAGTGAGGATACCGGGAAAAGCATTAGAGTCGGATGAGTCATAGGAGGATCATCTCGTGGTGTTCATCTGCATCCCGTTGCCGACATGTGTACAAAATTTAACTTGTCAAAATAATCATGCTTCTTGTGCATACTTGCATACTTGTATATTTGCTTTGCGTAACTTCCTCTTTTCAGGAGTTACATCCCGTGTACAAAAACTCCGCCCATTCAGGGGCCCAATCAATAAAAATATGTTATTCAGTACTTGATGCCGGTTCTTTACTGTTTTGTGCATGATAAAACGCCTAAGTTTAGTGAAGCTAGCATGAGTATAACATCACTGGCCCTTGCCAACAATCATTAAAGCTTTGAATTAACTGAGTGTAACGTCACTAACCTGAATTGATTTGATTGCATAGGCTTGTCGTGTCTTGTTTGTGTTGTTGCAGGTTTCATAACCATACGAGGAAGATGATCAAAAGATTGCGATAACGAAAGACTTAATCCCCACGCAGGTCATGCAGGTTCTTCCTGAAGAAGGATAGAATTCCCCAGCTAGCCGTAGCTTGCCCAAAGGGGGCAGAAAAGTTATTCGTCCTCAATAGAGTTTGGCGATTCCAAGATCGTAAGGCTGTATTTAGACAGGTTCATCTTTCCCCGCAGGGTCATGCACTCTCCCCCAGTGGAGTCAGTTAATTTTCCCCAAGAGAATCATCCCATCCCCAGCGGAATTCTCTTTGCAAGTGTTTTCATTCCTTCCAGTGGAACTCGAAGATCAAGACTCTCCAAAGCAGAGTTGATGGTGGGTCCTGTCATTTATTTTGTCAGAGATACTGTGTAATATCAGTTCACGTTCCAGCAGAAATCCGATCGTACTATGCACATCTGGTATTCCCCAGCAAGGTTATTTTCCCCAGCAGGGGGTTACCTCAACAGGGTGTTTGGTTTGAGTTCCCAATTTCCCAGCAGGGTTGACGTCACCCTTCCAGCATTTATTTGGCTGAAATAATTTTGTAGCATCTGGCTATCCCCGGCGGAGTCGGCATTATCTTTAGCATTCATTTTGCTGAAGCAGTTTCTGTACTTTAGCAGTTCAGGTAGAGAGAGTTCTTGCTCAAATGAACTACCAAACAGTCAAGATCTCGGCATGGGGCATCCAATGTCAGTTTCGGCTGTATTCCCCACAGAGTTATCAGGATAAGTGTCTCTTTATTCCCAAGCAGAATTAGTTGTCATCAGGGGTTCCATGAATCAGAATTTCAGAGGCCACCGCCGGTTATCAGAGCAGGCGTCCGATAGTTGGTTTCCAGACATCCTCAGTAGAGTCCGCTTCAAGGTCGCTGTCACGTTGGTGCTGAGGAGTTTGTGGGTGTGGATCGTTGGAGAACTAAGTCCTGACGCGGACAATTTATTCCTATATTGACGGGATTTCTTTAGAAGTGGGCGTCCTAACGTGGACAGGTTTATTTCCCCGGATTGGTGAGGTGTGTTAGTCCTAACGTGGGCAGATTCGAGTTCTCGAAATTAGTGGAATGGGAGGTCATGACGTTGACAAAAGTGATTACTCTTTGTGTTGGTGCCCTGACGTGGACAGATCAGACTAGCGTGTGAGTCCTTGCGTGGACAAGTCTTATTTCCTCAGCGGGTCGAAGACGCCTGTGTCCTGACGGGGACAAATCAAGACGAGATCAGTGTCCTGACGTGGACAAATCAAAGAAATTATTATTCCTAACGTGGAGAAGTGGGTCCTAACGTGGACGATGTAGTCCTTACGCGGACATATCAAAAGAGATGATTCCTTACATGGAAAAAGATAGTTTCCTTACGTGGAAATGACAGCATTCCTGACGCGGAAAGAGTGGAGTCCTTACATGGACAGATTAAGATGGCATTCCTTACGTGGAAAAATGTAGTCCTGACGCGGACAAATCGGAAAGAAGTTGGTATTCCTTACGCGGAAAGATTAGAGTCCTTACGTGGACATATCAAGAGCATCCCTCACGTGGAAGAAAAATGGTTTCCTTACGTGGAAAGACGAGTTTATTCCTTACGTGGAAGGATTGAGTCCTCACGCGGACATATCAAGATTGATTCCTGACGTGGAAAGAAATGGATTATTCCTGACGTGGAAGAGTTTAGTCCTGACGCGGACAGATCAAAGAAGTTATTCCTAATGTGGAAGAAAAAGATTTAGTCCTTACGTGAAAAAATTGGGTTCCTTACGTGGACAGATTCAAGGAAAATTGATTCCTGACGTGGAAGAATGATGTACTCCTTACGTGGAAAGTTGAGTCCTGACGTGGACAGGTTCAGAACCAAAGTGGGATTCCTTACGTGGAAAGATTGGAGTCCTGACGCGGACGTGTCAAGTGGTATTGGAGTCCTTACGTGGACAGATTGGTATAGTTCTCCTTACGCGGAAAGAAGATTGCTTCCTGACGTGGAAAGATGAAAGGGTTAGTCCTGGCGTGGACAGATACAGAAGAGATGACTCCTAACGTGGACGATGTTATTCCTTACAGGGACAGGTGTTACTCCTAACGTGGAAGAATTTTATTCCTGACGTGGACGATTCAGTTTATGGAAATGCAGACGAATTATCCCCAGCGGAGTTGCCGGGATTTTTCTAGGTTAACAGCAAGTGGAGTCCTAACGTGGACAGGTTTTAGTTGAGATTTCTCCGTATTGATGACGGACAGAGTCCTAACGTGGACAAGCAAGCAATCTGTTATGACAGAATCCTCTTCAGAACGATGAAGGCAATCCCCAGCACGGTCACACGAGATCAGTGGGTTGCCGTAACAGTTAAATTCAGCTGATGAATGTCGTTCCCCAAGCAGGAGCGCAATTTCGTTTTGCGGTTGGCAAATTTCTGGTTTCACTAGTATTCAACCGTCTCGTACCGCGAATGTCTGAAGGCTCCGGGCTCTTCACCCAATCGGGTCCAAGCCGCTTGAATAGGGGCAGCTGTTGCACCCTAAAATTTGCCCAACCTTATTCACTTGGTTTATGTTTCAATGTCATTAGCATTTGCATATAGAGTCATGTACATAGTCTAATCATCTGCATAGCATAAGCATAGCAAGTCATACAACAGGGGACCAATCATTATTATCATCTCTAGAAGCCTATCAAGAGGTTATTATCCCAATTCAATCTCATTCAAGTCATCAGGAAAGAATTTGAAAGCAAAGAGTTCAGCAGATCAAGCCTTGAGTCCATCTCCTAGCTGAGGGTATCTGAGGGTCAGCAAGAGGGTTGTGAGCTGTGAGTTGAAGGCATGGAGAGTATCTAGACATCTTGAAGGACTTAGAAAGTCATTTGGAGAAGGAGACAAGTCATGAATGAGAGCACAAGAGCTATAACTGAAGGCAGTCAACTAGGGTTTCATCTGGGTCAATCCTAGGTCAACCCTAGGTCAATTGACTGATTTAAGGGGCATTCAAGTCTAGTGGAGAGATGTGGGGTTCATCATTGGATATATAAAGAAGGATATGGAGATATGCCAAGGAGAATTCAAGAGAAATCAAGGAGAAGAGGAGTTTCTAAATTAGGGTTTCTGTGTAAAATCCCCTAGTTTAGGTCAAATTTCCAAGCAAGATAAGTCAAAATGCTAGCTTCAAATGGCTTCTTGGCCAACATGAAACTTGTAGAGGATCTCAAGACCTTTAATGTGAGTGGTGGAAGACATCAAGGAGATTTATAGAACTCAAGTTATGGTCCTTGCAAGTTACAGGTCATCTGAGGTATCTGAAATTTTGTCTGTGAAAGTGACTTGACTTCCAAGCTAGTTTTACCCCTCAAGGAGATTTCAAATGAATTCTTGGTCAACATAAGAATTGTTCCTCATTGTCTTAGCTTTCTAGAATGGTATAGTATGCCTTCATATGATGTGTGGAACTCAACTTATGGTCTTGGCAAGCAAAGGGTATTTTGGGCATTTGTGAATTACAGGTCATTTTAACCTATGTCCAAAACTCATACAAGGAGGCCTCAAATGGAAAAACTTACAACATAAAACTTGCTCCAAATGACATTTTGAGTCTAGAAAGAATGTCACAAATTGTTGGAAAAGCTCATAACATGAAGTTGCATGATTGGTCCAAATTTGAACTAAAATGGCTTATAATTTGAATAAAGTCAAAGTGAAAAATGGTTTGGGAGATTTATAAGTCCAAATGGAGACTTCCAATATATGATTTTGGGTCCAAAAGACATTCTAGAGACAATGGTTCAAACACTTTTTTGAGTTTAGAAGGAAAAAGAAAAGTTATTCATGGTTACTTGCATTTGAAGAAACATTTCAAAAAACAACCAATTTGGAATGCAAGGGAATGTGGCAAGATGGTTCTAGAAAGTTCATGTGAGCCCTATATATTCATGAAATCAGAATTGAGCAAGGGTTGGATTCATTTTTCACCAAAATCTCACAAATTCTCTCCATTCTTTCTCATTGCATTTTCACTCCAATTTCTCAAATTCTTCACCAATCACCATCAAAATCAATTTCATCATACTGATTCATCATCATAGATCAGAATTCAACCAAGAACAGGGTGTGATCAATCCATTTTCGAGCACCATAATCATCAACATCAAAATTGCAATTTCCATTGGTTAGCAAGATCCAAGGCCAAGAAACAAGAGGTGTTGCATACAGAAGCAAGAGCTTCACTCACTGATCAAGATCTGAGTATTGGTGGTGGTGGATTCACGAGTTTCCATAGCTGTTTTCAAGCTTTTGCATCAGGTGCGTTTTCATTCAAATTGATTAGTTCAGTTAGTTTAGCATAGATTTATTAGTTTAAATGTGATCTAGGTTGTTAGTAGAACAATTAGGAGGAGTTTGGTGCTGTTTGGTGATGATTGTTAGCAGGTTGTTAGAACTGTTAGGATGTAGAACTCGTAGGATCTTGCATGATAACCTTAGCTTGTTAGTTTAGAATGATCACCATTATGCATAGAGTAGATTAGTATAGGTTTGGTTGAGAATTATTGTGATGCATCTCAGTGTATTTTCATGGAGTCAGAACTTGTCTCGATCGGGTTTATTGATTGGCTGAGTTTTAATGCAAACAAAGACCATAGACGTATAGAGGGAGAGATTTAGAGTGTTTTTCATGTTTATATCGTGGTGTTTCATGGACTGTGGAGAGAGAACAGATTGATGGAAGTTGGTTCGTGCATGAGCATTCATGGCAGAAACCCTAGTTCTTATGGATTCAAGGTAGGAGACGAAATCGTGGCCATCCATCGTGTGTTAGACTTTGACTCAGAGCTTAGATCGTATGGCTCTCATTTAATTCTGAATTTGGAGGGAAGTGTAGAAGCCCTAAACGCACCGTTTCATTTAATGAAACGGGCGGGCCTAAGTGAGTTTTGATATCCCCACCCCCCAGTGCTGAGCCCAAGTTCCTTTTGAACGTGAATAACTTGCTGTTCTCACCCCCTGCTTCCTATTACTTTGTTTTATTAATTCTGAATGGTTCTGGGCCTAATACCAAAGTGCTACGCGCACCCCCGTTTGCTGGCCCATCCTGAATTTGAACTGGGGCGCTTGGCTATTAGTACCCCCCCCCTTTTATTTCTTTCTATTTCTTTTTTTTCAATTTCTTTTCATTGTCATTCATTTTTGAAAATTCATAATAAATAGATAAAAAATCATTTTTAATCCATTCTTTTTACATCATTTTCATTAGAATGTGTAGAAAATTGTCATTAAATAAAATTGCATTTTTATTTTTATTTGATATTTTCTAAATAAATGACATTTTAAATAGATTCATTTCATGCATGATTTTGTTAATTTTTGTTCTATTAGATGCTTTCATATTTTTTGTTCATTCTTTTTAGGTTGTTTAGATGAGATATTGAACTTGTAGAAACAATTTAGTTCCCATTTTTAGAAATTAATTTTAGGTGCTTAATGTAGGCTTGAACAACATGAACAAATTAGGGTTTTTAGGTGATGACTTAAGAAGTTTGATTCTTTCCCTTAGGACTTAGGGTTTGAATAGTTTAGCTGTGGGATTATAGGGGCTATGGGTAGTTATTAGATCCCCTTAGACAAAGTCAGGATTCCCCTACTGCTATTAATACTCTGTGTATATCTGATTGTCTGGTGTGGTGTGCCCTCTGGGGATTATTGCTTGCTTGCTTGGGTATTGGGATTGTCTGGGGACTTGGGAGAGCTGAAGACTTGAGGAGATGAAGACCATTGGAGATCCAGAGATTTAAGATCATTTGTCAAGAGTTGAGGAGGTTCTTGCCAGCAGCTGCTGAGAAGATCAGGGTCTAGGGGCTAGGCAGAGCTCTAGAGTAGAAAGCTTGCTTCTCAAACATAGGTGGCTTTTGTTTGCCTCTATCCTTTCTCTATGATTCAAAGTCTCTTTCAAATATCCACCTCCTTCCTTTGGAAGGATCAGTGAATATATTTGAAAGATAGAACTTTTGAGAGGAAACTTTCTGTTTAATGTTAACAGTTGATGAACCACCATTGGTAGGTAATTAACTGTCTAACATTCATTCACTTCACTCTTGTGACTGATTCCTCATCCTGGAGGTTTGAACTTGAAGAAAAGCCATGGCAGATAGAAGACTGATGATCAAAGCCCTTGCCTGAAGGCCATGAAGATGGAGATTGATGCTTGTTGAAGCCTGTAGCTGATTGGAGATTACTTGAAGATGGATGTTGATTCAGAGATGCTGAAGCTGCTTCTTTTTTGCTGTATTTCATTTGCTGATGTATTGATTGGATTTCCTGGTTGTATTGTTTGCTGGTTACCCTGCTGGGTTGAAAGTGAAGCCTGTTCACTTTTGCCTATTGTTTTCTAGGTTCGAGGTTGAGTGGGACTCCCTTGCCTCGCTTGTACTGTTGCATCCATGCATTTTACTGCTTTATTATATCTGCTATTGTTTCTGTTTCTGCCTATCCCGTAGGATCTCTGTTTCTCTCTGTGCAAGAGAGGAGCATGATAGACACTAGGTCTTAACCCATGCATGATAACATTAGGTTAGTTTGATTCCCTTCGCAACCGTAGGTTAGAGTTCTGTCTCTTCTCTCTCAAAACAAACAGAAAAACACATAAAGATTTCAAACACAATAAAAGACACTTCTTCCGCAAAAGAAGGTGAACTCATCAAAGCGTCATTTCTGTCCGCCGGGACTGCTAATCAGAAAAAAAAAAAACCTTTTTCAGAAGGAATAAAATCAATCAAGGACAAGCTTGTGTCGTACGTGGCCCGAACTACGTTTGCTCTGATCTTCCATGCAGTGTGGAAGTACGTAGGCATAGGATGCGATATCCTAGCGAGCAACCTTCCCCTCCTTTCCCGTAGGTAGGCGAACTACGTTGACTCTGATTTCTCGTTCCAGACGGGAATACGTAGGCATAAAGTGCGATACTTTGCCGAGTCATTTTATTTTCATTCTCTTTTCTTTTTAACCCCTGACCTTTAGAGTAGATAGAATAACAATCCATACCCGAAAACAAGCGTGGATCCCGTCGAGTACGACGGACGTGAGGGGTGCTAATACCTTCCCCTTGCGTAACCGACTCCCGAACCCAGGTTTTGGTTGCGACGACCATACCTTTCCCGTGTTGTGCGAGGTTTACTCTGAGCGTTTCCTTTCCCTCCCGTGGGATAAATAACGCACGGTGGCGACTCTTCTGTTCAGCCGGCGCCGATTTTCGCAGTAGCGACAACCTTGTCTTCAGCCACCCGTTGATTCATCAACACAGAAATCTGAACTCACAGGAACCTTCTGATATCGCCTTCAGGCGCTTACGAAATCCATCTTCAGATTAGACATCATTGTTGGAGCAGACATATCACGCTGCTGAGGACTTCAAGAATCATCTTGAACAAACAGGTCCGTCGGGCATCTTCAAGAATCGTCCTGAACTGATAACCTTTCTGGAGCAAACATTCTGTTGGGTATTCCAGGAATCTTCCTGGGCAACTCTTGCTGGGGACGCTATTGGGGAGCTCAAGTATCACCCTAGGCAAACAACTCGGGAACCTGCGCTGAGGTATTAAGAATCACCTTAAGCAAACGGCCCTACTGAGGAGTTCAAGGGTCGTTTTGAACTGAAAACTTCGCTGGGGATCTCAAAAATCATCTTGAGCGAGCGACCGTGGGGATTACACCGGGGTCTTTAAGAATCATCTCAAAAGCGACCTTGCTGGGGAGAATATCAAGAATCGTCCTGAGCAACCGGTCTTTTGGTCGCACACCTGGAAGACAAGAATGATAATGACCTAGATCATGCTTATGGTGCATATGCTTCTGCGCCATGCCCCACACAGTGGGAATGATATGCGTTTATGCTAAATGCCATGCAATCATGCACAATGCTATGCAACGTTAAATGCTATGCAGTGTTAAATGCTATGCAGCCATGCACAATGATGCGATCCCGTCCGCAAAATAAATGCTGGGGGGGGGGGAAATTCTCCCGTCGAGGAGGAAGAACTGCTCAGATAGAGGAATCATCCTGCTGAGGAGAACGGGGACACGCCAATATCAATCGGACTCCGCCTGGGGAACTGATCTTCCGCGGACTGCTGCAAGGAAAACAACTTCAGCTGATTTCTGCAGGGGAACGAAGCTCTACGAGCACTTGGACCTGCTGATATCAATCGCGAGAATGAACTGCGCGGCCGTCTCGGCTACTCTTCTGGGGATGACCACTCTGTGGGGAACCAACTTCAGCTGCTCAACACTCCACTGGGGAAAAACCAATCATGATCTGATCAACTTCCAAGGATTCGGATCTCTTGGACATCTGCAAACTCGGCTGAGGAAGGAGAAATCATTCTGCTTCGATGGAGAGAGTGCGATTCTGGGGAAACACAACACTAGCTGCCCCACGCTCTGCTGGGGAAAATCGACCATGATCTGATCAACTTCCAAGGATTCTGCTTTTTTGCAGACTCAGCCGGGGAGGGAAATCATTCTACTTCACTGGAGAGTGCGACCCTGGTGCGAAATTTCAATTTCGCCGGGGAAGAAAGGATCATCTGCCTTCGGGGGAGAGTACAACTCTGCAGGGGAATACAACATCAGCCGTTCCAATACTCTATTGGGGAAGAGGGAATCGTCCAACTTCAGGAGAGAATACGGATCTGGTGGGGAATCTCAATTCCGCTGGAGACCTTAGTCTGGCACCATCAGTTACTGCATCCTTCAGCATATGCACAGCCTCCTGCGAAACCTGCACTTGTGACCCGGTGCGGGGGAGACACCTGCTTCGGTGACTTTACTGGGGAAAACACGAGCTTCGGCACCCGAACACTTCTCTGAAATCTGCACTTGTGACCCAGTGCTGGGGGAAGACGACGTCATTCTTCGGTGCTTGATTCAGCTGATGAGGTGACGCTCCCTCAGGATGCGCCTGCTTGGGGAAGAGAATCATCTCTGCGTGGGGAGACATATCAATGCTCACTATTTGCGTTCAGATTCTGCGGAGGAGAGACTACTGAACTCTGCTGGGGAAGGAGGACTCATCCTGCTTCGGGGATACGCACGGCACATCTTCTGGCAAGTGCTACACCTGCAACAACACAAACAAACAGACAGGATACCCTCCTCAAAGGGGCCTATCCAGGTTATTATCTCGTGACAATATTCAGTTAATTAATTGTTTCAACAATCAATGGGCCTAGGCCCGCAGGTTTATGTATGCGCATTTTATCAAAAAAACATCGGCGTTTTCATTCGCAAACAAAAACAGACAAATGCTAAACAGGCAAGCGGAATTGCTGAATAATGTGCATTTTATTGATGATGAACCCCTGAATGGGCAAAAAAATGTTTTACAACAGAGGCAAGCTCCTGGAATGAGGAAGCCGCGCAAAAAGAAAACATAAATATACATCAGTATATACAAATGTCGGCAATCGAGGCGTGGACGAACACCATGAGTTGATCCCTCTAAGACCCACTCGACTTCGATACTTCTCCGATGCTTCAGCTTCGGAAGAGATTGATTCAGATAAACGGCCCTCAGGTCCTCCAAACCACTAAACAATGAAAGTCCACACGCGGAACACAGTCATTTGCTTATTCAAATCCCTAACTTTTGCGTGAACCGCCCTTTACGGGTTTTCAGTTCACCGGGATACCCTTTTTTGCCGAAACCGCCCAGTGTAGGTTTTCGACTTCGCGGGTGTACATTTTTTCAATATATCCCTAATTTTTGCCCGAACCTTTTATTCTGTTTTTGGTTCGCCGGGATGCCCCTTTTTTGCCTGGACTCTTTCCTTTTTTGTCCAGCGGGTCTCTTTCAAGCAAAGTATTTTTTAACTGCGTCCGCGTTCACCGGGGATGCAAAATCTTCACCATCCATCGTGGATAACAACAAAGCTCCTCCTGAGAAAACCTTGCTGACGACATACGGCCCTTCGTAATTCGGAGTCCACTTGCCCCGGTGATCGGAGTGTGGCGGAAGAATCTTCTTCAGGACGAGATCACCCGTCTGAAAGCTTCGAGGACGCACCTTCTTATCATAAGCTTTCTTCATTCGGATTTGGTACAGGCGACCAAATGCAATCGATGCTAACCTCTTCTCGTCCATCAGGCTGAGTTGGTTCAAGCGATTCATAATCCATTCTGCCTCGTCGAGTTTCACATCAACCAAAACTCGTAAAGAGGGAATCTCCACTTCTAACGGCAGGACAACTTCCATACCGTACACCAAGGAGAAAGGAGTTGCCCCTGTCGACGTACGCACCGTAGTACGATAACCGTGCAAGGCAAACGGCAGCATCTCGTGCTAATCTTTGTACGTCACAACCATCTTCTGAACAATCCTCTTGATGTTCTTGTTGGCCGCTTCAACAGCGCCATTCATCTTTGGCCGGTAAGGAGATGAGTTATGGTGTTCGATCTTGAAGCTCTGGCACAGCTCCTTCATCATCTTGTTATTCAAATTCGAACCATTATCAGTAATGATCCGCTCGGGAATTCCATAGCGACAGATGATGTCCCTCTTTATGAATTTAGCTACCACCTGCTTGGTCACGTTAGCGTACGAGGCTGCCTCCACCCATTTGGTGAAGTAGTCGATAGCTACCAGAATAAAACGATGACCATTAGATATAGTGGGCTCGATCTTGCCTATCATGTCGATGCCCCACATGGAGAACGGCCAAGGGGAGGACATGACATTCAACGGGCACGGCGGCACATGAACTTTATCAGCATAAATCTGGCATTTGTGACATTTCTTCGAGAATCTGAAGCAATCCGACTCCATAGTCAGCCAGTAATATCCTGCTCTCAGGATCTTTCTCGTCATGGCATGCCCGCCGGCGTGCGTACCAAATGTGCCCTCATGGACTTCTTCCATGAGCATATCTGCCTCTTTTTCATCTACACATCTGAGTAGCACGAGATCGTGGTTTCTCTTATACAGCACTCCATCAGGATTGAGATAAAAGTTTCCAGATAGCCTCCTCATAGTCTTCTTATCCTGGGTTGACGCACCCGCAGGATACTCCTTGGTCATAAGGAAGGTCTGGATGTCGTGGAACCATGGCTTGCCGTCAGTGGCATCATTGATTGCGAACACAAACGCTGGTCTATCAAGACGCAAAAGTACAATTCTGGGAGCCTCATTCCAATAATTGACCTTGTACATTGAAGCCAACGTGGCTAAAGCATCAGCCATCTGATTTTCAGCCTGGGGTACATGATAAAGTTCTACTCGGTCGAAGAACGGAAGTAGCCTCCTGGCGTAATTCATGTACGACACTAGATTCGCTTGACGAGTTTCCCACTCTCCTTTAATCTGATTGATTACAAGCGCTGAGTCACCATATATGTCTAGATTCTTGATTCTCAAATCAATTGCCTCTTCTAGACCCATAATACATGCTTCATACTCGGCTTCATTGTTGGTAACTGGAAACGTCAGTCTCGCAGTAAAAGGGATGTGGGATCCGTGAGGAGTCGTGATGATAGCCCCGATACCACTTCCATAGGAATTAACCGCTCCGTCGAATATTAACTTCCACTGAGACTTCCTATCTGGCCCCTCATCGGGCAATGGCTCATCGCAATCCTTCGCTTTGAGAAACATAATATCCTCGTCAGGGAATTCGAACTTCATCGGCTGATAGTCTTCGATTGGCTGTTCGGCAAGGTAATCAGACAATACGCTTCCCTTAATGGCTTTCTGAGAGACGTACTGAATATCATATTCTGTTAACACCATCTGCCACCTGGCAATCCTGCCCGAAAGAGCCTGCTTCTCGAAGACGTATTTGATCGGATCCATCTTCAAAATTAGCATAGTGGTGTGGTTGAGCATATATTGTCGTAGACGTTTGGCAGCCCAAGCTAATGCACAACACGTCTTCTCCAGCATCGAGTATCGAGATTCACACTCAGTGAACTTTTTACTCAGATAATAAATGGCATGCTCTTTTCTGCCCGTCTCGTCGTGCTGACCGAGAACACACCCCATACTATTCTCCAGAACCGTCAGGTACATGATTAATGGCCGTCCAGCCACTGGGGGTATCAAGATTGGAGGTTCTTGAAGATACTGCTTTATCTTATCGAATGCCTTCTGGCAATCCTCATTCCAAGTAATCGCCTGATTTTTCTTTAAAAGCTTGAACATCGGTTCACAGGTGGCCGTGAGCTGAGAGATAAACCTTGCAATGTAGTTTATTCGGCCCAGGAAACCACGAACTTCTTTCTCTGTTTTCAGCGCAGGCATTTCTTGGATAGCTTTTATTTTCGCAGGATCAACTTCAATACCTCGTTCACTAACGATGAACCCCAATAACTTTCCGGACCGCACTCCGAAAGTGCACTTGTTAGGATTCAGCCTCAGCCTGAACTTCCTAAGCCTTTCAAACAGCTTCAATAGGTTGACCAGATGCTCTTCCTCCGTTTGGGACTTTGCAATCATGTCATCAACATAGACCTCGATCTCATGATGAATCATATCATGAAACAAAGTTACCATTGCTCGCTGGTAAGTGGCCCCTGCGTTCTTCAGACCGAAGGGCATTACCTTGTAGCAGAATGTGCCCCAGGGGGTAATGAACGTCGTTTTCTCCATGTCCTCCGGTGCCATCTTAATCTGATTGTAACCGGAGAAGCCATCCATGAACGAAAACACGGAAAACTGGGCTGTATTGTCGACCAACACATCGATATGAGGCAACGGGAAATCATCCTTAGGGCTCGCCCTATTCAAATCCCGATAATCGACGCACATGCGTACCTTACCGTCCTTCTTCGGTATAGGCACTATGTTGGCGACCCACGGAGGGTAAGTGGTAACGGCTAGAAATCCTGCGTCCAACTGCTTCTGGACTTCTTCCTTGATTTTTACAGCCATGTCTGGTCTCGTCCTCCTGAGCTTCTGCTTGACTGGAGGGCAATCTTCTCGCAACGGCAAGCGATGAACCACGATATCAGTGTCAAGTCCGGGCATATCTTCATATGACCAAGCAAAGACGTCACTATACTCTCGAAGCATCTCGACTAGTCTATGCTTGACATCATTCTGCAGCGCAGCCCCTACTCTGACATTCCTGATAAGCTCCTCAGAACCCAGATTTATGATCTCAATATCCTCCTCGTGAGGCAGAATAACCTTCTCCTCTTGTCTCAACAAGCGGGCCAACTCTTCCAGAAGGTCTTCGTCTTCATCAATCTCATCCTCGGCTTGATAGATCGGGCAATCAAAGTCGTAGTGAGCCGTAGAGTGTCCAGAGTCGATGTCGTCTGTTACGTGGATCCTGCAATAACAAGGGTTAAGTTTAAAGCAAGAATATGCAGGTTAGCACAAACCTCGTTGCCATTTTGCTGTTTTTCGAAATAAACATAAAACAGGAATAACAGAGAACACAATATTTGATTACGAAGGAAACGCCTTTTATTTATTAACAAAATGCACACACATAATCCAACAAGGCCCTGACAGTAAAACCACTATGCCCCGGGCAGGACATAGGGTTGTACAAAGATTGTAAAAAGCAAATCATTACTCTTCACTTGTCAGCTTGATAATCTCCTTGATGGTCCAGTTGTGGAGGCGCTCGCCTGGCTTGCTCGGTTGAATCCAGGCGTCAAGATCGCAATCACTGTCCCCACTGTCCTCCGACGTAGCGTTGATACTCTCGAAAATTACTCCCCACTTGGTGAATAGGATAGGCCCTTTCCCACGAGACGAGCTGCCAGAAGAAGATGAAGCCTCAGCTCCAGGAGAATATCCCAATCCAAACTTATCCTGCTTGATTGGTATATCCAAGACGTGCCCCCAGCCTGGGGTGGAACCGGCTTCGACAACGGCCCGAGCTTCCTTAAACGAGGAGAGGTTCAGCTCCTGCTTCTCTGCGACGACGGGAGCTACCTCCTTCACCTTGACGGTTTCAAATGCTTGGCAAAGAGTCTCATGGATCTCGCCATCCATTTCGACGTATTTAAAGGACGATAGGTGGCTCACCATGATGTCCTCTTCACCGCAGACTGTCACTATGCTGCCCCCAACAGCATATTTAAGCTTCTGATGCAGCGTAGACGTCACGACACCAGCAGAATGAATCCATGGCCGACCTAAGAGGCAACTATAGGCGGGCATGATATCCATGATATAGAAAACCGTATTAAACGTCTCTGGACCCACTTGAATTGGCAGGGTCAACTCTCCGAAGACGTGGCGCTTGGTTCCGTCAAAGGCTTTCACGACCAGATCACTGGGCGTGCACAGCAGTCCACGGGTATCCAACTTCATCAGTGCCTTTTTCGGAAGCACGTTAAGCGAGGAACCCGTATCCACTAGGACATGTGACATAATCGTGCCTCTGCACTCTATTAAGACGTGCAAGGCGCTATTGTGATCTCTTCCCTTAGGAGTCAGCTCTAGATCTGTAAATCCCAGCCCATTACCAGCATTAACATGGGCTACTACCTCCTCGTGTTGATTTACTGATATCTCCTGCGGCACGTATGCAGCATTCAATACCTTCAGTAATGCGTTGCGGTGCGCTTCAGAACACAGCAACAGGTTAAGAATCGAGATCTTTGACGGAGTCTGATGAAGATGATCTACAATTTTGTAGTCACTCTTCTTGATCAGTCGCATGAACTCTTCAGCATCTTTAACCAGCAAGTCTTTCTCTGCCCCTGCAGGGACCTCCTCAACAGCTTTACCTTTACCCTTATCCACAGCGTCAGCCCGGACCACTTTCTCTGCTGCAACCTCTGCTGGCGCAAACACTCTTCCGCTTCTAGTGATACCACTGACCTCGGTAAGATTCTGCACAGTCGATCCGAACGGCTCAAGCTCTATCTTCTGACCATTACAATAAACTTCGGCGCCATAATGCCATGGAACAGCATTGGTGCTCTCGAATGGGATTGGTCCGGCCCTGGTGATGGTGATAGTAGGCGGACGGGGCGCAGAAATAGTAATAGGGTGACGAGGAATAGTAATGGTAGCAACTTCGTCTGCCTGTTTCAGCATGACTTCCCCTGATGCACTCTCAACGCTCCGGCTGAATAGCAAAATACCCTCGGACATCAGACTTTGGATACCTTCGATCAGCTGCTCACACCCATCAGGAAGTGTAGCACATGCCATACATAATTCTCCACATCCAGGAAAGAAGCCCTTCTTCAGCAACTTAGCCTTGACAAAACTCAACGGCGTCTTCAAATCTTTGACATCGGTCAGCAAGTCTGAACTCTCCTTAGTGATAAGAGCATTCACTCCGCCCCCCTTATGATGAGGCATTGGATTTTTGGTGACGTTGGGCACGTTGTCAGAAAAGTTGATAACCTTGGCGTCCACCAAGTCCTGGACTTTGTGCTTAAAAGCTTTACAATTCTCAATCGTATGGTCAGGTGCCCCAGTGTGGAATTCACAAGTAGCATTGGCATCATACCCCGGTGGTGGTGCCCCTGTTAAGGGAGCCATTGTCCTCTTTTGCACTAACTGGAGCTGAAGCAACGTTTGCAGAAGCTGTGCATACGACATAGGTGGAGTTTCAAGATGACGGCTTGCCAGGGGAGCCCGATTCTGATATCTTTTATACCCCTGATTATTCTGCTGCTGGGGCTGCTGCTGCGGCTGCGGGGGAACAGCTGGGATGTTTATGCTAGCAATCTGAGGCTGAGGGCCCTTACCCTTTCTCCGAGCATTAGTGACAACACTGGCATCTCCCTCTCGACGCTTGCCAGTATAGGGTTTCTTGCTACCTCCTCCAGCTGAGGATGATTCGCCCTGAATTTTTCCGATCTTTATACCGTTCTCAACATGCTCGCCCAGAGTGATGAGAGCCGAGAATGTTCCAGACATGCCACTGACCAGCTTTTCATAATAGATTCCAGGAAGGGTAGCCACGAACATTTGCACCAACTCACGCTCAACCATCGGTGGTTGAACCCGAGCAGCCAATTCACGCCACCGCTGGGCGTACTCTTTGAAGCTTTCATTGTTCCGCTGTGAGAGATTCTGAAGCTGAACTCGGTTGGGAGCCAAGTCGCTATTATATTGATAGTGGAGAACAAACGCTTCTGCAAGATCTTTCCAGGTGCGCACAGTAGCGGGCTCCAAACCCATATACCATTCGAGCGATGGACCAGAAAGACTATCCTGAAAGAAGTGCATCAGCAGCTTCTCATCGTCAGAATAGGCGGACATCTTTCTATAATAAGATCGGAGGTGGACCCGGGGACAAGTAGTACCCTTATACTTCTCAAAGGTAGGCACCTTGAACTTGTGAGGTACTTTAAAGTCAGCAATCAACCCGAGGTTGGACATGTCAATGCCCAATGTGTTCTGATTTTCTATGTTTCTCATCTTGTCTTCCAGCGCCTTGAACCTGAGTCGAGCCTCAGCATTCAACTCTGCTTCTACACCTTTCTGAGAGAATATGTCATCCTGATGGTCCTCCAGCCACGGCTGAGGCACCACCAGATTTCCTGCTCCAACATTGCCGTTGACCGGCCCTATGTTAACATTGGCTCCCAAGCTACCATTGCCGACACCTGCCGCATTGAGTCCGAGATTAGTCATAAGATTGCCGTTGGCACTGCCGTTGCCCCCGGCAGCAGGAACAACGTTCTGTGGAGTATCCCCTGGAGGAGGAGTGGGCACGGCCCCTCCATGAAGTATGCCATTACTGTCAACCCTGGAGATGAGAGGTTGAACCAAAGTACGAAGCTGGTCTTGCCCATTCGCAACTACTTGCATCAGCTCCATAAAACGATCCATCCGTTCACGAAGCTCTTGAACATCTGAGTGTACCTGGTCCATTATCCTTGTCTGATTAGCGCGAGTTGAGTAGCGGTGGATGAGTCTTTGATCAATCCTGGAGATCGAAAGCAGCTCGGAACCTGTACCTGAAAAACCTGTCAACATCAAAGGTTAGGAAAAGCAGCAGAATGTATGTCATGCAAAATGCTTTATGCAGATGTATGCGTGTGTCTGCGTGCTTGAGAGATTTCCCCCGATCCTAGCGCCTTAGTACCAGTGCTGATAATAATAAGGAGAGGAATCTGGGCCCAATCATGGAAACAATAATCTTACATATAGTTTCGGCAATAGTCAGATTCGACACATCAAGGGCCGAGAACTCGTACGCATCAGTCTTCCTGAGTGAGGCTGCAGTAACACAGTAAGAGGCGAGAGACCCTGGATCGGGGAAACGGTACCTGTCACAGACACACGCCAATGGAATGCGAATGATTATGCAAACTAATGCAAAATGCAGGCATGCAACAATATATCCAGGTGGTTGCTGTGGAGATTCGGAGTCAACAGTCACTGACGAGAAGGAAACCCCGGTGTAAACCCACTGATCTGATCTGCTGAGAATAACCATCTGATAGGATCGAGATCAAAATTCTGCCCTAACAGGAACAAGTGCCTGATAATAAAGACCCCGGATGCAAGATCAAGTAACATCTGTTGATGAAGTCTTCACACCCCAAATCAAAAATCTGCCCTGTCGAGAACAAACACACAGCTGCTGATGAGATCTTCAGACCCCACTCAAAATCTGCCCTATCAAGAACAAATAACAACCGCCGATGAGATCTTCAGACCCCATTCAAAATATGCTCTGTCCGGAACAAACCTCTGGTGATAATACTCTGATCAAAACCTGCTCTATCAAGAACAGACAAACACCCGATGATGAGATCCTCTGATCAAACCCTTGCTCTATCCAGAACATATCTGCAACTGAGAACCCAACATAACTGATTCACTGTCAAGAAAACCAGGTAGTCTGGAGGTATAAGTTTCCTGCAATATCCCGACCCCACTCACAGGTATGGACCTAATCCACGGACAAAGGTACGGCATCCTATGCGGTCGTCAGCGTCACAGACTTTCATGAGTGACGATACGATTCCCAGAAGGAGTGGCATCATCAAGTCATGAAGAGGCCTCACTTAGCTGACTTCCAAATGATCGGTCCCCAGAGTCGACAATCCTCACGTCTGGACTCCCCTCAGATCCTCAGGACCGGAAAGGAGCACCTCTGCAAGAATCTCGTCTGAGCGCAGATTTTCGTAGGGAACTGTGCCTGCTCAGCAGACAGGTTCGTCTACTACTTCTCCGCAACTATATCTAGGTGTGTACTCAAAGCCCAGGTCCGGCTTTTCACTCACAGTAACATCCCTCTCCCACAGCAGCACAGATAATCATATCAAACTGGAAATAAAATGCGGGAAGTAAAAATGCGATAAATAAACGCAACCCAACAAGCAAACACACAAACGATAGGATTGACTCTCATAGGGAACCGGAGAACCAGAGAGTTTGGGTTCGGTCCCCAGCAGAGTCGCCAGCTGTCGCTTGCGCGAAAATAAGGTGCCGACATGACAGAAGAGTCGCCACCTTTCGTTATTTATCCCTTAGAGCGGGAAAGGAAACGATCAGAAAAACCTGACGAATAAGGGTAAGACAAGGTCATCGCAACCATTGTCTGGGTTCGGGAGTCGGTTACGCAAGGGGAAGGTATTAGCACCCCTCACGTCCGTCGTACTCGACGGGATCCTCGCTTGTTTGTTTACTTGGACGGGTTGGTTATAATCTATCTACCTATCAAGGCTGGCTGAAAAAGAAAAGAAAAATGACTCGGCAAAGCGTCGCGCTTTATGCCTACGTATTCTCATCAGAGAATGAGAAATCAGAGTCAACGTAGTTCGGCCTACGAAGGATTATGGGTGAAGGTTGCTCGCTAGGACGTCGCATCCTATGCCTACGTACTTTCATCTGGTATGAAAGATCAGAGCAAACGTAGTTCGGCTAACTACGGGTTATCTCCTAAAAGAAGTGTTTTTTATTGTTTGCGATCTCAACCGCACTAGAGACTATGACCTGAGAGGGAATGCATCCTTTCTCAGATAGCTTAAGGCTCGTAACGTACGAAAGAAATCATTCATGATTACCGTATCTTAAACTGCTTTGAGATGAGAAGAGAGCAGGCCCAACTAGGAGGGAGACTATCAAGTCCTACTGTTATCATGCCATGGATTCATCCTATGGTTGAGGTTTGAACAGGGAACTCCTAGATGTTGTCATGCATAGGTTTCAACCTAAAAGCCTATCATCAAATCCTCATCAGAGGAAATGAGAGTCCTAAGGGATCATGTCAATGATACACCAAAACAGACAAAAGCATCAGCTTTAACAGTAAAATGCATGCAATGCAAGTGAGGGAGGAAATGTGTGTGGGGCTTCAGCCTCCACAAGCTCGTCTCAACCTCAAGCCAGTCATGAAATAACAGTAATCATACTGAAGATAAGCAACATGCTATCAAGCAATAACCAGATAAAGGAAATGAAGTGCCATCAGGCAAACAAACACACTTGAGAAAGAATCATCTATTCTCTAATCCTAACCCTAACACAGAATCCTGATCAAATCTAAGAAAAGCCCTAAAGCAAAACCTAACCAAAAGAAAACAATCCCAGTCTTCAAGCTTCAGAACAAGCTTACCAAAGAAAGGGAGCTAAGTAAGCAGACTCATAGTGTCTTCCTCAGGAAAGCACTAGGAGGTGTATACTCAGGAGTCATATCCTATGTGGCTCAACCACTGTGATCAGTTTACATTCCTCCTCAGGAGAAATTAAACTCACAAGCAGGCTCCAACATCACTGGATATTTAGGAAATCCTATCTGAACTAGTGGAACTAAGTGAATAGACCCATAGGACCTTCCTCAGGAAAGTACTAGGAGGCTTCCACTTAGGAGTTGCATCCCATGTGGCTCAACAACAAGTGATCAGTTTACATTCCTCCTCAGGAGAAATTAAACTCACAAGTTGGCTCCAACATCATTGGATACTTGAGAAATCCTAGATAAACTAATGGAACTAAGTGAATAGACTCATAGGACCTTCCTCAGGAAAGTACTAGGAGGCTTCCACTTAGGAGTTGTATCCCATGTGGCTCAACAACAGGTGATCAGTTTACATTCCTCCTCAGGAGAAATTAAACTCACAAGTTGGCTCCAACATCATTGGATACTTGAGAAATCCTAGATAAACTAATGGAACTAAGTGAATAGACTCATAGGACCTTCCTCAGGAAAGTACTAGGAGGCTTCCACTTAGGAGTTGTATCCCATGTGGCTCAACAACAGGTGATCAGTTTATATTCCTCCTCAGGAGAAATTAAACTCACAAGTTGGCTCCAACATCATTGGATACTTAAGAAAGAGGTGAGAAGAAAGAATGAAAGTCATTCATAGTGCCTTCCTCAGGAAAGTACCATGAACTTCCTTCAAACTTCAGGATCTCAAACCTCACAGACAGGGAACAAGCTAAGCTCTGGGTCTCTGGGTCTTGATCTACAATCTTCACTTCATCATGCTCTCCAACAAGGTCTTCAAGACAACACAAGCCCCACAACAAATTCCCCAAAACAAACCCCAAAGATGAACAGATAACCACAAGATAGACAAAATCAATAGGCAACTTCAGAAAATACCTAAAAATACTAAACCAAGGGGGAAAAATCTAACAATTATTCACAAGGGTCTACGACATCTATCCATAACATCCACATATGCCCCTCCCCAAAAATCAAGACAAAACTATCTAAAGAAAATGAATTCTTTACTTATGCACAATCTAAACCCTAATTAGACTATCCTAAGTTCAATTCAACTAAACTAATCAAATTTTAATCTAAAAATCTAGTAATAAATCCAGGGGATACTATGATTCATCATCTAACATTGCCAAAAAGAATGGGCAAAAAAACCTAAGGGAAAGTCCTAAAACAATTCTCACAAAATAAGGTATCAACTAAAAGAAAGAAAATACACTATATTAAAGAAAATATCACCAAAAATTCTACATTAAAAATAAAATTCCATTTTTATTTTTATATTTTTCTACACAAGATTATCTAAACATAGCAAAAAGAATGAACAAAAAGGAGTTATTTATCAATTTTATATGAATTTTTAAAGAACAAGAAAAATATTGAAAGAATAAAAAATAAAAGAAACAATTAAAGGGGAGGGGGGTGGAAATAGCAAGAAGCGCTAGTTGGTTTTCTAATGGGCCAGAAATAGGGGGGGTGCGGATAGGAAGCAGATAAGCCCAGGCGCGTTACTAAGTGAAACGACTGCGTTTCCATTTCAAATTTTTCCCTCCGTTTTCTCAAGCAATCTGGGCCGTTAGATGGGGAGATTTTGTCAAAGCCTGGGGACTCATCCAACGGACAACCGTCATCGTCCCAGCTCGACCTAGGGTTTTGCAGAAATTGATGCTCATGCACACAAACTCAACCATCTCGTTCTCTCTGCTCAGTGGATGAAATTCCACGATTCCAAAACGAAAAAACATCTACTAATCAAGAGGAACACAGCCATACGTACCATTTTCCCTAACTCTCTCTAGATCATCCCAACAGAAGTCTACAAGGTCACGGTCCAAACAACATCCTCTGAGAACAACCATCATTAACCTTGATTCTAATGGTGTACAGTTACTCTACACGTCTCCCTAACTATTCTAAACCAAAGCTTGATACCTAAAACTAACAAACCAGTCGTTTCTTGGAGATTAAAGTTTCATGGACCTGTTATGGAACTCCATGGATTTGGCTCTAACTCTCAAAATTTCATCACCTAGTCTAGCCTAACAATTCTATACCTAAAGAATGAACTGAAACTAAATAAATTAAGAGGTATAGGGAGAAGAAAGAACCTGTCAAGTGATGATGGAGAAGGTATGAGGAGAAGGTTTCAGGCCTTGTAATTGCTTCAGGACACTCTTCCAATGGGGAGAAACTTTCTGTTTGCACTTGTGATGATGGAGAAGGTCTGCAATGGAAGGAAACCAGAGTTGCTTCAACTTGAAGAAATCTCTTCAATGGATGCTTCTCTCTCTCTCTCCCCTCTGAATTCTCTTGCCATCACCAACCTTGAACACTATGTGATACACTCTTCTTATAGTAGTGGATGGAAGTTACTAGAAACATCTAGAATCCTCTAGAAAGTTCATGAACTTCTCCTTAAAAGAGACTTTGAAAATCTCATATCCTTTGCATTAAACCTTGTATTCTATGCCAAAATGCCTTAATATGAGATATTGAGTGATAAGGAATGAAATCAACCCTTTACTTTTCCTTGTGCAAGCCTTTTCAAAGTTGCCTTCTTTTGCAAGTAACACTTTTCCAAAGGAACCTCATTTTTTAAGCTTCAAATCAAAATTCTATCTAAACCAATGTTCTCAAAATGATTTTTCCAATCAAAATGATATATTGGATGACCTATTTTGGATTTGTGGATCTTCCAAACCAATTTCCAATTTCAACTTTTCAAACTTATAAGCCATTTTTAGTTCATTTTTGACCAATCATGCAAATCCATGCTATGAGCTTTTCCAACAATTAATGACCTTCTTTCTAGACTAAAAATCACATTTTGAACAACTTTCATGTTTTGAGTTTTTCCATTTGAGGCTTGGAAATAGGAGATATGGCCTTTGCTTAAAATGACCTATAACTGACAAATGACCAAAATACCCCTGTCTTGTTCAAACCATAAGTTGAGTTCCACAAATCCTATCAAGGACTTCTACCACTCAAATTAAAGCTAAGAAGATGCCCTTCAACATTCATGTTGACCAAGAGACCATAGGAATCATCCTACTAGGGAAAACGTTGTCTACAAGTTGGGTGACTTTCAAGGACCCAGATTCACACACCTCAGCTGACCTGTAATTTGTCAAAACCATAACTTGAGCTCTGTAACTCCTATCAAGGACTTCCACCACTCAAATTAAAGCTAAGAACATGCTCTACAACATTCATGTTGTGGGTAAGATGAGATATCAATCACATCTAGAGCTAAAACTGCCTGGAAGATAGGGATCAAACTAGGGTTTTTTCATTGACAATCCTCAGAAACCCTAACTCAAAACTTCTCAAACCCCTCAATCATGATGAGTTGGTCTAGGAATCATCTCTATAACATCTCTATGCATCATTCCATGATCTCATGGCCCTTGGATTAGGTATCAACCTTCTCCCACTCTTTAGTTATCCTAGGGTTGACCCAGTCAAAACCCTAATTCTACCACTCATGGTTGAATCTTCAGAATTCTTGCATAATGACCTCTCTGGGCTTTATGATGGCTATCAAGACATCTCATAGGCTTTCTCAAAACATCAAGTTCATTCTCAAAGTCTCAGAATCATCTGAGGGGCACCCACAACTCTCAAGTTGTGAAGCATACAACCCTGGTTTCAATCCACTTCCTCTGAGGATCTCTTGAACTTTCTGATGAAGGTATCCATTTCCAAATACTCAATGAATAAATAATTGTTGGTCAAATTTTGGGGTGCAACAGCTGCCCCTATTCAAACGGCTTGAACCTGACTGGGTGAGAAGCGAACGACTCTCAGCCAATCGAGGTGCGAGACGATTGAATACCGGTAAACCCGAAAATTCGCCAACTGCACGAGCACACGATACTCTGCGGGGGACAAATCTCCGAAAACTGGAATACTAGCTGCACGACAACTAGCTGGAGATATACTGATCTGACATCGCCGTCAGTTAACTTCTTTTGACATTGTCTTCAAACAACCAAAACACCCAACCTCACCGCTGGGGAACTAAATCTGACAGAACACCCCGCATCGCTGCTGGGAGGCCAAACCACCTGACATCACCGTCAGGAACAACCATAACTCGGGGAAACAAACATCCAACATCACCGCCGGAGAACTAACTCTGACATCGCCGTCGATCAACCAAAATACCCAACCTCACCGCTGGGGAACTAAATCTTACATCGCCGTCGGACAATCAAAATACCCAACATCACTGCTGGAGAACTAAATCTGACATCGCCGTCGGACAATCGAAATACCCCGCATCACCGCTGGAGAACTAAATCTGACAGAACACCCCGCATCGCTGCTGGAGAACTAAATCTGACATCGCCGTCGGAAAATCGAAATACCCCGCATCACCGCTGGAGAACTAAATCTGACATCGCCGTCGGACAATCAAAATACCCAACATCACCGCTGGAGAACTAAATCTGACAGAACACCCCGCATCGCTGCTGGAGAACTAAATCTGACATCGCCGTCGGAAAATCGAAATACCCCGCATCACCACTGGAGAACTAAATCTGACATCACCTTAGCAACATATGTTTTCTTGCATCGCATCATAGCATCATAGCATGTGTCTTCATTTGCATTCGCATCATAGCATCATATGTTTTCTTGCATCGCATGTGTCTTCTGTTTTCTCATGTTCGGTTCTCTCGCCTTCCAGTTTCGTCACCCTGAGTCCTCGGCACCAGTACAATACTAGAGCTCAAACTCGGAAAAGAATGGAGGATCAGACAAAGGAGATTGATCGCCTTAGCAACGAACTTGAAGACCTGCGAGGGGGTATGGGGCGTATGATGGAATTGTTACATGTCATGAACGCTAAGATGGATACCCAGCCCACTGTTGTTTCTGAGATTACCGGCGTTACTGTGGACCCTCCACCAAATGTGACCGTAGCAAAGGACCCACCTTATGGTCTTGCTCCAGGTTTTGTGCCTCCTCAAGCCACTGTTCCGATTAATCAGCCTGTTCAGCAAGCTGTGCCTTTATTTTCCGAAGTTTCTAGGGGGGCTCCTATCTTTGCACCACCTGTTGTGCACACCCGTGTGCAACCGTATTTCAACGAGACCATCTTTGATAATCTTGATGAGAATGTTGAAGGTTATGAGAAACATGACAAGCTTCGTGAGGAAGTAGATACTATCGTCTAGAGATTGAGAAAAGTAGAGGGCGATCAAATTTTTGGGACTGCTGCAAGGGACGTTTGTTTGGTCTCAGGTTTGGTTATTCCCCCGAAGTTCAAGACTCCGAACTTCGATCGCTATGAAGGTGCCACTTGTCCTAAGAGTCATCTGATCATGTACTATCGCAAAATGGCTGCCCATGTTGAGAATGATAAATTGATGATTCATTGCTTCCAAGACAGTTTGAAGGGTGCTTCTTCCAAGTGGTACTTAACTTTGGACCAATCTCGCATTAAAAACTTCCAGGATTTATCTGACGCTTTCATCAAACACTACAAGTACAATATGGATCTGGCTCCTGACAGAAGACAGTTGTTGAGTATGTCACAAAAGAATTCTGAGTCATTCGAAGAGTACGCTCAAAGGTGGAGAGAGATTGCTTCGCAAGTAGAACCTCCTTTGACCGAGAAAGAGTTAGCTGATTGGTTTGTCGACACGGTTCGTCCAGAATTTTACGAAAGAATGGTGGGTAGTGTGACTTCAAATTTCTCTGACATCGTTGCCGTGGGTGTCAAGATTGAATTGGGTATGAAAAGCGGTAAAATGGCAAATACTCATGGTGTTTCAAAGGATCAGCCGAAAAAACCTTCGTACAGCTCTCAGAAGAAGAAAGAAGGTGAGACTAATGCTATATCCTCTGGTAGACGAAGAGACCAATTTTATCAATATCCGCAAGGTTATGCTCAACCTCAAGGGTATCCGATTCAATATGCTCAACAACCCTATGTGGCAGCTGTTGCACCTTCTTTCAATCAACAGGTTCCTATGTATCAACCTATGCAACAACCTCCTGTTTATCCGCCTCCTAACTATCAACAGGCGCCCAACGCTCCTGCCCATCAACAGCCAAGGAATCCAGCTCCTCGCCAGAATGTACCGAACAAGAGACATTATAAACCTTGCCCGCCGATTCCAATGACTTTCACCGAGTTGTATCCTTCATTAGTCAAGCAAGGTCTAATCACTACTCGAGCTTTGGGTCCTCCTCCTAACCCGCTGCCCGCCAATTACAACGCCGCTGCTTATTGTTTATTTCATGAGGGTGCGCCTGGTCATGATCTAGAGAATTGTTATGCTCTCAAAAATCTTGTCAGGGATTTATTGGAAAAGAAGATTTTGTCATTTGAAGATCCTCAACCGAATGTTAAGAAGAACCCTTTTCCTAACCATGAGAGTGTTAATGCCATTAGTGCTGATCCTGAGGAAGGTTATGTCCTTGATGTTGTTCAGATTAAGACTCCTCTTAAGATATTCCATTCGAAACTGTTTGAAGTCGGTCTAGTAGATACTTCCCACGTTGCATGCGCAAGTTGTGATGACAGTATTAAGGGTTGTGTGTTGGTTCAGAACGATGTTCAGAGGTTGATTAATGATGGTATTTTACAAGTGACAAGCCAAGCCAAGAAGGATGAAGTCGCTGTGGTTGAGCCTGTCTTCCATCAGCCTGAATCAAAGGGTAAGGTACCAGTGTTTAATCTGTCAGGGGCAAGTTCTGCCAATCCCATGTTCGATATACCAAAGTCGTCTATCCCTGAGACGAATCAGCTTAAGCCTATAATTATTCGAAAACCAAGTCCGTTTCCTTTCAGTGATCCTAAAGCTGTACCTTGGAAATATGACGTGACGATGATTGACAAGGAGTCTGGGAAGGTTATTCCAAGTGAAGAGGTTAAGGACACTGTGACCAATATCGCAGAAGCAAGCAGGATGACTCGCAGTGGCCGTGTGTATACTCCCCGTTTCAATGAGGTCCCACCTAAGGAAACAACTAATATCCCAGTGCCTGCCAAAGACAAAGGTAAGGGAGCCGTTACGAATGATGAAGATGCTGAGTTTTTGAGGATCATCAAGAAAAGTGACTATAAAGTTATCGATCAACTTCATCAAACTCCTTCCAAGATTTCGATTTTATCTCTGTTGATGAGTTCACCCGCTCATAGGATGGCCTTGCAGAAAGATATCAGCACCAGTCGGTTTGATAGTGTGATTGCCAATTTGACCGCATGCAACACCCTTAGTTTCAGCAATGAAGAGTTACCAAAGGAGGGTCCGAATCATAATTGTGCTTTACATATATCAGTGAAATGTCAGGAGGACAATTTAGCAAGAGTGCTGGTGGACACCGGTTCTTCTTTGAATGTTCTACCCAAGAGGGTTCTCGATAAGTTGGTTTTCAAAGAGACTGTGTTGAAACCTACTCCTTTGATCGTCAAGGCTTTCGATGGTTCTCGCCGGTCGGTAATGGGGGAGGTGGAACTTCCTATCCTGATTGGTCCGCAAGTTTTTAATATCACGTTTCAAGTCATGGACATTAATCCCAATTACAGCTACTTACTTGGAAGGCCGTGGATTCATGCCGCTGGGGCAGTAACCTCAATGTTACATCAAAAGATGAAGTTCGTGATCGATGAAAAGTTGGTTATTATACACGGTGAGGAGGATCTGATGGTCAGTAACTTGTCTTCTTTCCGTTACATCGAGGCCGATGAGAATGCTTTGGAAATCTCCTTTCAAGCACTCGAGATCGCCAATGCTGTTCTATTAGAAGTCGAAGAGACAGTGGGCCAGGGTAATCCATCTTTTGCATCTCTGAAGAGTACCAAATCAACAATTGACAGGGGCATCCCAGAAGGTTGGGGAGAGGTAATTGACGTCAAGACCAAGGCTGATCGCTTTGGGTTGGGTTACAAACCAACTCAGAATAGAGCTGCCACAACTGTCGAAGGGCGTCCGAAGGTTATCCAAGAGGTATTTGTCAGCGGAGGTTTCCAAGTCAATGCCGTCAGCGACTGTGAGGAAGATGGAGATCTGAGCGACCTGGTGTTTAAGGGTGATGCAGCTTTGAACAACTGGGAAGCCGTAGAGATCCCTGTTATTTTTCCATTGTCAAAGTAATTTTAACATTTTCATTTATGTTTTCAAGTAAAAAAAAAAAAAAATCCGTAGCTCTGCCCAAGGCTATAGGAACGTTTTTGTTGGGCCACCTTTCACTTTTAAAAGGATATTAATAAAGGCATTTTGTTCAATTCCACTTTGGTTCATTTGCGTTTTTCGTTTCCACCTTTTAAAAATGAAGTTGGCAGTCTTTTTTCAAAAAAAAATAAAACAAAAAATAGCATTTCATTTCGTGTCTTACATATCTTCGAGCATTTTAATTAAGTAAGCCTTCCATCATGCAGAGACATCGCAAACCTTGTTGGATCCAATGACTTTATTGACACTCCTAACTGGGATGCACCCATCAATCAAGCTGAAGACGAGGGTGAAGAAGATTTTGAAGTACCCGCTGAACTGACAAAATTGATTGAGTACGAGTACACAGAGCTTTAACCGCATAAAGAGCAGGTGGACTTAATTAATCTTAGTACAGATGAAAACAAGAAAGAGGTCAAGATTGGTGCAATGCTTGGGACAGAGGTTAAGCAGAGGCTGATTGAGTTGTTAAAAGAATATATTGATGTATTTGCGTGGTCGTATCAAGATATGCCTGGTCTAGACACAGATATTGTTGTTCACAAGTTGCCACTTAAGCCAGATTGTCCGCCTATCAAACAAAAGCTTCGAAGAACGAGACCCGACATGGCTTTGAAAATTCGAGATGAGGTTAAAAAACAGTTAGATGCAGGTTTCTTGGCAGTTGCAAAATATCCAGATTGGGTTGCCAACATTGTGCCAGTGCCCAAGAAAGATGGTAAGGTTAGGATGTGTGTGGATTACAGGGATCTGAACAAAGCAAGTCCGAAAGATGACTTCCCTCTGCCACATATTGATACACTTGTAGACAATACAACCAGTTTTGCGTTATTCTCATTTATGGATGGTTTCTCTGGCTATAATCAGATCAAGATGGACCCCGATGATCGAGAGAAAACTACTTTCATTACTCCTTGGGGGACCTTTTGCTACAAAGTCATGCCCTTCGGTTTGAAGAACGCAGGGTGTAACAGCCCAAATTTCATTAAATAATTAATTATAGTAATTAATTGATTTAGTGGGATTTTTATTAATGTTGGAATTAATTTTTATTAATTGGAATTAATAGATAATTGAGAAGGAAATTGGAAGGAAGGAAAATAAAGGAATATATAAGAGAGAAAGAAAAGAAAAGAAAGATAGAAAAACATTTGGAAAGAAAAAGGAAAGAAGAAGAAAGGAGAGAAAGAGAAGAGAAGAAGAAGAAAAGTGGAAATCATCAAGAACCAACATCAAAGCTCCGATTAATCGAGGTAAGGGTGAGAAATGTTTCTATTTGATCATTGTATGATGTTATGTATGTTGGGTTAGGGTTTTGGTAGAGTTTCCATCACTTTCCATTTAGGGCAAAATGTTGGATAATCGGTAGATTGAGGACTTAATCGGTTGAAAATGAGTAATAATGCCGTAGAATAGTCGGGTAACATGTATTGATGCTGTTTATACTGATTTGGATGTGTAAGAGAAGGTTGATGATGGATTGGTGAAGGAGAAGACAGAATAGGGTTCTGTTCTGCGCAGGTTCGCTGGCTCTCGCCAGGCGAGCGAAGGCGAAGCTTCGCCAGGCGAAGCCTAGCGAATGTTGGCGAATAATTATATTTAAGTCCCAGTGGACTTCGCTGGTGGGTTCGCCAGGCGAAGTTGGATAGCGAAGGTTCGCCCAGCGAAGGTGCTGGCGAATGGTGGCGAATGAAGTCAGTAGCTACTGACTTGGGCTCGCTGGGAAGTCTCGCCAGGCGAAGCCTAGCGAGTGCTCGCTGAGAGAGTTCGCCAGGCGAAGGCCAGGCGAAGGTTCGCTGCGAGGGTTCGCCAGGCGAATGAAGGCGAATGTGACAGTATATTTTCTTTGCTGTGTTATCCAAATGGTGATTGTTTGGTTGATTCGCATATGTTTATACTTCTATGTTATGAATGAGTATGTGAACTATCATGATAACATGTGTTGTGGGTAGCCTTCGGGCGTGAATCCTAGAGTTGAGAGATGAATGATTAATTGTAATCGGTTAAAATACATGAGAACATAATGATGGTTATGTGTGTATTAATTGATGAGTTGTGAATGTTTGATTGTTGTGTGAATGCATGGGAACATATGTGATATGTGTGCATTGTGGTTGAATATGATGATGTGTGAAATGAATACATTGATAAATGTTTGATATATGTTGTATGTGCAATCATGATGAAATTCTCGAAGGGGTGAATTATTCGAATGCATGGGATTAAGACGCGGGAACGGTCTTAAGTGCATTTATTGTGATTGGTTGATTGTACATGCATCATTCAGTCAAGAGGCAATGTCTGTTAGTTTCGTGGAAACTAGTGGCTTGTCCCAAACCTAGAAGGGTGGGTTTGAAGCCTAGGGGACGGGCTTGGTTGTTATCGGTCTAGAAGGGTGGACCCGGTTTAAAGTAAAAACCGAAAAATGATAACAAGTTATCGGTCTAGAAGGGTGGACCCGGTTTAGAGTGAAAACCGAAAAAAGATAACTAATGTCGGTACCGCATAGCATTGAGTTGCATTGGACATGTTGAGTCACATTGCATAATATTGTTGTTGTATAATTGTGCTTGTGAATGATTGTGAAATTAAGCATGAAGGGATGTGCTTGTGAACATTCATAATGTTGATATATGTGAACGCGATATAATTATGATTATGAGAATGAAGTATGGTGAGAAATGTGAATATGTGTTATATGACTACCTATATATATATAATCTTATGCCTTGATTATTATGGTTATATTTCTCACCCTTCTGCTGTTTTATAATGCTCTATGAGGCATTGCAGATTAGGATGCTGGAGTCCTTTTGTGAAGAATAGTCTTCATTCTTTTGAGTCTACTGCTCTGATATGTAACACCGGGTAGTTAGACTAGTATAGTCATTCTTTTGTGATACATTGCGATGTATCAGCTTATGTGGTTCTGTAAATCTAACTGATATGATATATTAATTTAGATAGCTTATGTGTACGTGGATTAATATTTTGAAAACGATCAAATGATTTTATCTTCCGCTTAAATTGAAAATGTTACATATTTTATGGAGCAAATTGTGAAAGTGTTTTATTGGTGAAATTGTGGCATTCTTCTTTTATACCTTATTATAAAACCTTTTTACTCTGATAACTTGTATGTGCTTAATTGTTTTATATGCATTTATTTGGGGTATAGAAGGGGGTGTTACAATAGTGGTATCAGAGCCTGGTTGGTCCGTCCGGCCTAGTTGTTAGAGTGTTTTCTTCCTGTGTGTTATTGATATGCGTGTGTTGCGTTATCAATATTGGTTGTTCTTACGTGGTTCTGTGGTTGGAATTAGTAAGATGGTTGCAGGAAGGAACGACGAAGCGATTGCGGAGGCATTGACGAGATTGGCGGGGGCAATTGGGCAGAATCCTCCGGCCAATGTGAATGTGAGGAATCATGCTGATGATGGATTCCGTGCTTTGGGGAAATTCCAAAAGAATAACCCTCCGGTCTTCAAGGGAACTCATGAACCGGACAAGGCACAAATTTGGTTGAAAGCTGTGGAAAAGATTTTTCGAGTTATGAATTGCTCGGATGCACAGAAGGTGCAGTTTGGGACTCATATGCTCGAAGAAGAAGCTGAAGATTGGTGGGGTAATACTCGCCAAAGATTTGAGGAAGATGATATTGTGATTACGTGGGATTTGTTTAGAGAAACTTTTCTGGAGAAGTATTTTCCAGAGGATGTGCGGGGGAAGAAAGAGATCGAATTTCTTGAGTTGAAGCAAGGTAATTCGACGGTTGCTGAGTATGCGGCGAAATTTGAGGAGTTGATCAAATTTTGTCCTCACTATAATACTGGTAATGCTGAGAGGTCTAAGTGCCTCAAGTTTGTGAATGGTTTGAGACCCGAGATTAGACAAGCTATTGGATATCAGGAAATCAGGCGGTTTTCTGAGTTGGTTAACAAGAGCAGAATTTATGATGAAGACAGTAGGGCTAGGTCTAGCCACTACAAGAGCCTAAGTGATAAGAAAGGAAAAGGTCAATTCAGAGGAAAACCTTATGTGACTCCTGCGGACAAAGGGAAGCAGAGAATGGGTTATGGCAAGAGGCCAAGTGGGGGAGTTTCTACTCCGGTGAGATGTTATAGGTGCGGTGAAGAGGGACATCGTGCTCCTGAATGCAAAAGTGTTGAGAAGACGTGTTTTAAGTGTGGCAAGCCAGGCCACAAGGCTCTGGAATGCAGAAGTGGTGCGGGCGTGACTTGCTACAATTGTGGTGAGCAAGGGCACATTAGTACCAAGTGCGATAAGCCGAAGAAGAATCAAGGGAGCGGGAAAGTGTTCGCTCTATCTGGATCTGAGACTGCTAGCGACGATCGATTGATCAGAGGTACGTGTTTTATTAATGGTATACCTTTGATCGCTATAATTGATACCGGAGCTACGCATTCTTTTATTTCTTTGGATTGTGTTAGAAGGTTAAATCTTGAGTTGTCTGTGATTGGTGGCGGTATGGTTATTGATACTCCTGCTATGGGTTCGGTAACTACACCGTATGTTTGCTTGAATTGCCCGTTGAGTATTTTCGGTAGAGATTTTGGGATAGATTTAGTGTGTCTTCATTTGGATCAACTTGATGTCATTCTTGGAATGAATTGGTTAAAATTCAATCGTGTGTATATTAACTGTTTTGACAAAACAGTTATTTTTCCCGACTCGGATGTTGAAAGGGAATTGTTTATGACGAGGAAACAAGTGAAAGAATCGGTGCAAGATGGGGCTAAGGTATTTATGCTTATGGCAACTTTGAGGACTAGTGAAAGTGAAGAGATTGATGCTTTGCCCATTGTTAGAGATTTTCCGGAAGTATTCCCTGAAGAGATAAAGGATTTACCGCCGGAGCGAGAAGTGGAGTTTTCGATAGATTTGATTCCTGGAACTAGTCCGATATCGATGGCTCCATATCGTATGTCGGCCTCGGAGTTAAAAGAGTTGAAGAGTCAACTTGAGGATTTGCTTGAAAAGAGGTTTATTCGTCCGAGCGTGTCACCGTGGGGTGCCCCGGTGTTGTTGGTTAAGAAGAAAGAGGGTTCTATGAGGCTCTGTGTGGATTACAGACAGTTGAACAAGGCGACTATTAAGAATAAGTATCCACTTCCGAGGATTGATGATCTGATGGATCAGTTGATTGGTGCAAGTGTGTTCAGCAAGATTGATTTGAGATCTGGGTATCATCAGATCCGTGTGAAAGCTGAGGATATTCAGAAGACGGCCTTTCGGACGAGGTATGGACACTATGAGTATTCCGTGATGCCATTTGGTGTGACTAATGCACCAGGTGTATTTATGGAGTACATGAATAGGATTTTTCATCCTTATTTGGATAAGTTTGTGGTGGTGTTTATCGACGACATCTTGGTTTATTCGAAGAGCAAAGGGGAGCATGCCGAGCATCTGAAGATTGTGTTATCTGTGCTGAGGGAGAAGCAGTTGTTCGCGAAGCTTTCTAAGTGTGAGTTTTGGTTGGAGAAGGTTAGTTTCCTTGGTCATGTGATCTCGAGTAATGGTATTGCGGTCGATCCGTCGAAGGTTGAGGCGGTGTCGCAATGGGAGACTCCGAAGTCAGTTTTTGAGATCAGAAGTTTTCTTGGTTTAGCCGGTTATTATCGGAAGTTTATTGAAGGATTTGCCAAGTTATCGTTGCCGTTGACGCAGTTGACTAGGAAAGGTCAAGCCTTTGTCTGGGACGCCAAGTGTGAAGCGAGTTTTCAAGAACTTAAGCGAAGGTTGACGACATCTCCTGTTTTGATCCTGCCAAATCCAGAAGAACCATTCGTTGTGTATTGTGATGCTTCTTTGATGGGTTTAGGAGGTGTGTTGATGCAGAATAACCAAGTTGTAGCTTATGCTTCGAGGCAACTCAAAGTGCATGAGAAGAATTATCCGACGCATGACTTAGAGTTGGCCGCCGTCGTGTTCGTGTTGAAACTTTGGAGGCATTATTTATTTGGCGCAAGATTTGAAGTGTTTAGTGACCACAAGAGTTTGAGGTATCTTTTTGATCAAAAGGAATTGAATGCGAGACAAAGAAGATGGCTTGAACTTTTGAAGGATTTTGATTTTGGCTTGAATTACCATCCGGGTAAAGCGAATGTAGTAGCGGATGCATTGAGTCGGAAATCATTGCATATGTCGGCATTGATGGTGAAAGAGTTAGAATTGGTTGAGCAATTTCGAGATTTGAGTTTGGTATGTGAGAGAACTTCTTTTGGATTTAAGTTGGGTATGTTAAAGCTGACAAGTGGTATTTTGGACGAAATTCGAGAAGGACAGAAATCAGATTTGAGCTTAGTTGATCGGTTGACTTTAATCAACCAAGGCCAAGGTGGTGATTTTCGGATTGATGAGAATGGTATTATGAGATGTCGGGATCGAGTTTGTGTTCCAGATGTGGTTGAGCTTAAGAAGAGTATCCTTGAGGAAGGACATCGTAGCGGATTGAGTATTCATCCGGGTGCTACTAAGATGTATCAGGATTTGAGGAAAGTATTTTGGTGGCCTAGTATGAAGAAGGATATTGCGGAATTTGTGTATTCTTGTTTGACTTGCCAGAAGTCAAAGGTTGAGCATCAGAAGCCATCGGGTTTGATGAAGCCGTTGTTTATTCCTGAGTGGAAATGGGATAGTATCTCCATGGATTTTGTATCGGGTTTGCCGAGGACGCCGAGTAATTTTGAGGCTATTTGGGTTATCGTGGATAGGTTGACTAAATCTGCTCACTTTATCCCTATGCGTATGGATTACTCTTTGGAGAAGTTGGCTAAGTTGTATATTGAGAGGATTGTGTGTCTGCATGGTATTCCGTTAAGTATTGTTTCGGATAGAGATCCGCGGTTTACTTCGAGATTTTGGGAGAGCCTGCAAAGTGCTTTGGGTACTAAGTTGCGTCTGAGTTCAGCGTATCATCCTCAGACAGATGGTCAGACGGAGAGGACGATTCAGTCGCTTGAAGATCTTTTGAGAGCTTGTGTATTGGAAAAAGGAGGAGCTTGGGACAGCTACTTGCCTTTGATTGAGTTTACCTACAACAACAGTTTCCATTCGAGTATTGGTATGGCACCATTTGAGGCGTTGTATGGTAGGAGGTGTAGGACACCATTGTGTTGGTTCGAGTCCGGAGAAAGTTCTGTTGTTGGACCCGAGTTAGTTCAACAGACTACTGATAAGATCAAGATGATTCAAGAGAAGATGAGAGTTGCTCAAAGTCGTCAGAAGAGTTATTATGACAAGAGGAGGAAGGCACTTGAATTTCAAGAGGGAGATCATGTGTTTCTTCGAGTCACTCCGATGACAGGTGTTGGTAGGGCACTGAAGTCGCGCAAGTTGTCGCCGCGTTTCATTGGTCCTTATCAGATTTTGCAAAGGATAGGAGAAGTGGCCTATCGTGTGGCTTTACCACCGTCGCTTGCTAATCTTCATGACGTATTCCATGTATCTCAGTTGAGGAAATACATTGCGGATCCGTCTCATGTAGTCCAAGTAGATGATGTGCAGGTGAGAGATAACCTGACTGTTGAGACATCACCTATGCGGATAGAGGATCGGAAATTGAAGCAGCTTCGAGGTAAAGAGATCGCTTTAGTGAAGGTCGCGTGGGGAGGATCGGCTGGTGGAAATGTTACTTGGGAGCTTGAGAGTCGGATGAAAGAGTCTTATCCAGAACTGTTTGAATCAGGTAACATTTTCGAGGACGAAAATTCCTAAGTGGGGGAGGGTTGTAACAGCCCAAATTTCATTAAATAATTAATTATAGTAATTAATTGATTTAGTGGGATTTTTATTAATGTTGGAATTAATTTTTATTAATTGGAATTAATAGATAATTGAGAAGGAAATTGGAAGGAAGGAAAATAAAGGAATATATAAGAGAGAAAGAAAAGAAAAGAAAGATAGAAAAACATTTGGAAAGAAAAATGAAAGAAGAAGAAAGGAGAGAAAGAGAAGAGAAGAAGAAGAAAAGTGGAAATCATCAAGAACCAACATCAAAGCTCCGATTAATCGAGGTAAGGGTGAGAAATGTTTCTATTTGATCATTGTATGATGTTATGTATGTTGGGTTAGGGTTTTGGTAGAGTTTCCATCACTTTCCATTTAGGGCAAAATGTTGGATAATCGGTAGATTGAGGATTTAATCGGTTGAAAATGAGTAATAATGCCGTAGAATAGTCGGGTAACATGTATTGATGCTGTTTATACTGATTTGGATGTGTAAGAGAAGGTTGATGATGGATTGGTGAAGGAGAAGACAGAATAGGGTTCTGTTCTGCGCAGGTTCGCTGGCTCTCGCCAGGCGAGCGAAGGCGAAGCTTCGCCAGGCGAAGCCTAGCGAATGTTGGCGAATAATTATATTTAAGTCCCAGTGGACTTCGCTGGTGGGTTCGCCAGGTGAAGTTGGATAGCGAAGGTTCGCCCAGCGAAGGTGCTGGCGAATGGTGGCGAATGAAGTCAGTAGCTACTGACTTGGGCTCGCTGGGAAGTCTCGCCAGGCGAAGCCTAGCGAGTGCTCGCTGAGAGAGTTCGCCAGGCGAAGGCCAGGCGAAGGTTCGCTGCGAGGGTTCGCCAGGCGAATGAAGGCGAATGTGGCAGTATATTTTCTTTGCTGTGTTATCCAAATGGTGATTGTTTGGTTGATTCGCATATGTTTATACTTCTATGTTATGAATGAGTATGTGAACTATCATGATAACATGTGTTGTGGGTAGCCTTCGGGCGTGAATCCTAGAGTTGAGAGATGAATGATTAATTGTAATCGGTTAAAATACATGAGAACATAATGATGGTTATGTGTGTATTAATTGATGAGTTGTGAATGTTTGATTGTTGTGTGAATGCATGGGAACATATGTGATATGTGTGCATTGTGGTTGAATATGATGATGTGTGAAATGAATACATTGATAAATGTTTGATATATGTTGTATGTGCAATCATGATGAAATTCTCGAAGGGGTAAATTATTCGAATGCATGGGATTAAGACGCGGGAACGGTCTTAAGTGCATTTATTGTGATTGGTTGATTGTACATGCATCATTCAGTCAAGAGGCAATGTCTGTTAGTTTCGTGGAAACTAGTGGCTTGTCCCAAACCTAGAAGGGTGGGTTTGAAGCCTAGGGGACGGGCTTGGTTGTTATCGGTCTAGAAGGGTGGACCCGGTTTAAAGTAAAAACCGAAAAATGATAACAAGTTATCGGTCTAGAAGGGTGGACCCGGTTTAGAGTGAAAACCGAAAAAAGATAACTAATGTCGGTACCGCATAGCATTGAGTTGCATTGGACATGTTGAGTCACATTGCATAATATTGTTGTTGTATAATTGTGCTTGTGAATGATTGTGAAATTAAGCATGAAGGGATGTGCTTGTGAACATTCATAATGTTGATATATGTGAACGCGATATAATTATGATTATGAGAATGAAGTATGGTGAGAAATGTGAATATGTGTTATATGACTACCTATATATATATAATCTTATGCCTTGATTATTATGGTTATATTTCTCACCCTTCTGCTGTTTTATAATGCTCTATGAGGCATTGCAGATTAGGATGCTGGAGTCCTTTTGTGAAGAATAGTCTTCATTCTTTTGAGTCTACTGCTCTGATATGTAACACCGGGTAGTTAGACTAGTATAGTCATTCTTTTGTGATACATTGCGATGTATCAGCTTATGTGGTTCTGTAAATCTAACTGATATGATATATTAATTTAGATAGCTTATGTGTACGTGGATTAATATTTTGAAAACGATCAAATGATTTTATCTTCCGCTTAAATTGAAAATGTTACATATTTTATGGAGCAAATTGTGAAAGTGTTTTATTGGTGAAATTGTGGCATTCTTCTTTTATACCTTATTATAAAACCTTTTTACTCTGATAACTTGTATGTGCTTAATTGTTTTATATGCATTTATTTGGGGTATAGAAGGGGGTGTTACACAGGGGCAACTTACCAACGCGCTATGACAACTCTTTTTCATGATATGATGCACAAAGAGATCGAGGTGTATGTGGACGATATGATAGCCAAATCTCAGAGTGAAGAGGAACACCTAGACCATTTGGTAAAGTTGTTTGAACGACTCAGGAAATATCAGTTAAAGTTGAATCCTGCTAAGTGTACCTTCGGTGTCAGATCTGGAAAATTGCTTGGTTTTATTGTTAGTCAACGAGGGATTGAGGTAGATCCTGACAAAGTCCGAGCCATTCAAGATACGCCAGCTCCGCAAACCGAGACGCAAGTTAGAGGTTTTCTGGGGCGTTTGAATTATATTTCCAGGTTTATCTCTAACATGACCGCTACTTGTGAGCCGATATTCAAGTTGCTTTGTAAGGGGCAGACGGTTGAGTGGAACCCTGATTGTCAGAAAGCGTTTGAGAAAATTAAGAATTATTTACAAGACCCCCTTATTCTGATTCCTCCTGTACCCGGAAGACCGTTGTTTATGTACCTTACTGTTCTTGAGAAGTCTATGGGTTGTGTGCTTGGGCAACATGATGAGACTGGAAGAAAGGAACATGCGATTTATTATCTGAGCAAGAAGTTTACCGATTGTGAAAACAGATACTCACCATTGGAGAAAACTTGTTGTGCATTGGCATGGGCCGCTAGGCGCCTCCGGCAATACATGGTCTGTCATACCACATTGTTGATTTCCAAAATGGATCCGATCAAGTATATTCTTGAAAAACCTGCTCAAACTGGGAGGCTAGCCCGTTGGCACATGTTGTTATCCGAATATGACATCCAGTATGTACCCCAGAAGGCAATTAAGGGTAGTATTTTATCTGATTATCTTGCAGATCAGCCAATTGAAGATTATAAACCTCTTAAGTTTGATTTTCATGATGAGGATATTTTGTTGATTAAGAGAGATTGTGAAGAGCCAGATCCGAGCGAAGGTCCGAAACCAGGTCTTTGGTGGAGGATGATGTTTGATGGTTCCTCGAATTTCAATGGGCATGGTATAGGCGCCGTTTTGATGAACCCAAAAGGTGGATTCACTCCGTTTACAGCCAGGCTAGGCTTTGAGTGTACTAATAATGTCGCAGAGTATGAAGCATGTATTCTAGGCCTCGAAGCAGCAATTCATCTCCGAATCAAACTTCTCAAAGTAAGTGGTGACTCAGCCTTGGTTATTTACCAAGTACAAGGCAAATGGGAAACGAAGAATGAGAAGTTAATCCCTTACAAGGACTACATTGTCGAATTGATTAAGTATTTCGACGAGATAGAGTTCGAGCATGTTCCTAGATCTGAGAATCACGTTGCTGATGCTTTAGCCATGTTAGCATCCATGTGGAAAGTTAAATTCGTTAATGAAGCACCTCTTATCCATATTGAACGCAAAGTTGAGCCCGCTTATTGTCAAGTAGTTGAAGAGGATGAGGTGGATGAAAAGCCTTGGTTTCATGACATCAAGAAATATCTAGTCAAGCAAGAATATCCCGATGGTGCTACCGGTCTGGACAAGAAAACATTGAGAAGACTGGCTTCCAAATTCTTTATCAGTAATGGTGTGTTATACAAGAGAAATCACGACATGGTTTTGCTCAGATGTGTTGATAAACGGAAAGCGAACATGTTACTGCAAGAGATTCACGAGGGGACCTTCGGAACTCATGCCAATGGTTATACTATGTCTAAGAAGATGTTAAGGGCTGGATATTATTGGTTAACTATGGAAGCTGATTGCATCCAATACGCTAGAAAATGCCATAAGTGCCAAATTTACGCTGATAAAATGCATGTGCCTCCATCACCGTTAAATGTTTTGTCTTCACCATGGCTGTTCTCAATGTGGGGCATTGACATGATTGGGGCAATCGAGCCGAAGGCTTCTAATGGTCATCATTTTATCCTTGTTGCTATTGATTATTTCACCAAGTGGGTAGAGGCTGCCTCCTACACCAACGTGACTAAGCAAGTGGTTGCCCGCTTCATCAGGAAAGAAATTATCTGCCGTTATGGAGTTCCAAGTCGGATAATAACTGACAATGGCACCAATCTGAATAACAAGACTATGAAGGAGTTGTGTGACAATTTCAAGATCACGCATCACAATTCTTCCCCGTACCGTCCTAAGATGAATGGGGCCGTTGAAGCTGCGAATAAGAATATCAAGAAAATCCTGCAAAAGATGGTCGTGACTTACAAAGATTGGCATGAGATGTTACCGTTTGCTTTGCATGGATACAGGACCTCAGTGCGAACTTCGACAGGGGCAACACCTTTCTCATTGGTGTATGGAATGGACGCCGTACTCCCCATCGAAGTAGAGATACCTTCTTTAAGAGTGTTGATGGAAGCTGAACTTGAGGAAGCTGAATGGGTTCAAGACAGACTGGATCAGTTGAATCTCATTGACGAGAAACGCATGACAGCTATGTGCCATGGGCAATTATATCAAAAACGGATGAAAAGAGCATTTGATAAGAAGATTCGTATCCGTGAGTTCCGTCAAGGAGAGCTCGTACTCAAAAAGATCTTGCCAGTGCATAAAGATATGCGTGGAAAGTGGATGCCCAATTATGAAGGCCCATTTGTTGTAAAGACCGTTTTCTCCGGAGGGTCTCTGATACTTACAACAATGGATGGTGAAGAGCTTGCACATCCCGTGAATTCTGATGCAGTCCGAAAATATTATGCCTAAAAACCCGCTAAGTCGAAAACCTGCAAAAGGCGACTTAGGAAAAAGTAAGGGTTAGAAAAAATAACAATAATAAAAAGCTCGCTAAGTTGAAAACCCGAAAGGGCGACTTAGGCAAAAAAGAGCGTCTCGGTGGATTGAAAACCCGAAAGGGCGGTCCAGGCAAAAGTTAGGGACGAAGGCATTTCATTGCATCAGAAAACACCGGTCATCGCAAACACACTTTCCACATGAGAGCCATTTTCCAGTTCGTTCATCCTCGTCCAAAGCAAGATTCTGGATTAGTCTTAGTTATTAGTGTTAGTAGGTGTCGTTGGATTCAATGTAACCTTTTCCCATGTTGCCAATTTCAAAGCATAATCATCTATGGAGCTATGCCCTCAACAAGCTGCCATCCTTTAATAAAAGATACCATCTTGTTACTTACATTCCTTGGTGCATTACTCTTGTTTCTATTGTTATGCAAAATACCATTTATTCTTAAAATTTTGAAAATGAAAGGTGCTTTGAAAATTTTTAAAACTATTCTTCGAAAACGCAATCGAAAATATAAGAGATTACTTTGACTAGTGGAAATTTCGGAAGGATCTCTTCACTCCACGAAAAAAGCTCATTAAATCATTGCTCTGACACAGTCCCCAGCGAGACTATAAACTGACAACTTTTTCTTGGGTAACTCGAAAGCGTCCCTCAGGTTTTCTTCTCCCCATGTGAAGACATGATATTGTGCACCCAAGCAGATTACCTTCTCCCCAGAGAAGTCAGAATTCTGAAACCAGATTTGGTTCTACCATTGTTTTTTTTTACCCATGATTGACGTATTGGTTGCAGAGGACGCAGGGTATCTCCGTCGAGATGTTTATTTCATCTCTCGTCCCGTCTATAGTCAGTTTCGTCAGCATACGCAGGGACATAAGCGTCACATGCCTATACTCATTTCACATGCTCATTACATACTCATTCCATAACATCTTGCATTAACATACATTCACATTAACATATGCAGTAACATATGCGTTAGCCTTCGCAGGTTCATGGTGTCTCTCCATCATTGGTTGTTACCGCCAAGTAACTGGGTTGGTCCATTCTCTCCAAATAGATTGTCAGCCCTAAGCATAAAATACATATGTGCTTCGAGTTTCCCCACAGAGCTCGATCCTCGTGGAGGACGGTTACTTCAGCTATCTTTCCTCGCCAGGATAAGATATTCACCCTTCGAGTTCATTCCCTCGATGGAGTCTTGATTACCAGTCTTCTTTGTAGCTCGATCCTAGATTGAACCTCAGTATTGTCGATCGTCGAGCCCAATCGGACGTGCATTTATTTTGCACTATCTAAAGATTTTCACCATACCATGACAGATACGCGACTGTTCTCGCCCGAGAAGTTTATCACTGTACCCGGACGTGCATTTATTTTGCACTATCTTTCAACCAATCCTTTACAGGTACACACCAGTTCCCGCCTGGAAAATCTATCAGTACGTCTTACAGCATCGGTATGCAACTGTTCTCACCAGAGAAGCTTATCACAACCATACACAACGGGATATGCAACAGTTCTCGCCAAGAGAAGCTTATCACAACATTTTACAATCGATCAGCAACAGTTCTCACAAGAGAAGCTTATCACAATCGATAAGCAACAGTTCTCGGTTAAGAAGCTTATCGTAACATTCTTCAGCAACGGTATGCAACAGTTCTCCGCCGAGAGGCTTATCATCATCTGTTATCACCTCTACAAGCAGTTCTTACATGAGAAGCTTATTATTGCCACTCTTGCAAATAAGCGACATTTCTCGCCTGAGAAGCTGATCCTATCTTTGTTATGACTCGCAGCAAATGGCCATCTCCATCGAGCAGTTGGGCTTCCATTTTCCTTGTCGTCTTGAAGTATGGGGAGGTTTGAACCGAATCATATTCAGGAGAGCACAGATCTTGAAGTATGAAGAAGTTCATTTACCCTTTAGTAAAAGAAGAAGCAGAATCATATTCAGGAGAGCACAGATCTTGAAGTATGAGGAAGTTCAGTTTACCCTTTAGCAAAAGAAGAAGCGGAATCATACCCGACGCGCTGTCCTCGGAAGTATGAAGAAGTTTATTTTATCCTTTAGTAAAAGAAGAATCTGAAACGTATTCCAGGCACTGACCTTAAATACGAGAAGATTTGTATATCATATAAGCAGCAACCTCTTTATTTGAGTGCTTATCCGTTTTGGCATGTAAGTCCCTTCCAACGATAAGTGACAGTTCTCCCCCGAGAAGCTTATCAGGGCATTTCCCATCAAAGCCCATTTATTTTGGCATACAGTCGGTTTCTACCCTGTATATGTAATATGGATTTCTGAAAAGTCCATTCGATCCCATCACGAAGGATAGTTTATAGAAGCTTGGATGTTATTCTTTGCTCAATGCTCCAGCATTTTGTAATCAATCTGGCAGTCGTGTAGATCCAGTTTTATTGTTAGATATTCCCAAGTGGAGGCCGTCTCATAGGTGCCATCTCCATTTAGGATCTTGTCATGACCACTCAAAGTCCATTTATTTTGGCATAAAGCAGGTTCTTTTCACCCTGTATATTTACTACGGATTCCCGAAAAGTCCGTTTGATCCTGTCACGAGGGATAGTTTACAGAAGCTTGGATGTTATTCTTTGCTCAATGCTCCAGCATTTTGTGATCGATCTTGCACTCGTACATGATCCAGTTTTACTTTTAGATTCCCCAGTGGAGGCCGTCTCATAGGTGCCATCTCCATTTGAGAATCTCGTTCCAGTTCTAAAAATGACAATTGGTCGTGTTCGCACCAGTTGACCATCATTTTAGAATTCCCCAGTGTTGTACTGTGTCCCAGCGCGTCGTTTTCCCCAGTATGTTCTTCTCGTAGCGTCTGTCCCTGTGTCGTCATATTCGTCAACATTTTCGCATCCATCATTCCGGCATACACATCATATCATATTCATGGCATCGTCCGCATCATATTAGATCCATAGCATTGCATATCGCCGCATCTAAGGGTAAAATTTTCGGTTATCTATATTTAAATCCCTCCACCATGATTTCTCGAGCCTCGGTCACTCAAATCATCTGGTGAAGTTATTTAAATAGGGGCAACTGTCATACCCCAAATTTTACCCTCAGACTAGCCTATTCATATAGCATGACATCCATTGTTGCATCCGCTAACTATTAACGGGTTATGTAGTGTGCAGGAACTACATCAGGTGCACGTTAACTATGAAAAGGGCAAAGTGGTCATTTGTTGACTGTTTTTGTGGAGGTTTCGTTGCCTAGATTTTATGGGGTAATCAGAGCTTCCGTTTCCGGGTTCTTTAAAAGTAAACTGAAATTCATGTTAATTCTAGTAATTAATTCAATGGGCCGAGACTCTGTCGTCATTGGATTTCTGAGAGATTTATCTTGTCACGTGGGTTGATTATGTTAAGATATCAATTTGGTTTGGTTCAAGGCGATGCGAGAATCTGATCTGGGGAACATGGTTTTAACAAGAATTCATTCTTCTATCTTCCAGTTCATTTTAAAGGGAAAGCATTCGACTGATTAATGGAACTTATGCATGTTGAAGGTATATGGAGATTAAGCTTATTATGCAAGATTGGATCGAATTAATTTTAACCTTTATTCGGAGAATATTTGACCGGTGAGGTTTGATCGGATGTTGAGGTGTTTGCAGCAAATTAAATCATGGAAAAGAAATTGAAAAATGATTTTAATAGAATATGTGAATTTTATTCATAATATTTTATTATTATTATTTGTAAAGAGAAAGTGAATTTGGATAGAACATTGGAAGTTTATTCATAATATTTTTATCTTGATTTACAAAGAGGAAATAATTTGAATAAAGAATATTAGTGAATTTATTCATAATACTTTTTATTACAAGTTACAAAAGAGAAATAATTGCATTTCCTAAAGTTCTAAGACATGTGGACTTCGTGTTGATGCTTCGCGTTCGTCACTATTCTTCCGATAACCTGCACGATCAAAGAAGAACAAACAGAAGCAAGAAAAGGTTAGAAGTTATTTTTGACACTCTCAGAACATCGTCATCATCGAGTTCCGGGAGTGGCACAACCGAAGCTGCGTCCTACCCCCGTTACCAATCCACGCCATTAGCGTCAGATCAGGTAACATCTGTTCTTATCTAAGGGGCAACCGAGAGATGAAGAAGTAAAAGAAGTTCGGGCCGATAAATGATTAACTGAAAAGGGTCTATGCCACCATCGAGTAAATCCCAATTTACTTTCCAAATTGATACAAGGGTAAAGCAGCACAATCAATTTGGTCATAAACCCGGATGCCGACGGGTATGAGCTACTTTGTGTTCAAAGTTTGTCAACACCTGAAATTCACCACAACAGCATCAGTACCAAGTTCAGAGCAGAACTCAAAACCACAACAATTCATAAACTGCATCAAATTTGAACAAACATCATAAGTGCAAAGCTGGCCCAAATTCAGAAAGGAAAAGAGGGACCAATAAGTCGTAAGTAGCAAACTCAATGCGCAAGAGGAAGAAAGGCTCAATTCAAGCGCAAGAGCAAGAAAAAACATCCCACAAATCTGTCATGGGCAAGTAATCACAAAGTTCAGTTCCTACTTACAGGAAGAGTATCCAACAAGATCAAAAGAAAAGCGGACAACATCAATTCAAGGAACAGGTTCAGCAGAAAAACCAGAAATATGGTGCAGTTCAGTAAAGTATCAAGATCCGGTTAAGAATCAAGTTCAGAATCAGACCATCACAAAGCAACTCGAATGGGAACATAACAGATAGTTCGATTAATTGAAGCCTACCGAATCCGAACCAGGCCATCCAATTGAACTGCATAAAAACAATGGAAACAACAAAGGGATTCGAAGTCATATCAGCCCTCAGTTTAACCATCATCGGGCATAAGCGTTCAAGCGGCTGGGAGTGCCACGGCCGAAGCCGTTACCAATTCCCTACCGAAACGTCGAACTGCAGGCATCGGTAATTTCACACGAACTATCAGCTCAATTCAAAACGACAGCTCAGACCCTAGGGTCATCATCGCCGTATACCCCTTCTCGACATTTGGTTCGACCAAAACCTTGGCACCAGTTCTGAAAGAAGAAAAAGACGGTCAGTGAACTTAAAACCAGAAGAACAGATAAACTGATAACCAAGGCAAGCTGATATTCAATATCCACCAGCCATATCACATCTGAAACAACAGCAACAATGCAGTAAATCAAGAGGATAGGTTCAGTATGAAACAAGCTTAGTGCCAGGACAATCCAACAAGGATCCCAAGCTTGGTCAGTCAAATTCGCCTCAAATAAGACCCATGAGCCAAAGTCTGCAAAAAAATAACAACCAAGCAACATCAGAAGCAGCTGGTCAAATATCAAATACCTACGAGCAAAATTACACCGAAGAAGATAGGGAAGATCGTTCGAGGAAAGTTCAATGTGGAAAAGCGACAACACGATGCATAAGGCTCAGCTACGAACATCATTGCCCCAAACTCGCAGCCACAAATCAGTTCAAGATATTGAAGATATTCAAAGCCACATCAGAGGGATCCATGGGCATCACAGTGAAATTCGGAGAAGCGTATCAAGTTTAAGTAACATATCTGCAACGAAACCAGAAACCCACATCAATTCAGATTATCTAAATCACACCAAGAAATCAAAGCGAAATCCAATATCCGAAGTGAGTCAAAGTGAAGCAGATTATCCAAAACGAAATCCAAATCGAAAATCTGGAGTTACATCAGAAAAATCCGAGTGAGTTCTGAAAATGGAAAGAATCCCAATCAAATCGAAAAATATCAGGTTCACAAATCCACAAAGATCAAATCAAAATCGCGATCCAATCTCAGAAAAATAACGCAAATCCACTATTATCAAAGGCCCAAAAGAGAGTCAAAGGAAAGATATAAAAGGGAACCACATCACCTCGTAAAAACCCTAGACGAAAACGGCGAAGAACACAAAAAAGCGGCGAGAAGAACGAATCACGAAACCCCAGCGGCCGCGAGAGAGAAAGAGGAGAAGAGTTCTCGTCGCAAAGTAATCATCAGAGCACAAACCGAGAGATTGAGGAAGGTCCACCTACGCCGCCTCCATCCACGACGGGCAAACCTTCCTCGGAGGCTCAGTTCACCATCATCGCCTCCGTTCACCACCGATTGTGAACGAAAATGTAAGCCAGGAACACATTATACCGTCACGTTTAATGTTGTTTGGTTTAATTTCAGGATCACAACATGATCGGAGAGAATCGCAGCAGAACGAAGAGAGAATCGCAGCAGAACGAAGAGAGAATCGAAGCAAAGAAGATGAAGTAAAGAAACCGGCGCCGCGGAGAAGATATTAGGGTTATGAAACCCTAAAATCCTTTTGTTACAACTACATCAACCGGGTTGGGTCCGGAAGTGATTACCGGCCCAACCCCCCTTTTTTTTCTTTTTTCTTTATATTTAGTTAGTTTTAATTTTATTAAAATGTTTTTTAATTAAATATTAAAATTGTTCTTTTTAAAAATGAATAAAAGAAAACCTTTTTTCATATAATAAAATGAAAAACCTTTTTTTTCAATAAGTAACTTAAAAATTTTTTTTAAAACTTTTTCTCAATATAAGTGGAAACTTTTTTTTAAGATTAAATTTAAAATATTTTTTAAAATTAACATTACTCTTTCTTTTATAAATTCAATTAACACCTTTTCTTTAAAAACGACAAAAAATCTTCAACATTACACTCTTGTCTCATGACTCGGCCAATTACCGTATGACTTTGCCCATTAACGCGTGTGTTCATTTTGCAGCCTATTATATTGTGTTTTATTTAAGTTTCATCATTATTGTAATTGCTTCTCGGTTGTAACCTCGCGAATCAATAATCGCGTTTACGTTTCTGCTTTTAAAATTCTGCTGCTTGCATGATTCAAGTCTCACACATTCATCAATACTCCTGTCACATTACACACATCCGAAGGAATTAGGTCTAGCCGTTTGACCGCCGTGTCAATAGTCCTCAACTTCAAACCCCTACACCCTCACAAACCCTAATTTTCACAAATGTCTCGCTGTGGATAAAATTACAATTTTACCCCTAGCACTAGGTCAAAGAGCCGCCGCGCTCATTTTAGGGTTTCCCGCCGCGAAATTCCTAACCTAATTTAACCCTATTCACTTAACAATTTCAACGTAGAGATTTGGAGTTCCTACACTCCGCGTAAGCGTGTCCTTAAGATGCGTTTATTCCCCTTGAGACCTTGACCACAGTCAAGAAGTCTCTAACCTCCCTTTTAAGGGGAACTACGATTACTCTGATTCCACTCCCGTAAGGATACGTAGGCACAAGATGCGATGTCTTGCCGAGTAAACTTAGAATTAACCCCTTAGGTCTCTTTTCTCACTTTTAACCCTTTGTACATATACCTTAAGCAAATAAATAAAGCAAATAGTAAACATTTGAACAAAAGGTTCCTGTAGAGTACTACAGAAGTTTAGGGTGCTAATACCTTCCCTAAATTTAACCAACCCCCGAACCCTAGATCTTCCCCCGCATTGTGTTTACGATGCAAAAATAGGTTTTCCCTCTTTTGACCTTTTCCTTCGGATAAATCAAAGAGCGGTTGTGAATTGAATTGCGATTCAAACTAATTAATAGTTTGTAATCCCATTTCCACCGCAACAGTCATGTTACTTGTTTTATTAATGTATGGTCATTTGTAAATGATATATTGATGATATGTTACCAAGTTTTTACTTTGATGTCATGCTTAACTTGTTTGTGAGATTTTGGTCATGTGGTAGTTTTAGGAGTCAATATTGAAATATTGATATGCTTGCCTTAGGCTTGTTAGACCTAGTTCATTAGTGATGTTTAGATTTAACTTATAAGTTACTCATAGGATCCCCCTGCCCTTGATCATGTTTGAATCAATGTGGCTCTTGCTTTGACTATTATGTTACTTTGGTGTCATCTTACCTATCATTACCATGAATTGGGTGTTGAGTTGTTATGCTTACTATTTCTTGTATCTCAAGTCTTTGTTTAATGTTCATTTGATCTTGCTCATGATGTTTGTTTTGGTGGAGATGTGAAAAATATGAGTTTTGCTGTTAGGGCTGTTGTGAGATTTGGTTGATTTTGCTGTCAAAACTTGGTTCAACATATCATTTTTGGCTTGTAGCACTTTTTCTTGACTTTAAGATTAGAGACTCATCTATTTACCTATTTTGAGAATGTGTATGGTGCTTTTATGCTCAATTCTCTTTAGATGATTCCAACTGCCTTATCATGCTTCAACTGCATTTTTTCAAAAATATCATGATGCCAAACATGCTACATTCTGTTTCAATCCATGTCTACATGATCCATGTGCATAATATCATTGTCCTATCTATTTGAAACTTGTGTATGCTACCAAAACACCCCAACTGTCATGAAACTGCCTGTTGCATATTTGAAATTGGTTGTTTGCATATTCATGAGATTCAAAATGTCATTTTCTGTTTAGTGTTGCTTTGACCTGGTTCCTGAGCACAATCTCATCTCCTGGCATATTTGTAATGTGTGTGTGATATTTGTTTCCACTTAAACCTCCCCATTTGAAAGAAACCACCTGCTGTTATATGTCATTCACCAAAATTGTTTCACATTTCAGCAGCATACCAAAATTTAGCTCCAACTGCTATGAGCTTGATTTCAATGCATGATCACTTTCCTTGTCATATTTTTGATGTGCGTATGTTATTATCTTGGCTTAAAACCTCACAATTTGAAAAAAGACACCACCTGCTGCCACAATAGTCTTGCCAAGACAGATTTTTCCACTTTTCACCACAACATACCATTTTTCATTTCAACAGTCCTATGATTGTTTTGTGAGTTGAGACTCTTTCCTTACCTTGATAATGAGGTGTATACTTGGTTTATTTGATCTATTCATGTCTGTTTTTACAATTCCTCAAATTCCACTTCCAATTGCAATTTTATGCTAGAATATGCCTTGATCATGCCAAATTGTTGTTCTGTTTGTATATGCCCATGTTTTGAGTTGTAACTAATTTATATTCTTGATTCTAATGTGTGTTGATGATTGGTTTGGTCAATAATTGCTTGCTCTCTCATTTCATCATCAAATTGCATCTTTGAGCTAAAATTTACCATGACCATATGCCAATATCTTTCTTGCTTGCAATGTGCATTTTTTCTAAGTTGTAACTCACTCTTATTTACATTTATGGTGTGTATGTGTATTGTTTGTTAACATGAGATCATTTTCACAACTGAACCATATTTGTGCCCATTTGCTGCCAACAGTTTTGAAAACCACTAGGGCACACATCTCACTTTTTCTTGCTTGATTTGTTCTAAGTTAATTCATATAATATTGGACCTCAAATAGCATATAAGGCTTGTATGTTCAATGAATCAATCATTTTTGTATGTCCTATTTTTGCTGTCATGACAGTCCCATTCCATATGTTTGGCACAATTGCATTTTGATGATCATCTCCTTGTTCTGTGCATCTCATGACAATTTTAAGTGATAGACTCATTCACAACCATGTTTGAAAGCTTTTGTATACATTTTTCTGACCTCAAGTTGTCCCAATTCAGTTTTGATCCAAATGTTGTCAATTTATGAATATTTGAGCAGTTGACACCTAATTTTCAATTCCATGATATATGTGAGCAATTTTGAAGTGTAAACACATTCCATATGATGTTTTGAGTATGTTAGGAGGGTCTTCCCATTTCAATTATGTTGGTTTCTTGATCTAGCTTTCTAACTTGCATGTTTTCTCCAATCCTGGCATAGCTTAGCAGTTGTATTTTTTGTTGGTGTCTAACATTGTGATGTTTGTATGTGTGTTACTCATTCTATTCCAAATATGCCTCATAATTTTCCTGTTTTAATTGATCAACTTTTAATGTGGATATCCATGATTGGCCTGCTGTTTCAAATCATACAAAATGCTGTCATGATGAATTCCTACTTCTCTTCTTGGCCTGAACTTTGTTGTTTAATCTGTTGTCTTGAGAGCATCACTATTAACATGATTAAGATCCATAGGCCATGTGCAAAAATGAATTTTCTTCATCTGCCAATATGCTGCTAGGACAGTTGCTGCATTTTTGTGTTTCACTTGCAATTCATATGCCAAATTCATGATTGATGATTTTTGCTTGAACTTTAAGTATTCTACACTTCTGTTATGATGTATATGATGTGTGTGCAATGCCTTTTACATGAATTTGAACCCACAGTTGTTTGTAATTTTCAAAATGCAACCAATTGCCAAATTTACAAGTCCTATCGTGTTTCATTTTCTATGCATCATTTTGAAAAACCAACTGTACCATCATGATCCTTGTTCAATTCTACCCAAGTTTGATCTAAAGTTTGCTAAAATTGGTGAAGAATTGAGCAAGTTAGCATCAAAACGCATTTTGTAAAATGTCTTGTTCTTGCTTCCAACTTACCCATAAAATCAATGAGAACACGCCTTATATATTTATGGGGATGGCTATATCAACGGATGTATAGCCACCCCAGTGGTAATCAACTTACTCTCAAACATGCCTTTCACTAGCCAGACCTGGGTTCGATCCCTGAGGAGGATCAACCCTTTTGTTCTCTTTTCTTTTTTTATGCGCGCATGTACAAGCCGAGGGGCGTGGGTTCAACTCCCATCCCTTGCACTTTTATTTTATTTTTTATTAAATATGATTTGTACATCAAACTTCAAAAATTCATGTCTTTGCCATTTTTTATCCTTTTGAACCCATTCTTTTTGCAACATGCTTGTCTTAAGGTCTATTTTCATGTGGTGTAAAAATATTACATATTGTTATTAATTGTGATGTCTTTTGTCTATGTGGAAATCCGTTCATTTGTTGAGATTGTTATCTTACTTGCTATTGAATTCCCTTTGAATGTGCTTGAATTTTCCTTTGAGATTTTTGCATCCTATGTTAGTTTAACATATTAGGGTTTACTCTCCTTTGGTTGTCACCATAATCCCATGATATTTCCTCCTAAGTTATGAGGTTAAACTAATTTGCTTGTGTTTGATTGTCATCAAAGTATATTGTTGTTACATTTGATGTATCTTAAGTTCATGACATGCTTTCAAATTGTGATTTGTTTACATGGTTGTTACCTTCCTCATGTTTCAATCTTTGTTAAGACTATGCTTCCATCTTTGTTAAGATATTTGATTACCAGTTGTAACCATTGGTGTTTGTTTGAAGTATCTGCTTATTGTAATATGCGTGTTTACTTGATTGTAATTTTATTCATCTTGCTTTATTCATTTGCTTTGTCAAGTATTCTTTCCCCAAGTGATGGAACTTTTTAGTTCTCATCCAAGTTGTCTCTCTCTCTCTCTCTCTCTCTCTCTCTCTCTCTCTCTCTCTCTCTCTCTCTCTCTCTCTCTCTCTCTCTCTCTCTCTCTCTCTCTCTCTCTCTCTCTCTCTCTCTCTCTCTCTCTCTCTCTCTCTCTCTCTCTCTCTCTCTCTCTCTCTCTCTCTCTCTCTCTCTCTCTCTCTCTCTCTCTCTCTCTCCTTCCAAAGGAAAAGTCTCTCCCTTGACCCTTGTGTCATTGGATAGCTCATTACCCGTTTCCCTTTGACTTTGTGAAGTCATCCTAACCCTAACTTAGTTAAGTTATAACATTTAAGCCTTAGACTTTTCTTTGAGTCTAAAATACCCACCTTGGTTAGGAGTGTTCTTCAACTAGAACCCTAGGATAGAGTTTGTAAGCTCTATGTAAGAATCATAGTAATGATTACTTACTCCCCTCTTGAGAGTTCAACATAGATCTAGAGAGTTTTGTTAAACTCTATACAAATATTGTTATGTTTATTCCCCTCTGAACCTTGATCATAATCAAGTGTTCTTTAACCCTAGTGAGGTGAACTACAATTGCTTTGATTCTATCCTAGTTAGGATACGTAGGCAGAGGACGCGATGTCTTTGCTAGCAAACTTAGAAACTATCTTTAGGTTTTAACCTTCACCCAATCCCAATCCCAACCTTAGCAAATATTTAGCAAATTTAGCATGCAAAAAAACAAAAGGTTCCTGTAGAGTACTACAGATGTTTAGGATGTGAAATACCTACCCTATGCATAACCAACCCCCGATCCCCGAATCTCTTAGCATTGTTGTTACATTGCGAAAAGGGTTTTTCTTTCTTTAGACCTTTCCTTTGGATAAATTAAAGTCCGGTTGTAATATAAGAAATTAAGATTCAAGTTAATTCAATAGCTTGGTATCACGATTCTCACTGCAACAGATATTATATTTGGATCTACCAATGTTATGTTGGGAAAAGAGTTTGCTCAATGTATGCAGGCTGAATTTGAGATGAGCATGATGGGAGAATTGAGATTCTTTCTGGGAATTCATGTCAACTAGACTCCAGATTGCACTTACATTCATCAGATCAAATATGTTAAAGAGCTTCTGAAGAAGTTTAACATGACTGATAGTAAGAATGCAAAGACTCCTATGCATCCAACAAGTACTCTTGGTAAGGAAGAGGTAAGTAAGAAAGTAGATCAGAAACTCTACAGAGGTATGATAGGATCTCTTCTCTACTTAACTGCTTCTAGACCTGACATTTTATTCAGTGTATGCTTGTGTGCAAGATTCCAATCAGATCCTAGAGAATCACACTTAACAGCTGTTAAGAGGATTCTAAGGTATCTAAAAGGTACTTATAATGTGGGTTTTTGTTATAGAAAATCTGATGATTTTAAATTAGTTGGATTTTGTGATGCTGATTACGCTGGAGACAGTGGAAATAAAAAGTACTTCTGGAAGTTGTCAATTTCTAGGAAGAAATTTAATCTCCTGGTACAGCAAGAAGCAACCTACAATTGCTCTATCAACTACAGAGGAAGAATATATTGCTGCTGCTGGATGTAGCACACAGATGCTCTGGATGAAAAGTCAACTAGAAGACTATCAGATCTTTGAGAGTAATATTTCTATATTCTGTGATAATACTTCTGCTATATGTTTGTCTAAAAACCATATTTTACACTCTAAGGCAAAACATATAGAAATTAAACATCACTTCATCAGAGACTATGTTCAGAAGGGAATTATAAACTTAGCCTTTGTTGATATAGATCATCAGTGGGCAGATATTTTCACAAAACCCCTTGCTGAAGATAGGTTCAAGTTTATTCTGAAAAATATTGGTATGGATTTTTGTCCAGAATGATATTAATCAGAAGCAAACTTCTCAGATGCAAAATGCTTAAAACTCTGAAGTATTTCATTTGTCAATTATTTGTTTTCTTGAGTTATTATTATTTGTGTGTATCTGAACTAACCAATCTTAGAGGATCTGAACGTTGGCTAACGTTTTATTTCTCAAGAGAATTCAGAAGCACATGCAAGCAAACACGTGTCACTCTGAATCTGAAAAGATGGCGTGCACATTACTGAAGAGACATTTGAGGTATTGTTTGAATAGTTAAAATCTTGGTTTCCCCCCCAAATTGTCAGAATCAATTAATGATTTGAAATGATTTTTATTCTTTTCATTAAATGCTATTAATTGCTAAGTGGAACGTGCTGAATGTGTCTTTTTGAATGCCCTAATTTCTTTCTCTATAAATACCACAAATCACACCATTTCACACTTTTCACTTCATAAACAATATATGCATTTCTGTCTGCTCTTTTCTTTTCATAAAAACCCTAAACCTTCATCCAAATCTTCTTCATCTTCATCAATGGCAACATCATCCTCAACATCAGCTCAGTTTCAATCATCTATTGGTGCAGTTGCATCATCAAACATGGGTGCTACTCCTTTTAAGGAACCTAAGAGAACATTGTTAACCCCTATGGACAAGCTTGAAGTTCTTTGTGAATCCATGGTGGAATTTGACTCTCTGGCTGACAATGGATTTGATTTGCGTTCTATTATTGATGCACAAGGCTGGGTTAAGTATTTTGATAGATTATTTGGACCAGTGTACCCACATCTAGTGAAGGAATTTTGGATCCATGCATCTGTTTACCCAAAATTCATCCTCTCTTCTGTTCTGAGAAAAGAGATCATAATCACTGAAGATCTCATCAGAAAACTCATAGGGCATGAGGAAACTGATGGAGTTTGTCATCTGCCAGCTGGGCGTGTTGACATGGAAGAAGTGTATGAGGAAGTTATTGCATCTGGACAAGCTTCCAACAAATTTAAGGATCTGAAACCTGACTACAAAATCTGGGAAAAGATTTTTCTAGGATGCATCAATCACAGAAAATCCACAAATTCTCCAGATTATGTGAATAATGAACAACTCTATTTCATGTACTGCTTAAGTCAGAGTACAAAGGTAGATCTATCATACATTCTCTTTATGCATCTATGGAATCACATCAATGCATCCAGAGAATCCATAAAGGATAAGGGACAGAAGATCAGGACGTGGATTCCTTTTGGAAGATTGATCTCAGACATTCTGACAGAGAATGGTCTGGTAGCTTCTCTTTATGAAGCTGGAGTTAAAGTGGAGCTTGAGACAATAGTTGGAAAACCCTTGAATGGAAAGAGTCTTCAGAGGCTAAAAGTTGTGGATGAACTCACAGCTGCTCCTAAGAAGCTGAATGTTTCTGAAGTTAGTCAGAGAAGGATTCCAGTTCAAGACTTTCCAATCTTTGGTGCTGAAGAACCTAGGGATATTATTCTTAGATATATTGAAGTATGCAAAGCAGATGGAACACCTTTTCCTGCTGATATTCTGATTCATGCTAGAGAACCTATGCCAGATGTTTATGAAGAGAACATGAGGAAAAGAAGACAATTAGAGGCAGATGAAGCTGCTGCTCAGAAGAAACAGAGAGTTGCTGAAAAACCACAGAAGCAAATTAAGAGAAAAGCTTCTGGAGAAGTTCCCTCTGTTCCTACCAAGCGCATCAAGACAAAAGGTACTAAATCATCTTTACCTTCTATTTCTAAAATTGTTGTAAATGTATCAACAATTAGTTCTAGGCCTGAACCTCCTCCCACTCAAAATCAAACTATTCCTGCTCCATCTCAAACCTCTGAACCATCAAAAATTTCTGAATCACTAATTTCATCTGATCCTATTTCCACAACACCACCTAAATCATCTGACATTCATCCATCAGAACCACAAACAAAACCAACAGAACAACCTACAACACAACTACAACAACCTGAAATTCAACAACCAGTTGCATCTGAACCCATACAATCTGACACAGTTACATCTGAAACTGTTGCATCTGAAACTGTTGCATCTGAACAAGTTGCATCTAAACCAATTGTATCTGAACCACCAACATCCAAACCTACTGATCCTCAACCAGAACCATCCAATCCTACTGAATCTAACATACCTAATTCTGAGATTTTGGATATCCAACCTCTCAAGACTATGTTTGTTGTATCCTCTATATCTTGTACCCCAACCACCTCATCTGATTCATCTGAATCTGATATCCATCCAGATGTTATCTCACCCCCTTCCCTCAGAGAATTTGAATCTAACCAACCAGATCTACCCATTTCATCTGATACTTTCATTCTTGAACCAACACTAACACTTAAACAAAACCATAAGCTTTTGTTCCTTATTTTGATAATCCAAAAGCTGTCATCCCATCCATTCGCAGAATCAAACCGTTCTTTCGCATTATGCCTGCTCAGAAGAAACCAGCATATCCTAACCCTCTGATCATCATTCCAGAATTTACCATTCCACATCCACATCAACCCAAGCCATTCACCTTGGACACCCTTCTTAAACAAAAAACTAGGCTAAATGTTGATAATTCATTGGCAACTTTTATGAAAGAAATAAAGATGCATTTAGGATCTGTGAAGATAAAATGCTTGTCAACCATGGATGCAAATGAATCTGATGCTATCTGGAATATCTTCATTACAAGATTCAATATTGTTGCCTCAAATCTGAAGAATGTCTGTTCTGATGATGCGAAGCTCAGATTTTTTGAGATTGCCAGAAGCATGGTATGGAACATAAAAAGATCTGCACCTTTGCTTCTTGAAGATGTACCTTCATCTTCTAGAGTATCTGCTACAGAAACTTCTGCAGAATCTGCTTCTGAAGAAAACCATCTGGCTCTGACAATTGTGGAAAATCCCTCTGGATCTGTTGCTCCTGACTCTGCATCCCCAATGGAAATTGACTCTGCTTCTATTCCTGCACAAGAATCTGCTCCATCTACCTCTACCAAGATCAAGAAAGAGAATCTAGATTTGGAAGATAAGATTGTAGTTTTGGAAGCTGGGCAATCTGAGATCAAGTCATGGATGGCCAAGCAAGACCAGAAGACTGAGAACATGGCACAATGAATGTCTAAGCAAGATCAAAAGAATGATAACATGGCACAATGGATGATAAAGCAAGAAGAATCCTCATCTGAGATCACTCAATTTCTGAAGATGATTCTGTCCAAGCAAACCTAGTTTTATGTTTTTCTGTATCTGATGTTTGTGCACATGTACTTGAATTTTTATCTGATGATGAGTCTGTTTTGTATGTTTATCTGAATGAATGAATGACTCTGTTGTTTTCTCTACATGAATGAATCTTTTCTCTATTTCCTTTTACTTTGTCTTTAAAGTTTTACTTTTTGATTATGACAAAAAGGGGGAGAAAATGGATCTGACTATTCAAATAAACTCTACCTAAATGAAATTCAGACATATCTAATTATAACTAACGTGAACTCTTAGTATTTCAGATCATTTGAAAAATCTGACAAATTCTTTAAAGAAACTATGAGACCCCATATCTTATTTTAACCAATCAGGCTCTGATTTTGAAACATTCATCCAAGTTAAGATCTAATTTTTGGAACAATCAGACTCTGATTCTGTAAAGAATACTCATGCAAAAAGGGAAGTTTCTATTCTCTCTAAGTATTCAATTCAGGGGGAGATTCATCATCTCAGGGGGAGTTATAATTATTTCTTTATTGAACAAATTTCTTATGTTTTTGTCATCATAAAAAAGGGGGAGATTGTTAGAACACAGATTGGTTATCAATTATATCTCTATATTTTGATGATAACTCTTACGAAATTTTGTATTAAAGAATTATATACTCTAAAAATTGTTTAAGTATGTTTGCTGCAGATATTAAAATGAATATTATTATGAAAGCAAATTAGACCTGAACATGAAATTATGCAAGGCTCTGAAGCATCAGAAGCATCTCTTAGAAGAATCTGAATGCTGCCTACAGAAGATTCTGAAGCAGAAGCTATAGAAGCATCTGAAGCATTGAAGACTTTTGTATGAAGAGTTTCAAGCTTAGTTTATTTCAGAAGACTCTGATAGTACTACGCTGCCAATACTTAGGATCTGATTCATAAAACTCTGCTCAAATGAAAGTACACACTGAAAGCACACTTGCTGCAATGCTCTGATTCAGCAAACTTTGATGAACATCAAAGACTCTGATCATTCAAGGCTCTGATGTTATTTTGCTGAAACTTGTTGAAGAAGAATTCAAAGTTATGTCCGTTGGTTTGGCCAAACGACTCTTTCCTCATTTATGCTAGCCACAAGAATACAGACAAAAAGGATTTATCTGTGCATTCTACTTCTAGGAAAGGTCATGAGATGTGAAGACAAAAAGGCTTAGCCCTTTTTAGTACACAACCTTCAACGTGAAAACATCTTGGATTTCTGTGCCTATAAAAGCAAGACTCCATCTCTCTTCTTCAGTTGACGAAATATTGAAAGAAATTCTAAGAAAGCTCTCATACAATTTATTCTCTTTGCTGAATTTATTTCATTGTTCTTAAACTTAAGTGTAAAATCACAGTTGTGATATAGCTTACTTAGAAGCATTTAAACACTTGTTTAGTTCTTACATTTAATTGTAAAAGTCCTTAAGAAGATCCAGTTGTGATCAGTTGTTCTTAAGAAGACTAAGAACAGTTGTTCTTAGTGCTTGCTATTGTAATCAGTTTGATTAATAGTGGATTAAGTCCTTGTTGAGAAAGGAAAATCACTCTTGATAGGGTGGACTGGAGTAGTTGAGTTCAACGAACCAGGATAAAAATCTTTGAGTTTTTATTGCCATAATATTTTCTATATACTTATTCAACCCCCCTTCTAAGTATTTTCTCACCTTCATGAAGTTGAGACGGAAGCGAGACCCTTACATTCAGTTGATTCGCGCTGGCTTGAACTAGATTCACTGCGTGCCTTTGGTTTTGTTTTAGGAAGAAAGTAGGGCTTAATTGCTGTTAGTTTCCCTTGATTTCACGGACTCGACTGGGCTTGCAGCCCGCGTCTTTTATTTTTTATCCTGATCCTGAGTTTTTGAAGGGTGATGGGCCTTGGGCCTATATGATCCCCTCCTTATTCACACACTATTTTTAATACAAACCCTCTTTCGTTTTATTTAGTAATTTTTGTTAGATTTATTTATTTTTAATAATTCGATACTTGTTTTAGACTCTTGACTTTATTAGAATTTCGTCTTATAAACCTCCAATATTTAATTTGTATATTTGTCATTATCTTATTCTTTTAACTTTCTTAACTTAAGGTTTTAGTGTTTTTATTTTTCTTTGAGGTTTTTATTTTTATATTATTTCGTTTCGGTCGATGACGAGATCTTTACAAATTATTATTGGTCAAATTTTTGATAGATAATAATTTATCCGAGACCACCTTCTTTTTCTCTTCTCATTTTCTTCTTCATTTTCGATTTTATTTCATTTTTCGATCTATGAAGTCTTTCGATTCACGAATGTTAATTCTCGAGGTTGTTAACCTTCGTTATTTCAAATTTGTAGAAAATGATCATTTGGATCATTTTTCTATAACTTGGGATCGTGAGAGGTTTCCCTCGATTAATTAACACGAGTTTATGATTAAAATGAGATCCCACCCTTCTTTTGTCCGTGCGACACGGTTCAATTGGATAATGATCCTCAATATCATTTCTCTATCTTGTTTTTAGCATGGATATTAATTTACACGACCTCCTATAGTTTGACTTTCATTATGAGTCGATCTACGATGGTTTAACATAAAATTTCGTCCCGATTCAATTCAATAACAAACTAACGACTAACTTTACTTTCTGTCAATATACAACTGCTTTATTTTTAGGCAAATATACCCTTGTTTTATTTTTATTCAATATTATCTTGATTATATTATCTTGTCCATATACTTGTTGATATTTATCTTGATGTATTATTGTGAATATTATCTTGTTTATGTTGTTATATATCTTGTATATTATTGATATCCTGTTCATATTCATATCATATTCATTTCTTCTCTTATTCACATTCTTCCAAAACACATAATAACTATCGAAACCATACAATCCTAAATTGGTGGGATGTTGGTTGTTTGTCCGAGTGACAGATCTTTGGACTTTGTCAGAAACCCTAGCTTGGAATTTTGTCCGACTTTTTCTCAAGGCTTAGTTTAGGACACATTGCACACACACACCTTCCTCTTGGGATACCTGACAATGAGACCTTTATTTCGTGCAATCCCGTGTAATTTACCTGAACCCCTCTCCCATTTTCGATGTACACTTTTGTATTTCTTTGATTATGGTTTATCTTCTAGGAGCACCCCTAGGGACTAACATAGATTAAACCGTTTTCAAAATAATTCTCGATTCGTCATTGAGCCATTTTAAAACACCCCTTTGTAAGTCGAGTGCTCGTCTGCATTCGCCATCAACCTATCACACTGTCACACTTCATTGTGGTTTCGATATTAGGAGCACCCCCATGGACTAGTATCGTTTCTCACACCTTAACCCTTGATTCATCGTCAAGCCGATTTCGTTTTCAATCCAGACCCTCGACTCGTCGTCGAGACATTTTCAAACCCATCTTCCACCGTTTTTGCACACAAATATAAGTCAAACCCTTGATCCAACGTCAAGCAGATTTTCCCAACAAACTGTTAAACCAATTCACCACCTTTTCTTTTTTACAACTTTTCTCCATTTCTTTTTGTCTCCTAAAACCTTGGTCTCGTGCAAAGTGCATTTTCAAAACTGTTTTCCTAATAAACTTGGATGGTCGTGGAGTGGTTAGGCGAAGGCCTTCTCCTATCTCAAGTGCTTGACATTACATTTAGGGTTCACTGTCGTAAAGCACTTACCATTCAGGATCAAAACATCTTTAATAAAAAGAATGAAGTTCTCTTTGTATTGAACTAAAGAGAGAGGATTGAGTGCAGACTTCTTCCTCTCCGAGTATTAGGATACTCACTTTAGAGTGTGTGGTCTCGATACTCGTTTTTCAGTACGAAGACGTGATTATATTTGCCACACCATTTTCACAATAAATCTTTTGAGATAATGAATTGGGTACTACCCGCAAAAGGGTTACTATCTCAGGACCTATTTCATCCCTAAAAATAAATTCCACAAATCAAATGTGACACCTTGTCTCGATGGAGAAAACTCTTTTTTCAAAAAGGATATGTTACATCCTTTCTACCGCAAATAGGTAACACCTAAGACTTCACAAGCAAGCTACAATACACCTAACTGCTAGAATGCGCACACTAACATCGTCCACAAAAAACACCAGTTAACCGTAGGCCGAACTATGACTGCTCTAATTCTTCACTTCTTTTAAGTGAAGATATGTAGGCACAAGGGCCCAAATCCTTGTCGAGCACTTTCCCGTATTTCATCCGTAGTTCTCCAAACTACATTGACTCTGACTTTCTCACACCTGTTGAGAATACTTAGGCATAGGATCGCGAGGTCCTACCGAGTATCTTTCCCTCTTTTTATCTCTTTTTTCCCTGTTTCTAGCCCTTCTATTTATCCCTTAGAACACTCTTGAAAGCAATACCCTTTAGCAGAAACCCTTACACATAGACAAACAAATGGTTCCCATCGAGTACGATGGATGCAAGGGGTGCTAATACCTTCCCTTCGCATAACCACCTTCCAAACCCTTTCTCTCGGTTGCGAGACCATCTTATCTGTTTATTTCTTAGGGTTTTCTCGATGTTTCCCCTTCCCTTTTTGGGATAAATAAAATTTGATGGTGACTCTTCTGTCTTTTCGTTTTCGCCTCTTCATCATTGCATTTTCAAGTAGCGACAACGGTGTACTTCAAACATGAGCCAATCCTCCAAATTATTTGTTAATAAGAAGGAATCTCTGAAGGAAAAGAAGGGTCAATCAAGGGCTGTGACATCTTCTGGATCATCAACAGAAGTTGTTCTGACAGGAAAAACTTTTGTGACTAAGGTCACGTTTTTAAAGAAAACTCGTTCTAAGGATCTTATTTCTGGTGGTAATGGTGATAAAGTATGGGTTGAATTTGTTAACTTAGGAGGTTGGAGGTAAGCCAGTCTTTGCCTGTTTTTTATGTGTGTTAAGGTCACAATTTCAACTATTTTCATTTGGGGTCTTAGGTTGTTTTTTTTTGGCGTTGCTTCCCTTGCTAGGTGCGTGTTTGTTCTTGCAGAGTCAGTTTTTGTTTGCTTGTTATTTGTCAAATTTTAGCTCAAACAGGGGGAGATAAATACCTTAAACCATGAAATCTTCAATCTCCCCCTTTGGCATTTTGGCTAAAACACCTTTTGTACAATAAACCCTAGAGAACACACAACACCAGTTGCAGTACATGTAACCATTACAATTGTGTACATGAGAAAGAAGATAACCATCATCTTTATGAATATCACATGAATCTTCAAGAATATCCAAGATACTCTCCCTAATCCATATAACTGATCCTTATCACGGAGGAATAAATCTCCCTCTCAGAATGGAAGAAGAAACTTTTCCGAACCTAAACATGAGCTAAACAAGTTCAAGATGTTAGAAACACATATGGCAGAAGCCACACACATTAGAAATGCATATGATAGAAGCAGCATATGAAGAACACAAGACACAAGATATAATACTCCAAACCATCTTATAGGACATTCTTCATACATCACAAGTTCACAAGTCCAAATACCTTTTGGAAAGACTATAAGATTGTACTTTTCTCCCCCTATTGTGCAAAAATTTGACAAACAAAAATAAACTAACTCTGCAAGAACATAAAAATTCCAGTAGTAAAGGAAGCAAAACAATTTAAATCAAAAGTACACACCAAAGGAAACGAACAAAGCAACCTAATACACCAAAAAGAAGCAGCAGATGATAGGACCTAACAAGAACAGACCAAAAAAACAAGCTCTTCTCTAGAACTAGTTAATCTCTCTATCCTTCTAAGTAAACAAACTGAATCTAGTATTCATCACCATCTACATCAGAGACATGATTCTCATCATGAGTTTTCTTGAGGGATTTCATCTTGGTCTCAGTCTTTTTCCCTATCAAGACAACTCCAGTTGAGAATTCAGCAGATGTCACAACCTTGGACTTATCTTTCTTCTCTTTCATGATTTCCTTTAAATGAACCTTCTTATTTTCATAAATGTTGGAAGATTGGATCATGTTTGAATTACACCGTGAGGGGATGAAAAATCACGCGGGCCTCAGTCTTTATATAGCACAAATTCCTTGTTTGTAACGTTTGACAGGTCAAGGATAGAAATGTTGGAAACAGATAAGTCAGCCTTGAAAATGGACCACCGTTCACAAGTGGGAAACAAATCTATTAACTTTAGGTCTCGTTTTCCAATCTTGAATCAAGATGATTCCTATGTCATAGAAACATTCTACGCATGCACACAAAAACACGTTTTTCAAGCCTACTATTAGAGCACTGCTGACTAGATGTATCGTCCTTGGCATGTTGACAACACATAGATTCTTGACAGTCTTAACATAAACAACTTGGTACAATGTCCTGACATTCTGATAGACATTGTATCCTCCAATGACCCAGCCAAAGACACACAACATGCTCCAAAAATGAAGTTTATCACCAAATTCCTTGCCTAGAAAATTCATTAGTGATCATCCTAAAACAAATGAGCACAATGCACAACATTACATTAGACATATCACAATCAAGTAACATAACCATGAACGAGCAATGTCAAGACATCTTGTCTGACATTCTACTTTCACTAGAGCCAAACAAAAACCAGGTTGCGTGGGATCATGCTTGTTTTGTACTCGATGTACCAAAGCAGCTACACAACTGACAGGTACACATCTCCCCTTGTCACACATAATCAGTTATCCCTTGAAGGTGGATACCAAGTAAAAATAAACTTCAGTAATAACATATCTTATACACAGCACCACCAGTCATCACATCCATACTCCCACTACAGAGAAAGTAGTTTCTCAATGAAGAATTATTAGAAGAAAATACAGAGGAATAAAAGAAACACCCATTAACTCCAAAAATAACTTGTTAAGACATCTTGTCTGACATCACATGACTATTAGCATAACTCCCCCTGAATTGTATAGCACAAAGGGAGACGATGTCTAGATACAATGTAATTAAGAATACAAAAGAAAATGAAAGCACACATCACTTGGTGGAAACACACAATCTCGGTCAAATTCAGATACTCTTCCATCTCTTACTGTCACAACTGTGAAAAGGGCCGGCAAAAACAAACAGAAGAGTTGCCACCAAACTTTATTTATCCCAAAGAGAGGGAAAGTAAACGATCGAAGAAACCTTAAAAGAATAGGAAAATATAAGGTCATCACAACCAAATCTTGGGTTCGGGAGTCGGTTACCAAGGAGAAGGTATGAACACCCTTCACGTCCGTTGTACTTAACGGGATCCACACTTGTTGTCTAATCAAAATGGTGGGTTATGTAAAAGCCTACTGCTAAACGAGGGATGGAAAAGAAAAAGGAGACTTGATAGGACATTGCCGCCATATGCCTACATATTCCCTCGTGCAATGGGAAAGTCAGAGTCAACGTAGTTCGGAAAACTACGGGTGATGGAGGAAAGGTTGCTCGCCAAGACATCGTCGTCTTATGCCTACGTATCCTCACCTGGTATGAGAAATCAGAGTAAGCGCAGTTCGGGAAACTAAACCACTGGTTGGTTAAATGTTTTTTATGAGTGACGTTAAGTTTTCATTCCAGTAGTTAGGGTCGATGCCTGTTTGCGGTAGAACAGAAAAACAACATACTCTTTTTTGAAAATAATTTTAAGAACAATCTCGAAGGATGAGAAGGTTTGAATTTGGTTTAAGAGTTTTAGTGAAATAAATTGAATTTGTTGGAGATTCACGTTGCACTAAAGACTATGATATAGGAGCGAATGCGTTGCATATCACCCAAGGAGCATACACTAAACACTCTAGACAAGTGATGAGAAAACCCCCACTCATCATTTCCCATATACTTAAGGCTCGTGGCGCACAATGTTCATCATTCTTTATTAAGTGTCTTAAAGTTGTTTAAGATGAGAAGAAAAGACACAAAAGAGAACACTAAAGGGAAATTGAAAAACCTAATGTTATCATACAAAATGGTCCTAAAATTGAGGATGGAAAGGAAGTCTACCTAATATTATCATACAAAATGGTCCTAAAGTTGAGGATGGAAAGGAAGTCTACCTAATGTTATCATACAAAAGATTGAAAGCCTAATGTCTCTCCTACTTCCATCTTAATCAGAAATTAAGAGGGACTAGGAATCCCAAGGGATCATATGAGCAAACACAAGTAAACATCATCCAATTCAATCACAAATGAAAATAAGATTGAAATTTAAACAAGTCTAAAGAAGAGAAAAGAGATGAAGAAGAAAGAAGAAGAATGAAGAAGATGCAAACAAGATGAACAATCATGGAGGTTCGAAGCAAAAGACACCAAGCAAACACACATCTCAATCACATAAGATGAACACCCACACTATGCCAAAGCAACAAGGAAACAAACACATGGCACACCATGTCAAAAGATTTGAGGTCAACACAATATAGAAAAACAAAGTGCCCACACACATCCAAACATCTTACAACTTGTAAGAAGTAACAGCAATCCCAAAAACCAAATGAAATGAAGTCAAATGACACAAGAATCATAGTAGGGCAGTAGCACCACATTTCATACTGAAATCATGCCAATGGTCAAGGAGAGAGCACAGAGAAAACAAGCCATACATTTCATTCATAAACAAGTCAAAACAAAACAAGCATGCACAAAAAACCTTAAAGGGAAAGGCATATGAGTATGACATGAACATAAGAAGAAGTCACAACATCAACATGATCATCAAGTTACCATCCAATCATGAACACACAAGAAGATCACACAAGTTGAATTCAAAACAAACCTCAAGAAAGAATCATACATCAAGACCAACTACAAAAGGAAAGGAATAACAATCAAGCATCAAAGTTTCAAATGATTTGAAGAAAAACAGAAAGCCACCCAAACATGGACAAAAAACACCTTTACACAAATTTGCAATTTAAAATCAATTAATAATCAAATAAAAAGGCAAATAAATCACTTAATAAAAGATGGAAACTAGTAAAAACATAAATAAGAACCCAAGAAAATCACCATAGGTCAGAAACCATCATAGGATCATATACTAATTTTCTCACAATTTTAAAATGTCTAAAAACAATTTTAAACTAATTAAAATCAAGCAAATAATCTAAAAAAACATGAAAAATAGCAAAACCATAACGAAAAAACAAAGAAAATCACCATAGGTCCAAGACCATCATAGGATCATATAATATTTTTCTCATAATTTTGAAATGCCTAAAAATAATTTTAAACTAATTAAAATTGACTCAAACAAATTAAAACTCAAGAAAAATAGCAAACTAAAAAAATAAAAATGCACAAAAATAAAAATCAGAAAGAGAAAAATAAAAGGAAAATTTATAAAATATTTTGGTATTTTTCTGATGAAAAATGAATTTTATATGAATTTTTAAAAATAAAATGAAATTAAAAATAATTTTGAAAAAGAAAATAAAACAGAAAAATAAAGCGCGTTGGATCTGCTTTCATTAAATGACGTGGCTAATCCAAAGGCCTGAGAACACACATCTACGGTGGATCTGAGTCAAACTTATCATATCCAACCAACGAAAGTCAAAAGCGCAGGATTAAAACATGTGGCATGATGGACGGTCAGATCATCATCTTCAACCTCCAGCCACTTGAAATTTGCAGAGATTTGCAGAAATTCGTGGTTTCTTTAAACCATAACCATTGGAGCTCATAGTGGTTTCATTTGATGTGTCTTTTCAAGACGATCTTAACCATATCATCACACCAAATTTCTTTAAAACACAGCTCACTCGATTTGGAAAAAACCAGAAGAAAATTAAAACAAGGATTTGAAAAATAACATGCTAAACTCAACCACAGCTAAAATCTAACAATCCTAATAGCATCAGCACATCAAGGACTACATCTTAACAACAAATTTGAATCAAAATGGTTGAGAATTGTACATGTTGAAGCTCTGTAAATGAAGTCCTCAAGCTTGATTCAGGCCACGATTCTTCAAGTTCTTGAGATGGTTAGCTTCACTGAATGATGATGAAGCTAACTGAGTGGAGATTTTGAGTGATTAAGGTATGGAAATGAAAAAAATGAAGTTCAAGCTTAAGAGTTCAAATGGGATCTCAGCAGGGTGATTCTGGATATCAAAGCTTATGGAAATGGGTGGGATCGAGTCCTTATTTATAGGAGATAAGTTTGGAATGCCGAGGGAGGGTGAATGATGCAAAATGAAATGAATTTGTGCACACTTGTGTCATGAAAGAAGTGTGACTTGCAACTTATCAAAACTCTCCCAAAACTTGCGTTTCAAGCTCTAATCAACCCAGACAAGTTTGTTAATCATGTTTAAATGAAATTTGTGCCTTAATTTGATGATTAGAGGAGATACTAACCAAATTTAATTCTGAATTCAAGTGAAAACTCAAACTTGAAATTCAAATGTTGCAACCATGGTTCTCACAATGTAGGAGGCTTTATAAGTTCATTCTTCTTGAAATGGATAGAGGGAAATGCAATCTTTGCAATGTGAAAAGAAAGTATTGATTTGACAACTTGGGATGAGAGAAATGATCCTTCAAAGTAGCTTGCATCAAAAGGTTCAAAATTACAAAACACTTAGAAAAATTTCAAGTCTTTTTATGGACCAAAAATGACCTATAATATTTTAATAAAAACCAAGGCCTTCCAAAGGTTTTTGGCACTTCCAAGTTGAATCAAAGTTGTATAAGACATCTTCAAGTTCATTTTAGAAAAACAATGGGCTCCAAATGATGAAAATTGACCAAGTTATGACCTTTGAAAGTTGACTAAAAAATCTCTTCAAAACTCAACATGACCTATAATGTTTTCACACTTTTGATGACCTTCCAAGCACAATTGGACCTTTCCTTGCAAAGAGAACTTGTTAGGGATGAATAGAAGAGTTCATTAGAAAATTAAACACCTCAAGATGTTGAAAATTGAAGGAGTGATGACCATTTGACCATAGAATCCTTAATTTGTAAAATTAGGTCAAACACCTTGAACCAACTTTGGACCTTTTTAATTTTTTCTTGCAAACTAAGATATGGTGAATCACATATGACCTTGAAATAATGTTGCCTTGAATCACACTTGATGATTAGGGATCTTTAGGGCTTGAAAATTCCATAAAGTCAATAAGAAACCTTGCTTGAGGTTGAAGAAACATGTTCCTCTTTCTTGAAAAACAAGCCATGATACCTTGATCACTTGTCTAGAACTATGCTATGCAAAAATGAAAATGAAAATGAAATGAAACACTAGCCAAAACACAAGAGGAGAGATGGGCAAATTTTAGGGTGTTACAGCTGTCCCTATTCAAACAACTTAGACCTGAAGGGATGAAAAGCGGCCGCTTTCAAACATTTAAGGTAAAAGGTGGTTGAATACCAAAAGAACCCAAAAATTTGCAAACTGTGGGGATGTTCACAATGCAAAGATTCTACCAAATGAATGCCTGACTGCATGTCAACACCCTGGTTGACGTAGTCAACCTTTGAAAACTCACCGGGGAGCACAAATCAAGGTGGTTGGGGAATACAAACCCGGAATTCATGTCGTGGGAGGAAATATTCACCATGTGTTGCAAATACTGCTAGAATTTCATCATTGGGGGAGATAAGCTCTACTGGAAAAAAATCATGTCATCCTGTAAACAATCAACAAACAAAAAGGATGTCTTGTATGCAAAATGACTGTTTCGATTACCATCCATGACATTATTCAAGTAAATTCATTCTTTTCAATATGCTTTGTAAAACCCCAATGTTTTTACATGTAAAGTTTATCAAAAATATCGGACGCCCTTTTTTGCAAACAAAATAGTAGAAGCAAAAACAGGAAATGGAAAACTCTTTGAGTGAATAATACTTTATTGATTGAAAAGGCCTGTAAATAGGCAAGTTAGAATTGGATGCAATTCCTGAAAAGAGGTAATTGCGCAAAAAGTACAACAAGAAATATACAAATCTCGGCAATGTTGAAACATACAACCACCCTGTGTTAATTCGGCTATGACCCGCGTGTCTTCAATATTTCACCAATGTTCTACCTTCTGAAGAGACTGATTGAGCTGATTTTTAACCTTTGGGACTTCCATGAGTCAGAATGCATTCAAATGTCGAACACGAATCATAGTCATTTACTTTTAAATCCCTAACTTTTGCCTGGATCTCCCTTTGCGGGTTTTCAATCCACCGAGATACCCATTTTTGCCAAAGTCGCCTTTTTAGGTTTTCGACTTTGCAGGTTTATTATTTTTCTTTTTATCCCTAATTTTTGCCCGAACCTTTTTCTTTTTATGGTTCGCCGGGATGCCCCATTTTTGCCAGGACTTTCTTTTTATGTCTAGCGGGTCTATTTTAAGCAAAGTATTTTTTTAACTATGTCCGCGTTCATAGGGGACGTCAAATCTTCACCATCCATGGTTGATAGTAGTAAGGCTCCACCAGAGAAAACCTTTCTTACTATGTATGGATCTTCATAGTTAGGAGTCCACTTACCCTTGTGATCTATTTGTGGAGGGAGGATCCTCTTCAACACCAAAACACCTATCTAGAAATACAAAAGGCACACCTTCTAATCAAAAGCCTTCTTCATTCTGCTATGGTACAACCGACCATGGGCGATAACTACCAATCTCTTTTCATCAATCAGACTAAGTTGATTCAACCTAGCCTTCACCCATTCTTCTTCATCAAGCTTCCCATCAGACAATATCCTTAAAGAAGGAATCTCGACTTCTAATGGTAGGACAACTTTCATACCATATATTAGCGAGAAAGGTGTTGCCCCAGTCAATGGACGCACCAAAGTACGATAACTGTCATACCCCAAATTTTTACCCCTTAGATTCTCATTATCATTTTAGGAGCATACTCATGAATTATCTGACCTTAACCCAGTGCAAGTTTGTCTTTGTTAAGTTACAAATGAATCAGGGTTTTGTATAGTCAAATCGAAGCTTCAGGGATTGTGATCAATCAAAGTTTTAGGCTAATTCAATCATGAAACAAGATCAAGGGTATCATATAATGTCAATTGAGAATCCAATTTGAGGTTGTTACCCCAGAATCAAGAACAGTGTATCTCAGGGCACTCAATTAGGGTTTTTTGACTAGTAAAAGTCAACTGTAGTTTGAATTTGATGTTGGAAGGTGTTTTAATGGTGGGATTATGATCCATGAAGTTCCTATAGCTTAATAAAGTTCATCTAAGAAGTTTCAAAGTCTCAGAAGGTCCAGAGTGTCAACAGACGACTCGGTAGTCACCGATCGATCGTACGGTCGACCAAAAAGTCAACTCTTCAAATTTAAGGAATTGGACTTCAAAGTGTGAATAAAAAATGTTCCTTATATCATATTGCACTTGCCTATCAATTTTCATGACCATTGGATCAAGGATGAAGGAGTAATCGAAAAATCGGGAAATTAGGGTTTTGAAAGGGGCTAAACCATAACTCCTTAACCACACATCCAATTGAGTTGGTTCAAAGCTCATTTGAAAGCTCTTGACAAATCCTACAAAAGTCCCTAAGTGGTCCATGATCATAAAATGCATAGATTTGGAGTTATGATCAAATTCATTTCTAGAAAGGAAAAAGACTTAGAGAAATTTCACTTTTAAGTTCATTTTTTAGCAACTTTGGGAGACCTTTTGACCAAGTTCCTTAGGGAAATTGAAACTCGTGAAAACATGAATGTTTTAGAGCTATTTGAGGGCTTTCTAAAAAGTACTAGCACACCTCAAAAGGATTTGTGAGCTGAAAGTTATGGTTATGGCAAGTTGGTGATTTCACACTTTAGTCCCACATTGTAAAAATTTCAAAAATCCATTCTTTCATCAATCTGACCAAAATCAAGCCTTTAGATGTTGTTGTTTCTAATATGTAGAGGCTTTGAAGCATAGAAATGTGAAGGAAATGCAGAGGAGATGGAATTAGCCAAACTTGCAAGTGGGCTTGCAAGTGGCTTTACAACTTGCATTTGAAATCATAAGGCAAGCATGAGGTGGAAAAGTGAATCTGAACCAGCCATCAACCTACACTCTCTAACCTGCATTTAGCCCATTCAAAATCATCATTTTTCTTGACTATTGGGCTTACCCATTGTTGCTACTGCGAAAATCGGCGCCGGCTGAACAAAAGAGTCGCCACCGTGCGTTATTTATCCCACGGGAGGGAAAGGAAACACTCAGAGTAAACCTCGCACAACGCGGGAAAGGTATGGTCGTCGCAACCAAAACCTGGATTCGGGAGTCGGTTACGCAAGGGGAAGGTATTAGCACCCCTCACGTCCGTCGTACTCGACGGGATCCACGCTTGTTTTCGGGTATGGATTGTTATTCTATCTACACTAAAGGTTAAGGGTTAAAAAGAAAAGAAAATGACTCGGCAAAGTATCGCACTTTATGCCTACGTATCCCCGTCTGGAACGAGAAATCAGAGTCAACGTAGTTCGCCTACCTACGGGAAAGGAGGGGAAGGTTGCTCGCTAGGATATCGCATCCTATGCCTACGTACTTTCATACAGCATGAAAGATCAGAGCAAACGTAGTTCGGGCCACGTACGACACAAGTCTGTCTTGATTGTTTTTTATTCCTTCTGAAAAAGGGTTTTTCTGATTAACAGTCCCAGCGGACAAAAATGACGTTTTGATGAGTTCACATTCTTTTACGGAAGAAGTGTCTTTTATTGTGTTTGAAATTTTATTGAATTTTTCTGTTTGTTTTTGAGGAAGAAGAGACAGAACTCTAACCTACGGTTGCGAAGGGAATCAAACTAACCTAGTGTTATCATGCATGGGTTAAGACCTAGTGTCTATCATGCTCCTCTCTTGCACAGAGAGAAACAGAGATCCTAAGGGATAAACGGAAACAGAGACAATAGCAGATATATACAGTAAAGCAGTAAAATGCATGGATGCAACAATACAAGCGAGGCAAGGGAGTCCCACTCAACCTCGAACCTAGAAAACAATAGGCAAAAGTGAACAGGATTCACTTTCAACCCAACAGGTTAAACAGCAAACAATACAGTCAGGAAAACCAATCAATACATCAGAAATGAAAAACAGCAAACATAAACAGCCACAGCAGCTCTGCATCAACACCTATCTTCAAGTCATCTCCAATCAGCTACAAGCTTTTGGCAAGCCTCAGTCTCCATCTCCACAGCCTTCAAGCAAGGTTTCTGATTATCAGTCTTTAGTCTACAATGGCTTTTCTTCAAGTCTCAAACTCCCAGGAGGAATATCAATCAACAAGATGAAGTGAATGAATGTTAGACAGTCAATTACCTACCAAGGGTGGTTCATTAACTGTTAACATTATATAGACAATTTTCCCTCAAAAGTTCTATCTTTCAAATACATTCACTGATCCTTCCAAAGGAAGGAGGTGGATATTTGAAAGAGACTTTGAATCATAGAGAAAGGATGGATGCAGACAAGGCATTCCATGTTTGAGAAACAAACTTTCTAATCTAGAGCTCTGCCTAGCTCCTAAACCCTAGTCTCCTCAACAGCTGCTAGCAGGAATCTCCTCTTCAACTCTGGAAGTTGGACTTCAATCTCTGGATCTCCAATGGCTTCATCATCACAAGTCTTCACCTCTCCCAATCCCCAAGCAATCCCAATACCCACACAGACAAATTATAATCCCCAGAGAGGGCACATCACACCAGTCAATCAATACAAGCAATATACTAATAGCAGTAGGGGAATCTTAATATTTTCTAAGGGATCTATCCTATACCCATAACCCCTATAGTCCCATACCCCAAAGATTCAATTTCTAACTCCTAAGGGAAATGAACTTATTCACCTATGTTGTCACTTAAACCCTAATTTTGTTCATGTTATTCACACCTAAACTAATCACCTAAAATTAATTCCTTAAAATGGGAACTAAATTGTATATACAAGCTAACAATGTCTATTAATCAACCTAAAAAGAATGGATAAAAATAGTAAAGCAACTGATTGACAAAATCATGCATTAAACAAAACAATTATTTACACCTATTAAAAGAAAAATATGCCTAAAATACAAAAATGAAATGAATTATTAATTTTTTTGTATGATAATTTTCTGGACAAAATTATGAAAAGAATGCAAAAAGAACCAATTAAAAATATGCATTTTATGATTTGTTATGATTTTCTAAAGATTTAATGTTTTTAAAAGAAAATAAAAATGAATTAATGAGATGGAGGGTGCAGCAAGAAATTAAAATCAGTTAAAAGGAAGAACTGGGCCAGACAGGGGGGTGTTAATATCACATACGCGCGAGGCCCAAAAAGCATTAGAAAATAACAAGAATTAAAAAAACTGGAAACGGTGCGAATAGTAAGTTTTTTTACGTTCATTTGAGATGGGCTTAGTTTGAGGGGGTGGCAAAAGCAAGCGAATGTTGAGCCCATTCAGAAAACTTAAATGAAACGGTGCGTTGCACCATTCAAATCTCCCTCCGTTTTTCAGTCACATCATGGCCGTTGGATTGGAAGCCAAGTCAATAGTCAAAGCAAGATCGTGTGGTCCTCATGTTATCTTCAACCTCCAGCAAACCCTAGCCCTGAAACTCTTCTTCCATGCATGATTTTCGAGCTCTCTGTTCTCCCTCATCTCTCCACGAAATCAAACAATTCCAAAAGCAAAGTTGCTCTAGAACAATCCCTCTACACAGCCATGCCAATCATTCCCTCTAAAACTCAGCCAAACTCCAAACCCGATAAGCATAACAGTTAGGTTCCACCATTTTCAACTGATATCGACCTCTCCAATTCTCCCTAATTCTTGCCTTAACATACTCTACACATTATGCTGATCATCACAAGCTAATAACCTAATATTTTCATGCAATATTCCAAGAGTTATTCATCAAAACAGATCTTGCACTCCATGATCAAACTCCATGAAAGCTCTCCAAACTCACCAAACTCAGTCATCTATCCTACCTTAACCTTTTTATGCTATCAAAACCTAATAATCCTAACCTAAAGAGCCAATTCGAATGAGAAACATACCTGGTGCAATTGATGAAAACAGGTGCTAAATCCTCTTGATCCAAGGCTTGAAGTGAGTGGAAAATGATCCAAGAACTTGATTATGAGTTCTGTATGCAACCAATGATGCTCCAAGGCTTTGAATCTCCCAATTCCACAATTCTTGCTTCTTGGATGATCAACTTGCACAGCTCGAATCCTCCTTCGATTTCACCAATCTTGATGTGAATTATGATCCTTGGATGATGATGATGAAGATCCAATCAGAAAATGTGAAGATTGATGAGAATTTGAGAGAGTTTGAATTGATTATGCAAGTGGGAGAAAGTGTATGAAACTTGTGTTTATGAGCAAATGTGATCACCAACCCTTGCATGAACCTCTTCATACCAATATATACATGACATTAGAACCTCCTAGAAACTTGGAGAAACTTCCCTTGCACTCTTTCCTTACATTTTGGATTATGTTTCTTCCCTTGTAAGCAACCTTGAATAACTCTCAAAATTTGAACCAAGCTCAAAATTCTACTTCAGACAATGTTCTCAAAATGATTTTTCCATTCAAAATGACCTATAATTTCACCTCATTTGGCCAAAATATGAAAAATCTCATTTTTTAGGTCATTTTTATTCATTAAATCCACCAATTTTGAAACCTTGTGTTATGAACCTTTACAATCTCTCATGGTCACTTTTCTAGACTCAAAATGTCATTTGGAACAAGTTTGATGTTGTAAAGTTTTCCTTTTGAAGCTTCCTTGTATGAGTTTTAGGCATAGGTTGAAATGACCTGTAATTCTCAAATGACCAAAATACCCTTTTCTTGCCCAGACCATAAGTAGAGTTCTACAAATCATATGAAGGCATACCATACCATTCTAGAAAGCTAAGACAATGAGGAACAACTCTTATGTTGACCAGAAATTCATTTGAAATCTCCTTAATGGGTAAAAATAGCTTTGAAGTCAAGTCACTTTTACAGACAAAATTTCAGATACCTCAGATGACCTGTAACTTGCAAGGACCATAACTTGAGTTCTATAAATCTCCTTGATGTCTTACACCACTCACATTAAAGGTCTTGAGATCCTCTACAAGTTTCAGGTTGGCCAAGGATCCATTTGAAGCTTTCATTTTGACTTATCTTGCTTGGAAATTTGACCTAAACTAGGGGATTTTACACAGAAACCCTAATTTAGAAACTCCTCTTCTCCTTGATTTCTCTTGATTTCTTCTTAGCATATCACCATATCCTCTTCTACATGTCAAATGATGAACCCCACATCTCTCCAATAGCCCTTAATGCCTTTCAATAAGTCAATTGACCTAGAGTTGACCTAAAGTTGACCCCAGATGAAACCCTAGTTGACTGTCTTCAACTGCAATACTTGTGATCATATCAATGACTTATCTTCTTCTTCAAATGACTTTCTAAGTCTCCCATGAGGTCCACATACTCTCCATGCTCAGCCTACAGCTCACAATTTCTTTGATGATCCCCAGATACCCTCAGATAGGAGATGGATGCACTTGCTTGATCCATTGACTTGATAGCTTTCAAATTCTTTCTGATGACTTGAATGGGATTGAATTAGAATAATAACCTGTTGATAGGCTCATAGAGATGAGAATAATGCCTGGTCCCCTGTTGGATGACTTGCTATGCTTATGCTATGCAGATGAGTAGACTATGTACATGACTCTATATGCAAATGCTAATGATATTGAAACATAAACCAAGTGAATAAGGTTGGGCAAGTTTTAGGGTGCAACAGCTACCCCTATTCAAGCGACTTGGACCCGATTGGGTGAAGAGCGAACGACCTTCAAACATTCGCGGTACGAGACGGTTGAATACTAAGAACCCGGAAATTTGCCAACCGCAGAAATAAACTGCGCCACTGCTTGGGGGAACGACATTCATCAACTGAATCTAACTGTTACGGCAACCAACTGATCCCTTAGCGACCGTGCTGGGGATGACTCGTCTCATCTGCCTCTGTCAGGACTAAACTCTTCCACGTCAGGAATAAACTTCGTCTAGATCTGTCCACGTTAGGACTAAACTTTTCCACGTTAGGAATAACATTGTCCACGTTAGGACTCATCTTTCCACGTAAGGAATAAACCGTTCCACGTTAGGAATAACACCATCCACGTTAGGAACAACACTGTCCACGTTAGGACTCACCTTTCCACGTGAGGAATAACCTTTCCACGTTAGGAATAACACTGTCCACGTTAGGACTCACCTTTCCACGTAAGGAATGAACTTCTTCTTCGTCAAACTCTTCCACGTAAGGAATACGTCTTTCTTTGAATCTGTCCACGTCAGGACTAAACCCCTTCCACGTCAGGAATACACTCTTTCTTTCCACGCCAGGAATACTATCTTATCCGGATTTGTCCACGTAAAGACTCCAATCTTTCCACGTAAGGAATACACCATCTTAATCTGTCCACGTAAGGACTCAATCTCTTCACGTAAGGAGTACAACCTTTCCCCGTAAGGAATCACCTCTATCTTTCCACGTAAGGACTTCCACTTGATATGTCCATGTAAGGACTCAATCTTTCCACGTAAGGAATCAATTTCTTTCCACGTAAGGAATACATCTTAATCTGTCCACGTAAGGACTCCAATCTTTCCACGTAAGGAATCACAACCTCGATCGGTCCACGTAAGGACTCCCACTTGATATGTCCACGTAAGGAATACAACTTTTTCTGAATCTGTCCACGTAAGGACCCCAATCTTTCCACGTAAGGAATATAATCTTTCCACCTTCGTTCCGCGTAAGGAATCACAATCTTATCTTGATTTGTCCACGTAAGGACTCCAATCTTCTTTCCACGTAAGGAATCAATTTTCTTTCCACGTAAGGAAACCATCTTCTTTCCACGTAAGGAAACCAACTTGATCTGTCCACGTAAGGACTCCGATCTTTCCACGTAAGGAATCACATCTCTTTCCACGTAAGGAAACCAATTCTTTCCGATTTGTCCGCGTCGGGACTAAACTTTCCACGTAAGGAATACTTCTTTTGGATCTGTCCGCGTCAGGACCACACTCTTCCACGTAAGGAATACCATCTTAATCTGTCCACGTAAGGACTCCAATCTTTCCACGTAAGGAATACAAACTTTTTCCACGTAAGGAATCAACTTGTCCACGTTAGGACTACATCGTCCACGTTAGGACCCACCTTTCCACGTTAGGAATAACTCTCTTCTTGATTTGTCCATGTAAGGACTCAGGCATCTTCGACCCGCTGGGGAAATAAAACTTGTCCACGTCAGGACTCATGCACCTTCGACCCACTGGGGAAGTGAGACTTGTCCACGTCAGGACTCACATCTCAACCTGCTGAGGTAATAGAACCTGTCCACGTCAGGACTTGCGCGTCTTCGACTTGCTGGGAAATAAAACTTGTCCGCGTCAGGACTCACACTTTGCCAACAACACGAAGAAGGGTAAATTTGTCCACGTCAGGACTCTCGCATCTTGTCATCACGAAGAACTATAAACTTGTCCCCGTCAGGATGCCCATTTCATCATCACGAATAAAGCTATCTGCTGGAAATAAATTGTCCCCGTCAGGACACCATCACGAAGAGTAACCCACTTTTTTTTCCCCGTCAGGACTCCACACTCAATCAATACCGTGAACTCGAATCTGTCCACGTTAGGACTAACACATATCGTCACCCGGGAGAAATGTCGACGTTAGGACTCCACATTCCAACAACTCTAAAAAACGAACCCGTCCACGTTAGGACTAGCACCTCCTATCAGCCCAGGGAAATAAAACTGTCCGCGGTAGGACTCCCATTTTTCTAGCACGAAGAACTTGTCAATAACATTGTCCACGTTAGGACTCACTCCTCCATTGGTCTCAAACCACAAACTTCTTAGCACTGACGTGACAGCGACTTTGAGGCGGACTCTACTGGGGATATTTGGAAACCAAACTACCAGACACCTGTTCTGATAACCGACGGCAGCCTCTGAAATTCTAATTCATGAACCTTTTGATGACAGATAACTCTGCTTGGGAATGAGGATAAATTTTGCCTACTAACTCTGGCGGGGAAAACAACGAGAAATTCACACGATAACTCTGTGGGGAATAACGCTAAAGCTGACACTTCATTGGATGTCTCACGCTGAGATCTTGAATGTTTGATACTTCATTTGAGCAAGAGCTCTCTCTACCTACAAGAGAAACAATACTTGAAACAAAAGGTTAGCCAACCTGGTTTATGTTTCAAAATGCATGCGTTTGACGATGATGCAATGCTCCATTCGACATGGAAATGCTACGCTTTTATTTGGTGGATGCAAATATGACACTATATACCGATGCAAATGCAGACTCGAACTGCTGAGATACAGGAACTCGCTTCAGCAAAATAAATGCTGAAGATAATGCCAACTCCGCTGGGGGATAGCCAGGTGCTACAGGATTATTCAAGCAAAATAAATGCTGGGAGAGTGAAGCCGACTCAGCTAGGAAATTGGGAACTTGAACCAAGCACCTCATTAAAGTAACACCCTGCTGGGGAATATAACTCTGCTGGAGACTAGCAGATGCGCCTGGTATGATCGAACTTCTGCGGGAGAGTGAACTTATATCACCCGGTATTCCGGCAAAATAAATGCCAGGACACACAACCAACTATGCCGGGGAGAGTCTTAATCTTCAATTTTCACTGGGAGGAATGTAAACACGGGTTGGAAAGAAACTCCGCTGGGGACGGGATGATTCTCTTGGGGAAAATCAACTGGCTCCGCTGGGGGAGAGTAAATGACCCTGCAGGGACGGGTGAACTTGTCTGGATACAACTCACAAACACTAATCTTCTGAGGCTAAACCCACTCTGCTTGAATACAGCCTTATAATCCTGGAATCGCCAAACTCTGCTGAGGGTAAATGACTTTGCTGGAACATGTGCTTTGGATAAGCTACGGCTAGCTGGGGAATTCGATCCTTCTACAGGAAGCACATGCATGACCTGCGTGGGGGTCGAGTCTTTCGTTATTGCAATCTTTTGATCGTCTTCCTCGTACGACTATGAAACCTGCAACAGCACAAACAAAACAAGACAAGCCTATGCAACCAAATCAATTCAGGTTAGTGACATCATCTTCAGTTAATTCAAAGTTTTTAGCAATTGTCGGCAAGGGCTAGTGATGTTATACACATGCTAGTTTCAGTAAACTTAGGCGCTTTATCATGCACAAAACAGTAAAGAACCAGCATCAAGTACTGAATAACATATTTTATTGATTGGGCCCCTGAATGGGCGGAGTTTTTGTACACGGGATGTAACTCCTGAAAAGAGGAAGCTACGCAAAGCAAATATACAAGTATGCACAAGAAGCATAAATATTTTGACAAATTAAATTTGTACACATGTCGGCAACGGGATGCAGACGAACACCACGAACTGATCCTCCTATGACTCGTCCGACTCTGATGCTTTCTCGGTATCCACACTTCCGAAGAGATTGTACCTGATAACCGACCCCTCAAGTATATTCTCCCGCACCAATGCTCAATGCAGTATCAAATTCGGACCGCAGTCATTTGCTTTTCAAATCCCTAACTTTTGCGTGAACCGCCCTTTACGGGTTTTCAGTTCACCGGGATACCCTTTTTTGCCGAAGCCGCCCAGTGTAGGTTTTCAACTTCGCGGGTGTACATTTTTCATTTTATCCTTAACTTTTGCCCGAACCTTTCATTCTGTTTTTGGTTCGCCAGGATGCCCCATTTTTGCCTGGACTCTCTTTTTCTGTCCAGCGGGTCAACTTTAAGCAAAGTATTTTTTAACTGCGTCCGAATTCACAGGCGACGTAAAGTCTTCACCGTCCATGGTGGACAACAATAACGCTCCTCCTGAAAAGACTTTTCTGACAACATATGGCCCTTCGTAATTGGGGGTCCACTTGCCCCTGTGATCTGCCTGCGGCGGGAGAATCCTTTTCAACACAAGGTCGCCCGTCTGAAAGCTTCGCGAATGTATCTTCTTGTCGTATGCTTTCTTCATTCGGCTCTGATACAAACGACCGTATGCTAGAGAAGCTAGCCTCTTCTCATCCATCAAACTCAGTTGGTTCAACCTGTCTTTCACCCATTCTGCCTCGTCTAGCTGAACATCTCGCAATACCCTCAGAGAAGGGATCTCAACTTCCAATGGTAATACCGCTTCCATTCCGTATACCAACGAGAACAGGGTTGCCCCGGTTGATGTGCGTACCGTCGTATGATAACCGTGCAAAGCGAAAGGTAGCATCTCATGCCAATCCTTATAGGTCACCACCATTTTCTGAACGATCTTCTTGATATTCTTATTGGCCGCCTCGACAGTGCCATTCATCTTGGGTCGGTAAGGGGAGGAGTTGTGATGTTCGATCTTGAAATTCTGGCAGAGCTCCTTCATCATTTTATTATTCAGGTTTGAACCGTTGTCCGTGATTATCCGCTCGGGGATCCCATATCGGCAAATGATATCTCTCTTGATGAATCTGGCCACCACTTGCTTAGTTACATTTGCGTAAGACGCCGCTTCTACCCACTTGGTGAAATAATCGATTGCTACTAGGATGAACCGATGCCCGTTAGAAGCTGTCGGCTCGATCTTTCCAATCATATCGATTCCCCACATCGAGAACGACCATGGCGATGACATCACATTCAGAGGACTCGGAGGCACATGGATCTTATCAGCATAAATTTGGCACTTGTGGCACTTCCTCGCAAACTTGAAACAATCAGTTTCCATAGTCAGCCAAAAATAACCTGCCCGCAGCAGCTTTCTCGTCATAGCATGCCCACCAGCATGCGTACCAAAGGTACCTTCATGTATTTCCTTCATGAGCAGCTTTGCCTCTCTTTCGTCTACACAACGCAACAGCACCAAGTCGTGGTTTCTTCTGTATAAGACACCATCCGGATTCAAATAGAAATTACCCACTAATCTCCTGAGAGTCTTCTGATCCTGACTGGATGCCCCAACCGGATACTCTTTGTTCCTCAGAAAATTAAGGATATCAAAATACCACGGTTTGTCATCGGATGCCTCGTCAATAGCAAATACGGAAGCTGGTCTGTCAAGCCGAGAGATAATGATTCTGGGAGCCTCGTTCCAGAAGTTGACTTTGTACATGGAAGACAAAGTGGCGAGAGCGTCAGCCATTTGATTCTCTGCCCGCGGTACGTGATGCAATTCAACCTTGTCGAAGAAAAGCAACAATCTCCTTGCATAATTTATGTAATGTATCAAGTTGGGCTGACGTGTCTCCCATTCCCCTTTTATCTGATTCACCACCAGAGCTGAATCTCCGTATACGTCCAGATTCTTGATTCGCAAATCAATGGCTTCTTCAAGCCCCATTATACAAGATTCGTATTCGGCTTCATTATTGGTAACGGCAAAGGTCAATCGGGCAGTAAACGGGATGTGCGACCCGTGTGGCGTAGTGATAATTGCCCCTATTCCGCTACCGTAAGCGTTCACAGCTCCATCAAATATCATCTTCCATTTGGAACCCAACTCTGGTCCTTCGTCTGGCAACGGTTCTTCACAATCTTTCATCTTTAGGTACATGATATCCTCGTCAGGAAAATCAAACCTCATCGATTGGTAATCTTCAATAGGCTGCTCTGCCAGGTACTCAGACAGTACACTCCCTTTTATAGCCTTTTGCGAGACGTATTGGATGTCATATTCAGTCAAGACCATCTGCCAACGGGCAATTCTCCCTGACAACGCCTGCTTTTCGAATACATATTTGATAGGGTCCATCTTCGAGATGAGCATGGTTGTATGATTCAGCATGTATTGCCTCAAACGCTTGGCGGCCCAGGCTAGCGCGCAACAAGTTTTCTCTAGCATTGAGTATCGAGATTCACAATCTGTAAATTTCTTACTCAAGTAATAAATTGCATGCTCTTTTCTTCCTGTCTCGTCGTGCTGACCAAGAACACAACCCATGCTTCCCTCAAGAACTGTCAAATACATGATCAAGGGTCTCCCTGCCACTGGAGGTATCAAAATAGGAGGCTCCTGCAAATACTGCTTTATCTTATCGAACGCCTTTTGACAATTTTCATTCCAGGTCAACACCTGATCCTTTTTCAACAACTTGAATAATGGCTCGCATGTCGCAGTTAGGTAAGATATGAACCGGGCGATATAGTTCAACCTCCCTAAAAACCCGCGCACCTCTTTCTCTGTTTTAGGCGTCGGCATTTCTTGAATTGCTTTTATTTTAGCAGGATCGACCTCTATTCCTCTTTTGCTTACGATAAACCCCAGCAGTTTACCCGATCTCACCCTGAAGGTGCATTTGTTAGGGTTCAGTCTCAGCCTGAACTTCCTAAGCCTTTTGAACAGCTTCAGCAGATTCACCAGATGCTCTTCCTCCGTCTGGGATTTGGCAATCATATCGTCAACATAAACTTCGATCTCTTTATGCATCATATCATGAAAAAGAGTCGTCATCTCACGCTGATACGTTGCCCCAACATTCTTCAAACCAAAGGGCATCACTTTGTACCAAAATGTTCCCCAAGGCGTTATGAAAGTGGTCTTCTCCATATCCTCTGGCGCCATTTTAATCTGATTATAGCCTGAAAAGCCATCCATGAAGGAGAATACGGAGTATTGAGCAGTATTATCAACTAACACGTCGATATGAGGAAGTGGAAAATCGTCTTCTGGGCTCGCTTTATTCAAATCCCTATAATCCACGCACATCCGAACCTTTCCATCTTTCTTTGGCACTGGTACGATGTTAGCAACCCATGAGGGATATTTTGTCACAGCCAGGAAACCAACATCCCACTGTTTTTGAACTTCCTCTTTGATCTTCATTGCCATATCTGGTCTAGTTCTGCGAAGCTTTTGTTTGACCGGCGGGCATTCTTCTTTCAATGGCAGACGGTGCACAACCATATCTGTATCGAGCCCTGGCATATCTTCATACGACCAAGCGAATACATCACTATACTCTCGGAGCATTTCAACCAGTCTTCGCTTGATATCGCTCTGCAGTGCGGCCCCGATACGAATATTCTTCTCAACCCCTTCCGACCCCAAGTTGATAATTTCGATGACCTCTTCGTGAGGCAGAATGACTCTTTCCTCTTGCTTCACCAACCAAGACAGTTCTTCAGGAACGTCACTATCTTCGATAACCTCTTCTTCGACCTGAAATACCGGGTGCTTAAAGTCGGGACGAGTCATAGGTGGTTCAAGGATGTCATCTGAAAATGTTATCCTGCAAAAGGAATGGTTAAGTGCTTCAAAATGCGTATAAAGCGAATAACCACGTTGCCATTTTATTGAAAAATACAAAACAAGAAAGACAAAGATCGAAATATTTGCACATGAAAAAACGCCATTTATTTAATGATTAACACGCAATGTTCATAACAACACAGCCCTAAGCAAATCACGATGCCCCGGGCAAGACATCAGATTATTCAACAATTAATAAAACAAAGCATTACTGTTTAAGAGTCACAAGAACAAGCTCCTGAATAGACCAGTTGCACAGTCCCTGTCCTGGCGTGCTTGGCTGAATCCAGGCATCCATATCACAGTCGCTGTCTCCTTCATCAGACTCCGAAGCAGCATTGATGGTTTCATGACATACTCCACTGGCAGAGATGGTTATTGGCCCTCTGAAACGGGGTGCCCCCGCAGCAGGTGTTGACGACGACGGTTGGTATCCCAGCCCGAACCGGTCCATCTTTACAGGAATATCCAGCACTTTGCCCCAACCCTTTGCTTCTCCTGCCTCCACCAGAGCTTGAGCTTCTTTATACGACGAGACGGCTATCTCTGACACCTTGCTCGGCCCGGGACCTTTGTCCTTGATACGCAACCCTTCAAATGCCTGGCAGGGTGTTTCGTGGATCTCTCCGTCGACCTCCACATATTTAAATGACGACAGATGGCTGACCAGGATGTCTTCTTCTCCGCATACGGTGACTACGCTGTCTCCGACCATATATTTCAACTTCTGATGCAGGGTAGACGTGACTGCCCCAGCCCCATGAATCCAGGGTCTTCCGAGCAGGTAGCTATATGCGGGTTGTATATCTATGATATAAAATTCCGTTGCAAACACCTCCGGCCCTACCTGTAGAGGCAATGTTATCGATCTAAAGACTGTTCTTCGCGTGCCATCAAACGCTCTGACTACCAAGTCACTGGGCGTGCACAGGATTCCTCTGACATCTAGCTTCATCATCGCTTTCTTGGGCATCACATCCAAAGACGATCCGGTGTCGACCAATACATGCGACATTACTGATCCTCTGCACTCGACAGATATGTGCATCGCCATATTATGATCTCTCCCTTTCGGGGTCAAATCGAAGTTGGTAAAACCCAAGTTGTGGCCGGCATTCACATGTGCCAACACTCCTTCCAGCTGATTCACAGAGACGTCCTGGGGTACAAAGGAAGTATCCAGGACTTTCAACAAAGCATTTATGTGAGCTTCAGAACATAAGAGCAACGACAGTATAGATATCTTGGACGGCGTCTGTTGCAGATGCTCCACAATCTTATAATCACTTTTTCGAATCAAGCGCATGAACTCTTCTACGTCTTTCGATGCCGATGCTTTGTTGCTTGCTTGCAATGGGACATTCTCAACCATCTTCCCCTTTCCTTTCGCTAGTCTTTCGGCCTCCACTTCAGGTGATATAAAGATCCTACCACTCCTTGTCATACCTCCTGAACCAACAACGTTGTCCACAGTCTCGGCTGGCTGTTTATTAACATCAATCTTTATTCCGTCACAATACACTTCCAACCCATATGACCATGGGACTGCTTTTGTGTTCTCGTACGGGATTGGTTCGCCCTTAGTTATGGTGATCGGCGGTCGCTGAGCCGGTGCTGTTATAGTGATTGTCTTCCGAGGAATCGTTACAGTAGCCACATCACTCTGATTATCTGCTACTGCCCCTGCAGGCTCTTCGATTGCTGCTCGGTCAAACTGCAATGTGCCTCCATCAATTAAAGCCTGAATGCCTTTCTTCAAATCATCACACCCCCCAGCTAGGGTCCAGCATTCTAAGCAATACTCGTCACATCCTGGATAAACACCCCCTTGTAACAATCTGCTTTTTATCTCGTTTAGCGGCGTCTTTAAATCGTCGACATTCATAATCAGATTCAACCCTTCCTCAGCTAGAATGGCATTTGCCCCATGATTAGGCATGGGTTTCTGCACTATATTCGGCCCTGCCGTTCCGAAATTGATAGCCTTATTGTCCAAAAGATCCTGCACAACATGCTTAAAAGCATGGCAACCCTCTACATCGTGGCCCGGAGCCCCAGAGTGGAACTCACAGTGCCTGCTTGCATCATAACCATACGGAGGAGTTCCCGTTATAGGTGCCAGAGTTCTCTTCTCTACCAAATTCAGACCCAACAGCGTCTGCAACAAATCTGCATAGGTTGAGGGAGGCTTCTCAAACACTCTTCTTGGTTTACCACCCTGGAATCTTCGTTGAGCAGGCGGTGCCCCCTGTTGTGGCTGCTGCTGCTGTTGTTGCTGCTGCTGCATTGGCTGCTGCGGAAACGGTTGTTGTTGATATGGAATAGTAACACTCGCCACCTGCTGCGGCTGATGATATTGGTTTCGACCCCTGCCTCGGCCTCGGCCTCGGCCTCTGAATACTGCGCTTGCCTCGCCCTGACGGCGCCCACCAAAAGCCTTCCTATTACTGCCAGATGCAATTGATTCCTCAGCCTGGAACCTGCCTTGCTTAATGTTGTTTTCAATCTTTTCTCCCATCAGAATTAAGTTTGAGAAACTAGCCAAAGGTGTGTGAAACAACTTGTCATAAAACATGCCTGTGAATGTGCCGATGAACATGTCGTTCATTTCCTTGTCTTCTAAAGGAGGACGGACCCTGGCAGCCATATCGCGCCACCTTTGCGCGTACTCTTTAAAGCTCTCACCCTTCTTCTGAGACAGCCCTGTCAATTGGACCCGATTGGGTGCCAAGTCGCTGTTATACTTGTAGTGAGCTACAAATGCCTCTGCTAGTTGCTTCCATGTCTTTATATTGGTCGGCTCCAACCCCATGTACCACTCTAGGGAAGGGCCCGACAGACTATCTTGAAAGAAATGCATTAGCATTCTCTCATCAGTTGAGTACGCAGACATCTTTCTGTAATAAGCCCGCACGTGCACTTTCGGACAGGTGTCCCCTTTATACTTATCAAAGCAGGAGCTTTGAATTTGATTGGCACCCTCAAGCCAGGTACCAGACCCATTGTTGCCATGTCTAAGCCCACAACACTTTGGTTCAGGACCCCCCTCATCTGCTCTTCTAGCATTCTGATCTTCTGGGAGTCATCCATCGACCCTTCGAAACCTCCGCCGGAGAAAGCGTCCTCCTGCTGATCTTTTTGCCACATACCATTCCCAACTCCATACCCATCATATCCATTATTATGGCCAGCTCTGATCTGATTCATCACTGGGCCTCGGCCTCTGTTGCCGTACCCCTGAACACCTCCGGCAGGCCCAAAAGCCATTAACCCAGCGCCGTTTCCATTTCCGAAACCTCCGTAGCCCTGATTGGCCACACCATAACCATCTTGCCCAAAGCCTTGAGCATTGAAACCATATTTCCCAGCGTTATCGAATCCCTGATCGTTGAACCCGAATCCAGCATTGCCGAAGCCGTTGCCTCCCATATTATCACCCAAGTTGACATCACCAAGCCCAACGTTATGGACAACAGTCTCGTTCCCAACTCCGACGTTACCGTTCCCAGCAGCGGTAGCGTTGTTGACATTAGCAGCAGGTATATTGACTACAGGTGGAGCCACTGGCGTGGGAGTGCCATCTCCATGAACGGTATCGACTCGCACAGACTGATGATCCTCGTTACCGTGACCGGCGTTTCTGACCAACAGAGGCTGCACCATGGCTTGCAAATTCTCCTGACCTTTTGCAATAGCTTCCATGGTCTGCATAAAGAGAGCTAGCTTCTCACGCACATCTTGCATCTCGTTCTGCATTTGATCCATGATTCTTCGACAGTTGGTGCGAGTGGAATAGCGATGCGGGTGCTGATCTGCAATCCTGGAAAGTACCTGGTACAGAGCAGGAAATAAGACACCATCCAAAGATTACCTGTAATGCAATATGAATATGAATGCAATGCAATGTGTGTGTCTATGCATTAGGGAAGTTCATTCCCCGATTCTAGTGTGAAGGTGCCGGTGCAATGACAGTGCTAACAATATAAAGATCGGAGCTGAATCACAGAAAGCCTCATGTATTGCGGAGAAACCAATAAGCCAAGAATACAATATCACTGAGAGTACAATAGGAAGGCATGACCTCAACCAACAATCCTGGTGATGGTCAGCACTATGCAAATAAAGCATACAGGTTACTACATGAAATGATCAAACACTCCCATAAGTATGGTACTCTTCTAGCAACTTCGTGGTCTCCGGATGACTTGGTCGGGTAAGCAGCCCTTCAACAAGTTGGTTTCTTTTCTTAAGAACACGTCGCACGTCTTCAACAGTTTCCTCCCATGCCCCTTCTCCGAAGCGATCCTCTAGTTTACGCTTCTGAGACACAGCTTCATCTCTGCCTTTGATGGCCTTGTTCAGTGCATTCTGTAGACTATACCGGGTCATCACTTCTTCTTCACACTTCTTGATGCTGGACTTCAACTGCTCTTCGAGGTCGGAAATTTGCTGCTTCAACTTATCTTCCCTCTTCTTATTGTTGGTGAGCGTGGCATTCCAAGTCTTATTGCAAGAAGAGATCTCTCGGTGAGCGATGTCAAGTGCTTTCTTTTTGGATTCAAGCATGTCATGGGAGCTTCTGAACTCTTGCCCCAGACGTTCGCGCTTCTTCCTCTCCTCAGTCAACTCAGCCCCTAATCTGTTCATCAGCTCAATCTGCTGTTGGAAAGCATGCACGGCCTTGTTTTTCTCACTGCGTATCTGGGCTAGCTCTTGCTCTAACCCTTCGTTGATCTTCATCAAGGCTTCTTTTTCTTTCACAACTTGCTCGTAGGCCTCCCTAGAAACAGTAGTTGGCTCTGCTACCGGAATAGGAACAAGGGCTGGTGCATCTGGAAATGGCATCCACAACTGACTTGCTCTCTCCTGGATCCAAACTCTGTAAGGTGCGTAAGCCTGACAGTCATTCTTCCCTAACAACGGCTTCCCTCTTCGGTTAATACGCGTCCAGGCATGCTGCAGCTTGGCTAGTAACTCCCCCTTCAAGTCTCCGGTGAAGTACAGAGATTCCTGTACTTCTTCCTCCTTTGGCGGGTTCTTCAGCGCATATCCGAACTGACGGACCAATAAGGATGGGTTGTAGTTGATACACCCTTTTCTTCCTATCAGCGGGACATTAGGGTACCCAGAACAACTGAATATAAGCTCATCCCCTAGCAGGTCTCGATCAAACCACTCAACATCTTCGGAAGATAGCCTCATCAGGCGCTCTGACCAGCTAGCGGTGGTTGCACTCTCCACAAAAGATCCCTTCATGGGAAGGTGGCCCTTGAACCACATATTCAACAAAGGCGCACAGCAGTAAACAACCTTTCCCCTTCTGTTTTCATTCTTGTAGTGCAAGGAGTGGTAGAAGTCTCCGATCAACGTTGGCACTGGATTGCCGGCAGCAAATAGATGGAAAGCGTCCAAGTCTACGAAATTGGGCAAGTTAGGAAACAACACAATCCCATAAATGCATAGAGCCAAAATAGCATTGAAAACCACCCAACATCCGCTCTTGGCATACTCCTAAGCTTTGCCAACCAGGAAATCAAGAGAGAAACCTGAAACCCCAAGCCAAGAAGTCACTAACAGTTCTGCAACGTCCATATGCAAGGCCTTGGCTAAGTCCTCCAACTTGGGCTCAGTAGCAGAGTGAATAAAGGGAACCTTGTTCTGCACTGGTAGCTCAGTAAACTCCACGTACTCCTCAATGGTAGGCCCTAGAATGAAGTCAGCAAACGTAAAACATCTCAATGCGGGGTCATAGAACTGCATCAAGGTGTACAGCCCGTTCATCTCATCAGCCGAGGGCCTGCAGACTAATCTCAGTAATCTCCCATGACTCATTCTGAAGCCCCTCCTAACCTCCTCATCAGCAAGAGATATCAGACCGAGCAAAGAAGTAATATCAGGTGTAGGCAGCTTATACGCAACTGTTTTCCTCAAACTAGCCATAATCAACACTCAGGAGTCTGGGCACTAGAACCGGGGGATATGCAAATGCACCTGCAGCACAGACACACGTTAATGGGATGCAATGATAATGGGTATGCAAACAATGCAATGCAAGTAACATGCAACAGGGACCAAATGCCGTAGCTGAATAGCCTGAACCATATCAAGAAGTCTCAAATAGACTCTTTAGAAGTCCTCAAACCCTGGTCTCAGATAGACCTAAATCAAAGCTCCAACAATGGTCTTTGACAGACCTCTAGCATAACCCTGATTGGTCTCTGGCAGACCTCATATCATATCTTCAACTGGTCTCTGACAGACCTCAGAACTCTCCAACAGGTCTCTGACAGACCTCATAACTCTCCAACTGGTCTCTGACAGACCTCAGAACTCTCCAACTGGTCTCTGACAGACCTCAGAACTCTCCATAAATACCCAGGATCTCAGATCAAGAAATAAACCGGTAGTCTGAAGGTCTAGTTACCTGCATAACCCCAAACCCTCTCACAGGTGGATGTCCTAGTAACTGACAAAGGTATGGCATCCTATGCGGTCGTCGGCGTCACAGACTTTCAGGGTTGATGATACGATTCCCAGAAGGAGTGGCATCATCAAATCCTGAAGAGGCCTCACTTAGCCAACTTCCAAATGATCGGTTCCCGGAGTCGACAATTCAGCTGACCAACAACCCCTTCGACCCAAAGGGTAGAAAAAGAAGCCAACCAGAAGAACCTCGTCCGAGTGTAGATTTCATGAGACACTAATGCAAGCAAAGCCGGCACATGCCCACTACTTTCTACTCTAATTCTAGGTGCACTCAAGCCCAGGTCCGGCTTATCTCTCAATCATGGAACACCCGTCACACCCCACAATACAACAATAATAATGATAGTTTAATGCTGAAATGTAAATACAAAAATATAAATCCATACAAAATCCTCGACGGGAAAACAAGCGTTAGGATTGACTCTCTTAAGGGACGTTGGATCCCAAATGCATAAGAACTATCGCAGTCCTCAGCAGCCAGGGGACGTTGGATCCCCAGCAGAAACTCGCATAGGGAACTATCGCAAATTCCCCAGCAGAGTCGCCAGCTGTCGCTACTGCGAAAATCGGCGCCGGCTGAACAGAAGAGTCGCCACCGTGTGTTATTTATCCCACGGGAGGGAAAGGAAACGCTCAGAGTAAACCTCGCACAACGCGGGAAAGGTATGGTCGTCGCAACCAAAACCTGGATTCGGGAGTCGGTTACGCAAGGGGAAGGTATTAACACCCCTCACGTCCGTCGTACTCGACGGGATCCACGCTTGTTTTCAGGTATGGATTGTTATTCTATCTACACTAAAGGTTAAGGGTTAAAAAGAAAAGAAAATGACTCGGCAAAGTATCGCACTTTATGCCTACGTATCCCCGTCTGGAACGAGAAATCAGAGTCAACGTAGTTCGCCTACCTACGGGAAAGGAGGGGAAGGTTGCTCGCTAGGATATCGCATCCTATGCCTACGTACTTTCATACAGCATGAAAGATCAGAGCAAACGTAGTTCGGGCCACGTACGACACAAGTCTGTCTTGATTGTTTTTTATTCCTTCTGAAAAAGGGTTTTTCTGATTAACAGTCCCAGCGGACAAAAATGACGTTTTGATGAGTTCACATTCTTTTACGGAAGAAGTGTCTTTTATTGTGTTTGAAATTTTATTGAATTTTTCTGTTTGTTTTTGAGGAAGAAGAGACAGAACTCTAACCTACGGTTGCGAAGGGAATCAAACTAACCTAGTGTTATCATGCATGGGTTAAGACCTAGTGTCTATCATGCTCCTCTCTTGCACAGAGAGAAACAGAGATCCTAAGGGATAAACGGAAACAGAGACAATAGCAGATATATACAGTAAAGCAGTAAAATGCATGGATGCAACAATACAAGCGAGGCAAGGGAGTCCCACTCAACCTCGAACCTAGAAAACAATAGGCAAAAGTGAACAGGATTCACTTTCAACCCAACAGGTTAAACAGCAAACAATACAGTCAGGAAAACCAATCAATACATCAGAAATGAAAAACAGCAAACATAAACAGCCACAGCAGCTCTGCATCAACACCTATCTTCAAGTCATCTCCAATCAGCTACAAGCTTTTGGCAAGCCTCAGTCTCCATCTCCACAGCCTTCAAGCAAGGTTTCTGATTATCAGTCTTTAGTCTACAATGGCTTTTCTTCAAGTCTCAAACTCCCAGGAGGAATATCAATCAACAAGATGAAGTGAATGAATGTTAGACAGTCAATTACCTACCAAGGGTGGTTCATTAACTGTTAACATTATATAGACAATTTTCCCTCAAAAGTTCTATCTTTCAAATACATTCACTGATCCTTCCAAAGGAAGGAGGTGGATATTTGAAAGAGACTTTGAATCATAGAGAAAGGATGGATGCAGACAAGGCATTCCATGTTTGAGAAACAAACTTTCTAATCTAGAGCTCTGCCTAGCTCCTAAACCCTAGTCTCCTCAACAGCTGCTAGCAGGAATCTCCTCTTCAACTCTGGAAGTTGGACTTCAATCTCTGGATCTCCAATGGCTTCATCATCACAAGTCTTCACCTCTCCCAATCCCCAAGCAATCCCAATACCCACACAGACAAATTATAATCCCCAGAGAGGGCACACCATACCAGTCAATCAATACAAGCAATATACTAATAGCAGTAGGGGAATCTTAATATTTTCTAAGGGATCTATCCTATACCCATAACCCCTATAGTCCCATACCCCAAAGATTCAATTTCTAACTCCTAAGGGAAATGAACTTATTCACCTATGTTGTCACTTAAACCCTAATTTTGTTCATGTTATTCACACCTAAACTAATCACCTAAAATTAATTCCTAAAAATGGGAACTAAATTGTATATACAAGCTAACAATGTCTATTAATCAACCTAAAAAGAATGGATAAAAATAGTAAAGCAACTGATTGACAAAATCATGCATTAAACAAAACAATTATTTACACCTATTAAAAGAAAAATATGCCTAAAATACAAAAATGAAATGAATTATTAATTTTTTTGTATGATAATTTTCTTGACAAAATTATGAAAAGAATGCAAAAAGAACCAATTAAAAATATGCATTTTATGATTTGTTATGATTTTCTAAAGATTTAATGTTTTTAAAAGAAAATAAAAATGAATTAATGAGATGGAGGGTGCAGCAAGAAATTAAAATCAGTTAAAAGGAAGAACTGGGCCAGACAGGGGGGGTGTTAATATCACATACGCGCGAGGCCCAAAAAGCATCAGAAAATAACAAGAATTAAAAAAACTGGAAACGGTGCGAATAGTAAGTTTTTTTACGTTCATTTGAGCTGGGCTTAGTTTGAGGGGGTGGCAAAAGCAAGCGAATGTTGAGCCCATTCAGAAAACTTAAATGAAACGGTGCGTTGCACCATTCAAATCTCCCTCCGTTTTTCAGTCACATCGTGGCCGTTGGATTGGAAGCCAAGTCAATAGTCAAAGCAAGATCTTGTGGTCCTCATGTTATCTTCAACCTCCAGCAAACCCTAGCCCTGAAACTCTTCTTCCATGCATGATTTTCGAGCTCTCTGTTCTCCCTCATCTCTCCACGAAATCAAACAATTCCAAAAGCAAAGTTGCTCTAGAACAATCCCTCTACACAGCCATGCCAATCATTCCCTCTAAAACTCAGCCAAACTCCAAACCCGATAAGCATAACAGTTAGGTTCCACCATTTTCAACTGATATCGACCTCTCCAATTCTCCCTAATTCTTGCCTTAACATACTCTACACATTATGCTGATCATCACAAGCTAATAACCTAATATTTTCATGCAATATTCCAAGAGTTATTCATCAAAACAGATCTTGCACTCCATGATCAAACTCCATGAAAGCTCTCCAAACTCACCAAACTCAGTCATCTATCCTACCTTAACCTTTCTATGCTATCAAAACCTAATAATCCTAACCTAAACAGCCAATTCGAATGAGAAACATACCTGGTGCAATTGATGAAAACAGGTGCTAAATCCTCTTGATCCAAGGCTTGAAGTGAGTGGAAAATGATCCAAGAACTTGATTATGAGTTCTGTATGCAACCAATGATGCTCCAAGGCTTTGAATCTCCCAATTCCACAATTCTTGCTTATTGGATGATCAACTTGCACAGCTCGAATCCTCCTTCGATTTCACCAATCTTGATGTGAATTATGATCCTTGGATGATGATGATGAAGATCCAATCAGAAAATGTGAAGATTGATGAGAATTTGAGAGAGTTTGAATTGATTATGCAAGTGGGAGAAAGTGTATGAAACTTGTGTTTATGAGCAAATGTGATCACCAACCCTTGCATGAACCTCTTCATACCAATATATACATGACATTAGAACCTCCTAGAAACTTGGAGAAACTTCCCTTGCACTCTTTCCTTGCATTTTGGATTATGTTTCTTCCCTTGTAAGAAACCTTGAATAACTCTCAAAATTTGAACCAAGCTCAAAATTCTACTTCAGCCAATGTTCTCAAAATGATTTTTCCATTCAAAATGACCTATAATTTCACCTCATTTGGCCAAAATATGAAAAATCTCATTTTTTAGGTCATTTTTATTCATTAAATCCACCAATTTTGAAACTTTGTGCTATGAACCTTTCCAATCTCACATGGTCACTTTTATAGACTCAAAATGTCATTTGGAACAAGTTTGATGTTGTAAAGTTTTCCATTTGAAGCTTCCTTGTATGAGTTTTGGGCATAGGTTGAAATGACTTGTAATTCTCAAATGACCAAAATACCCTTTGCTTGCCCAGACCATAAGTAGAGTTATACAAATCATATGAAGGCATACTATACCATTCTAGAAAGCTAAGACAATTAGGAACAACTCTTATGTTGACCAGAAATTCATTTGAAATCTCCTTGAGGGGTAAAAATAGCTTGTAAGTCAAGTCACTTTTACAGACAAAATTTCAGATACCTCAGATGACCTGTAACTTGCAAGGACCATAACTTGAGTTCTATAAATCTCCTTGATGTCTTCCACCACTCAAATTAAAGGTCTTGAGATCCTTTACAAGTTTCAGGTTGGCCAAGGATCCATTTGAAGCTTTCATTTTGACTTATCTTGCTTGGAAATTTGACCTAAACTAGGGGATTTTACACAGAAACCCTAATTTAGAAACTCCTCTTCTCCTTGATTTCTCTTGATTTCTTCTTAGCATATCACCATATCCTCTTCTACATGTCAAATGATGAACCCAACATCTCTCCAATAGCCCTTAATGCCTTTCAATAAGTCAATTGACCTAGAGTTGACCTAAAGTTGACCCCAGATGAAACCCTAGTTGACTGTCTTCAACTGCAATACTTGTGATCATATCAATGACTTATCTTCTTCTTCAAATGACTTTCTAAGTCTCCCATGAGGTCCACATACTCTCCATGCTCAGCCTACAGCTCACAATTTCTTTGATGATCCCCAGATACCCTCAGATAGGAGATGGATGCACTTGCTTGATCCATTGACTTGATAGCTTTCAAATTCTTTCTGATGACTTGAATGGGATTGAATTAGAATAATAACCTCTTGATAGGCTCATAGAGATGAGAATAATGCCTGGTCCCCTGTTGGATGACTTGCTATGCTTATGCTATGCAGATGAGTAGACTATGTACATGACTCTATATGCAAATGCTAATGATATTGAAACATAAACCAAGTGAATAAGGTTGGGCAAATTTTAGGGTGCAACACCCATCAGCCAAGGAAACCCCTTTGTGGAGGTTTGATCCAAAGGTGAGAAACCTTTCTTTCATGCGAAGAAAGCTCCAAATCTGCCCCCTCTCTTCATTTGCCTATAAAAGGGATCCCTCCTCACTTCATTTCAACACAATATTGATTCTAAAAACCATAGAAACACAAAGCTCTCACTCTTTCACATCTTACTTCAAAAATCACCAAAATCACAAAATTGTCAAAAACCACCAAAAATCTGTCTTGGTAGTTTTGCTGCCAAACTCAGTTCTCTACATTCAAACACCCCAAAAATCATCCACACAATCTCTAAATATGATATAGAAGGTGTCCAAGACCTTAAACCATTCAAAAAGTCAACTTCCATACCAAGTTACTTTGACCAAAAGCCACAAAATCAGGCAAAACTTGTTCCATGCATTTGCTTGGTGTTTTAATCAATCAAACACCTCTCATATATCATTTCTCAACTGTCTAAAGTGTTAAAGATCATTGGTGGAGTTTATTTCTCCAACTTTCTCAAAGATTGCATTCTTGCTTCAAAAAGAAGAAAGTTTCAAAGCTAGTGTTATTTGGAAGTCTCTCTGGGTTTCTTGGTGTACTAACCTACTCAATAAAGTCCACTAGAGGTATGTAAATAGTCCATTCTTGCTTTATACCATGATTCCATGATTTGGCACTTTGAGTCCATTATGTGAAAATTGGTCATGTGTATGTTTCATGCCAAAATTCTGTCATAACTGAGAAAAAGCTCCTTGTTGATTTGAATCACATTTGAAATCATAATCAGGGTGGGTGAGTATGATTGGTTTGAGCTAATTGCATCTGGTTTGTGTTTTCATTCATAAAATACTATGTGTTGTACATCATTTCCATGGATATGCCATTTGTAGTTTCAGACTAGGAAGAGTTTAAAATTGAATTCAATATCATTTAAAGGAACATTTATGACATGTATGTGTAACCTGCCCAACCTGTTCTCATCTGTTTCAATATGTTACTTCAAAAATGCATCTTTTCAAAACAATGTGCCATGAGATACACCAAAAAACTTTTCTGTCCACAAAGCAACTGGTTCTTGAGCATAGGCATCTCTAGTTTCATGAATATAACTTGTGTGTATGAGTTGTGTGGTTTATATGTGCAAAAGACTAAACTGAACTTCCTTTGTGCATTCAATTTGCCAAGTTTTCACTCAAATCCTCATTTTCAATAACAGACTGTTTGGCCTCACTTTTATTGCTTGAACACTTTTCTTTCCATGTATAAAGCATGTGTATAAGATTAGCTTGGTGTAAATACACTACAAAACTGAATTGACCTCTCTGTTGCATCTCACTTGACAGTTTTTGCATTTTGAATACTATGTCTCAATACAGACTGTTTTGAATCCTAATCTTTGCTTGAATCCATCCCATAATATGTGCATGAAGTGTGTGTACGCCTTACTTGACCTGAATATGCACAAAACTTAAAACTCATGTCATCATGCATCTTCACACATACACATTGGCACTTTGAACACATTTTTCCACACCAGTCTGATTTAGGCCTCATTTTGTGATCAAATCCTTCTAATATCATGTATGTGTTATGTGTGTATGATTGGTTTGATCTGAACATGTCTGGAATTGAAATTGCTCATCATCATGCATTTCACAAACACAATTTGCAACTCAAGAACCATTTTTCATGACAGTTTCTTTTTTGCTTCAATTTGTGTGTGAGTCCCTTCAATACCATGTATATGTGATGTGTGGATGTTTAAATTGATCTGGAAATGTTTTGAATTGAAAGTGGCAAGTTTCATGCACTTCACAAGCACAAACTTGCATTTTGAATGTCATGTTTCACCACAGTTTGTTTGGAGCCTCAACTTGTGACCAATTTCATCCTATATCATGTATTTGATGTGTGTATGTGTTTAGTTTGACCAATATATGCCTAGAAGCAGAATTGCATATCAGCTTGCATATCATTCATGAAAAAGTGGCAACTTGACAATCCATTTTCATCACAGCATGATATAAACCCTAACTCTTGCATGAACTCATTCATTATCATTTATGTGGTATGTGTGCATGATTACTTTGGACTGAAACCGGCTGTAACATGAGATTCACATCAAAATGCATCAAAACTTTCAAAAAGCAAGTACTATCGGGTTTTAAAATGGAGGAAGAATTTCAAAAAACTTAAAGTGCTATCTTGTTCCTCATGAAATTCTAGTCAGTTTACACTAAAATTTTGTCAAAATCCATGGAAAATTGACTGAGTTATGATCAAAATGCAAATCATTGAGTTTGTGTGTTTTTGTTCCCTAGAATTTTATAAGAGTATCCCATATATATTTATGGGGTGGCTTTCATCAACGGACGTATATCCACCCTAGTGGTAGTCACCTTGTCACTTAAGCGCCTTGCATGCCATGAACCTGGGTTCGACCCCTGAGGAGGGCAACCCTTTTGTTAATTTTTGTCATTTTTCATCCTATCTTTAAAAATTCATATCTCTCTCAATTTTAATCATTTTTCACCCATTCTTTTTGCATTTTGTTCATATTAATATCTACTTTCATGTAATATTTTTTATTTCCATATTTGCCTAAGTTTTAACCTCTTTTGACTATGTGCAAGTTGTGTACGTTTTGTGATCGTTTTCGCATACACAGATGAATTTTTCTTGTGATATACTTGTGGTTGTTTGTGATACTTGTTTGCATTCATGTTCTTAAATGTTAGTTAACATGTTAGGATTTTATCTTTGGTTTTTACCATGTTCATTTTACTTCATCTGCTAAATACACTGAAGCTTGGCTGTCACTCTTCCTGCTTAACCAACTGCTTTGATTGTCATCAATGCATTTTCATTTTTATCATTTCACATGCTCACTTAATGGTTGTCACCATGGATGTATATTTATTATGTTGTTATCTTGTTCAAAATTTTCTCTCCCCCAAGTGATGAAGTTTGTTAACTCTCATCCAAGTTGCCTCTCCTGTCCCTCTCCAAAGGAAAAGTCTTTCTATTAACCCTAATGTTATGGATAACTCATTCACCCATTTCCTTGACTTTGTTAAGTCACTTTAAACTTAGAAACCATTAGACTTTGCTTTAAGTCTAAAAGACCCACCTGTACTAGGAGTGCTCTTCAACTAGAACCCTAGGATAGAGTTTGTTAACTCTATATAAGAATCATCGTCATGATCTCTTACTTCCCCTTTTGAATATCATAACTTAGAATAGGGAGTTTTGTCAAACTCCACACAAACATTGTCATGTTTGTTCCCCTTTGAACCTTGATCATAATCAAGCGTTCTTTATCCCTTGTGAGGTGAACTACGATTGCTCTGATTCTATCCTAGTTAGGATACGTAGGCAGAAGATGCGATATCTTTGCGAGCAAACTTAGAAAACCATCTAGGTCTTTACCTATCCCTAATCCATATCTCAATCCATATTACACATTCACAAACTTAGCAAACAATCAAACAAAAGGTTCCTGTCGAGTACTATAGATGCTTAGGGTGCTAACACCTTCCCTAGGTATAACCAACCCCCGATCCCCGAATCTCTTAAGCGTTGTCATTACATCGCGAAAAAGGTTTTTCTTTCTTTAGACCTTTCCTTTGGATAAAATAAAGTTCAGTTGTAAAAGAATTAAGATTCAAGTTAGTTTAATTGCTTGATATCCAATTTTCACCGCAACAGAAATGGCGACTTCACTGGGGACTTATTTTATTGCTTTGAGGGTTTAGCCTATCTTGTTTGAATACTTTCTATATTTGTGAATACTTGTAAATATGTACATATGTGCCCTATTGGATCTTGGGAACTTTGAGTGGTGAGACAACACTATACCCGTGTTTGAGCGTACTTATGATAGGATGATGGTATATTCAAGGAGACTTGTAGAGAGTTGATTCCCGACCAAGTTGACTTGAGAAAACCTCCGCTCAGTAGAGGCCCTTCTGAGAGTTAGTATTATTGATCGAGTATTCGTGAAAACAATGCTACTTTCTACATGGGAGCCCGTGATACTGAGGACCTTTAGATCACCTTTTCCCCACTATGGCTTTATTAGGATGTAGTGCGATGACTATAAGGAAATAATTCCAAAGTAGTTAATACGCGATACTACACTTGGACGAGACTCTCTTGAGAATATTATCGACCACCAAGTATTTGGGAAATTGATAATATCCGAAAGATGGGTCGAGGACTCTGGGAACTCTTTTAGAACCTTGTTCTGCAGTTTTGAAGACCTTAGTACATACCTTGGGGTGGGTAGACCTTGACTCCATACTCATGTTTTCCAAACCAAAACCTTTATCTGTTTACCCATGTGTATATGTGAATTTGTGCTTACCTGTGTTTGTGCATTCATGCATTCATGAACATCATATCATAAAAGTTTCATGGAACTCAGATCTCTTGTTTGTAAACATTAGGATCATCATGGATAGTGGAAAAAAGAAAACTATGAAGTACACTTACAAAAGTCCTAACTTGGGTGACATAGAAAGGTTGAGCATTTTGATAACAGAACTAGAAGGATTCAAGAGCAGGTATGGGAACTTATTGTCATTGTTGAGGGTAAAAAAGAAGATGGATCTGGGGTTTCTCTCCACACTTCTCCAGTTTTATGATCCACTCTATCATTGTTTCACTTTTCCTGATTATCAGCTAGTACCCACACTTGAGGAATACTCTTGCTTGATTGATTTGCCTATTCTTGAAGACTCTCCTTTTCCAATCATGGAGAAGGACCCTAAGGGAGAAGAAATTTCTAAAGCTACACGTTTAAGATTGGTGGATATTCAGAAAAATATGGTTACTAAAGGAGGAGTATTTGGTTTGACTGCCGAGTTCTTGGTTGGGAAAGCACAATACTATGCTGATCATTTGAGTATGGATGCATTCGAAGCTATCCTCGCCTTGCTCATTTATGGGATCTTCTTGTTTCCAAGTTTTGATAATTTTGTGGATCTCAATGCCATTAAGATTTTCTTGAAGAAAAACCCTGTGCCTACTTTACTAGCTGACGCCTATCATTCTGTTCACTTGAGAAATCTGCATAAAGGAGGAATGATTATATTCTGTGTCCCTTTGTTATATAAGTGGTTTATTTCTCACTTACCTAAGGCTCATGCTTTTTGGAAGAAAGGTTGGTGGTCTCAGAAGGTTATGGCTCTCACTCACTCTGATATCGATTGGTACAACTGTAATTATGATGGGATAAATATCATTGACAGTTGTGGAAGTTTTGGTAACGTACCTCTCCTGGGTACAAATGGAGGAATCAGTTACAGCCCTGTTCTCGCTCGCCGACAGATTGGATATCCTTTGAAGGACAAAACAAATAGCACTCATGTGGAGAGTATTTTCTTTAAGGGAAGTTCAGAATTGAAAAGAGAAATTCTAAAAGCTTGGGGTCATGTACACAAGAAAGGGAAGGAAGACTTAGGGAAGCCTAATTGCGTCTCTCTCGAGCCTTATCTCTAATGGGTCCGAAAGAGAGCTATTCAGCTGAAGATGCCTTATCCTCAGCAGAAACCCATGATTTTAGAGGAGGAACACACAATGATCTTTATGTCTGAAGAAGAGAAGTTAAAGATTGCTTTGAGGAAATCGCAACAAACTGAAGTAGCCTGGAAATACAAGTACCAAGTGGCTATGGAAGAGAATGATGAACTCCGTAGACAACTCCAGGCGATGGATGAAGAAATGATTGCTTGTAAGAAGAGGAAGACACAGGAAGATCTATCTTCTTCCAGCTCTCAGTCAACTCCATGGAATCTAGTCGTGGACAAACTCATTCTTGAAAAGACTCAGATGGAAGAAGAAATCAAGAAGCTCAAAGAAAAAGAGGACTTTTATTTAGAATACTGTCAGCCTTAGGACTTTTGTAAAATGTACTAGATATTTTGTAATTCAAATCTTGAAAATCAATGAAATGAAATGATGTTTTGATCTGAGTTCCATGAAACCTTTGCATTTGCATTTTCACTAATTAATCATTCAAGGAACTAAAGATTATTTTACAGATATTATAGGATGGATTCTGGAAAGAAAGCAGAGGTTGTGTTCCAAAGACCAAAATTAGAGAACTTGAAGAAACTGGGAAGTTTAGTAGAAGACCCCGAGGCATTCAGAGAGAAGTATGGGAATATGTTGTCTTTGCTAGAAGTTCAAGTATATGAAGAGATGTTATCCGCACTCGTACAGTTCTATGATTTAACCTATCACTGTTTCACCTTTCCAGACTATCAGTTGCTACCAACCTTGGAAGAATATTCCGCCCTGATGGGAGTAGGCGTCACTCCTAGACCATTTTCTGGAATAGAAGGGACTCCTAATGAAAGAACAGTTGTAGAGGCCGCGTATCTAGAGGTGGACGAGGTACGATCTCATATGGTTGCTAAGGGAGGGTTGTATGGATTTCTAGCTATGTTCCTGTATGAAAAAGCTCAAAGCTATGCCTTGTCAAAGAATATTGAAGCATTTGAGGCCATCTTGGTTTTACTAATTTACGGACTGTTCCTGTTCCCAACTGCTAATGATTTTGTGGACGCAAATGCAATCAACCTTTTCTTAATCAAAAATCATGTACCTACCTTGCTGGCTGATACGTACTTTACCATCCACCGTAGGAACCGTTATGGAGTTGGACGGACTAAGTGTTGCACTGTTCTCCTGCAAAAGTGGTTTATTTTGCACTTACCAAAAATTACGGCCCTCTGGGATAAGCAAAATGGGCTCTCATGGACAAAAAAGCTGCTATTGCTCAAACACTCAGATATTAAGTGGTATGACCCTATGTATGGAGGGATTGCCATGATCCAAAGCTGCGGAGATTTCCCGAATGTACCGCTTATCAGCGTCAATGGTTGCATCAGCTATAATCCTATTCTAGCTCGTCGACAGTTGGGGCACCCCATGGAGGATGAACCGGACCCAGACTTTTTGAGAAACTTTTACATTGAAGAGGGGAAGAGTCCCACTTACAGGGCTCAAATTGTGTATGCTTGGCGTTATGTCCACACAAGGGGAGTGACTTCCCTAGGTTACCACGACTCTACTGTTTCAGAATCTTACTTATCATGGGTAAAAGAAGCAGCGTTGAAGATGTTCTATACTCGCTTTGAGCCCGACTCACCCAAGCCTACTCTCATAGAAGAATTAAAAGCTGCTTTGGCAAAAGCTGAAAAAGAAGGAAAGACTTGGAGAGATAAGTATTTCAAGGCTATGCAAGAGAAGGAAGAGCTTCAAGAGTTGATCCGTCAAGGTGGAAGGAGAAGTCAGCCAGAAGACGAAGGGCCGTCCAACCAGAAAATCTAAAATCCTGTTGTTTTCCGTTTTATTTCATTATGTATCTGTATTAAAGACTTGTATTTCAGTTTCAAGATAGTTATTGTAAAACTCTTAGTTGTTAATCTATGAAGACTGTTGAATTTGCTTATTTCCCCATTGTTATAATGTTTGCAAATATTTATTTGGATTCCTTGAATGATTAATTTTGCATCGTTGCATTTTGCATTCATAAGCATCGCATGTGCATGTTCTTGTGTTGTGTCTCATCTCGCTGTCTTGTCTCCAGAAAGAATCACACTGAATCCTCAAAACCGATACAACACCCGAGCCCAAGCTCGCCTAAGAATGGAAGGACAAAATTTGGATATAGACAAGATTGATAATGAACTTGGAGAGCTACGAGGAGGCATGAGGAAGATCATGGAAGTCCTACAAGTCATTCGTGCAAAATTGGACACTCAAGCCACTGTTGTTTCTGAAATCACTGGCATAGCTGTAGAGCCGATCCCAACGGCAGTCACTGTTGCAAATGTTCCACCATATGGGTTACCGTCTGGTTTTGTACCTCCACCAGTAGTCAATCAACAAGCAGTTCCTCTAGGGCCAGAAGTTCCTCAAGCTATTTCTACTTACACTCAGCCTTCTGTTCAGATTCAAGTGCGCTCTGTTTTTCATAATCCTCCACAAGTGTACGAAGGTCCTAATGGGTATGAAGAAGAGAGTGGACGACATGATAAGTTGAAAGAAAGTATAGGGACTATCGGCAGGAAAGTCAGAGCAATGGAAGGGAATGACATATTTGGTACTGATGCTAGAGATATGTGCTTAGTGTCTGGGTTGGTAATTCCACCGAAATTCAAAGTTCCCAATTTTGATCAGTATTCTGGGGCTACTTGTCCTCGGACGCATCTGATTATGTATTACCGAAGAATGACCGCTCACGTGGAAGATGACAAGTTAATGATTCACTGTTTCCAAGATAGTTTGAAAGGAGCTCCTTCTAAATGGTATTTGGGTTTGGATCAGTCTCGTATTCATAGTTTCCAAGACTTGGTTGATGCTTTTGTGAAACATTACAAATACAACATGGGTTTAGCCCCTGATAGAAGACAGTTACTGAGTATGTCGCAAAAGAGTTCAGAATCTTTCAAAGAGTATGCACAACGGTGGAGAGAGACCGCCTCTCAGGTAGAACCTCCTTTGAGTGAAAAAGAGTTAACAGATTGGTTCGTCGATACAGTGAGACCGAGGTTTTATGAGAAGATGATCAGTAGTGTAACCGCAAGTTTTTCTGATATAGTAGCAGCGGGGGTGAGAGTGGAGTTGGGAATGAAGAATGGAAAGGTGGCTAGCGTTTCCAGCAGTTCTGGTAACAACAATGTCAAGAAGCTCAGCAGTAACTTTCATAAAAAGAAGGAAGGGGAGACAAATGCAGTAACCGTGGGAAGAAAGAGTCGCACCTGGAGACCGCCTTACCAACAGTATCAGCAGAGTTATGTTCAACAAACTCAGCAAGGCTTTGTTCAGCAGCCTCAAGCAAGTTATGTTCAGCAATCCCAGTAACAACGACCAATGTATCCGGTGCAGTATGCCCAACAACCATATGTGGCAGCTGTAACTCCAGCTTTCAGTCATCCTGTTCCCAGTTATCAAACAGTGCAGCCAGCACCTGTATATCAGCCAATTCAACAAGGGTATCAACGAGTGCCCAACGCTCCACCCTATCAGCAACATCCTCAACATAGAGCTCAGGCACCCAGACAGAACTACCAGAATCGGAGACCAACAACAAAACCTCCACTTCCTCAGATACCGATGACTTACACAGAGTTGTACCCCTCCTTAGTGCAGCAGGGATTGGTAACAACACGACCATTAAATCCAGACACTACATCTCCCCACTATAATCCAAATGCTCATTGTGCCTTTCACGAAGGTGCTGCCAGTCATGATTTAGAAGGATGTCTTGCTTTAAAACATCTTGTCAGGGAATTGATGGAAAAGAAGATCTTGTCTTTTGATGATGTACCCTCAAATGTCAAAAGTAATCCATTGCCGAACCATGGAGGGGTCAATGCAGTAGAAGAAGTGTCAGATGAAAGGATGGTCCGAGGTGTGTCAGGGATTAGAACCCTGTTGAGGTTACTTCACGAGAAACTACTGAAAGCAGGATTGATAGAGGATACCCATAATGATTGTGAAGAATGTTCTAGTGATTCTAGAGGATGTGATGAGGTACGAAGAGATATACAAAGGTTGATTGATGAGGGAGTATTGCAAGTGTATAGTAAGGTAAGGAGAGAAGAAGTTTTGGTAATTGAGCCTGTTTTTAATTTACCAAAGAAAGTTCCGGTGTTCAAAACGACCAACAAAAATATGAAGCCTGTTTTCAACAAGTCGGCTGTCAATCCACCTCAACCGGTTATCATCCAGAAACCAAGACCGTTTCCTTTTGAAAGCACAAAAGCTGTTCCATGGAAGTATGACATGACTGTGATAGATCGGGGGTCTGGGAGGGTTAGTCAGAAAGAGACAGTGAAAGATGACCAAGTGGACGTGACAAACATTGCAGGTACAAGCAAAATGACCCGCAGTGGTCACATCTATCAACCAAAGATAATAGTAGCCGCTCCAAAAGAGGTCATCCCTGCTGCGACAAAAGAAAAAGAGGTACCAGGTACTGAAGGAGACGATGAAGAATTCTTAAGGATTATTCGGAAAAATGATTACAGGGTTATTGATCAGCTTCACCAAACCCCATCAAAGATATCGATTTTGTCTCTCTTGATGAACTCTCCAACTCACAAGAAGCTCTGCAAAAAGTATTGAAGCAGGCACATGTGACAAAAGATATAACTCTCGGACAATTTGATTCAGTAATAGCTAACATTACAGCCTGTAACACCCTGAGCTTTAGTGATGCAGAGTTGCCAAAAGAAGGACGTAATCACAACCGTGCATTGCACATATCTATCAGGTTCCAGGAAGACACAATGGCACGAGTTTTAGTTGATACTGGATCCTCATTGAATGTATTGCCCGCAAGGTCGCTCGCAAGGCTAGCATATACAGGGGAAAAAATGAAACCGACGTCTTTGATTGTAAAAGCTTTTGATGGTTCAAGAAGAACAGTTGTTGGAGAGATAGAATTGCCAATCATGATCGGACCTCATGTGTTCGATATTACATTCCAAGTCATGGACATTAACTCAGCTTATAGTTGTTTGTTGGGACGACCGTGGATTCACGCCGCTGGGGCAGTGACTTCCACCTTACATCAGAGAATGAAATTCGTTGTGAATGATAAGTTAGTGATTATACATGGTGAAGGGGACCTAATAGTGAGCAATCTGTCATTATTCAAGTATATTGAAGCAGATGAGGGCACATTAGAAACTTCCTTTCAGGCACTCGAGATAGCTAATACGGTGATGTTGGAAGAAACAGTGGCTAAGAGTGGTCCGTCTTTTGCATCCACTCGGAGCATCAAGTCTACACTGGAAGAAGGCACTCCTGCAGGTTGGGGAGAGATTATCAAAGTAAAGCAAAAAATGGATCGCCAAGAGTTGGGTTACAAACCAACTCATGATGAAACACCGACACATGACAAGGGACGCCCGAAAACTATACAAGAAGTATTCATCAGTGGAGGTTTCCAAGGCAGTGTTGTGGAAGAAGATTTTAAAGATGAAGACCTTGAGCAGTTAGTGTATCATTGCAACACTGCCTTGAGCAACTGGGAAGCTATTGAGATTCCTTTGGTCTTTCCTGAGTCAAAGTAATTTGTTTGTCTTTCTTTTCTTGTTTTTGTTTTGAATCTCCATAGCCATGCCCAAGGCTATAGGAATGTTTTGTAAGGGCCCCGAGCTTTCAAGAAAATCAATGAAAAATGAACTATTTTGTTAATTTCCTTGTGTTATTTCCTTTACTGTTTTTGCTTTCATTTTAAAAAAAAGAAAAATGGCAATCTTAAAAACCAAAACAATTTTTCTCTATTGTGTGCTGCATTTGTCTTTGTGTGTTTTAATAAATTAAGTCATTCCAACGTGCAGTGATGTCCTAAAACCCATTGAATCCTATGACTTTGCATTCCCTATTGACTTTGATTCACCAATATACCAAGCTGAAGATGAGGACGAAGATTTCGAAATCCCTGATGAACTGGTAGAATTGGCACACCATGAGTATGCAGAGCTTCAACCCTACAAAGAACAGGTAGAAGTCATTAATCTTGGCACCGAAGAAGACAAGAAAGAGGTCAAGATTGGGGCAGCTTTAGGGGCAGAAGTCAAGCAACAACTAGAAAAACTTTTGAAAGAATATGTGGATGTATTTGCTTGGTCCTACCAAGATATGCCGGGTTTAGACACTGACATAGTGGTTCACAAGTTACCGCTTCGACCAGAATGCCCACCAATTAAGCAAAAGCTCCAAAGAACAAGACCTCACATGGCCCTCAAAATTCGAGATGAGGTGAAAAAACAGATTGATGCGGGTTTCTTAGTAGTGTCCAAATACCCCGAATGGGTAGCCAATATTGTACCTGTACCGAAAAAGGATGGGAAAGTCAGAATGTGTGTGAATTGCAGGGATCTGAACAAGGCCAGTCCGAAGGATGATTTCCCTTTGCCACATATCGATACTTTGGTGGATAATACAGATCGTTTTACAGTTTTCTCATTTATGGATGGGTTCTCCGGTTACAATCATATTAAGATGGATCCCGATGACATGGAAAAAACTACTTTCATTACTCCGTGGGAGACTTACTGTTACAAAGTTATGCCTTTCGGTCTAAAGAACGCAGGTGCTACTTATCAAAGGGCCATGGTAACTTTATTTCATGATATGATGCACAAGGAGATAGAGGTATATGTTGATGACATGATAGCCAAATCTCAAAGCGAAGAGGACCATTTGGAACATCTTTTGAAATTATTTAAAAGACTCATAAAATATCAGTTGAGACTGAATCCAGCCATGTGTACCTTTGGAGTAAGATCTGGGAAGTTACTCGGTTTCATTGTCAGTCACCGAGGGATTGAGGTAGATCCAGATAAAGTCCGAGCCATTCAAGACATGCCAGCTCCACAAACGGAAAAGCAAGTCAGAGGTTTTCTTGGAAGACTGAACTACATATCCAGATTTATTTCCAATATGACTCCGACTTGCGAGCCCATCTTCAAGTTATTACGCAAGGACCAGACGGTTGTTTGGAATTCAGACTGTCGGCAAGCATTTGATAATATCAAGGACTATCTTCAAGAGCCTCCAATCTTAATACCTCCGGTTCCAGGAAGACCTCTCTTCATGTATTTGACAGTGCTTGAGAATTCAATGGGTTGTGTGTTAGGTCAACAGGATGAGTCTGGATGAAAAGAACATGCGATCTATTACTTGAGTAAGAAGTTTAATGATTGTGAAAGCCGATATTCACTTCTGGAGAAAACTTGTTGTGCTTTGGCATGGGCTGCTAGACGCTTGAGGCAGTACATGATTTGTCATACCACTTTGTTGATTTCAAAAATGGATCCGATAAAATATATTTTTGAGAAGCCTGCTCAGACTGGAAGACTCGCCCGTTGGCATATGTTATTATCAGAATACGACATCCAGTATGTAGCCCAGAAGGCTATCAAGGGTAGTGTTTTGTCAGAATACCTTGCAGATCAACCAGTGGAAGATTATGAGTCTCTCAAGTTTGATTTCCCAAATGAAGACATCATGTTGGTAAAAGATTGTGAAGAGCCAGGTCTTGATGAGGGTCCGCAGGAAAGTCTTTGGTGGAAAATGATGTTTGATGGTTCCTCCAATTACAGTGGGCATGGCTTAGGCGCCATCTTAATGAATCCAGAAGGTGGTTATACTCCATTCACGACAAGGTTGGACTTTGACTGCACAAACAATATCGCCGAATATGGAGCATGCATTCTCGGCCTCGAGGCAGCTATCGACCTTAAAATCAAATTTCTTGAAGTCAGTGGGGATTCAGCTTTGGTTATCTATCAGGTTACTGGAGAATGGGAAACTAGACATGAGAATTTGATTCCTTATAGAGCCTACATTGTCAAGATAATGGAGTGTTTCGATGAAATCACTTTCAAGCATGTTCCGAGATCTGAGAATCACATTGCCGATGCCCTAGCCATGTTAGCCTCAATGTGGAGAATCAAGGATGTCAATAATGCCACTCTCATTCGAATCGAACGCAAGACCGAGCCCACCTACTGTCAGATGGTTGAAGAAGAAGCTGATGATAAGCCATGGTTCTATGACATAAAGAATTACCTGTTAAAACAGGAGTATCCGGCAGATGCTACATCACTTGACAAGAAAACTCTCATATGATTAGCATTCAAATTCTTTCTCAGCAATGATGTACTCTACAAAAGGAATCATGATATGGTCCTGCTTAGATGTGTCGACAGACGAGAAGCAGAATTGTTAATGCAAGATGTTCACGAAGGAATATTCGGCACTCACGCCAATGGATATGCTATGTCTAGAAAGATTTTGAGGGCTGGTTATTACTGGTTGACTTTGGAAACTGACTGTATTCAATACGCCAGGAAATGTCACAAGTGTCAGATTTATGCGGACAAGATGCACGTACCACCGACATTGCAAAATGTGTTGTCATCACCGTGGCCTTTCTCCACGTGGGGCATCGATATGATTGGGGCAATTGAACCAAAAGCTTCTAATGGACACCGATTTATTCTGGTTGCTATCGACTATTTCACGAAGTGGGTTGAAGCCGCGTCCTACACTAATGTTACTCGGCAAGTGGTGGCCCGTTTTATCAAGAAAGAGATTATCTGTCGTTACGGAATTCCAAGCCGGATCATAACGGACAATGGTACCAATTTGAACAACAAAATCATGAAAGAGTTGTGTGATGACTTCAAAATTGAACATCACAATTCTTCTTCTTACCGTCCCAAGATGAATGGAGCGGTAGAAGCTACGAATAAAAACATCAAAAAGATTTTGCAAAAGATGGTGAAAACTTACAAGGATTGACATGAGATGCTACCATTTTCCTTGCATGGGTACATAATGTCGGTCCGCACTTCAACAGGGGCAACCCCTTTTTCTTTGGTATATGGAATGGATGCGGTACATCCCATTGAGGCCGAGATACCTTTTTTGAGAGTCATAATGGAAACCAAGCTTGAAGAAGCAGAATGGGTAAGAGAAAGGTTTGATCAGTTGAATCTCATCGACGAAAAGCGCATGTCTGCAACGTGTCATGGTCAGTTATATCAGAAAAGGATCAATAAGGCTTTTGACAAGAAAGTTCATGTCCAAGAATTCCGAGAAGGGGAACTTGTACTCAAAAAGATTTTACCAGTTCATAAAGATACACGGGGAAAGTGGATTCCTAACTATGACGGCCCGTTTGTTGTAAAAATAGTCTTCTCAAGAGGCTCGCTGATTCTCACTACCATGGATAGAGAGCAGCTTACTCATCCAGTGAATTCTGATGCAGTACGAAAATACTATGCCTAAAAGCACCCGATAAGCCGAAAACTCAAAGGAGCGGCTTATGCAAAAGTTAGGGTTGAAGAAAAGGAAAAGAAAAGAGAAAAAGAGAAAAAGAAAGAAAAATAAGAGCTTGCTAAGTTGAAAACCCGAAAGGGCGGCTTAGGCAAAAATGAGCGTCCCGGTGGATTGAAAACCCGAAAGGGCGGTCCAGGCAAAAATTAGGGACAAAGGCGTTTCAATGCATCAGATGAGTTGTCACTAACGCAGAAGATCCTACAAGAATTCACTCCAACCGCTCTCGTCAGAAGCAAGGATTTTGGGGAGTTTTAGTCTTTAGGGATAGTTGGTCATGGGATTCGATGTAACCTTGTCCACGTTGCCAATTTTTCACTTGTAAAATTTCTATGGAATTTTGTCATTGACAAGATTTCATCCTTGAATAAAATCAGTTTTGAGCCATTCTTTCTTTTGCAAATTTATCATTTCCTTTATTTTCTTTGTTATGCAAAATATTGTTCATTGATCAACGATAATTTTGAAAGCATTAGGGTCAAATTATTTGAATAGATCTGAAAAGATTAACAAACATAAAAACTTTAACTCATGGAAAAGAGTCGAGGAAAATCATACTTCCCCGAAACCTCAGGGTAACATAACTTTGATATGCAATCCAATTACATTCCCCAATAAAGTGTAAGTGAATCGAACTGCTGATTTTCCTTTGGTCATGTGTGGGTATCAAAACTTGAAGACTGTTTTCTCAAGGAATTTCTTATGATGATGTGAAGACTCATCCCAGTAGAAGATATCTGAGCACCTGAATTTACTTTGTCATCTCTGAATAGCTTGTTTAGAAATCTCGGTTCCCCTGTTAGGATTGGATTTATTTTCAAGACTACATACACCTTTGCAGCCTGGATTCAATGTGATTCATTTTGCCTCTCGAGTTCGGTGTTCTATCTGTCGATTCTCCGTGAATGACCGATCACTGCTAGTGAGATTCCGCCTAAAAGTCCAGTCGTAACTGGCATTGTTTTAGAAGCCAATCGTTATTGTTAGTTTTTTGGTCGTCACCATATTTCTTGTTAAGACCAGTCGTAACTGGCATTGCCTTAAAATCCACTTATTTGTATCTTTTGATTCGGTCGTCACCACCTTCTCCATTGAAGTCTAGTCGTAACTGGTAGTGTTCGAAATCCAATCGTTATTGGTTTTCTTTGGTCGTCACCTTGATTTCCTTTGAGGTCCAGTCGTAACTGGCATTGTCTTAACTTCACTCGTTATTACCTTTTGGTTCGGTTGTTACCAACCTTTTCCCTATGAAGTCTAGTCGTCACTAGCAGATCCCCTATGAAGTCCTATCGACATTGATATTTTGTCGGTCGTTACCAACCTTCCCCATGGAAGTCCAGTCGTAACTGGCGTCACTTGGAATCCAATCGTTATTGATATCTTTTGGTTTGGTCGTTACCAACCTCCCCAGCTAAAGCCTAGTAGCTTGCTAGCATTCTCATAACCACATATGTTGGTATGCCCTGATTTGGTCGTCACCATGTTTTCTTTCAAAGTCCAGTCGTAACTGGAATTGCTTGAAACCCAATCGTCATTGGTACCCGGACCTGGTCGTTATTAATCCCCTTTAAGTCCAGTAGTTACTAGCATTGCTTGAAATTTGGTCATCACCAATTTCCCCAGTCGAAATCTTACGTGTCATCGATTGGATTTGAGAAATCTCGTTTGTTATTACCCCGGATTGGTCGTTACTATTACCTACGAAAATTCTAGTGGTTACTAGCACTGCCTGAGCCATTTGTTAAAACTGGGTGACATCATTATCCCCAGTGAGACCTTTTTTCCCAGACAAGTCTTGGAGATCTAGTCGTCACTAGTATCCCCAATATGTTTTGTCTTTGTTTCTAGTCCATTCCTGAAGATCCCGTTTGAACTCTTCGCTATAGGAAGTTCCTCATCTGATCATCCCAGTGAGGTTCATGTTTTAATTTCCCCAGTGAAGTTCGTGTTTTAATTTCCCCAGTGAAGTTCGTGTTTTAATTTCCCTAGTAAAAAGTCGCTCTTTTCCTCGTTGGAAGTCTAGCTCTTTCTCCAGTGGAGTGTTTTCTCTTCCCCAGTGAGATTTTCATCCTCATTGTACTTTTTACATCCTCATGTGAAATTTGCCTCGCAGTTTTCCCCAGTGTCGGATCCACAAAATCAGGTCCCGTAAGTAGTTACTCGTTGTTTTGTTTTCCTGTCTTCTGCATATGTCTTGCATCCAAGCATCATGAAGCATCATTTAGAATTCATGGCATATCATGGCCTGTCCTTTTGCATAACATTGGATCTAAGGGACAAAATTTTCGGTTTTCTATATTTAAATACCTTTCACTGCGATTCTACGAAGATTGTCATCTCTCGGTTCCATCTAGTGAAGATATTTAAATAGGGGCAACTTTCATATCCCAAATTTTGACCCCTTAGATTCTCATTATCATTTTAGGAGCATACTCATGAATTATCTGACCTTAACCCAGTGCAAGTTTGTCTTTGTTAAGTTACAGATGAATCAGGGTTTTGTACAGTCAAATCGAAGCTTCAGGGATTGTGATCAATCAAATTTTTAGGCTAATTCAATCATGAAACAAAATCAAGGGTATCATATAATGTCAATTGAGAATCCAATTTGAGGTTGTTACCCCAGAATCAAGAACAGTGTATCTCAGGGCACTCAATTAGGTTTTTTGACTAATAAAAGTCAACTGTAGTTTGAATTTGATGTTGGAAGGTGTTTTAATGGTGGGATTATGATCCATGAAGTTCCTATAGCTTAATAAAGTCCATCCAAGAAGTTTCAAAGTCTCAGAAGGTTCAAAGTGTTAACAGACGACTCGGTAGTCACCGATCGATCATACGGCCGACCAAAAAGTCAACTCTTCAAATTTAAGGAATTGGACTTCAAAGTGTGAATAAAAAATGTTCCTTATATCATATTGCACTTTCCTATCAATTTTTAGGACCATTGGATCAAGGATGAAGGAGTAATCGAAAAATCGGGAAATTAGGGTTTTGAAAGGGGCTAAACCATAACTCCTTAACCACACATCCAATTGAGTTGGTTCAAAGCTCATTTGAAAGCTCTTGACAAATCCTACAAAAGTCCCTAAGTGGTCCATGATCATAAAATGCATAGATTTGGAGTTATGATCAAATTCATTTCTAGAAAGGAAAAAGACTTAGAGAAATTTCACTTTTAAGTTCATTTTTTAGCAACTTTGGGAGACCTTTTGACCAAGTTCCTTAGGGAAATTGAAACTCGTGAAAACATGAATGTTTTAGAGCTATTTTAGGGCTTTCTAAAAAGTTCTAGCACATATCAAAAGGATTTGTGAGCTGAAAGTTATGGTTATGGCAAGTTGGTGATTTCACACTTTAGTCCCACATTGTAAAAATTTCAAAAATCCATTCTTTCATCAATCTGACCAAAATCAAGCCTTTAGATGTTGTTGTTTCTAACATGTAGAGGCTTTGAAGCATAGAAATGTGAAGGAAATGCAGAGGAGATGGAATTAGCCAAACTTGCAAGTGGGCTTGCAAGTGGCTTTACAACTTGCATTTGAAATCATAAGGCAAGCATGAGGTGGAAAAGTGAATCTGAACCAGCCATCAACCTACACTCTCTAGCCTACATTTAGCCCATTCAAAATCATCATTTTTCTTGACTATTGGGCTTACCCATCAGCCAAGGAAACCCCTTTGTGGAGGTTTGATCCAAAGGTGAGAAACCTTTCTTTCATGCGAAGAAAGCTCCAAATCTGCCCCCTCTCTTCATTTGCCTATAAAAGGGAGCCCTCCTCACTTCATTTCAACATAATATTGATTCTAAAAACCAGAGAAACACAAAGCTCTCACTCTTTCACATCTTACTTCAAAAATCACCAAAATCACAAAATTGTCAAAAACCACCAAAAATCTGTCTTGGTAGTTTTGCTGCCAAACTCAGTTCTCTACATTCAAACACCCCAACAATCATCCACAAAATCTCTAAATATGATATAGAAGGTGTCCAAGACCTTAAACCATTCAAAAAGTCAACTTCCATACCAAGTTACTTTGACCAAAAGCCACAAAATCAGGCAAAACTTGTTCCATGCATTTGCTTGGTGTTTTAATCAATCAAACACCTCTCATATATCATTTCTCAACTGTCTAAAGTGTTAAAAATCATTGGTGGAGTTTATTTCTCCAACTTTCTCAAAGATTGCATTCTTGCTTCAAAAAGAAGAAAGTTTCAAAGCTAGTGTTATTTGGAAGTCTCTCTGGGTTTCTTGGTGTACTAACCTACTCAATACAATCCACTAGAGGTATGTAAACAATCCATTCTTGCTTTATACCATGATTCCATGATTTGGCACTTTGAGTCCATTATGTGAAAATTGGTCATGTGTATGTTTCATGCCAAAATTCTGTCATAATTGAGAAACAGCTCCTTGTTGATTTGAATCACATTTGAAATCATAATCAGGGTGGGTGAGTATGATTAGTTTGAGCTAATTGCATCTGGTTTGTGTTTTCATTCATAAAATACTATGTGTTGTACATCATTTCCATGGATATGCCATTTGTAGTTTCAGACTAGGAAGAGTTTAAAATTGAATTCAATATCATTTAGAGGAACATTTATGACATGTATGTGTAACCTGCCCAACCTGTTCTCATCTGTTTCAATATGTTACTTCAAAAATGCATCTTTTCAAAACAATATGTTACTTCAAAAAAGCAACTAGTTCTTGAGCATAGGCATCTCTAGTTTCATGAATATAACTTGTGTGTATGAGTTGTGTGGTTTATATGTGCAGAAGACTAAACTGAACTTCCTTTGTGCATTCAATTTGCCAAGTTTTCACCCAAATCCTGATTTTCAATAACAGACTGTTTGGCCTCACTTGTATTGCTTGAACACTTTTCTTTCCATGTATAAAGCATGTGTATAAGATTAGCTTGGTGTAAATACACTACAAAACTGAATTGACCTCTCTGTTGCATCTCACTTGACAGTTTTTGCATTTTGAATACTATGTCTCAATACAGACTGTTTTGAATCCTAATCTTTGCTTGAATCCATCCAATAATATGTGCATGAAGTGTATGTACGCCTTACTTGACCTGAATATGCACAGAACTTAAAACTCATGTCATCATGCATCTTCACACATACACATTGTCACTTTGAACACATTTTTCCACACCAGTCTGATTTAGGCCTCATTTTGTGATCAAATCCTTCTAATATCATGTATGTGTTATGTGTGTATGATTGGTTTGATCTGAACATGTCTGGAATTGAAATTGCTCATCATCATGCATTTCACAAACACAATTTGCAACTCAAGAACCATTTTTCATGACAGTTTCTTTTTTGCTTCAATTTGTGTGTGAGTCCCTTCAATACCATGTATATGTGATGTGTGGATGTTTAAATTGATCTGGAAATGTTTTGAATTGAAAATGGCAAGTTTCATGCACCTCACAAGCACAAACTTGCATTTTGAATGTCATGTTTCACAACATTTTGTTTGGAGCCTCAACTTGTGACCAATTTCATCCTATATCATGTATTTGATGTGTGTATGTGTTTAGTTTGACCAATATATGCCTAGAAGCAGAATTTCATATCAGCTTGCATATCATTCATGACAAAGTGGCAACTTGACAATCCATTTTCATCACAACATGATTTAAACCCTAACTCTTGCATGAATTCATTCATTATCATTTATGTGGTATGTGTGCATGATTACTTTGGACTGAAACTGGCTGTAACATGAGATTCACATCAAAATGCATCAAAACTTTCAAAAATCAAGTACTATCGGGTTTTAAAATGGAGGAAGAATTTCAAAAAACTTAAAGTGCTATCTTGTTCCTCATGAAATTCTAGTCAGTTTACACTAAAATTTTGTCAAAATCCATGGAAAATTGACTGAGTTATGATCAAAATGCAAATCATTGAGTTTGTGTGTTTTTGTTCCCCAGAATTTTATAAGAGTATCCCATATATATTTATGGGGTTGCTTTCATCAACGGACGTATAGCCACCCCAGTGGTAGTCACCTTGTCACTTAAGCGCCTTGCATGCCATGAACCTGGGTTCGACCCCTGAGGAGGGCAACCATTTTGTTAATTTTTGTCATTTTTCATCCTATCTTTAAAAATTCATATCTCTCTCAATTTTAATCATTTTTCACCCATTCTTTTTGTATTTTGTTCATCTTAATATCTACTTTCATGTAATATTTTTTATTTCCATGTTTGCTTAAGTTTTAACCTCTTTTGACTATGTTCAAGTTGTGTATGTTCTGTGATCGTTTTCGCATACGCAGATGAATTTTTCTTGTGATATACTTGTGGTTGTTTGTGATACTTGTTTGCATTCATGTTCTTAAATGTTAGTTAACATGTTAGGATTTTATCTTTGGCTGTTACCATGTTCATTTTACTTCATCTGCTAAATACACTGAAGCTTGGCTGTCACTCTTCCTGCTTAACCAACTGATTTGATTGTCATCAATGCATTTTCATTTTTATCATTTCACATGCTCACTCAATGGTTGTCACCATGGATGCATATTTATTATGTTGTTATCTTGTTCAAAATTTTATCTCCCCTAAGTGATGAAGTTTGTTAACTCTCATCCAAGTTGCCTCTCCTGTCCCTCTCCAAAGGAAAAGTCTTTCCATTAACCCTAATGTTATGGATAACTCATTCACCCATTTCCTTGACTTTGTTAAGTCACTTTAAACTTAGAAACCATTAGACTTTGCTTTAAGTCTAAAAGACCCACCTGTACTAGGAGTGCTTTTCAACTAGAACCCTAGGATAGAGTTTGTTAACTCTATGTAAGAATCATCGTCATGATCTCTTACTTCCCCTTTTGAATATCACAACTTAGAATAGGGAGTTTTGTCAAACTCCACACAAACATTGTCATGTTTGTTCCCCTTTTAACCTTGATCATAATCAAGCGTTCTTTATCCCTTGTGAGGTGAACTACGATTGCTCTGATTTTATCCTAGTTAGGATACGTAGGAAGAAGATGCGATATCTTTGCGAGAAAACTTAGAAAACCATCTAGGTCTTTACCTATCCCTAATCCATATCCCAATCCATAGTACACATTCACAAACTTAGCAAACAATCAAACAAAAGGTTCCTGTAGAGTACTATAGATGCTTAGGGTGCTAACACCTTCCCTAGGTATAACCAACCCCCGATCCCCGAATCTCTTAAGCGTTGTCATTACATCGCGAAAAAGGTTTTTCTTTCTTTAGACCTTTCCTTTGGATAAAATAAAGTTCGGTTGTAAAAGAATTAAGATTCAAGTTAATTTAGTAGCTTGATATCCAATTTTCACCGCAACAATAACCATGTAAAGCAAAGGGAAACATCTCATGCCAATCTTTATAAGTCACCACCATCTTCTGTACGACCCTCTTGATATTCTTATTCGCTGCCTCAACATCGCCATTCATCTTTGGACGATATGGAGAGGAATTATGATGCTCAATTTTGAAACCTTGGCAAAGCTCTTTCATTATCTTATTATTCAAATTCGAACCATTGTCAGTAATGATTTGTTCTGGTATTCCGTAACGGAAGATGGTGTCCTTCTTTATAAAAACAAGCAACCACTTGCTTGGTGACATTGGTAAAGGAAGCTGCCTCTACCAACTTAGTGAAATAATTATTTTCTACAAAGATAAAACAATGCCCATTAGAAGCAGTCGACTCAATTTTCCCAATCATATCAATGCCCCACATAGAAAAGGGCCAAGGAGATGTCAATACATTCAAAGGGCTCGGTGGCACATGCATTTTATCAGCATAAATCTAGCATTTATGGCATTTTCTGGCATATTTAAAATAATCAGTCTCTATGGTCATCTAGTAATACCCTGCTCTCAATAGTTTTCTAAACATTGCATGTCCACTGGCATGAGTACCAAAAGAACCTTCGTGGACCTCTTCCATCAGCAAGCTTGCTTCATGTTCATCCACACAACACAATAAAACCATGTCGAAGTTTCTTTTGTATAACACATCATCCTTGTTTAGATAAAATTATCCCGAAAGCTTCCTTAGAGTTTTCTTGTCCTTGCTTGATCCCCCAGGCGGATACTCTTGAGTCTTAAAAAAATATCTAATGTCAAAATACCAGGGCTTTCCATGACGCTTTTTCAATTGCAAATACGAAGGCCGACCTGTCAAGGCGCATGATAGTGATTGCTGGAGCTTCATTCTAAAAATCCACTTTATACATTGATGATAACGTAGCCAAGGCATCCGCCATCTGATTCTTAGCCCTTGGTACATGATGAAACTCGATTCTATCAAAAAATGGCAGCAATCTTCTGGCATAGTTCTTATAAGGCACCAAGTTGGCTTGGCGAGTTTCTCACTCTCCCTTGATTTGATTGACGACTAATGCTGAATCACCATACACATCTAGATTCTTGATTCTCAAATCAATAGACTCTTCTAAACCAATGATGCATGCTTCATATTCAGCTTCATTATTCGTGCAGGTAAATGTCAATCGGGCAGTGAAAGACATGTGAGAACCATGAGGAGTTGTAATAATTGCCACGATTCTGTTGCCGTATGAGTTAATAGAACCATCGAAAATCAATTTCCACTGAGACCCAATCTCGGGGTCCTCGTCAGGTAAAGGCTCGTCGCAGTCCTTCATCTTCAGAAACATTATATCTTCATCAGGAAACTCAAACCTCATTGGTTGATAATCCTCAATTGGTTGTTCGACAAAATATTCTGACAAAACACTCCCTTTAATGGCCTTTTGGGAAACATATTAATTGTCGTACTCTGTTAGCACCATCTGCCATCTAGCAATTCTTCCAGAAAGCCCTTGCTTCTCAAACACATATTTAATCGAATTCATCTTCGAAATCAACATGGTTGTATGGTTTAACATGTACTGTCTTAAGCGTTTAGCTGCCCAAGCAAGTACACAGTATGTTTTCTCTAGCATTGAGTACCTTCACTCGCAATCAGTGAATTTCTTACTCAGGTAGTAAATAACATGCTCTTTCCTACCTTCTCATTGTGTTGACCGAACACACAACCCATCGAGTTCTCTAGAACAGTTAAATACATAACCAAAGGTCTCCCAACAATTGGAGGAATTAATATCAGAGGCTCCTGCAAATACTCTTTTATTTTTTCGAAAGCCTTTTGACAATTCTCATTCCAAACAACTGCCTGATCTTTTCTCAGCAATTTGAAAATAAGCTCACAAGTGGTTGTAAGGTAGGAAATGAACCTTGCAATGTAGTTCAATCTCCCAAGGAAACCACGAACCTCCTTCTCTGTTCTTGGTTCAGGCATCTCTTAAATTGCTTTTATTTTTGCAGGATCCATTTCAATTCCTCTTTCATTGACAATGAAACCCGACAACTTCGTCGATCTCACCCCGAAGGTGCATTTGTTAGGATTCAACCTCAGCTTGAACTTCCTTAACCTTTCAAATAATTTTAGAAGATTGACCAATTGTTCTCCCTCCGTCTGTGACTTTGCAATCATATCATCAACATACACTTCAATCCCATGATGAATCATATCATGAAAGAGAGTCACCATTGCCCGCTGATAAGTTGCCCCTGCATTTTTCAATCCAAAAGGCATAACTTTGTAGCAAAAGATACCCCACGGTGTGATAAAAGTAGTTTTCTCCATGTCCTTTGGGACCATTTTGATTTGTTTATACCAGAGAAGCCATCCATGAAGGAAAACACAGAATATTAAGCAATGTTATCAACCAACACATCAATTTAGGGGAGCGGGAAATCGTCTTTCGGGCTCTCTCTATACAAATCTCGATAGTCGATGCCCATCCTGACCTTTCCACTCTTCTTAGGTATAAGAACAATATTAGCGACCCACATAGGGTAATTAGTAACAGTAAGAAAACCAACATGCAACTGCTTTTGGACTTCCTCTTTGATCTTGGCTGCCATATCAGGTTAGGTCCTTCTCAACTTCTGATTCACGGGCGGACATTCTTCTCAAAGAGGTAGACGGTGCACCACTATGTCAGTATTTAACCCAGACATATCTTGATAAGACCAAGCGAAGGCATCTTTATACTCATAGAGCATCTCAGCCAGTCTTCTCTTGACATCACCTTCCAATGCGGCCCCTATTCTGACTTCATTTTTCTCATCTTTGGTACCCAAATTGATGACTTCAATATCCTCCTGATGAGGCAGAATAACCCTTTCCCATTGCTTTAAAAGCCTGGCCAGTTCCTCAGGTAGGTCACAATCTTCATCAACCTCTTCTTCAGCTTGATAAATGGGATTATCGAAATCATACCGAGCCATATCCGAATCAGAACCGATGGTATCTGAAATGGGCAACCTGCATGATTGATGTTTTAAGCTGATTATGATATGCAAACAAACACAAAACACATTGCCATTTTTCTATTTTAATGTAAAAATAAGAAGAAAAAACAGGGATCAAAATATTTGAATGCAAAAGGGACGTATTTTATTCATGATAAGGTTAGAATGTTAAAACAGGACCCTACAAAATAAGTCTCTACGCCTTGGGCAGAGCGTAGGACTAGTCATAATAAAAAACAAAAGCGGAAATTACTCTTCTGATATGACGCAGATGATTTCCTCCACAGTCCAGTTGCATAGCTTTTGTCCAGGGATACACAGACGTATCCAGACATCCATATCACAGTCACTATCTCCTTCGTCATCGCCAACAACATTTATCTTGTCGAACATAACCCCACCGCTAGTGAACCGAACAGGTCCTTTGTACCTCGAAGGGTCTTGTGAAGGAAAAGAAGGACTATACCATAAACCAAACTTGTCATGTTTAGTAGGAGCATCAAGTACCTGGTCCCACTTCTGGGAAGACCCAGATTCCACTATAGCACAAGCTTCTTTAAATGACGACATCGAGACCTCTAAGCCCTTACCTTCTACAGGAGGCTTCTCCTGAACTTGCACAGTTTCGAATGCTTGGCAGAGTGTCTCGTGGATTTCACCATCCACTTCCACATACTTAAAAGATGATAGATGACTCACCATGATGTCTTCCTCTCCATATACAACAACCACTTTCCCCTCTATCATATACTTCAATTTCTGAAGCAACGTTGAAGTGACTGCTCTTGCAGCATGTATCCAAGGTTGACCAAGCAGAAAATTGTATGATGGCTAGATATCTATAATATAAAATTTTGCGTCAAAAATTTCCGGCCCAACCTGTATAGGCATAATGATCTCCCCAAACACTGATCTTTTAGAGCCATCAAAAGCTCTCACCACTAAGTCACTTGGCGTGCATATCAGCCCTTGAGTGTCTAGTTTCATTAACGCATTCTTTGGTAGTACATTAAGGGATGATCCTGTATCAACCAGAACATGAGACAAAAGGGACCCTCTGCACTCCATACATATATGTGTTGCACCCTAAAATTTGCTCAACCTATTTCACCTGGGTTATGTTTCAATTGCATTGGCATTTGCATAATAAGTCATGTACATAGTCTAATCATTTGCATAGCATAACATAACAAGTCATCTAACAGGGGATCAAGTGCCTTTATTATCAGAAAGAGGCGCATCATTGGGTTTTATTCAAGTTCAAGACCATCCAAGTAATCAAGAAATGAGTTGAAGCTTTGAGAAGTTTGAAGGTCAACTGAGTGATTGAAGAGCATCAATGCTTAATTGAAGAATGTGGGATTCATGAATTAATATGTGGATACATGTGTGGTGTTGTGCCAAGGAGAAATCAAAAGGAATCAAGAAGAAGAGGAGTTACTAAATTAGGGTTTCAGTGTAAAATCCCCTAATTTAGGCCTAACTTCCAAGCCAGATAAGTCAAAATGCAAGCTTCAAATGAATTCTTGGTCAACATGAAACTTGTAGAGCTTCTCAATAGATTTAATTTGAGTACTAGAAGTCTCAAAGAATATTTGTAGAACTCAAGTTATGGTTCTTGCAAGTTATGGGTCCTCAGAGGACACTGAAATTTATCTGTGAAAGTCACTTGACTCCCAAGCAACTTTTGCCCATCAAGGAGTTTTCAAATGGATTCTTGGCCAACATAAGAGTTGTAGATCTTGATCTTAGCTTTAATTTTAGTACTATAAGTCCTCAAGAGGATTTGTAGAACTCAAGTTATGGTCTTGGCAATCCAGGGGTATTTTGGGAAAGTTGAATTACAGGTCATTTTTGAGCATAGGTCAAAATCTCCATGTTCCACTTCTCAAATGAAAAATTGTTCAACATGGAATGTGCTTAAAATGATGTTTTTATGTCAAATAAGTCATCATGGTGGATTGATCGGCTTATTTCAAAAAAGTCACTTAAAATGACCTAAAAAAAAGGGAATAAGTCAAATAAAGTTTGGTGGGAAAAATCAAATTTTGGGTTAGAGGTCACAAACAAGCCATATGACATACCAATTTGATTATAAAATGCATTTTAAAGACAATGGAATTGCCACAATTTTGAATTGAGGGTTATTTCAAGGACTTGCTTTGTAAATAGGCTACTTGCATCATAAGGCACATATGCAAAACCACACTTCCAAGCAAATGCAAGGCTCCTTTCCATCCATACACCTCCAATATCTCATTTGGAGAGAATTTAAACTCATAACCAAGTGAATTCCAAGCCAAAACATGAGATGGTATGTGCATAGCATAAGAAGAGATTTTCATGACATGAGAAGTTGATTTTCTCATTGGATCAATCTAGAACTTTCTAGGGTCTTCAAATACATTCTATATATACTTGTGAAGAGGTTCAAAGCAAGGGTTGGTGATTCATTTGTGCAAAAACCATAGATTGACATTGGAGTTTGGAAGAAAAAAAGTGAGAGATCAAAATTGGATTCAAAGCATTTTCAAGAGTTATCAAGAATTTAATCTTCTCCAACAAACTTCAACAAAGGTTTTCCGCACTTTTTGGCAAGAAAAAATGAGCACCAACTACTCCGTTTCGACGCTCCGAAGCCGGTATGTGAAATTCACTTTTTCTATGATTTTAGGACGAATTAGATTAGATTATTCATGTGGTTAGGATCTGGAAAATGTATAGATGAAATTAGGATCAAGAAATTAAGGATTAGAGACTTTTTCGGATGAGTATGTTTTCTTAATGATGATATATCTCTTTGATCATGGAGTTTTGATGGAATCCAAGAGCATATTTTGAATCCTTGATTTTTTTCCTTCAAGTTTGACTAAAATTTCGTGCGAAACGGTTAAGAATCGATGGAGTTATGTTGCTCGGAAATTACCGAAAAAATGTCACCACCAGAACAGCTACAGTACCGCGTGGGTACTGTTCCCACCCCCACTCGCGAGGCCCACACGGACATTGCTTTGGAATTCTGTTGTTCGCACCCCTGGCCCAATGCACATTAACTTAGTTTAATTCATTTTCGTTCTTTTTTTTCTGTTTTAATAGCTGTTTGGATTAATTGCGTTAAAAATAGTAAAAATGATCGAAAAATTATGAATTTTTTTCTGTAGATCTTGATTGTCTTAAGAAATTGTAGGAGTTGAGTTTGCATTTTTAGGATTTTATTTGAATTAGTTACGAATTTTCTTTTGTGCTAATATCCATTGTTATGCATAATTGATATTGCTGTTTGTTTAATCTTGTTCTCTTTGATGCTTTATGCTTTTGAGCTGATTCTTTCGATATGATTTAGAGGACATACATAGGTTTCCCCTGGAATTTTCTTAGATTTTTTAAAATTGATTAGATTCTGTTTTACGTGTGTAGTTTAGAGCCTTCCCAAATAATGGTTTCCCATGACCAAATTTAATTTAGGAATTGTTTAGATGACCTAGAAATTGATTTAGGTCCTGATTCTGGAATTTTAGAATGTTCAAACATGGATTTTCACATAGGAATTTTATTAGAATTTTACAATTTAGTTTGCTATTAGTTTTGGGTTTTGCAAATGATTGTTGCTTTCGGTGTTCTCTCTTGAGTGCTTTGCCTTGTTTGGAGCGTTTGGTGGACTTCGAGCTGGAAGACTTTGGATTCCTTTTTAGAGGAGCTTCTGGACATGATGAAGATGCTTTGGCTTGAAGAGTGGGGCTTGGAGTGGAGCTTTCTTTCTCTTTTAAGTTTGTTTTAGGAGTTGGTAGAATTAGGCTTTTAGGGAGAGCTTTTGTAGAATTAGTTCATTTCTTCCATCAAACATAGAATGCATTGTTTGCTTCTATTCTATCCTATGATGCAAAGTTCTCTTAGGGAAGTTCCATCTCTCCTTAGGAGGGAAGTGGGGCATACCCTAGAGAGTAGAACTTTTGAGGATACAATTCCACTTCGATGTTGGTTCTTGTTGAATTCCTTTGGTTTTCAGCAAGTATGCCCACATTGCAACTTGATCTTGATGACAAATCCCTTCTTGGAGTGTGCTTGCTAAAGCTTGGAGATGAAGATTAAAGAAGCTTGAGGATGGAATCTAGCTCAAAGACAAGACCTTTGCTGTCAGTTCAACTTTGCTGTTTAGAGCGTGTTGTTGCTGTTTGTTGTAAGAGTTTGTTGTTGCTGCTTGGGCTGCCTCCTCTGTATCTTTTGTTTTTCTCTGTATTGTCTGTTGGCTTGTGCTAATTGCCCTTTAGGCTTGAAGTGAAGTTGATTCACTTTGTTTGTTGCTTTCCTAGGTTCGAGGTTGAGTGGGACTCCCTTGCCTTGCTTGTTTTGCTGCATCTCATGCATCTTACTGTTTATTGTATTTTTGTTGTTTCTTTTCCGTTTATCCCCTAGGATCTCTGATTTCCTCTGTGCAGGAGGGAATTATGACAGACATTAGGTTGAAATCCATGCATGACAACATTAGGTCAGTTTTATTCCCTTTCAAACTCTAGGTCTTTTAGAACTTCTTTCTCTTCTATCTCAGAACAATTCAAAACACAGTAATACGGATAATCGATGTCGTACGTTACGAGCCTTAAGCTATTTGAGAAAGGTTGCTGGAGGGTCACTCTTCAGTAATCTGATTACTTAGTGTGTTACCCTTAGGGTGACATACGATGTAGTCACCCTCAAATCATAGTCTCTAGTACGTCAGAGATTGCAAACATCATAAAAAACAGTTCTTGCGTAAAAGACTGAAAACAAACATCAGAGTGTCATTTTTGTCCGCTTGGACTCTTAATCAAGAAAAACCCTTTCATAAGGAGATAAAAACTGTCAGACAAACTTGTGTCTTCCGTAGCCCGAACTACGTTTGCTCTGATCTTTCATGCTATATGAAAGTACGTAGGCATAGGATGCGATATCCTAGCGAGCAACCTTCCCTCCTTTCCCGTAGGTAGGCGAACTACGTCGACTCTAATTTCTCGTTCCAGACGGGAATACGTAGGCATAAAGTGCGATACTTTGCCGAGTCATTTTATTTTCTTTTTAACCCTCAGACCTTTAGACTAGATAGAATAACAATCCGTACCAGAAAACAAGCGTGGATCCCGTCGAGTACGACGGACGTGAGGGGTGCTAATACCTTCCCCTTGCGTAACCGACTCCCGAATCCAGGATTTGGTTGCGATAACCATTCCTTTACCGTCTTTGCGTTAGGGTTACTTCGAGCGTTTCCTTTCCCTCCTTTGGGATAATTAACGCACGGTGGCGACTCTTCTGTTTAGCCGGCGCCGATTTTCGCAGTAGCGACAGCTGGCGACTCTGCTGGGGACAGTAATATCCCCTATACGAGTCAATCCTAGCGCTTGTTTTCCCGTCGGAGTGTCGTATAGATTTACTTTTCTGTCTTTACTTTCCGCATTTTATTATCAGCTCTATACTGTTGTTACTGCTGTGGGAAGGGGGTACTCTGTTGAGAGATAAGCCGGACCTGGGCTTGAGGTTACACATAGACTTAGAAGTAGACAGTAGTGGTTAGCCTGCTTGCTTAGCTCGCACCAGCTAGCCACGAAATTTACGCTCGGACGAGATTCTCTTTGATGCTTCTTGCCTGGCCCTTAGGGCTTGACAAGTTGTCTGACCCGAGGATTGTCAACTCTAGGAACCTATCAATTGGGATTCAACTAAGTGAGGACACTTCAAGGGATGATGATGCCACACCTTCTGGGTATCGTATCATCGCTCTTGAAAGTCTGTGACGTTGAACCCGCATGGGATACCGTACCTCGTCTGCGAGTTAAGTACATACCTGTGAGGGGTAGGTGGGTCTGTTTGCAGGAAACCTTTGACCTCAGAACACCCGGTTTATCTCTGTCAGTGAGATGTGGTTACAAGGTTCATTTGAGTAGTTTGGTTTGAGATAAAGATTGGATGGTTCTCAGGCTTCAGTACAGAGCAGCCCAGTCTATCAGCATTTCACTTGGTCCCTTGTTTGCATATGCATGTGCATTTTCATGATTGCATTTCATTAACATGTATTTATGTTACAGGTGATCATTCCCCTCTGATTCTAGTGTATCTTCTAGCCAGACATGGAGTCCCTGAAGAAGACAGTTGCTTACCAGTTGCATTCACCAGATATCAGTTCATTGATGGGTTTAGTTGCTCTGGCAAATGAGAGTGTGAGGGCTGAGTTCAGAGTATCTTATGAGAGATTGCTTAGCTTGTTGTACAGACCTTCAGCATTCGAGACGACTAGGGTATATACTTTGTTGCAGTTTTATGAGCCGCAACTGAGATGTTTCTTATTTCCCGATTATATTCTAGCACCCACTTTGGAGGAGTATTCTGCGATGTTGGGAGTTCCTGTGTTGGACCAGATGCCCTTTGTACACGTTGATGCTGAGCCTGAGTTATCTGCACTTGCTGAGATCGTCAGTTTGGATGCTCCTGAGTTTCCTGGAGGGTTGGTTAAGCTGAATGGAGCCTATGGCTTTCACTTGTCTGTCCTAGTTGAGAAGGCTACACAGTGCGCGAAGAGTGGATGTTAGGTTGCCTTCAGTGCTATTCTAGCTGTCTGCATCTACGGGATTGTCTTGTTTCCTAATGTACCAGATTTTGTCGACTCAGACGCCTTCTTGATTCTTGCCTCGAAGAATCTAGTTCCTACTCTCTTGGGCGATGTTTATCATTCCATTCACTACAAGAATGAGAAACGTCGTGGCAAGAACGTTTCCTGCTGTCTTCCTCTCCTGTACAGGTGGTTCCAGGGGCACCTTCCGAAGAAAGGACCTTTTGTGGATGCTGTTGATACTTTGGATTGGTCTTCCCGGTTGATGGGACTGGCTGCTGAGAATATCATCTGGTTTGATCGGAGTATGCTTGGTACTGATGTTATATATAGTTGCAGTGGCTTCCCGAATGTCCCCTTGATTGAACGGAAAGGCTGTATCAACTATAACCCTTCATTGCTGGTACGACAGTTTGGTTATGCTTTGAGAGACGCTCCTATTGAGAAAGAGATACAGGAATCTCTGTATCTCACGGGCTTATTGGACATAACTATTTTGATCAGATTGAGACATGCATGGGCTAACATCCATAGGAGGGGGAAAGCTTTGCTCGGTAAGAGCAACAGCAGAGCTTATGATCCTTATTTGGCTTGGGTCCGCGAGAGAGTTAGTACTTCTTTGATGCCTTACCCTGTTGTGGAACCCCTGTATCTTCCATTGATTGAGGTACCTCCTTTGGAAGAGAGTGAGAAGTATAACAAATTGTTGGCTGAAAACGAGGAACTGAAGAAAGCCAATGAGGAGTTAGAGAAGGAAATCTTCCACTTACGTCGTGAGAAGAAGGAAGCCACCTTTACTGTGAAGGAACAGATTGAGTTGATTAACAGGTTGGGATCGGAGCTGACGGAAGAGACCAACAAGAAAGAAAAAGTGGGAATAACCTTAAATGGTGTTAGCAAGGTGCTTACTTCCAAGAAGGAACTTCTAAGCAAAGCTTATGCTCGTATCAGCAAGTGGGAAGCATTATGGAGTACTACGCTTGCCAAGCGGAAGGAGCGGGAAGACGAACTGAAGCTGCAAATTGCCACGCTAGAGGCACAGGTTAGAGCCCAAGACGCAAAGATTGCTGAAGCGACATCACTTAGGAGCGCTGCTGAGCTCAGAGTAAGTGACATTGACGAGAAGCCGAGAGGTTATGAAGAGAAGGCCGGTTCCAAGAGGTACAAATTTGACGAGAGTTCTGGCAAAGGAACCTACCAGGATGATGCCAAAAAGCTAAGATCCACTACCGAGCGACATGCTTTATTGATACAGGAGCTGATCTCCAGACTAGGGCACTCGGAGACGATGAGTATATTGGAAGATGTCAGAGCACGCCATTTGGCCTGATTTATCTTTGCCTTGCCTTTGTTATTTGTGCTTGTATTTGGACCATCGCCAGACTTGTTGGCCGAGGTCTCTTCAGTTGTATTCAGTTGTACTCCTGTACTCAGCCTCTTGGCATTGTTATATATGAGGGTTTTCTGATTCCTTGCTTGCTGGATAGGGAGTCCATTGTCGTAATGGCTTTCTCTCCAAAACTAGAATCGGGGGGAATATAACCTGTAGCATATTTACATATTTGCATCCGCATTCGTATTGCATAACCGGTATTAGCGAATCTGTATCTTATTTCCCGCATTTGCAGGTTTCCAGGATTGACGAACCAAGAGTTCACCGCTACTCAACCCGAAACAACTGCAAGAGAATCATGGATCAAGTCCAGGTGGAGATGTAGAAGATTCGCGATAAGTTGAACCTGTTCATGCAGGCCATGGAGAGTATTGCTAAAGGCCAGGAGAATCTCCAGACATTGGTGCAGCCGCTGCTGACACGGGCTAATGGGAACAACAACAATGACCACAACTCTGTACGTGTCGAAACTCTTCATGAGGATGGTCCCCCTATTCCTGTGGTTCCTCCTGTGGTGACCCCGCCGGTCGTGGTTGTAAACAATGACGCTGGCGCTGGCAATGGCAATGCCGGGAATGGAAATGAGACTGTTGTTAACAATGTTGGAATTGGAGATGCCAATCTGGGCGGCGGTAACTACAATGGCGGCAATGGTTTTGGTAACAATGGATTTGGCTATAACGACTAGGGGTTTGAGTACGACAATCAGGGCAGAAAGTTCGGCTTCAACACTCAGAGCTTCGGCTATGACGGTTTCGGTAACGCTAACCAGGGTTATGGTGGAAATGGTGCTGGATTGATTCCTGTCAACACTGGTTTCGGGCATGCCGGGGTTAATCTAGGTTATGGTAATGGGGGACGAGGTCCCATGACTAATAAGCAAGGGTTTGGTCGCAACACTGGTTATAACGGGTACGGAAATGAAAATGTGAACTGGGGCGAAGACTGTCAAGAGGACGCCTTTTCTAGAAGAGGCATGGGATTCGAGGGACCCGTTGACAATACTGGTTATAACGGGTACGGAAATGAAAATGTGAACTATGGCTAATCAGAATTCTACCGGACTAGACATGACTACTATGGGTTTGGTGCCCGGGCTGAAGGTACCGCTGAAGTTCAAAGTGCCCATATTCGACAAGTATAAGAGGGACACTTGCCCTAAGGTGCATGTCTGCTCTTATTAAAGAAGGATGTCCGCGTATTCAGATGACGAAAGGATGCTTATGCATTTCTTTCAAGACAGCCTATCAGGGCCGTCACTCGAGTGGTACATGGGGTTGGAGCCCGCTCAAATCAAAACCTGGAAGCAATTGGCGGATGCTTTCATCCTGCATTATAAATATAATAGTGATCTGGCACTGAATCGAGTTCAACTGCAAGGTTTGTCGCAAAAGAAAGAGGAAAGATTTAAAGAGTATGCGCAGGGATGGCGCGATATGGCAGCCAGAGTACATCCTCCGTTAGCTGAAAGAGAAATGAATAGTATGTTCATTGGAACGTTCACGGGGATATATTACGAAAAGTTGTTCAACGTTTCGTTGAGCAGTTTTTCAGATTTGATTCTCATGGGTGAGATGGTCGAAGACAATATTAAGGTTGGAAGATTCCAAGCAGGTGAGCCTGCCCTCACAGGAGGTACCAGGAAAGCATTCGGTGGTAGGCGTCAAGGTGATTCTAGTGCTGTGTTTGGCGGCAGAGGCCGGGGCAGAGGACGAAGTCAGTATGCTCAGCATCAACAAGTCGCTAGTGTTACCATCCTCTTTCTACAACAACAACAACAGCAACAGCAGTCGTAGCAGCAGCAACAACAAAGGCAACACCCCGCCCAACGCAGAATCCTAGAGGGCAAACCCAGGCGAGTATTTGAAACGCCTCCTTCAACATACGCTGAACTACTTCAAACACTACTAGGATTAAAGTTGGTCGAGAAAAGGACCATGGTGCCGTTAACGGGCAATCCTCCGTTTGGCTATGATGCTGGTAAGCACTGTGATTTCCACTCCAGGGCGCCCGGACATGATATTGAAGGCTGTCATGCGTTTAAACATAAAGTCCAAGACTTGTTGGACAACAAAGCTATTAACTTTGGATAGGCGGGTCCAAATATAGTACAACAACCTATGTCCAATCATGGGGCAAACGCCATCCTGACCGAGGAGAGTTTGAATCTAGTGACGGATGTCAATGAGCTGAAGACACCGTTGGGTGAGATCAAAAGCAGGTTGTTAAAAGGGGGTGTATTCCCGGGGTGCAACGAATTTTGTTTGGATAGTTGGATACAGCCAGAGGGTTGTAATGAGTTGAAACAGGGTATTCAGGCGTTAATGAACGAAGGAACATTGCAGTTTGATAGAACCGCAGTTGAAGAGCCGGTGGAGGCATTGTGTGATGAGCTGAACGATGTTGCTACGGTAACGATTCCAAGGAGAACAATAACAATAACGGCGCCCGCCAGGCGGTCGACGATCACTATTACTAAAGCAGGACCGATCCCTTTTGAAAGTACTAAAGCAGTACCATGGACTTACGGGTTGGAAGTATATTGCGATGGTGAGAAAATTGAAGTAAATAAAAAACCAGTTGGGGTTGTAGATAATGTTGTTGGAACAGGAGGTATGACCAGAAGTGGGAGAATCTTCACATCGCCTGAGGTAGAGGCAGAAAGATTGGAAAAAGGGAAAGCCAAGGTAGACGAGAGTGGCCCCTCGCAGATAAAGGAAAAGGAAACATCACTTAAGGATGTGGAAGAGTTTATGAGGCTCATCCGTAAAAGTGATTACAAAATTGTAGAGCACCTTCAACAAACGCCATCAAAGATCTCGATCTTGTCACTGCTATTATGTTCCGAGGCTCATCGGAACGCTTTGCTGAAGATCCTAGACTCGTCATTCGTTCCTCAAGATGTTTCGGTTAACCAGTTAGAAGGAGTGATGGCGCATGTTAATGCAGGGCACAGTTTGGGCTTTACAGATTTTGATCTGACTCTAAGAGGGAGAGAGCATAATATGGCGCTGCACGTCTTAGTTGAATGCAGGGGCACGGTCATGTCCCATGTTTTAGTGGATACGGGGTCTTCCTTGAATGTGCTTCCGAAGAAAGCAATGATGAAGTTGGATGTCAGAGGGATTCTCTGCACGCCCAACAACCTAGTGGTAAGAGCGTTCGATGGAACGAGGAGGTCAGTGTTCGGATCGATAACATTACCATTGCAGGTGGAGCCTGAAGTATTTGAAACTGAATTCTATATAATGGATATCCAGCCAGCGTATAGTTGTCTTCTTGGACGACCATGGATCCATGCCGCCGGGGCAGTCACATCCACGTTGCACCAAAAGTTGAAGTATATGGTGGGGGTAGTGTCGTCACTGTTTGTGGAGAAGAAGATATTCTGGTTAGCCATCTGTCTTCATTCAGATATGTGGAGGTCGACGGCGAGATTCATGAGACACCCTGTCAGGAATTTGAAGGGCTAAAGATTAAAGACAAAGCTCCAGTACCCAAGATATCAGATGTAGCAGTGTCGTCGTACAAAGAGGCTCAGGCTCTAGTACAGGCAGGCGAGACCAAGGGCTGGGGTCAGGTGTTGGAGATTCCCGTGAAGAACGACAGGTTCGGGCTTGGATATCATCCTTCGTCATCAGCATCCTCTTCAGGAACGCCCAAGTTCAGAGGGCCAATAACCATAACGTAGAATGGAGTATGCTTCGAGACTATCAATGCTGTTTCCAATTCTGAGGAAGGAGATAGCGACTGTGATATGGACGCGTGGATCAAGCCAAGCGTGCCAGGACAAGGTCTTTGCAATTGGTCTATTCAGGAGACTGTTCCTGTGACAACTAAACAGTAATGATTTGTTTTTTTAATTGTTGAATAATCTTGTGCCCTACTTGGGGCACAATGATTTTGCTTAGGGCCATTTTGGTTATGTACAGTACATTGTTTAATCATGAATAAAGGTGTTTTTCATATACAAATATTGTGATCCTTGTTTTTCCTGTTTTTATTTTTACAATAAAATGGCAACGTGGTTATTTGCTTTGTCTGCGTTTTGAAGCATTTAACCATTTCCTTTGCAGGATTACTATTTCAGATGACATCTATGAACCGCCTATGACTCATTTTGACTTCGAGCACCCGGTATTTCAGGCTGAGGAAGAGATTGTGGAAGATGGCGACGTACCAGAAAAGCTGACCTGGTTATTGAAACAAGAAGAAAGAATCATTCTGCCTCATGAGGAAGTCATTGAGATTATCAATTTGGGGTCGGAAGGGGTTGAAAGGAACATCCGTATAGGGGCCGCACTGCAGAAAGACGTCAAGCAAAGGTTGGTTGAGATGCTCAAAGAGTACAGTGATATTTTTGCTTGGTCGTACGAGGACATGCCGGGGTTGGATACGGATATGGTTGTGCACCGTCTGCCATTAAAAGAAGAATGCCCGCCGGTTAAGCAGAAGCTCCGAAGAACTAGACCGGACATGGCTGTGAAGATTAAGGAGGAAGTTCAAAAACAGTGGGATGCTGGTTTCCTAGCTGTTACAAAATACCCCTTATGGGTCGCTAATATTGTGCCAGTGCCAAAGAAAGACGGTAAAGTGCGAATGTGTGTAGACTACCGTGACTTGAACAAAGCGAGCCCGAAAGATGACTTTCCACTTCCTCACATCGATGTGCTGGTTGATAACACTGCTCAATTCTCTGTATTCTCCTTCATGGATGGCTTCTCGGGCTATAATCAGATTAAAATGGCGCCAGAAGACATGGAGAAGACTACTTTCATTACTCCTTGGGGAACATTTTGTTACAAAGTGATGCCCTTCAGATTGAAGAATGTTGGGGCAACATATCAACGTGTTATGACGACTCTCTTTCATGACATGATGCATAAAGAGATCGAGGTTTATGTTGATGATATGATTGCCAAATCCCATACGGAGGAGGAACATTTGGTTAATCTGCTGAAATTGTTCAAGAGGCTTAGGAAGTTCAGGCTGAGACTGAACCCTAACAAGTGCACCTTCGGGATGAGATCGGGTAAACTGCTGGGGTTTATTGTGAGCGAAAAAGGAATAGAGGTTGATCCTGCGAAAATAAAAGCCATACAAGAAATGCTGACGCCTAAAACAGAAAAAGAAGTGCGCGGATTTTTAGGGAGGTTGAACTACATCGCCCGGTTCATCTCTCACTTAACTGCGACGTGTGAGCCGTTATTCAAGCTGTTAAAGAAGGACCAGGTCGTGGCCTGGAATGAAAACTGTCAAAAGGCGTTCGATAAAATAAAAGAATACTTGCAGGAACCTCCTGTTTTGATACCCCCAGTGGCCGGGAGACCGTTGATTATGTATTTGACGGTTCTTGAGGAAAGTATGGGTTGTGTTCTCGGTCAACACGACGAGACTGGGCGTAAAGAGCATGCGATCTATTATTTGAGTAAGAAGTTTACTGACTGTGAGTCCAGATATTCAATGCTCGAGAAAACGTGTTGCGCGCTAGCCTGGGCCGCCAAACGTTTGAGGCAATACATGCTAAATCATACAACCCTGCTCATTTCAAAGATGGATCCTATCAAATATGTATTTGAAAAGCAGGCACTCTCCTGAAGAATTGCCCGATGGCAGATGGTGTTAACCGAATGTGATATTCAATGTGTCTCACAAAAGGCCATTAAAGGTAGCGTCTTGTCAGAGTACCTTGCGGAGCAGCCTGTTGAGGACTACCAATCGATGAGGTTTGATTTTCCTGACGAGGATATCATGTACCTAATGATGAAAGATTGTGAAGAACTGTTGCCGGATGAAGGACCAGAGTTGGGTTCCAAATGGCAGTTAATATTTGATGGAGCTGTAAATTCCTATGGTAGCGGAATAGGTGCGATTATTACTACTCCTCAGGGGTCGCACATCCCCTTTACTGCTCGATTGACCTTTCCGGTTACCAATAATGAGGCTGAATATGAGGCTTGCATCATGGGTCTTAAAGAAGCTATTGATTTGCGAATCAAACATCTGGATGTATACGGAGACTCAGCTCTGGTGGTGAATCAGATAAAAGGAGAATGGGAGACACGTCAGTCCAATTTGATACCATACATGAATTATGCAAGGAGATTGTTGCCTTTCTTCGACAAGGTTGAATTGCATCATGTGCCGCGAGCAGAAAATCAAATGGTTGACGCCCTGGCGACATTGTCTTCCATGTATAAAGTTAACTTCTGGAACGAGGCTCCCCGAATTGTTATCTCTCGGCTTGATAGGCCTGCGTTCATATTTGCTATTGACGATGCATCTGATGATAAACCCTGGTACTTTGACATCCAGAATTTCCTGAAGAACAAGGAGTGTCCGGCTGGGGCATCCAGTCGAGATCAGAAGACTCTCAAGAGATTGGCTGGCAATTTCTATTTGAACCCGGACGGTGTCCTGTACAAGAGAAACCACGACTTGGTGTTACTACGCTGTGTAGACGAGAAAGAGGCGAAGTTGCTCATGGAAGAGATACATGAGGGTACATTTGGTACACATGCTGGTGGGCATGCTATGACAAGAAAACTGCTGCGGGCAGGTTATTACTGGTTAACTATGGAAACAGACTGTTTCAAGTTTGCAAAGAGGTGTCATAAATGCCAAATTTATGCGGATAAGGTCCATGTACCCCCAAGTCCTATGAATTTGATGTCATCACCGTGGCCGTTCTCGATATGGGGAATTGATATGATTGGAAAGATCGAGCCTACAACATCAAACGGACACCGGTTCATCTTGGTGACGATTGATTACTTCACCAAATGGGTGGAAGCGGCGTCGTATGCTAATGTCACCAAACAAGTGGTCGCCAGATTTATCAAACGAGATATTATCTGCAGATATGGAATCCCTGAGCGGATTATCACCGACAATGGTTCGAATTTGAATAACAAGATGATGAAAGAGCTGTGCCAGAATTTCAAGATTGAGCATCACAACTCTTCTCCGTATCGACCCAAGATGAATGGCGCTGTTGAAGCGGCCAATAAGAACATAAAGAAGATTGTTCAGAAGATGGTTGTGACGTATAAGGACTGGCATGAGATGCTACCTTTCACTTTGCACGGTTATCATACGACGGTATGCACATCAACCGGGGCAACCCCTTTCTCGTTGGTATACAGAATGGAAGAAGTGTTACCGTTGGAAGTTGAGATTCCTTCCCTGAGGGTATTACGAGATGTCCAACTTGATGAGGCAGAATGGGTAAAAGACAGGTTGAATCAGCTGAGCTTAATGGATGAGAAGAGACTAGCTTCTCTTGCATACGGTCGGTTGTACCAGAGCCGGATGAAGAAAGAATAGGATAAGAAGATATGTCCGCGAAGCTTTCAGACGGGCGACCTTGTGCTGAAAAGGATTCTCCCGCCACAAACCGATCACCGGGGCAAATGGACCCCTAATTACGAAGGGCCATACGTTGTCAGAAAATTCTTATCAGGAGGAGCCTTGCTACTATCTACCATGGATGGTGAAGACTTTACGTCTCCTGTGAATTCGGACGCAGTTAAAAAATACTTTGCTTGAAAGTGACCCGCTGGACCGTAAAAAGAGAGTCCAGGCAAAAATGGGGCATCCCGGCGAACCAAAAACAGAATAAAAAGGTTCGGGAAAAAGTTAGGGATAAAATTGAAAAGATGTACACCCGCGAAGTCGAAAACCTACATTGGGCGACTTCGGCAAAAAAGGGTATCCCGGTGAATTGAAAACCCGCAAAGGGCGATTCACGCAAAAGTTAGGGATTGAAAAAGCAAATGACTGCGGTCCAGATCTGATACTGCATTGCTTAGTGGTTTGGGAGCACCTGAGGGTTCGTTTATCCAACACAATCTCTTCCGAAAATTGAATACCGGGAAAGCGCCAGAGTCAGGTGAGTCATAGGAGGATCAGCCCACGATGTTTGTCTGCACCTCGTTGCCGACATGTGTACAAATTCGAGTTGTATTTGTAGTTTTTATGCTTCTTGTGCATATATGTATGTGTATGTGCGTAACTTCCTCTTTTCAGGAGTTGCATCCGATGTACAAAACTTTGCCTATTCAGAGGCCTATTATTAATAAAACATGTTATTTAGTACTTGATGTTTGTGCTTTACTGTTTTGTATGTGGAAAACGCCGATGTTTTTGATAAACTTGCACTTGCATAACTTTGCTGGCCCTTGCCAATAATTGATAAAACTTCGAATTGACTGAAGTAATGTCACGGACACTAACCCGAATAGATTTGGTTGTATAGATTTGTCTTGTCTCATTTGTGTTTTGCAGGGTTCTCTCCTTTAAAACGGACAATCAGAAGTTATGGCCCCCGGCCGGAGGTTCATGCTGAAAGACTTGATTTGGCGACGCCAATCCCCGTGCAGGTCGCACCTCATCTTCAGAAGTGGAGATGATTTTTGTCCCTTGCCGAAGGGATCAATTTCCCCAGCTAGTCGCAGCTTATCCCCAGAGGATATCCCCAGCCAGTCAAAATCAGTATCCCTTGCAGAGGTTGCACTCCCTAGAGAGTCGAGTATGTGAACGATTAATCCCCAGCTTGGAGGATTCCCGCAGAGTTTAGCCAAGTCATAATTGGTTCAGAAGGATTATTCCTATAGAAGATGGTTTTCTTCCCGCAGGTTGTCATGCCTTCGTCTGGATGATTATCCCCAGCGGAGCGGTAGCCCCGAGTTTGAAAGTTGTGCCCAGACAGCATCGTTCCCTCCAGAAGGATTTCCTCGTTCCCCAGCTGAGTCGTTTCTTGCTCAGTCAATTTACTTTCCCCAAGAGAGTCGATTCTTCCCCAGCGAAGTTACTCTCCCCAGCAGGTGTTGTCCTTTCCTTCCAGTGGAAATCAGAGTTTAATCTCCTCGGCAGAGTTGGTTGTATGTCCGACATTTATTTTGCTGGAGGACTTTATGATACTCGTTCATCCCCAACATGACGATATTTGCTCTCAACAGCCGTGCTGAAGCGAGCTTATCAAAGTTTCCCCAGCAGCTTGAGCCCGCATTCGCATTTGCATATAGTGTCATATTTGCATCTACCCAAAAACGCGTAGCATATCCGTGCTGTACGGAGCATTACGCCATTGTCAAACATGTGCATTGTGAAACATAAGCCAGGTTGGTTAACCTTTGGTTTTCAGGTGCTGTTTCCCTTGCAGGTGGAGAGAGCTCTTGCTCAGATCAATTACCAAATATTGAAAGTCTCAGCATGAGACATGTGGCAATAATGTTTGTCTTGTCATTATTCCCCACAGAGTTGCTTGTTTAAGTTTCTCTTACCCCTCCAGCGGAGTATTTCCTCAAGATTGTTGTTATGTCGTTATCAAAAGATCTCGTGAATCAGTTTTTGGAAAAGGCCGCCTATGTCGAAGTAGGTGTCTGGCAGTTTGGGTTCAGAAAATTCCCGGTAGAGTCCTTTTCAGATTTATTGCCGTGTCAACATTAAAGTTTGAAGATTGAACCAGTTATGTGTTACCCATTTGACTGATAGAGTTAGCTACTGCAAAGATAGGCAAAGGAGCTGTATTCGAGAGTCATTACCCGTAGCAATGGCGGTGTTATTTCCCTGCAGTGCTGGCAGAGTATTACCCGTAGCGATGGCGGTGTTGTTTACCCGTAGTGATGGCGGTGTTATTTCCCCGCAGTGATGGCAGAGTATTACCCGTAGCGATGGCGGTGTTATTTCCCTGCAGTGATGGCAGAGTATTACCCGTAGTGATGGCGGTGTTGTTTACCCGTAGCGATGGCAGTGTTATTTCCCTGCAGTGATGGCAGAGTATTACCCGTAGCAATGACGGTGTTATTTCCCGTAGCGATGGCGGTGTTATTTTCCTGTAGTGGTGACAGAGAGTTATTATCCGTAGCGATGGCGGTGTTATTTTCCTGTAGTGGTGACAGAGAGTTATTACCCGTAGCGATGGCGGTGTTATTTTCCTGTAGTGATGACAAAGTATTACCTGTAGCAATGGCGGTGTTATTACCCGTAGTGATGGCGCTGTTATTTCCCGTAGTGATGGCGGAGTATTACCCGTAGTGATGGCGGTGTTATTTCCCGTAGCGATGACGGTGTTATTTTCCCAGAGTATTTCCCGTAGTGGTGGCAGAGCTCTTTTCCCTGTATCGTTGGCAGAGTCATGTTTTGTTGACAGAAGTACTTCCCCAGTGAAGTCGTCCAGGTTATTCCTATATTGACAAGTTTGGTGCTGCACAGGCAGTTAATCAGATCTGTATCGTGTGGTTGATCGGTTGTTACAGTAACAATCAAGTCCAATTGATGAATGGTGTTCCCCCATACAGTGGCGCAGTTTATCTCTACGGTTGGCAAATTTCCGGGTTCTTGGTATTCAACCGTCTCGTACCTCGAATGTTTGAAGGTCGTTCGCTCTTCACCCAGTCGGGTCCAAGCCGTTTGAATAGGGGCAGCTGTTGCACACAAAAATTTGCTCAACCTATTTCACCTGGGTTATGTTTCAATTGCATTGGCATTTGCATAATAAGTCATGTACATAGTCTAATCATTTGCATAGCATAGCATAATAAGTCATCTAACAGGGGATCAAGTGCCTTTCTTATCAGAAAGAGGCCCATCATGGGGTTTTATTCAAGTTCAAGACCATCCAAGTAATCAAGAAATGAGTTGAAGCTTTGAGAAGTTTGAAGGTCAACTGAGTGATTGAAGAGCATCAAGGCTTAATTGAAGAATGTGGGATTCATGAATTAATATGTGGATACATGTGTGGTGTTGTGCCAAGGAGAAATCAAAAGGAATCAAGAAGAAGAGGAGTTACTAAATTAGGGTTTCAGTGTAAAATCCCCTAATTTAGGCCTAACTTCCAAGCCAGATAAGTCAAAATGAAAACTTCAAATAAATTCTTGGTCAACATGAAACTTTCAGAGCTTCCCAATAGCTTTAATTTGAATACTAGAAGTCTCCAAGAAGATTTGTAGAACTCAAGTTATGGTTCTTGCAAGTTATGGGTCCTCAGAGGACACTGAAATTTATCTGTGAAAGTCACTTGACTCCTAAGCAACTTTTACCCATCAAGGAGTTTTCAAATGGATTCTTGGACAACATAAGAGTTGTAGATATTGATCTTATATTTAATTTGAGTACTAGAATTCCTCAAGAGGATTTGTAGAACTCAAGTTATGGTCTTGGTAATCCAGGGGTATTTTGGGAAAGTTGAATTACAGGTCATTTTTGAGCATAGGTCAAAATCTCCATGTTCCACTTCTCAAATGAAAAATTGTTCAACATGGAATGTGCTTAAAATGATGTTTTTAGGTCAAATAAGTCATCATGGTGGATTGATCGGCTTATTTCAAAAAAGTCACTTAAAATGGCCTAAAAAAAAGGGAATAAGTCAAATAAAGTTTGGTGAGAAAAATCAAATTTTGGGTTAGAGGTCACAAACAAGCCACATGACATACCAATTTGATTATAAAATGCATTTTAAAGACAATGGCATTGCCACAATTTTGAATTGAGGGTTATTTCAAGGACTTGCTTTGTAAATGGGCTACTTGCATCATAAGGCACATATGCAAAACCACACTTCCAAGCAAATGCAAGGCTCCTTTCCATCCATACACCTCCAATATCTCATTTGGAGAGAATTTAAACTCATAACCAAGTGAATTGCAAGCCAAAACATGAGATGGTATGTGCATAGCATAAGAAGAGATTTTCATGACACGAGAAGTTGATTTTCTCATTGGATCAATCTAGAACTTTCTAGGGTCTTCAAATACATTCTATATATACTTGTGAAGAGGTTCAGAGCAAGGGTTGGTGATTCATTTGTGCAAAAACCATAGATTGACATTGGAGTTTGGAAGAGAAAAAGTGAGAGATCAAAGTTGGATTCAAAGCATTTTCAAGAGTTATCAAGAATTTAATCTTCTCCAACAAACTTCAACAAAGGTTTTCCGCACTTTTTGGCAAGAAAAAACGAGCTCCAACTACTCCGTTTCGACGCTCCGAAGCCGGTATGTGAAATTCACTTTTTCTATGATTTTAGGACGAATTAGATTAGATTATTCATGTGGTTAGGATCTGGAAAATGTATAGATGAAATTAGGATCAAGAAATTAAGGATTAGAGACTTTTTTGGATGAGTATGTTTTCTTGATGATGATATATCTCTTTGATCATGGAGTTTTGATGGAATCCAAGAGCATATTTGGAATCCTTGATTTTTTTCCTTCAAGTTTGACTAAAATTTCGTGCGAAACGGTTAAGAATCGATGAAGTTATGTTGCTCGGAAGTTACCGAAAAAATGTCACCGCCGGAACAGCTACAGTACCGCGCGGGTACTGTTCCCACCCCCACTCGCGAGGCCCACACGGACATTGCTTTGGAATTCTGTTGTTCGCACCCCTGGCCCAATGCACATTAACTTAGTTTAATTCATTTTCGTTCTTTTTTTTCTGTTTTAATAGCTGTTTGGATTAATTGCGTTAAAAATAGTAAAAATGATAGAAAAATCATGAATTTTTTTCTGTAGATCTTGATTGTCTTAAGAAACTGTAGGAGTTGAGTTTGCATTTTTAGGATTTTATTTGAATTAGTTACGAATTTTCTTTTGTGCTAATATCCATTGTTATGCATAATTGATATTGCTGTTTGTTTAATTTTGTTCTCTTTGATGCTTTATGCTTTTGAGCTGATTCTTTCGATATGATTTAGAGGACATACATAGGTTTCCCCTGGAATTTTCTTAGATTTTTTAAAATTGATTAGATTCTGTTTTAGGTGTGTAGTTTAGAGACTTCCCAAATAATGGTTTCCCATGACCAAATTTCATTTAGGAATTGTTTAGATGACCTAGAAATTGATTTAGGTTCTGATTCTGGAATTTTAGAATGTTCAAACATGCATTTTCACATAGGAATTTTATTAGAATTTTACAATTTAGTTTGCTATTAGTTTTGGGTTTTGCAAATGATTGTTGCTTTCGGTGTTCTCTCTTGAGTGCTTTGCCTTGTTTGGAGCGTTTGGTGGACTTCGAGCTGGAAGACTTTGGATTCCTTTTTAGAGGAGCTTCTGGACATGATGAAGATGCTTTGGCTTGAAGAGTGGGGCTTGGAGTGGAGCTTTCTTTCTCTTTTAAGTTTGTTTTAGGAGTTGGTAGAATTAGGCTTTTAGGGAGAGCTTTTGTAGAATTAGTTCATTTCTTCCATCAAACATAGAATGCATTGTTTGCTTCTATTCTATCCTATGATGCAAAGTTCTCTTAGGGAAGTTCCATCTCTCCTTAGGAGGGAAGTGGGGCATACCCTAGAGAGTAGAACTTTTGAGGATACAATTCCACTTCGATGTTGGTTCTTGTTGAATTCCTTTGGTTTTCAGCAAGTATGCCCACATTGCAACTTGATCTTGATGACAAATCCCTTCTTGGAGTGTGCTTGCTAAAGCTTGGAGATGAAGATTAAAGAAGCTTGAGGATGGAATCTAGCTCAAAGACAAGACCTTTGCTGTCAGTTCAACTTTGCTGTTTAGAGCGTGTTGTTGCTGTTTGTTGTAAGAGTTTGTTGTTGCTGCTTGGGCTGCCTCCTCTGTATCTTTTGTTTTTCTCTGTATTGTCTGTTGGCTTGTGCTAATTGCCCTTTAGGCTTGAAGTGAAGTTGATTCACTTTGTTTGTTGCTTTCCTAGGTTCGAGGTTGAGTGGGACTCCCTTGCCTTGCTTGTTTTGCTGCATCTCATGCATCTTACTGTTTATTGTATTTTTGTTGTTTCTTTTCCGTTTATCCCCTAGGATCTCTGATTTCCTCTGTGCAGGAGGGAATTATGACAGACATTAGGTTGAAATCCATGCATGACAACATTAGGTCAGTTTTATTCCCTTTCAAACCCTAGGTCTTTTAGAACTTCTTTCTCTTCTATCTCAGTACAATTCAAAACACAGTAATACGGATAATCGATGTCGTACGTTACGAGCCTTAAGCTATTTGAGAAAGGTTGCTAGAGGGTCACTCTTCAGTAATCTGATTACTTAGTGTGTTACCCTTAGGGTGACATACGACGTAGTCACCCTCAAATCATAGTCTCTAGTACGTCAGAGATTGCAAACATCATAAAAAACAGTTCTTGCATAAAAGACTGAAAACAAACATCAGAGTGTCATTTTTGTCCGCTTGGACTCTTAATCAAGAAAAACCCTTTCATAAGGAGATAAAAACTGTCAGACAAACTTGTGTCTTCCGTAGCCCGAACTACGTTTGCTCTGATCTTTCATGTTGTATGGAAGTACGTAGGCATAGGATGCGATATCCTAGCGAGCAACCTTCCCTCCTTTCCCGTAGGTAGGCGAACTACGTCGACTCTGATTTCTCGTTCCAGACGGGAATACGTAGGCATAAAGTGCGATACTTTGCCGAGTCATTTTATTTTCTTTTTAACCCTCGGACCTTTAGACTAGATAGAATAACAATTTGTACCAGAAAACAAGCGTGGATCCCGTCGAGTACGACGGACGTGAGGGGTGCTAATACCTTCCCCTTGCGTAACCGACTCCCGAATCCAGGATTTGGTTGCGATGAACATTCCTTTCCCGTCTTTGCGTTAGGTTTACTTCGAGCGTTTCCTTTCCCTTCTTTGGGATAAATAACTCACGGTGGCGACTCTTCTGTTCAGCCGGCGCCGATTTTCGCAGTAGCGACAATATGTAAGACATGATTATGATTCCTTCGGACAGGAGTCAAATCTAAATCCGTAAAACTCAAACCATTACCAGCGTTCACATGAGCTACCACTCCTTCTAGCTGGTTCACCAAAATCTCTTGCGGCACAAATGCAAAATTCAGAATTTTCAACAGCGTATTTCGGTGTGCCTCAGAGCACAATAATAGTGATAGAATAGAAATCTTTGATGGTGTCTGGTACAAATGATCTACAATTTTGTAATTGCTTTTACGGATAAGCCTCATGAACTATTCAGTATCCTTTACAAAAGAATCTTTATCAACTTGTTACTAAACATCTTCTTCTACCACGACCTTTCCTTTCCCCTTATCACCTTTATCAGCACTAGGTCCAGGTGGAGAGAAAAATCCTCCCACTCCTAGTAATTCGTCTTGTTCCGACGATGTTTTCAACTAAAGTACCTTCATATGATAACCCTGTCCAATCCTGTTTCTGTCCATTGCAAAACACCTCTGCTCCATAATTCCAGGGAATGGCCTTGGTGCTTTCGTAAGCTACAGGTCCTGGAGTGGTAATGATGACCAGAGCTGGCCTTGGTGGCGCTGAGATATTAATTGTCCAGTAAGGAATTGAAATTGTTGCGACTTCATCCCTTTCATTATTGACCTCATCAAATCCTTTTTCTTCTACAACCCTATCAAACTGTAGACAACCTTCATTAATCAAACTTTGAATACCATTTTTTAAGAAACTGCAACCCTCTGGTTGCGTAACACATTCTGAGCAATCTTCTGAACACCCTGGATATACACCTCCCTTTAATAGCTTATCTTTCACAAAGCTCAAAGGGGTCTTCAACTCTTCAACACTAGTTATCAAGTTTAACCTTTCTCCTTCAATAACATCATTAGCCCTAGCAACCCCATGGTTCGGCATTGGGTTTTGATTTACATTTGGGCCTTCATTAGTGAAATTGATTGCCTGCGAGTCAAGTAAATCCTGAACCTTATGCTTAAATGCTTTACAAATGTCAATATTGTAGCCTGGAGCTCGGAATAGAACTCGCACCTAGCATTTGCATCATAAACTGAAGGAGGCGCACCGGTGAGTGGCGCCAAGGTTCTCTTTTGGATAAGTTATAACTGTAGTAAGTGCTGCAAAAGTTGAGAATAAAGCATTGGTGGTGTCTCAAACTGCCTGTTGGCCATTCTTCCCCTGTCCTGGTAACGGCGAGGCGTGTTAACTTGTTGCTGCGGTACAACCAGGATGGCTATACTAGCAACTTATTGGTGATGATGAGGTTGCACCCGACCTTTACCTCTGTAGGATGATATTGCATTTGCATCTCCCTCTCTCTTTTCTGGGTTTCCATTATACAACTTTTTCATCCCTCCTGATGAAGATCATGTTCCGCTTTGTATCTTTCCTATCTTGATACCATTTTCTACTCTCTCCCCTGCCATAACCAAATCTGAGAAACTCCCAGACATACATCCAATTAATTTTTCATAGTATGTCCTTGGCAAGGTAGCCATGAACATAACAATCAGCTCCCGCTCCATCATCGGAGGCTGCACTCTAGCTGCTAATTCTCGCCACCTCTGGGCGTACTCCTTGAACCCCTCATTATTTCTCTGCGACAAATTTTGCAATTGCATTCTATTCAGCGTCAAGTCACTGTTATATTGATAGTGACGAACAAAAGCTTCCCCTAATTCTCTCTAACTTCTTATGTCTGTCCTTTCTAAACTCATATACCATTCAAGAGAAGGACCTGATAAACTGTCTTGAAAAAAGTGCATTAATAACTTCTCATCGTCTGAATAGGCAGACATCTTTCTAAAATAAGCCCGAAAGTGTACTCTAGGACAAGTCGTCCATTTGTACTTATTGAAATCTGGTACCTTGAACTTTAGGGGAATTCTGACCCCTGGTACAAGTCCTACATCTGACATGTCGATTCCCAAAGAGTTTTAGTTCTCGAAGGATTTCATTTTTTCTTCAATCAATTTGAATCTCCTATCAGCTTCTGTGGGGAGCCCCACATCCAAGTCTCTCATTAAAAATACATCATCTTGATTGTCTTCTTCCTACTGGGAACCAGCAGCCCCCTGTACGCGCATACGCTAGCTCCAACACCTCATATATGAACTCAACCCTGATGGCCTTGGCCCAGAGGGTTAATAACTGTTGGAATACCATTGCCATGAGGAATATTGCCATCATTTGGAGGAGGAATATCAACATTCCCTCCATGTAGAATACCATTACAATCAACCCGTGCTATTAACGGCTGAACTAAGGTTCTCAACTGTTCCTGCCCATTGGCCACATTTTGCATCATTTCCATAAACTGTGCCATTCTGTCTCTAACCTCTTGGAGCTCATGCTGTACTTGATCCATAATTCTTCGTTGATTTCCCCTTGTAGAATATTTGTGAAAACCTGAATCCACAATCCTGCTAACTTTTGAGGAAAACTAAGCAGATATATAAGATTGAAAGCTCCAAGAACACTTGCTATGCAAACGGAAATTATAATGAAAAATGCAAACATGTATATGTGTTTCAAGAAGGTCTCCCCCTTGATTCTAGTTTCGCAGATAATAACAAAACAATAGAGATAAACGGAAGAACCAAAAACCCATCTCATAAATAAAATGAGAATAAATGTCAATGAATACAAATCACCAACAGGTAGTACAACTGCATACAAGCCTATGACCCTGTCACACCCTAATTTTCACCTTTAGCCTTTTATAACCTACATTTCGTCATATCATACATCGTTCTATTGCATATCGAGCATGTGGGTTCACAACGTAAGGATTGGGTCGGTTCTTTGTTTTCCATTCCAAATAAGATAATATTCCTATCATTGGACTACATGGAAGAAAAGGTACATCATCAAAGATACTCCATTGGGACAAGTATGAGTCCAATTTGAGGTGGTCACCAAAGATTAAGAATAGTGCAGTTCAGGATCCCTGATTAGGGTTTCTGATCAGGAAAAGAAAACTGTAGTTCGACTTTTGATTAAAAAGGTGTTACAATGATGGAATCATGGTCTATGAAGCTCATATGTCTTAATGAATTCCACTAAAGAAGTTTCAAGACCTCAAGAGACCCAGAACAACAACAGTCAATCCGATAGTTATCGATCGATCGTTTCGTTGACCAAAAAGTCAACTCTTCAACCATAAGGAATTTGACCTTAAGGTGTGAAGCAAAAATGTTCCTAATAACATATTACACCTATCCATGAAGCTTCATGACCATTGGATCAAGGATTGAGGAGTAATCGAAAAAGTCGAGAATTAGGGTTTTGAAAGGGGCAAACCATAACTTTCTAACCACACATCCAATTGAGGTGGTTCAAAGCTTGTTGGAAAGGTCTTGACAAGTATTACAAAATTCTCACAGTGGTCCATGTTCAAAAAATGCATAGATTTGGAGTTATGATGAAATTCATCACAAGAGGGAGAAAACACTGAGAAATTCTAAGTTTCTGGCCTTGCAAATCATGTTTTCAGCCAACTTTGAGGGGATTTTTGACCTAGTTCTACTTGGAATATGAAGATCATGAAAAATGAAAGTTGTAGAGCTCCACGAGGGCTTTCTAAAAAGTACTAGAACTCCTCTATATCCCTTGTGAGTTGAGAGTTATGAATCCAGCAAGTTGGGGTTTCAACACTTGAATGCACCATTTCAACTTTTCCACAAATTCACTTTTCAGCCACTTGAATCATTCTCAACCATTGGATCATGTCTTGATCTGATATTTAGGAAGGATAATGGCTAGAAAATGCAGAAAACATGAGGTTTTGAGAGCTTTGCAAGTTGGCAAGCAAGTTGACATTATTATATTCAAGATAAACAAGGAGGAAAGAGAAACTTTTCAATGGTAACTTGCAGCTGCAGCTCCCTACACACTAGCCTCACTTCACTCACCTCCATGTCTTTCATTTCACTTGAGTTTTGCACTGCATTGATACAAGGAGCTGATGTGTGCAGCTGTACCAAATCTTGGATGGATTTTCTTCCAAAAATCTCCCTCCAAGACCAAGACTTCAAATCTGCCCCAATACCTCTCTTGGCCTATAAATAGAGACTTCATCCCACTCTTCAAACCACACCAGAGCTATCCAAGAAAACCAGAAACTCATAGCTCTCTTCTTTCCCTCTTTACTTGTAAGTGAAGAAATTTCACAAAAACACCAAATTCACCACTTTGCCTTTTCACACTAGTTCTTGTTCCACACACAAAACCACCTCAAAGACCATATACACACCCTTAAAATATCCATTTAAAACTGTTCCCACCATCACTTTCATCAAAAGAGCCATGAATCAAAAAGTCAATTGTCCACACACCATAGTTTGACTTTTATGCAAGTTTCAAGCCAAATCACCACACAAACCTTTTTCCATCAATATAATACTTGGAGCACTTCATGTTTATGATATTTTAACTGTCTAAAACCTCAAACCACAACTGGAAGTTTATTTGTGAGATCTGTCCACAAGATTGCCCCTTTTTTCAAGAAGAAGTAACAATCTCAAAGCTTGCATATAAGGAAGGATCTCTTGCTTTTTGTTGCTAGCTTACTGTGAAGAGTCTACAATAGGTTGGTACCTTTAAACTCTCTCTGTTATATGCATAAATGTTATTGAAACTTGATTGATTTTTGCCATGAGGCCAATGCATTTTAAAAACCACATGCTGCATTTTCCTTTGGATTTTAATGTGTGTGCATCATTTTAAAAAATGAATGGTACCATCATGTTCCTCTTGAAAAAAAAAGCAAGTTTGACTTAAATTTCATGAAAATTGATCAAGAATTGAGTAAGTTATGATGAAATCATTTTCACCTTGATTTTGCCATGAGGCCAATGCATTTTAAAAACCACATTCTGCATTTTTCTTTGGATTTTAATGTGTGTGCATCATTTAAAAAAATGAATGGTACCATCATGTTCCTCTTGAAAAAACAAGCAAGTTTGACTTAAATTTCATGAAAATTGATCAAGAATTGAGTGAGTTATGATGAAATCATTTTCACCTTGATTTTGCCATGAGGCCAATGCATTTTAAAAACCACATTCTGCATTTTTCTTTATATTTTAATGTGTGTTCATCATTTAAAAAAAATGAATGGTACCATCATGTTCCTCTTGAAAAAACAAGCAAGTTTGACTTAAATTTCATGAAAATTGATCAAGAATTGAGTGAGTTATGATGAAATCATTTTCACCTTGATTTTGCCATGAGGCCAATGCATTTTAAAAACCACATTCTACATTTTTCTTCGAATTTTAATGTGTTTGCATCATTTTTAAAAATCAATGGTACCTTCATGTTCCTCTTGAAGAAACAAGCAAGTTTGACTTAAATTTCATGAAAATTGATCAAGAATTGAGTGAGTTATGATGAAATCATTTTCATTATTTTTCACCTTGATTTTGCCATGAGGCCTGCCTAGAATATGTGCTTTTTTAGGTATATTTGCATATGGGGTGGCTTGATACAATGGATGTATCGCCACCCCAGTGGTTATTGCCTTGCCTTTAAGAACTTGCCTTGCCATGAGAACTTGTGTTCGACCCCTAGCGGAGACTTTTTTTTGGCATATTTTCATGATTTTTTTATGTTTTCAGCATTTCTTCTTCTCTTTCCATAATGATTCACATGCGTGAGAGTGGTTGGATTGGTTTAGTTTTGTGTCCATGACCCCAAGGTCTTGAGTTCAAGCCTTGGGTGAGACACTTCCTTCATTTTTAATGTCTAGTTTATTTAATTTTTATTTAATTTTCAAATCAACATAACTTCTTCATTTTTAATCATTTTTAAGTGATTCTTTTTGCTAAATTTTTGTATTAATGTATATTTACATATAATGTTTAAAGAATTCTAAAATTTCTATTTTAGAAACACTTTATATTATGAGAAAATTGTAATTCATTTTAGGGTTTTCACCCTCCTATCTCTCATTCCTTCATTATCAAGCCATTTTTCAACCTTGTAAGTCGATTGCCTTGTGCATCGCCATCGACCTTGTTCGCGTCACTTCAAATTTTTTTACCAACAATAAAACCCTTGATCCAACATCAAGAGGTACTTTTTCTCATAAAACTCCAAAATACAATAAATATGTGATTAAGGTTATACACTATGGACTTTAAGGTGGTGGAGAAGGAATGAGAATGGAACCCTCCTACACTCGTTCCGAATGTTTTTAATACAAGGCGCTCGACTTGGTTATTCGAAACATTTATCTCTATCCAAAGTCTTTTGTGTAATCCTAATCAAGAACAATTTTTCTTAAAAAACCTAAAAATAACATCAACTCAACAAACTTCTTTTCGCCTTAGGGTATCAATCCGAAAACCCTTTTTCAAGGTATAAAAACAACCAACAAACAACCATTTCACAAGCCTCCGAACTACGAAGCTCTGATAGGATACGTAGGCACAAGGGCCATAATCCTTGGCGATCAATATAATAAAAAACCAACCCCTCTTTCTTTTTTAAAAAAACAAGCAAACTTTTAGATTAAGAACACCCACTCAAGTGAAATAACCTAGAAGGTTCCCATCGAGTAGGATGGATGCGAGGGGTGCTAATACCTTCCCCTCGTATAACCGACTCCCGAACCCTAATACTTGGTTGCGATGACCATGCTCTTTTCCCTAAAGGTTTTATCACTATTTCCCTTTCCCTCCTTGGGATGAATAAAATCCGGTGGCGACTCTGTGTCATTTTTCGCGTAGCGATAGACCCCATCCAACAGATCTGGTGATGGTCAAAATACAAGACAAGAAAAGAAAAAAGACAACATCAAACAACTTTCTTTAACTACTGTAGGCCTTGCACCAAGTCTGAGCTTCCTCTAACAACTCCTTTGTATCTGGATGCTCAGGCCTTGCATTCAGTTCCTAGATGAGGAGATCTCTTCTGAAAATGACATCCTTCAAACCCTAAACATAGTCCTTCTAAGCATCCTCTCCAAAGGCATCTTCGAGTCTCGGTTTCTTCAGTTCTTCTCTCACCTTGAGCTCCTCAAATGCTGACAAAGTTTCTTGTAGCTTCTGTTCACTTGCATACCTATGAGATAATTCTGCTGAAACTTATTTTCCTTTGACTTTGAGTTGTACCTTCAAATTGTCAATCTGTCTACGAAGTTCATCCTCTCTTCCTTTGCTAGTAGCCATTGTAGCATTCCATTGATCGTTGAACTTAGGTATCTCTACATAAGCTTTACCTAGTTCTTTCTTTTTATGCTCGAGGATACTATCAGTGCTTTTAAGGTCTTGGCCAACTTGTTCTCGTATCCGGATCTCTTTAGCCAACTCCTTTTCCATCTTAGCCAAGGTTTCTGCCTTTACTCTAGCTAGGTAAACAACTTCATTCTTGTCGTGTTTCAATTGACTTATCTCCCTTTTCAATTCATCATTTTCTTTACGCATCTCTTCTTTCTCTACCCGAAGCTTATCATATCTCAGAATATCAACTGTTGTAGGCTCTTTAATCATTAGGAGATACAAGGGTTCTTCAATAGGAAATGAAAAAAATATCTTCTCAACCCTCCTCTGAATCCACTCTATGTAAGGGTCATAAGCTCTGCAGTCACACTTTCCTAAAGGAATCTTCCCCTTCTTGTGAATCCTTCCCCATGCTTCAACAATCTTGGCCAGAACGTTGAAATTAGCTATACCGGTATAGTACAGAGATTCCTGTACTTCTTCATCCTTCGGAGGTCCTCTCAAAGCATACCCAAATTGCCTAACGGCGAAAGAAGGGTTATAATTAACTTCCCCCTTTCTCCCCATTAGAGGTACATTGGGAAAAACTACCACAACTAAAAACAATCTCCACACCAAGTAGATCCCGATTGAACCAAGTAATGTCTTTAGCAGTTAAACCCATAAGTCTTTGAGACCACTCATGTGTATTCCTTAAGTCAAAGAAAGCTCATGTATGAGGAAGATGATCTATGAACCATTTATGGAAGAACGGAGTACAGTAAGAGACAATCTTCTCTTATCCTTTCATTCTTGTAATGTATTGAGTGATACAGATCTCTTAGGAGAGTGGGTATATGGTTTTTGGATGCAAAGATACTAAAAGCGTCCATGTCAACTAAGTCAGGTATGTTTGGGAACATCACAATACCATAGATGCATAGAGCCAAGATAGCACTAAAGACCACCCAACAACCCTCTTTAGCGTACATCTGGGCTTTGTCCACCAAGAAAGCCAAAGTGAAGTCAGAGACCCCATTCCTGGTAACCACACTGCCTAACAACTCAGATGCGCTCAAATAAAGAGCGGCTGCCAGCTTCTCAAGATCAGGCTCCTCTTCTGAATGAAAGAATATTACATTATCCAGGATTGGGATCCCAAGGATAAAAGCGAAATCTTTCAATGTATAAACTAAAACATAATCCGGGAAGGTAAAACAACGTAGTGGAGGATCATATAATTGCAGCAAAGTAAGGATGGCTCCCTGCTCGTAACTTGTGACTTTATGGACAAGACTCATAATTCTCCCATAGTCTTTTCTAAACACCTCAAGAGTTCCAAGATCAGCCATGGCAATTAGACCAAATAAAGGTTCTAGCTCTGGTAGATGAAACTTGTACAGAGTAACCGTCTTCCTCTCTACTTCCATCTTCGAAGAAAACTAGGACCAGAATCTAAGGAGATATGAGAAACCTGAAACACATACACATGAAAGGTAAAGATGAGAATGAATATGCAAATGCAGACAAGGATAAAGGCATCAAAAGATGATGTGATGTTGACTAAATTAGACCAGAGTTCTGCTCCAATAAAAAAACCAGAAATACAGAATACCAAGGTGATAGAATACCACAAAATCCAAGACTATAAGTCCATACTGACGAGAAAACTAGAAAACTGGGTTGGTTGGAGGTCAAAGTTTCCTGCAAAACCCATCCCTCTCACAGGTAGGTTCTAGTCTTGAAAGGTACGGCATCCTATGCAGGTCATCAATATCATGGAATCTCTGGTCGAATAAAGATGATACATTCACCATTTTTGGTTTAGCATCTTGGTCAATCAAGGAGGTCTCAGCTGATTTCCCAATGAACGGTCTCCAGAGTCGTTACTTTTCTAATTCAACATCCCCTCAGCTGTCCTAAATGCACATGATAGGATGTCTTCAAAGAAAACCTTGTATGAACGTGAATTTCGCGCGAACTCTTGCGTGACTAAATGTCACACAAGTCCATCCTACTTTCCACACTAATCCTAAGTGTGTACTCAAGCCTGGGTATTGGGCTTATCTCTCACGGAACAACCTATCCAACAACATCATAATATGATGATAATAAAAATGCAGATACAATAATGTATAACAGTAAACATTTAAATACCAATAACTGCATAAAAGTAAACACTCCAAAGATATAACACATACAAGCGCTAGAGTTGACTCACATAGGGAACCAGAGTCCCCAACAAAGTCGCCAATTGTCTCAACTACGAAAAGGGCCGACGAAAAAAAATAGAAGAGTTGCCACCTGTCACACCCTCATTTTCACCTTTAGATTTTCATATCCTACGTTCGTCATATCATACATCGTTCTATTGCATATCGAGCATGTGGGTTCACAAGGTAAGGATTGGGTCGGTCCTTTATTTTCCATTTCCAATAAGAGAAATCGCCTATCATGGGCTACATGGAAGAAAAGGTTCATCATCTAAGGTTTGGTTCAAGTTGGAAAGTCTACTCATGTAGATTCCTTCAAGGAGAAGTTACTTGAAAAATATTAGGATATTTAAGATCAATATTCCTAATGAACATGAAGTGCAAGGCCTAATTCAAGATTTCTTCATCCAACTTTGTTTCAAATTCTATGTTCGAGGGGAATTCAAATTTGCAAGGCATAAGTCAAGATCACAAGTTCATAATTCAAGACTTCATTCATTTAAAATTCAATGGCATAAGGGAGATCCATCATTCTAAATTCAAGATTCATGAATTCAAGATTAGATTCAAGAATATTACAAAGAGAAATTTCATGACATTGCAAGAATGTCACATTTGTTATAAAGTTTCCAACTCTAAGTAATGCTTAGAAAATTAAACTATTTCTAATCTTAATTCAAGTTTCTAATCAATTTCATGCTATGGTACCCTTCATGCCCCCATCAAGTCCACATGTTCCTCATTATGCTTACAAACATCCAAGGAAAATAATTAAGATACAACTTAACATTGGAACATGTCAAGATCAAGACTATGTATGCTTAGTCATGGGCATTTTTAATGTGATCCGAAATAGTCCCATGTAAGAAGTGACAAATTGCCTCATAACCAAACAATTCATGTCACAAAACCAAAGGAATAAACTCATGGTGATGCATCTAAACATCAAATATCAAAAATTTAAAATTCTGTCAAAGGTAGTAACATTGACCACAAGGGCAGTCCAAGCACAAGCCAACAATTAGGTACAAGATTGAGAGCAATACAAAGTGCAGTAGAAAAAAGACAGGCTAGGCAAGTGTAGCAGCAAAAATACAACAAGGCAACACACATGAAAATGGAAAGAAAAAGAGTGACATCAAGAAAGTGGTAAGAGGCATTTCTCAATGAAAAAATCTAAAGTTTTGAAACAAGTGGAAACCCTAATGTGCTGAGCTTAAAAGGAGAGGGAGCAGCAACAAACAAGGGAGGGTTAGAAAACACAAGAGAACTATAAAAAACCAGTAAAAAGAGATTGAAAAAAAAAGAAGAAACATTGAGAACATCATCAAGAAAAGAGATTGAGAAAGAAAAAACCATTGAGAGAACAAGAGAGTGTTAGAAAACCAGAAGAAGGAGGTGAATCATAGATGTTGCAGTGAAAATTGGATATCAAGCTATTAAATTAACTTGAATCTTAATTCTTTTACAACCGAACTTTATTTTATCTAAAGGAAAGGTCTAAAGAAAGAAAAACCCTTTTCGCGATGTAACGACAACGCTTAAGAGATTCGGGGATCGGGGGTTGGTTATACCTAGGGAAGGTGTTAACACCCTAAGCATCTGTAGTACTCTACAGGAACCTTTTATTTGATTGCTTGCTAAGTTTGTGAATGTGTGCTATGGACGGGGATTAGGACAAGGGATAGGTAAGGACCTAGATGGTTTTCTAAGGTTGCTCGCAAAGACATCGCATCTTCTGCCTACGTATCATAACTAGGATAGAATCAGAGCAATCGTAGTTCACCTCACAAGGGAAGAAGAACACTTGATTATGATCAAGGTTCAAGGGGGAACAAACATGAAAATGTTTGTGTGGAGTTTGACAAAACTCCCTAATCTAATTTGTAACACTCAAAAGGGGAAGTAAGAAATCATGATAATGATCCTTACACAGAGTTGACAAACTCTATCCTAGGGTTCTAGTTGAAGAACGCTCCTAGTACAGGTGGGTTTCTTAGACTTAAAGCAAAGTCTAATGGCTGCTAAGCTAAGGTTGAAGTGACTTAACAAAGTCAAGGGATGAGGTGAATGAGCTATCCATAACACAAGGGTTAATGGAAAGACTTTTTCCTTTGGAAAGAGAGAGGGGAGGCAACCGGGATGAGAGCTAACAAGCTTCATTACTTGCGGGAAAGAAATTACTTAATAAAGTTTTAAACATGATTGAAAATAAATTTATGGTGACAACCATTAAATGAACATGTTAAAGATAAACACAAGATATGCATGGATGACAATCAAGGCAAATGAACAAGCAGGAAATGTAAAGACAGATCGAGCTTAAGTAAATTCAACAGAGGGGACAAAATAAACATGGTAACAACCAAAGATACAATCCTATAATGTTGACTAACTATTAAGGAGATGAATGTAAACAAATATCACAAACATATACAATTATAACAAGAGAGAAATTCACTTGCACATGCGAAAACAATCGTAAAACGTACTTTAACTTGCAAGTGGTCAAAAAAGATGAAACATTAAGAAAACATGGAATTTAAAAATATGGCATAAAAGTAGACATAAAAATGAACACAATGCAAAAAGAATGGGTGAAAAATGATAAATATCGAAGGAGATATGAATTTTTGAAAATGGGGTGAAAAAATAGCAAAATTGGTAAAAGGGTTGCCCTCCTCAGGGGTCGAACCCAGGTTTAGTATGTGCAAGGATTTTTTTTTTGAAATGGTCTTACCACTGGGGTGGCTATACATCCGTTGATGAAAGCCACCCCATAAATATATATGGGATGTTTCAAAACCAGGCTGGGCACAAAACAAGGGCAAAAATCCTGAGTTGCATTTTCATCACAACTTTCTCATTTCTTAATGGTTTTTCACAAAATTTTAGTGTAACTTGAGTATTTTTTCATGAGGAACAAGATGGTGGAATTGGTTTTTTGAAATTCTTCCCCTAACTCAAAACTCGATAGCACTTGCTCTTGGATGTTTTAAAATGCATTTTGATATGAATCTCACACACCAGCTAGTTTCAGTTCAAAGTAACCATGCACACATACCACAATAATGATAATGGATGAATTCATGCAAGAGTTAGAGTTCAAATCATGCTGTGATGAAAATGGATTGTCAAGCTGCCACTTTGTCATGAATGATATGCAAGCTGATATGCAATTCTGTTTCTAGGCATATATTGATCAAACTAAACACATACACACATCAAATACATGATATGGGATGAAGTTGGTCATAAGCTGAGGCTTCAAACAAACTGTGGTGAAACATGATATTCAAAATGCACATTTGTGCTTGTGAAGTGCGTGAAAATTTCAGTTCCAGACATGTTTAGATCAAACTAATCATACTTACACAACACATACATGATTTTGAATGGTTTTGATCACAAGATGAGGCTTAAAACAGACTGGTGTGGAAAAATGTGTTCAAAGTGCAAATGTGTATGTGTGAAGATGCATGAAGATATTGAATAGAGCTAATTCATAGTATTCCAGTCCAACATTTTTATTTGAAAACTTTTTGAGTTATCTGTAAAAATAGATTCAGCTAATGAAAAGGCTTTCAATGCTGCCGTATATAGATCCAATTCTAGCCATTTTTAAACCAAGACAACCATTCATGCATACTACAAATATGTCAATGAGTGAGTCTAAACCAAAGTTTTGCATCAAAACAGTCTGAGATGACAAATGATATGTAAGTTGCAAAAAATGACATTTGGATGCAATATGGAAAATGCAGTTCAGCTTCAATGCATAATTTTGGAAAATCAGTCACCTACACACATCAAACATATGTTTTTAAGGATGACTAAGTAAAAGAATCAGTTCAAAGTGGTCTGTGGTGATAAGTGACATGCAAACTGCAAATTGGTGTTTGTGGAGTGCAGTAGGATATTCAATTTCAGTTCCAAGCATGATATTGGCAAACAAATCACATACACATCTCGCATATATGATATTGAGTGAATTAAAACACAATTTGAAGCTAACAGAGGACTGTCATGAGAAATGGTTTTCAAGTTGCAACTTATCATGAATATGATGCATGATGATGTTCAGTTTTTGTTTAAAGCATTACTTTGGTAAATGAATCACATACACACATCATATATATGGAAATAAGGATGTCCACACTTAGGGATTAGTTACATTGTGTACAGAACCAATTTTGGGGTATCTCATGGCCACTTATCTAGAAATATGCATTTAGAGGTGAAATGTCAAAACAGATGGGAATAAGTTAGGCAGGACATCTACATATATTCTAAACATGATGATAAGTGTGTTTAGACCAAGGAAACAAGCAGACTTTCATCAATGCAAACTTTGACATATGGAATGCTTATGCAAGACTGTTTTGGGACAACATGAGTGTAATTTCAAGATATGACTCAAACTTTCAAGATATGGTAAGGTAAAGTATGAGAGGGAGTTTCAAAGTCACATACCTCTTGTTGACAGTCTTGAACAAGTGAAAACGCCAAGAAACCCAGAGAACTTCAATCACCTCCTTGCTTTGAGAATTTTCTTCCTTTTAAAGCAATGAAAGCAAACTTCAAGACAGTTGGAGAAATAAACTCCACCAATGATCCTCAATGCTTTGGACAGTTGAGAAATTATATATGTGAGGTGTTTGAGTGATTAGAACATCAAGGAAATGTCTAGAACCAGTTTTAACTGATTTTGTGGCTTTTGGTCAAAGTAACTTGGTATGGAAGTTGACTTTTTGGAGAATGAGGTTTTTGAGTGGTTCAATGGTTGGAACACCTTCTATATAATATTTATGGATTGTGGGGATGATTGCTGGTGAGTTTGAGTGTGGAGAAGTGGTTTTGGCAGCTGGACTGTCAAGGCAGATTTTTCATGGTTTTGTGATTTTGTGATTTTGGTGAAAATGAATCAAAGGGTGGAAAAATGAGAGCTTTGTGTTTCTATGGTTTTTGGAGAGATTTCTGATGTGTTGAATGAGGTGTATATGTCCTCTATTTATAGGGAAATGAATGGAGTGGGCAGATTTGGAGGTTTCCTTCATATGAAGGAAAGATTTACCTTTTTTTATCAAACCTCCACAAAGAGGTTTCCTTGGCTGATGGGTAAGCTCCAAAGTCAAGCTTCATGATGAGTTTGAAGTGGCTAAATGCAGGCTAGAAAGTATAGGCTTGTGGCTGGTTCAGAATTGCTTTTACATCTCATGCTTGCCATGTTCACTTTAAGTGCAAGTTGCAAGGCAACTTGCAAGCCACTTGCAAGTTTGGCAAATTTCATACTTTCTGCATTTCTTTTGTTCTTTCATTCTACAAACCCTCTATACATCAGATAAAACATGTTTCACAAGCTGAGATTGCTCGGATTTGAGGAAAGAATGATTTTTGAACATTTGACAATGTGGGACTTCAAGTATGAAACCACCAACTTGCCATAACCATAACTTTCAGCTTAGAAATCCTTTTGAGATGTTCTAGTACTCTTTAGAAAGCCCTCAAATAGCTCTAAAACATTCATGTTTTCATGAGTTTCAATTTCCCAAAGGAACTTGGCCAAAAAGTCTCTCAAAGTTGCTAAAAAATGAACTTAAAAGTGAAATTTCTTTAAGTCTTTTCCCTTTCTTGAAATGAATTTGATCATAACTCCAAATCTATGCATTTTATGATCATGGACCACTTAGGGACTTTTGTAGGATTTGTCAAGAGCTTTCATATGAGCTTTGAACCACTTCATTTTGATGTGTGGTTAAGGAGTTATGGTTTAGCCCATTTCAAAACCCTAATTTCCCGATTTTTCGATTACTCCTTCATCCTTGATCCAATGGTCATGAAAATTGATGGGCAAGTGAAAAATGACATAAGGAACATTTTTTATTCACACTTTGAATTCCAATTCCTTAAATTTGAAGAGTTGACTTTTTGGTCAACCGTACAATCGATCGGTGACTACCGAGTCGTCTGTTGACACTCTGGACCTCCTGAGACTTTGAAACTTCTTGAATGAACTTTATTAAGCTATATGGACTTCATGGATCATAATCCCACCATTAAAACACCTTCCAACACCAAAGTCAAACTACAGTTGACTTTTACTAGTCAAAAACCCTAATCGGGTGCCCTGAACTACATTGTTCTTGATTCTAGGGTAACAACCTCAAATTGGGTACTAAATTGATATCATACAATACCCTTGATCTTGTTTCATGATTGAATTAGCCTAAAACTTTGACTGATCACAAACCATGAAGCTTCGACTTGACTGTACAAAACCCCGATTCATCTGTAACTTGACAAAGACAAACTTGCATTAGGTTAAGGTTAGATAATTCATGAGTATGCTCCTAAAATGATAATGAGAATCTAAGGGGTCAAAATTTGGGGTGCAACAGTTGCCCCTATTTAAATATCTTCACTAGATGGAACTGAGAGATGACAATCCTCGTAGAATCGCAGTGAAAGGTATTTAAATATAGAAAACCAAAAATTTTGTCCCTTAGATCCGATGATATACAACAGGACAGGTCATGATATGCCATGAATTCTGAATGATGCTTCATGATGCTTGGATGCAAGACGTATGCAGGTGAAAGAAAAACAAAACAACGAGTAACTACTCATGGGACCTGATTATGGTAGACTCGACATTGGGGAAAACTGAGATATAACAATCAATAGTTCAAACATGACTAGTGATAACTGAGAGGAAAATTTCATATGAGGATGCAAGAATTCCAATGAAGATGACAATCTCACTGGGGAAGAGCAAACACTCTACTGGGGAGAGAAGTAAATTTCCACCGGGGAAAAGAGCGACTTTATACTAGGGAAGTGAAGAACTAGAAACACGAACCTCACTGGGGATGATCAGATGAGGAACTTCCTATAGTGAAGAGTTCAAACGGGATCTTCAGGAATGGACTAGAAAGAAAGACCAAACACACTAGGGATACTAGTAACGACTAGATCTCTGAGACTTGTCTGGGGAAAAAAGGTTTCATTAGGGATAATGATGTCGCCCAGTTTTAACAAATGGTTCAGGCAGTGCTAGTAACCACTAGGATTTTCCGTAGGTAATGGTAACGACCAACCTGAGACAATAACAAATTAGGTTTCTCAAATCCAATCGGTAACACGTAAGATTTCGACTGGGGAAATTGGTGATGACCAAATTTCAAGCAATGTCAGTAACTACTGGACTTGAAGGAGATTGGTAACGACCAAGTCCGGGTACCAATGACGATTGGATTTCAAGTAATTCCAGTTACGACTAGACTTTGAAAGAAAACACGGTGACGACCAAATCAGGGTATACCAACACATGTGTTTACGAGAATGCTAGCAAGCTACTACGCTTTAGCTAGGGAGGTTGGTAACGACCAAACAAAAAGATACCAATAACGATTGGATTTCAAATGACGCCAGTTACGACTGGGCTTCATGGGGAAGGTTGGGGACAACCAACAAGATACTAATGCCAATAGGATTTCGAACATCTACCAGTTACGACTGGACTTAAACGGAAAATTAACTAGTAACGACCAGACTTTACAGGGGATTTGCTAGTGACGACTGTCGCTTCCGCGAAAATAAGGTGTCGGCAGAACAGAAGAGTCGCCACCTTTCGTTATTTATCCCTCGGAGCGGGAAAGGAAACGATCGGAAAAACATGACGAAAAGGGTAAGACAAGGTCGTCGCAACCATTGTCTGGGTTCGGGAGTCGGTTACGCAAGGGGAAGGTATTAGCACCCCTCACGTCCGTCGTACTCGACGGGATCCACGCTTGTTGTGTTTACTGGACGAGTTGGTTTATCTATCTACCTATCAAGGCTGGCTTAAAAAGAAAAGAAAAATGACTCGGCAAAGCGTCGCGCTTTATGCCTACGTATTCTCATCAGAGAATGAGAAATCAGAGTCAACGTAGTTCGGCCTACTACGGGTTACGGGGAAGGTGGCTCGCCAATACGTCAGTATTGTGCCTACGTACTCTCAACAGGTATGAGAGATTAGAGCTTACGTAGTTCGGGACACTACGGATTACGGGAATTCAGATTCATCTGTTTTACCGAGTAGGGTTAAACAACAGTTCCAGCAGTTAGGGACAAAGCCTGTTTGCGTTGGCGCTGAAGTTTAACGACACTCTTTTCTTCAGAAAAGCTTTCCTTTGAATTAAGGGCCCACGGGGCAAAAAGGTTTAAAGTTTGTTTTCTGTCTTTTACGGAAGAAGTGTTTTTTATTGTGTTTGCAATTTCAATCGCACTAAAGACTATGACCTGAGAGTGAATGCGTCGCATGTCACCCAAAGGGTGCCATACTAAACATCCAGACTGTTGAAAAGAAACTCTCCAACAATCCTTTCTCAGATAGCTTAAGGCTCGTAATGTACGAAAGAAATCATTCATGATTACTGTATCTTAAGCTGTTTTGAGATGAGAAGAGAACAGGCTCAACTACGGGGAGGACTATCAAGTCCTAATGTTGTCATGCCAAGGATTCATCCTATGGTTGAAGTTTAAAACAGGGAACTCCTAGAAGTTATCATGCATAGGCTTCAACCTAAAGTTCTATCATCATTTCCTTATCAAAGGAAGTGAGAGTCCTAAGGGATCATGTCAATGATAACAGATAAAGCATCAACTTAAACAGTAAACAATAAACGACTGTAAAATGCATGCAATGCAAGTGAGGGAGGAAATGTGTGTGGGGTGTCAGCCTCCACAAGCTCATCTCAACCTCAAGCCAGAATGAATAACAGTAATCATACAGAAAGATAAACATGCTATCAAGCAAAATACAATAAACTGCAATCATACAGAAGAAATAACATCATGCTATCAAGCAAAACAAACCACATGGGCAAGGGAGCAGGGCTCTACCGAATACCCGCAAGCAAAGCCATACAGTAACAATACAAGCAGAGGGAGCAACTCAACCTCTAGTGCAATCATGCTCCTAGATTAAAGTCAGCCTAGTCATGGACTTATTCTAATGCATCAAGCAAGTCAAACAAGGCACATCAGCAATACAGAGAAGAAACAGACAAGAAAGCAGATCAACCCCTCCCTCTTCCAACTCCAAGCCTCAGCTCTTCTGACAGCAACTCAATCTTCAGACCTCCATCACTCTTGACAAATATCAATTTTCTTCTCCAGGTTTCAACCCTTCAACATAAGTTTCAACTTATTCTTCTTCTTCAAGCTTCAGCTTTCCTTAATCAGTTCCACCTTCAGGCTTCACTCTTAACCACAAGTATCAACTTGATTCCTTTGTTCTTCAAGCTTTAGCTCTTTAGTCAATCTCAATTGAATCCTCTTCATCTACAAGCTTCAGCTTCTCAGAGTAGTCCTCAATCACTTGGAAATATCAACTTTATCCTTCAATTTTTAAGCCTCAGCTCTTCATTCAATCTTTACTGGATCTTCAAGTATCAACTTGCTCTTCTTGCTCTTCAAGCTTCAGCTGAAATGGAAATGCTCAGGAATCATCCTCTTCCATACTCTTCAATGAAGTCTTCATCTTCACCCTCAAGCCCAACATCTCTCAAGATACTCAAACCAGAAGAAGTCACTTAACTGGATAAGCTAGGATGTTGAACTGCTTATTGACCACCAAAGGTGACCTGTAAGGGTTCAACATCAGAAGAATGGTTCCCTCAAAAGTTCTACTTCCTAGGTTCCATCACTTATCCCTCCAAAGGAGGGAGGTGAATACCATGGAAGGACCCTGAATCATGGGGAAGAATGGAGGTGAAAGATACCATCCATGTTTAAGAAAGAAATTAACTAAGTCTAAGCTCTACTTAATTCCTAACCCTAAAACAACAACAAAACAAACAAGTCTTCAAGCTCTCAAGCTCCTTAATAAATCTTCAAGTCTTCCACTATACTCCTCCATGCTCCACAAAGCAAGACCAAGCCCACCAAGCCAAGCAAACCCACAAAGCAAAGCAAAACAAAATACAAGCCCACAAGGGCAACACAACCAACAATCAATTACAAAAATCAATTTAAAATAGTATACTATTATATTAAGATCTAATATAATTTCTAGGGTATCCTATATGACTGCCCTTAATACCATATATGTCCCAATATCTATCTTGACCTAGAAACCCAAAATTCTAGTGTTATTGTGGACCTATGTTAAGGATTGACCTAAATCTACACAACCTAAAGTCATCTAATCAAAACTAATCAAAAATTAATCAAAAAATTATGGAATAAATCCAGAGGGGAGCTAAAGTCCTAATCTAACTATCCTAAAAAGAATGGTTCAAAAATATGAAGGGAACTAGCTAAACAAAATTCTACAAATCTATGCATCAACATAAAATGAATTAAAAAGCTATTAAAAGAGAAAATACACAAAAAATATTAAAAATGCATGAAATGCAAATGTTTTGATTTTATTATTTTCTAGACATCATTGTGAAGTAGGAGAAAAAATCCCCATGCAAAAATCATGGTTTTCCTATTTAATATTATTTTTCAAAGTTTAAAATAAAATGGAGAAAATTAAATGAAATATGAAAATAATTGGTGCAGATAGCAACCTAGTGCAGTTCAATATGAGAATGGGCTTGAAACGGGGGTGTGATCAGCAATGCGCACTAGGCCCAATTTTAATCAGAAAACAAATAACAAAATATAAAGAAAAAGAAAAAAAGCACGGTGCAACAAGTAAAGAAAATCAGTTCAAATCATCAATGGGCCATGGATGGGGGTATGACTATCAATTAATCCACTAAAGCCCAATCGAAGAATTAAATGAAATGCTACATTTTGGGGTATCTTCAGAACTCCTCTTCAAACGTGAAATTAAATCACAGCCCTTAGATCCAAGTCCAGTCAATGAGTCCTTGCATGATCCAACGGCCATGGAGTTGTCTTCTTCCTCCAGCCATGAAAATGGAGGGAAAGCTCCATAGTTGCAGAGCTCAAATACCTAACTCGGAATCCATCCAAACTCAACCAAAATCCATGGTTCAAAACCCTAATCCCTTCTAAATTCAACCCTGATCACAACCATGGCCTTAGAATCAATTGAAATGCCCTTAATCTCTAAACCCGATCCAAGATCAAAACTATGCTCAAACTTCAACTTTAACGATTCTTGAAATTTATTGGCTCAGAATGATCACCACCTCACACTGGTTAAATCTTGCTATCAAAATCATGTTATATCTCACTATACATCGTGTTCTTGATCAAAACAAAATTGGTGTCACTAACTCAAACTTCACCAAATGATCTCAAAGTTTCCAGAATCCATCTCCTACTTGTCTCTAACCATTTTAACCTAACAAATCTAACTAATTATGCTTAAATTAAGGTGTAGAAGAAAAGTTGCAAACCTGTCAAATCTTGAATACCAGATAGGTCAAACCTTCACTTCAACCTCTCAAACTCTTCAGAATCACTCCTTGATTGATGTTAGTGCTTCTGTTTGCAAAAGATTTGATCCAAGAAGCTTGAATCTCCAAATCCGATTGTGACTTGCAGCTCTCAAAATCCAAATGCTATCTCTTCAATCTCACACGATCTTGCCCTCAATTTGGTATGCACACATTCAGTATGATCAATGGAAGGTGTTAGGATTGAAAGAATCAATGGAAATGGTGTGGAATATAGAAATTGATTTCAACTTGCAATGGAAGAAATTGAAATGGCTACCTCACTCTCCTCTCTAATCTCTCACCAACCTTGCATCTGAGAAAGTTCTAATCACTATATAGGATGGTTCTAAACCATCCAGAACTTTCTGGAATCATCCAATGAGAATTTGAGATTCTCATGCCATGAGTTTTTGATTTCAATCCATCTCATGTGCCAACTTGGGCTATACCTCTTGCAGCAGCTTGTTCTCCTTTGAAAATCTCCTTAGATGAGATGTATGAGGTGTTAGGATACCTAGCTAGCTTGTACATTGCTCTCCCTTGTGTTTTGCATATGTACCTTAATATGCAAGCAATCATTTTCCAAAGCAAGTCCATGATTTAAGCCTCAAATCAAAAATGTAGCTGAACCATTGTTTCTAAAATGTTTTCTAGAGTCAAAATGACCTATTACATGCCATGGTTTGGATGTGTAGCTTGGAAATTTCAATTTCCAACTTTGACTTATTTAACTTATGCCTCCATTTTAGGTCATTTTTACCATTTTGAGCTACAAGCCTTTTCAACATCTCATGACCTCCTTACTAGCCTTAAAACATCATTTTAAGCAAGTTTGATGTTGAATATTTTTTCATTTGAAGCTTGGAAATAGGAGTTATGGCCTTATGCTTGAAATGACCTATAATCTCCAAATGACCAAAATGCCCTTGACTTGTCAAAGCCATAAGTTGAGTTCTACAAATCCTATCAAGGACTTCTAGTACTCTCTAGAAATCTAAGAAGATAAGGAACAACATTCATGTTGACCAAATGTTCATAGGAATCATCCTTCTTGGGCAAAAGTTGGATGCAAGTTGGGTGACTTTCAAGGCCACAGATTCACATAGCTCAGATGACCTGTAACTTGTCAAAGTCATAACTTGAGTTCTACAAATCCTATCAAGGACTTCTAGTACTCAAATTAAAGCTAAGATCAAGCTCTACAACATTCATGTTGGAGATAAGATGAGATGACAATCACATCTTGAGCTAAACTGCCTTGAAGATAGGGGTCAAACTAGGGGATTTTACACTGTCAAGCCTTAGAAACCCTAGCTTGAAACTTCTCAAACTCCTCAATCATGATGAGTTGACCTTGGAATAATCCTTATAGCATCTCAATTCATCAATACATGATCACATGGCTCTTGGATTAGGTCTCAACCCTCTCCAAATCATCAGTAGACCTAGGGTTGACCCACTCAAACCCTAATTACACCACTCATGGCTGAGGTTTCTTAATCTTGCACAATGACCTCTCTAGGCTTCCTGATGGCTTTCAAGACATCTCATAAGCTCTATCAAGGCTTCAAGTCCATCCTCATAGCTTCAGAATCATCTGAGGAGCTCCCACAACTCTCAAGTTAGGAGGCACACAACCTTGGTTTCAACCACTCTCTCTGAGGATCTCTTGACTTCTCTGACAAAGATATCAACCCTTGAACACTTGAATAACCTTCTTGGATAGCTTCAAACTCTTGTGTAGCCCTTGATTGGTAATCATCTCTCTTGATCTCCTGCACACATGTCAATGAAATGCAAGTGATAATGCTAATGTGGATGAGATGAACCACAAGCTAGGTAAAGAAATGTTGGTCAAATTTTGGGGTGCAACAACTACCCCTATTCAAGGTGCGAACGGCTCTCAACCAATCAAGGTGCGAGACGGTTGAATACCGACAAACCCGGAAATTTTCCAACTGCACAAGTACATGGTACTCTGATGGGAACAAATCTTCGAAAACTGAAATATTAGCTGCACGACAACTAGCTGGAGAATTGGTCACACGGTAACCAGTAATGCATGGTCGATCATGCCGTCAGGCATCAAGATTCCTCGGGACTCATCAGGTCAACAATCAGGTTAGTCATGTCGTCGGGCATTCAAAGAAAACTTTTGGGCATCAGCCGGACTCCATCGGTAAGTCGGGAATAGAATTCTCGGTCAATCATGAGCCAGTTGGGGATATCCAAACTTCTTCCCTCAGGCACTCCACATCAGCTGAGAGAACTGCTTCGTTAACTCGGTCGGACTTCAATCATCAAGTCTTCAGGGGAAGTTTCAACTTCGCTGTTTAGAAACCTGCTGGGGATGACGCATCTCCGCTGGGGATTCTGGAGAACTATCAAGTAACTCTGCTTCGGGGATCCAGGAATCATTCTGGATGAATCAACTCTGCTGAGGACTTCAAGAATCATCTTGGACAAATAACTCCGCTGGGGACTTCAAGAATCGTCCTGAACCGATAACTATGCTGGAGATTTCAAGGACTATCCTGAGCAAACACCCTACCGGGGGCTCTGAGCATCAACTTGAGCAACCAACTCTGGCGACTACACTGGGGATTTTAAGAATCATCTTAAGCAAACGACCTTGCTGGGGAATTCAAGAATCATCTTGAGCTGAAGACTTCGCTGGGGACTTCAAGAATCATCTTGAGCAAGCGACTCCGTTGGGGAGAATTCAAGAATCATCTTGAGCAATCAATTCTGCGGCGGAACACCTGCAAAACAAGAACGGTAACAACCCAGATCATGCTTATTATGCATATGCTTCGGCAATGGCGCCATGCTCCACACGGTGGAAATGCTACGCGTTTATGATAAATGCTATGCAGTCATGCAAAATGATGCGATCCCGTTAGCAAAATGAATGCTGACGGGAGAATCCTCCTGTCAAGGAGAAAGGACCACTCAGATAGGGGGAAGGAATCATCCTGCTGAGGAGAACAAGGTCACGCCAATCTCAATCGGGGAGAGGCTGCTGACCTTTGCTGGAGAAGGAGGAATCATCCTGCTTGGGGATGCTCACGGCGCACTGTCTGGAATATGCTACACCTGTAACAACATAAACAAACAGACAAGATACCCTTCTCAAAGGGACCTATCAAGGTTATCATCTTGTGACAATGTTCAAGTAATTCATTGTTTCAATAATCAGTGGCCTAGGCCAGTAAGTTTATGTATGCGCATTTTATCAAAAACATCGGCGTTCTTTTTCGCAAACAAAACAGGTAAATGCTAAACAGACAAACAAAATTGCTGAATAGTATACATTTTATTGATAACGAACCCCTGAATGGGTAAAAGTGTTTTACAACAGATGCAACCTCCTGGAATGAGGAAGCCGCGCAAAAAATAAATATACATCAGTATATTCAAATGTCGGCAACGAGGCGTAGACGAACACCATGAATTGATCCCTCTATGACCCACTCGACTTCGATACTTCTCCGACGCTTCAGCTTCAGAAGAGATTGATTCGAATAAACGGCCCTCAGGTCTTCCAAACCACTAAACAATGAAAGTCCACATGTGGGACGCAGTCATTTGCTTTTTCAAATCCCTAACTTTTGCGTGAACCGCCCTTTGCGGGTTTTCAATTCACCGGGATACCCTTTTTTGCCAAAGTCGCCCATCCGGGTTTTCGACTTTGCGGGTGTACATTTTTTCAACTTATATGCCTAATTTTTACCCGAACCTTTTTCCCTTTTTTATGGTTCGCCGGGATGCCCCATTTTTGCCTGGACTTTCTTTTTACTGTCCAGCGGGTCGCTTTCAAGCAAAGTATTTTTTAACTGCGTCCGCGTTCACCGGGGATGCAAAATCCTCACCATTCATCGTGGATAACAACAAAGCTCCTCCCGAGAAGACCTTGCTGACGACATACGGACCTTCGTAATTGGGAGTCCACTTGCCCCGGTGATCGAAGTGTGGAGGAAGAATCTTCTTCAGGACGAGATCACCCGTCTGAAAGCTTCTAGGACGCACCTTCTTATCATAAGCTTTCTTCATTCGGCTTTGGTATAAACGACCATGCGCAATCGATGCCAACCTCTTCTCGTCCATCAGGCTGAGTTGGTTCAGTCGGTTCGTAATCCATTCTGCCTCGTCGAGTTTCACATCAACCAAAACTCGCAAAGAAGGGATCTCCACTTCTAACAGTAGGACAGCCTCCATACCGTACACTAAGGAGAAAGGAGTTGCCCCGGTTGACGTACGTACCGTCGTACGATAACCGTGCAGTGCAAATGGCAACATCTCGTGCCAATCTTTGTAGGTCACAACCATCTTCTGAACAATCTTCTTTATGTTCTTATTGGCCGTTTCAACGGCGCCATTCATCTTCGGCCAGTAAGGAGATGAGTTGTGGTGTTCAATCTTGAAACTCTGGCACAGCTCCTTCATCATCTTGTTATTCAGATTTGAACCATTATCAGTAATGATCCGCTCGGGAATTCCGTAACGACAGATGATATCCCTCTTTATGAATTTAGCCACCACCTGCTTGGTCACATTAGCATACGAGGCTGCCTCCACCCACTTGGTGAAGTAGTCGATAGCTACTAGAATGAAGCGATGACCGTTAGATGCAGTGGGCTCGATCTTACCTATCATGTCGATGCCCCACATGGAGAACGACCACGGGGAGGACATGACGTTTAACGGGCACGGCAGCACATGAACTTTATCAGCATAAATCTGGCATTTATGACACCTCTTCGCGAATTTAAAGCAATCCAATTCCATCGTCAGCCAGTAGTATCCTGCTCTCAGGATCTTTCTTGTCATAACATGCCCGCCGGCGTGCGTACCAAATGTGCCTTCATGGACTTCTTCCATGAGCATACTCGCCTCTTTCTCATCTACACATCTGAGTAGCACGAGATCGTGGTTTCTTTTATACAAAACTCCATCAGGATTGAGATAAAAATTTCCAGACAGCCTCCTCAGAGTCTTCTTATCCTGGGTTGATGCTCCCGCAGGATACTTCTTAGTCATAAGGAAGGTCTGGATGTCATAGAACCATGGCTTGCCGTCGGCGGCCTCCTCGATCGCAAAGACGAATGCAGGTCTATCCAGACGAGAAAGGACAATTCTTAGAGCCTCATTCCAAAAATTGACTTTATACATCGAAGCCAACGTGGCTAAGGCATCAGCCATTTGATTCTCCGCCCTGGGCACATGATGGAGTTCCACTCTATCAAAGAACGGAAGTAGCCTTTTGGCATAGTTCATGTACGGCACCAAATTCGATTGACGAGTCTTCCACTCCCCTTTAATCTGGTTGATCACAAGTGCCGAGTCACCATATACGTCTAGGTTCTTGATTCTCAAATCAATCACTTCTTCTAGACCCATGATGCATGCTTCGTACTCCGCTTCGTTATTGGTGACCGGAAACGTCAGTCTCGCAGTGAACGGGATGTGGGATCCGTGGGGAGTCGTGATGACCGCCCCTATGCCACTTCCGTAAGAATTAACCGCCCCGTCGAATATCAATTTCCACAAGGATTTCCTATCTGGCCCCTCGTCGGGCAACGGCTCATCGCAATCCTTCGCTTTGAGAAACATGATATCCTCATCAGGGAATTCAAATTTCATCGGCTGGTAATCCTCGATCGGCTGTTCGGCAAGGTATTCAGACAATACGCTACCCTTCATGGCCTTCTAGGAAACGTACTGAATGTCATATTCCGTCAACACCATTTGCCATCTGGCAATCCTGCCCGAAAGTGCTTGCTTCTCGAAGATGTACTTGATCGGATCCATCTTCGAAATTAGCATGGTGGTGTGATTGAGCATGTACTGTCGCAAACGTTTGGCAGCCCAGGCTAGTGCACAACATGTTTTCTCCAGCATCGAGTAACGAGATTCACAGTCTGTGAACTTTTTGCTCAAGTAGTAGATGCCATGCTCCTTTCTGCCCGTCTCGTCGTGCTGACCGAGAACACACCCCATACTATTCTCAAGAACTGTCAAGTACATGATTAGTGGCCGTCCAGCCACTGGGGGTATCAAGATTGGAGGTTCCTGAAGATACTGCTTTATCTTATCGAATGCCTTCTGGAAATCCTCGTTCCAGATAATCGCCTGATCTTTCTTTAAAAGCTTGAACATCGGTTCACACGTGGCCGTGAGCTGAGAGATAAACCTTGCAATGTAGTTTATTCTGCCCAAGAAACCACGAACTTCTTTTTCTGTTTTCGGCACTGGCATTTCTTGTATTGCTTTAATCTTCGCAGGATCAACCTCGATGCCTCTTTCGCTCACGATAAACCCCAGTAACTTTCCGGACTATACTCCGAAAGTACACTTGTTAGGATTCAGCCTCAACCTGAACTTCCTAAGCCTCTCAAAAAGCTTCAGCAAATTGACCAGATGTCCCTCCTCCGTTTGGGACTTCGCAATCATGTCATCAACATAGACCTCAATCTCATGATGAATCATGTCATGAAACAAAGTAACCATTGCTCGTTGGTAAGTGGCCCCTATGTTCTTCAGACCGAAAGGCATTACCTTGTAGCAAAACGTTCCCCAAGGTGTGATAAACATAGTTTTCTCCATGTCCTCCGGCGCCATCTTGATCTGATTGTAACCGGAGAAGCCATCCATGAACGAAAACACGGAGAACTGAGTTGTATTGTCGACCAACACATCAATATGAGGCAGCGGGAAATCATCTTTAGGGCTCACCCTATTCAAGTCCCGATAATCGACGCACATGCGTACCTTACCGTCCTTCTTCGGTACAGGCACTATGTTGGCGACCCACGGAGGGTAAGTGGTGACCGCTAAGAAGCCAGCATCAAGCTGCTTCTGCACTTCTTCTTTGATCTTAACGGCCATATCTGGTCTCGTCCTCCTAAGCTTCTGCTTAACGGGAGGGCAATCTTCTCGCAGCGGCAAGTGGTGGACCACGATGTCCGTGTCAAGTCCGGGCATATCTTCGTATGACCAAGCAAAGACGTCACTATACTCTCTCAGCATCTCGACTAATCTCTTCTTGACATCACTCTGCAATGCAGCCCCTATCCTGACGTTTCTGACGAGTTCTTCAGAACCCAGATTCACGATCTCGATCTCCTCTTCATGAGGCAGAATAACTTTCTCCTCTTGTTTCAACAAGCGGGCCAACTCTTCAGGAAGGTCTTCATCTTCATCAATCTCTTATTCGGCTTGATAGATCGGGCAATCGAAGTCGAAGTGAGTCGTAGAAGGTCCAGAGTCGATGTCATCTGTCATGTGGATCTCTTCGCTTGTCATCTGGATGATATCCTTGATGGACCAATTATTGAGGCCCTCGCCTGGCTTGCTTGGCTGGATCCAAGAGTCGAGGTCACAGTCGCTATCTCCGCTGTCTTCAGACACCGCGTTGATGCTTTCGAAAATCATTCCGCCACTGGTAAACTGGATCGGCCCTTTACCTCGAGACGCACTGCTAGAAGAAGAAGAAGCTTCAGCTCCAGGAGAATATCCCAACCCAAACTTGTCTTGCTTGTTAGGTATCTCCAAAATTCTCCCCCAGCCTGGGGTAGATCCGGCTTGGACAACGGCCCGAGCTTCCTTGAATGAGGAGAGAGTCATCTCTGGCTTTTCAGTGACTACAGGAGCTACGCCCTTCACTTTGACAGCTTCGAACGCTTGGCATAGAGTTTCATGGATTTCCCCATCCATCTCCACATACTTGAAGGACGACAAATGGCTCACCATTATATCTTCCTCGCCACACACGGTTACGATGCTACCTCCGACAGCATACTTGAGTTTCTGGTGCAACGTGGAGGTCACAACACCAGCAGCATGGATCCATGGCCGACCCAAGAGACAGCTGTAGGCAGGCATGATGTCCATAATATAAAAGACTGCGTCGAACGTTTCCGGCCCGACTTGGATTGACAGGGTCACCTCCCCGAAAACATGGCGTTTAGTCCCATCGAACGCCTTCACAACCAGATCACTGGGTGTGCAAATCACTCCACGAGTATCTAACTTCATTAACGCCTTCTTCGGAAGAACATTAAGTGATGAACCCGTATCCACCAACACATGCGACATAATCGTGCCCCTACACTCTATTGAGATGTGCAGGGCGCTATTATGGTTCCTCCCCTTCGGCGTCAGCTCCAGGTCTGTGAAACCTAACCCATTTCCAGCATTTACGTGGGCTACGACCTCTTCTAGATGATTCACCGATATTTCCTGCGGTACATATGCGGTGTTCAACACCTTCAGCAGCGCGTTGCGGTGCGCTTCGGAACACAACAATAAGTTCAGGATGGAAATCTTCGAGGGCGTCTGATGGAGATAATCTACAATCTTGTAGTCACTCTTTTTAATCAACCGTATAAACTCCTCGGCATCTTTAACAAGCAAGTCTTTTTCTGCCCCACGTGGGATCTCTTCAACGACTTTACTTTTACCCTTATCGGTTACATCAGCTCTGACCGCTTTATCCGCCACGACCTCTGGTGGTGCAAACACTCTTCCGCTGCGAGTAATACCACTGATTCCCGCAAGGTTCTCCAAAGACGACCCAAACGGTTCTAGCTCCAACTTCTGTCCGTTGCAGTAGACTTCAGCCCCATAATGCCATGGGACAACATTAGTGCTCTCGAAGGGTATCGGCCCAGCTTTGGTAATAGTAATTGTGGGCGGCCTGGGCGCAGAAATAGTTATCGTCTGGCGAGGGATGGTGATGGTGGCAACCTCATCATCTTGCTTCAGCACTACCTCTCCTGATCCACATTCGGCCCTCCGGCTAAACTGTAAAATCCCTTCAGTCATCAGACTTTGAATTCCTTCTACCAATTGTTCACATCCATCAGAACGTGTGGCACAGTCCATACATAGCTCCCCGCAACCTGGAAAGAACCCTCTTTTCATCAACTTAGCTTTAACGAAGCTAAGCGGTGTCTTCAGATCTCTGACGTCAGTCAACAAATCCGAACTCTCGTCTTCGATAATGGCGTTCACTCTACCTCCCCTATGATTTGGCATAGGGTTCTTCGTGACATTTGGCACATTATCAGAGAAGTTGATGATCCTGGCATCCACCATGTCCTGCACCTTGTGCTTGAAGGCTTTGCAGTTCTCTACTGTGTGGCCCGGTGCCCTTGAGTGAAATTCACAAGTTGCATTAGCGTCGTAACCTGGCGGAGGCGCCCCTGTCAAGGGAGCCAGGGTTCTTTTCTGGATCAACTGTAGCTGAAGCAAAGTATGCAAGAGTTGCGCGTACGACATGGGCGGTGTCTCGAGGTGACGGTTCGCCAAAGGTTCCCGATTCTGATACTTTCTATATCCCTGTTGATTCGGTTGCTGCTGCTGCTGCGGCTGTTGAACTGCCGGGATAGTTATGCTGGCCACTTGCTGGTGAGGACCTTTACCCTTCCTTCAAGCGTTGGTCACAACGCTCGTTTCTCCTTCTCGTCTTTTGACACTATAAGGTTTCTTTTCGCCTCCAGCTGAGGATGAATCACCTTGAATTTTCCCAAGCTTGATCCCATTTTCGATGTGCTCACCCGTGATAATGAGATATGAGAAGGTTCCGGACATACCGCTGACCAATTTCTCATAATAAACCCCTGGGAGGGTGGCTACAAACATCTGCACGAGCTCACGTTCAACCATCGGCGGCTGAACCCTAGCTGCCAACTCACGCCACCGCTGGGCGTATTCCTTAAACCCTTCATTATTCCTCAGCGACAGATTCTGCAGCTGGACTCGGTTCGAGGGCAAGTCGCTATTGTATTGGTAGTGGTGCACAAATGCTTCAACAAGATCCTTCCACGTGCGCACACTAGTAGGCTCCAGACTCATGTACCACTCGAGGGATGGCCCGAAAAGGCTGTCTTGGAAGAAGTGCATCAGCAACTTCTCGTCCTCAGAATGAGCAGACATTTTTCTGTAGTACGATCTCAGGTGGACGCGAGGGCAAGTGGTGCCCTTATATTTTTCAAAGTCAGGAACCTTGAACTTGGGAGGCACCTTGAAATCAGCAATTAGTCCCAACTTGGACATATCAACGCTCAAAGTATTCTGATTCTCGATATCTCTCATCTTATCTTCAAGTGCCTTGAATCTAAGACGTGCTTCAGCATTCAGCTCCCCTTCAGCACCTCTCTGAGAGAACACATCGTCCTGACGATCCTCTAGCCATGGCTAGGGCCCAAACAGATTCCCGACACCTACATTGCCGTTGCCCGGCTCGACATTGACATTAGCTCCCAGACTCCCATTACCGACGCCCGCCGTATTGAGTCCGATGTTGGCAATCACATTGTCGTTGGCACTGCCGTTTCCCCCGGTCACGGGAACACCATTCTATGGAGTTTCAACTGGTGGAGGAGTAGGCACAGTCCCACCATGGAGTACGCCATTGCTATCGACCCTTGAAATCAGAGGCTGAACCAAGGTTCTGAGCTGATCCTGGCCATTGGCGACCGTTTGCATGAGCTCCATGAAACGGTCCATTCTTTCGCGGAGTTCCTGAACATCAGTTTGCACTTGCTCCATGATCCTGGTTTGATTAGCTCTAGTCGGATAGCGGTGAATAGGTCTCTGATCAATCCTGGAACCACCTGAAACAACCTGGAACAACCTGTCAAACACAAAAGGGTTAGGAAAAACAACAAAGTGCTCGTTATGCAAATGCTTCATGCAAATGCAAGCGTGTGTCTGTGCGTTAGGGAGATCTCCCCCGATCCTAGTGCCTGAGTGCCAGTGCTGATAATAAGAAGAAGTCCGAGTCCAATCATGGAAATAACAATCTCATATATAAAGAAAGCCCATCAAGGCAGTACACAACATCAGCGAGTGCAAGATGAATCAACAGCGCGACCTCAGCCAACAAGCGTGGTGATGGTCAACATACAACAATGATCAAAACAAAAGGAATACAAATGGTCAAGTACGGCCATGGGCGCGATACTCCTCTAACAACTCCTTCGTTTCTGGATGATCAGGCAGAGTGAGCAACCCCTCGACGAGTAATTCCCTCTGCACAATGGTGTACTGAAGACCTTCGACCGAACCTTCCCATGCTCCTTCGCCGAAACAATCTTCTAACTTCCGCTTCTTGGACTCAAACGTCAGTTTGCGCTCCTTCAGGTTAGCGAGAGCCCTATTGAGATGGCCTTCGGCAGCGTATCTGCGAGCGGTTTCTTCATCAAACCTCTTCTCACTATCCTTCACCTGGGCTTCCAGCTTGGAGATCTGTAGCATCAGCTTATCCTCCCGCTCTTTCCTGGTGGCCAGGGAAGCCTTCTAGTGCTGGTTGAACTTGGATATCCTCCGATATGCTTCATCCAAGTGCTGCTTCTTCGTAGCCAGTACGTCGTTGACAGCTTTGAAGTCTTGACCCATGCGCTCATGCTCGGCTATCTGCTTAGTCAGGTCTGTACCTAGCTGGTTCACCAGCTCTGTCTGCCTCTTGAAAGAATGAACGGCTTTGTTCCTCTCGCTTCGGAGCTGAGCCAATTCTTTCTCCAATTCTTCATTTTCCCTCTTCAATTCATCTCTCTCAGCCAACACCTGATTATGCTGCTGAATGGGCACAGTAGTAGGCTCTTCAATCATTGGAGGGCTTTCTGGCTTGGCATGAGGAAACAGCATCCCTATGGCATCTGCTCTGGCTCTGATCCAAGTCACATACGGAGGGTAGGCTTGATTATTACTTCTCCCCAGCAGTGGCTTTCCCCTCTTACTGATGCCATTCCAGGCGCGCTGAAGCTTGGATAACAGATCCCCCTCCAGAAGACTAGTGAGGTACAAAGATTCCTGTACCTCTTCATCCTTCGGTGGAGCTCTCAAAGCATACGCGAACTGTCGGACCAGCAAAGACGGATTGTAGTTTATACAGCCCTTCCTGCCTATCAAAGGCACGTTCGGAAACCCGCTACAGCTGAAGATAATCTCGGTACCCAACCTATATCTGTCAAACCAGTCAATATCCTCTGCAGATAAACTCATCAGACGCTCGGACCACTCGGTTGTGGCTGCAGACGAAACAAAAGGACCCCTCTTGGGCAGATGACTATCAAGCCATTTATAAAGCAAGGGCACACAACACGAGACATTCTTACCCCTCCTGTTCTCATTTTTGTAGTGGACGGAATGGTAGACATCTCCTATCAAGGTAGGGACTGGATTCCCTGAAGCAAAGATATGAAATGCGTCGAAGTCTACAAAATCGGGCATGTTGGGGAACAAAATGATGCCATATATGCACAGAGCGAGGATGGCGTTGAACGCGACCCAACATCCGTCTTTGGCGCACTGCTGAGCCTTTCCCACTAAAAACTGCAAGGAGAAACCAGGAACCTTGTTCCAACTAGTCAATACCAACTCGGAGGCATCCAGATGAAGTGAAAGAGCTAAACCAGCCAGATCAGGCTCAACGTCCATATGAACAAAAGGCATCTGCCTCTTGATAGGCACACCTAACAAATCAGCATATTCCTCTAGCATAGGGGCGAGAACAAAATCCTGGAAAGTGAAACATCTCAACGGAGGGTCGTAGAACTGCAGCAGAGCGTGCAACCCATTCAACTCGAACGCAGAAGGTTTACGAACCAAACTGAGCAATTTGCCGTAGGATTTTCTGAACTCATCTCTCACAGAATCATCTGCTAAAGCAATCAACCCAGTTAGCCGAACCACATCAGGGGTAGGGAACTTGTAAGCCACGGTCTTCCTCAGAGAACCCATAACAAATACAATAGGAGGCAAGAAATCCTGGATCGGGGAAAACGGTACCTGCAACACAGACACACGTTAATGAAATGCAAATGAGTATGCAAAGCAATGTAAAATGCAATCATGCAGCAGGAGATCAAGGCAACTATGCTGTGGAGATTCTGTATCAACAAAACCATAATCCTGCTCTATCAAGAACAACCACTGTATCTGATAAGAAGAAAACCCTGGTATCAGACCACAAATCTGCTCTGTCAAGAACAACCATCTGATAGGGCCATATACATAGGACCATAATTCTGCTCTGTCAAGAACAACCATCCGATAGGGCCATATACATAGGACCATAATTCTGCTCTGTCAAGAACAAACAACTGATGACCAAAACTCTGCTCTATCAAGAACGAACATCTGATAACGAGATCCTCAGACCCCAGTCATAAACCTGCTCTGTCAAGAACAAATACGCATCTGATGATAAGATCCTCAGATCCCAATCAAAAACCTTCTCTGTCAAGAACAAATACACATCTGACGATAAGATCCTCTGATCCCAATCAAAAACCTGCTCTGTCAAGAACAATCATATATCTGCAGATGAGAACCTCAGATCCCCACAAAACTGATCCACTATCACGAAAACCAGGTGGTCTGAAGGTCAAAGTTTCCTGCAATAAACCCAACCCTGCTCACAGGTATGGACCTAAACTGACTCAATTTCGGCATCCTATGCGTTCATCAGCGTCACAGACATTCAAGAGGGGTGATACGATACCCAGAAGGTGTGGCATCACCAGCTCAGGAAGCGGCCTCACTCGGCTGAATCACAAATGATCGGTCCCCAGAGTCGACAATCCTCCAAACCAACAACCGTCTCAACCCAAAGGGTTGAAAGAGAATCCAACCGGGAGAACCTCGTTTGAGCGTGGATTTCATGAGACACTAGTGCCTGCAAAGCAAGCACGCGCCCACTAATTTCCACAACTAATGCTATGTTCACTCAAGCCTGGGTCTGGCTTCTCACTCATCAGAATGCCCCTCCCACAACAGCACAGATAATCATATCATACTGAAAATAAAATGCAGGAAAGTAAAATGCAATAAATAAACACGACCCAACAAGTAATCATACAAGCGCTAGGATTGACTCTCGCAGGGGACGTCGGATCCCCAAACTGACTCGCATACGGGACGTTGGATCCCAGGAAACTATCAAGTCCCCAGCAGAGTCGCCAGCTGTCGCTTCCGCAAAAATAAGGTGCCGGCAGAACAGAAGAGTCGCCACCTTTCGTTATTTATCCCTTGGAGCGGGAAAGGAAACGATCGGAAAAACCTGACGAAAAGGGTAAGACAAGGTCGTCGCAACCATTGTCTGGGTTCGGGAGTCGGTTACGCAAGGGGAAGGTATTAGCACCCCTCACGTCTGTCGTACTCGACGGGATCCACGCTTGTTGTGTTTACTGGACGAGTTGGTTTATCTATCTACCTATCAAGGCTGGCTTAAAAAGAAAAGAAAAATGACTCAGCAAAGCGTCGCACTTTATGCCTACGTATTCTCATCAGAGAATGAGAAATCAGAGTCAACGTAGTTCGGCCTACTACGGGTTACGGGGAAGGTGGCTCGCCAATACGTCAGTATTGTGCCTACGTACTCTCAACAGGTATGAGAGATTAGAGCTTACGTAGTTCGGGACACTACGGATTACGGGAATTCAGATTCATCTGTTTTACCGAGTAGGGTTAAACAACAGTTCCAGCAGTTAGGGACAAAGCCTGTTTGCGTTGGCGCTAAAGTTTAACGACACTCTTTTCTTCAGAAAAGCTTTCCTTTGAATTAAGGGCCCACGGGGAAAAAAGGTTTAAAGTTTGTTTTCTGTCTTTTACGGAAGAAGTGTTTTTTATTGTGTTTGCAATTTCAATCGCACTAAAGACTATGACCTGAGAGTGAATGCGTCGCATGTCACCCAAAGGGTGCCATACTAAACATCCAGACTGTTGAAAAGAAACTCTCCAATAATCCTTTCTCAGATAGCTTAAGGCTCGTAACGTATGAAAGAAATCATTCATGATTACTGTATCTTAAGCTGTTTTGAGATGAGAAGAGAATAGGCTCAACTACGGGGAGGACTATCAAGTCCTAATGTTGTCATGCCAAGGATTCATCCTATGGTTGAAGTTTAAAACAGGGAACTCCTATAAGTTATCATGCATAGGTTTCAACCTAAAGTTCTATCATCATTTCCTTATCAAAGGAAGTGAGAGTCCTAAGGGATCATGTCAATGATAACAGATAAAGCATCAGCTTAAACAGTAAACAATAAGCGACTGTAAAATGCATGCAATGCAAGTGAGGGAGGAAATGTGTGTGGGGTGTCAGCCTCCACAAGCTCATCTCAACCTCAAGCCAGAATGAATAACAGTAATCATACAGAAAGATAAACATGATATCAAGCAAAATACAGTAAACTGCAATCATACAGAAGAAATAACATCATGCTATCAAGCAAAACAAACCACATGGGCAAGGGAGCAGGGCTCTACCGAATACTCGCAAGCAAAGCCATACAGTAACAATACAAGCAGAGGGATCAACTCAACCTCTAGTGCAATCATGCTCCTAGATTAAAGTCAGTCTAGTCATGGACTTATTCTAATGCATCAAGCAAGTCAAACAAGGCACATCAGCAATACAGAGAAGAAACAGACAAGAAAGCAGATCAACCCCTCCCTCTTCCAACTCCAAGCCTCAGCTCTTCTGACAGCAACTCAATCTTCAGACCTCCATCACTCTTGACAAATATCAATTTGCTTCTCCAGGTTTCAACCCTTCAACATAAGTTTCAACTTATTCTTCTTCTTCAAGCTTCAGCTTTCCTTAATCAGTTCCACCTTCAGGCTTCACTCTTAACCACAAGTATCAACTTGATTCCTTTGTTCTTCAAGCTTCAGCTCTTCAGTCAATCTCAATTGAATCCTCTTCATCTACAAGCTTCAGCTTCTCAGAGTAGTCCTCAATCACTTGGAAATATCAACTTTATCCTTCAATTTTTAAGCCTCAGCTCTTCATTCAATCTTTACTGGATCTTCAAGTATCAACTTGCTCTTCTTGCTCTTCAAGCTTCAACTGAAATGGCAATGCTCAGGGAATCATCCTCTTCCATACTCTTCAATGAAGTCTTCATCTTCACCCTCAAGCCCAACATCTCTCAAGATACTCAAACCAGAAGAAGTCACTTAACTGGATAAGCTAGGATGTTGAACTGCTTATTGACCACCAAAGGTGACCTATAAGGGTTCAACATCAGAAGAATGGTTCCCTCAAAAGTTCTACTTCCTAGGTTCCATCACTTATCCCTCCAAAGGAGGGAGGTGAATACCATGGAAGGACCCTGAATCATGGGGAAGAATGGAGGTGAAAGATACCATCCATGTTTAAGAAAGAAATTAACTAAGTCTAAGCTCTACTTAATTCCTAACCCTAAAACAACAACAAAACAAACAAGTCTTCAAGCTCTCAAGCTCCTTAATTAATCTTCAAGTCTTCCACTATGCTCCTACATGCTCCACAAAGCAAGACCAAGCCCACCAAGCCAAGCAAACCCACAAAGCAAAGCAAAACAAAATACAAGCCCACAAGGGCAACACAACCAACAATCAATTACAAAAATCAATTAAAAATAGTATACTATTATATTAAAATCTAATATAATTTCTAGGGGATCCTATATGACTGCCCTTAATACCCTATATGTCCCAATATCTATCTTGACCTAGAAACCCAAAATTCTAGTGTTATTGTGGACCTATGTTAAGGATTGACCTAAATCTACACAACCTAAAGTCATCTAATCAAAACTAATCAAAAATTAATCACAAAATTATGGAATAAATCCAGAGGGGAGCTAAAGTCCTAATCTAACTATCCTAAAAAGAATGGTTCAAAAATATGAAGGGAACTAGCTAAAAAAAATTCTACAAATCTATGCATCAACATAAAATGAATTAAAAAGCTATTAAAATAGAAAATACACAAAAAATACTAAAAATGCATGAAATGCAAATGTTTTGATTTTATAATTTTCTAGACATCAATGTGAAGTAGGAGAAAAAATCCCCATGCAAAAAATCATGGTTTTCCTATTTAATATGATTTTTCAAAGTATAAAATAAAATGGAGAAAATAAAATGAAATATGAAAATAATTGGTGCAGATAGCAACCCAGTGCAGTTCAATATGAGAATGGGCTTGAAACGAGGGTGTGATCAGCAATGCGCGCTAGGCCCAATTTTAATCAGAAAACAAATAACAAAATATAAAGAAAAAGAAAAAAAGCACGGTGCAACAAGTAAAGAAAATCAGTTCAAATCATCAATGGGCCATGGATGGGGGTGTGGCTATTAATTAATCCACTAAAGCCCAAACGAAGAATTAAATGAAACGCTGCGTTTTGGGGTATCTTCAAAACTCCTCTTCAAACGTGAAATTAAATCACAGCCCTTAGATCCAAGTCCAGTCAATGAGTCCTTGCATGATCCAATGGCCATGGAGTTGTCTTCTTCCTCCAGCCATGAAAATGGAGGGAAAACTCCATAGTTGCAGAGCTCAAATACCTAACTCGGACTCCATCCAAACTCAAACAAAATCCATGGTTCAAAACCCTAATCCGTTCTAAATTCAACCCTGATCACAACCATGGCCTTAGAATCAATTGAAATGCCCTTAATCTCTAAACCCGATCCAAGATCAAAACTATGCTCAAACTTCAACTTTAACGATTCTTGAAATTGATTGGCTCAGAATGATCACCACCTCACACTGGTTAAATCTTGCTATCAAACTCATGTTATATCTCACTATACATCGTGTTCTTGATCAAAACAAAATTGGTGTCACTAACTCAAACTTCACCAAATGATCTCAAAGTTTCCAGAATCCATCTCCTACTTGTCTCTAACCATTCTAACCTAACAAATCTAACTAATTATGCTTAAATTAAGGTGTAGAAGAAAAGTTTCAAACCTGTCAAATCTTGAATACCAGATAGGTCAAACCTTCACTTCAACCTCTCAAACTCTTCAGAATCACTCCTTGATTGATGTTAGTGCTTCTGTTTGCAAAAGATTTGATCCAAGAAGGTTGAATCTCCAAATCTGATTGTGACTTGCAGCTCCCAAAATCCAAATGCTATCTCTTCAATCTCACACAATCTTGCCCTCAATTTGGTATGCACACATTCAGTATGATCAATGGAAGGTGTTAGGATTGAAAGAATCAATGGAAATGGTGTGGAATATAGAAATTGATTTCAACTTGCAATGGAAGAAATTGAAATGGCTATCTCACTCTCCTCTCTAATCTCTCACCAACCTTGCATCTGAGCAAGTTCTAATCACTATATAGGATGGTTCTAAACCATCCAGAACTTTCTGGAATCATCCAATGAGAATTTGAGATTCTCATGCCATGAGTTTTTGATTTCAATCCATCTCATGTGCCAACTTGGGCTATACCTCTTGCAGCAGCTTGTTCTCCTTTTAAAATCTCCTTAGATGAGATGTATGAGGTGTTAGGATACCTAGCTAGCTTGTACGTTGCTCTCCCTTGTGTTTTGCATATGTACCTTACTTTGCAAGCAATCATTTTCCAAAGCAAGTCCATGATTTAAGCCTCAAATAAAAAATGTGGCTGAACCATTGTTTCTAAAATGTTTTCTAGAGTCAAAATGACCTATTACATGCCATGGTTTGGATGTGTAGCTTGGAAATTTCAATTTCCAACTTTGACTTATTTAACTTATGCCTCCATTTTAGGTAATTTTTACCATTTTGAGCTACAAGCCTTTTCAACATCTCATGACCTCCTTACTAGCCTTAAAACATCATTTTAAGCAAGTTTTATGTTCAATATTTTTTCATTTGAATCTTGGAAATAGGAGTTATGGCCTTATGCTTGAAATGACCTATAATCTCCAAATGACCAAAATGCCCTTGACTTGTCAAAGCCATAAGTTGAGTTCTACAAATCATATCAAGGACTTCTAGTACTCTATAGAAATCTAAGAAGATAAGGAACAACATTCATGTTGACCAAAAGTTCATAGGAATCATCCTTCTTGGGCAAACGTTGGATGCAAGTTGGGTGACTTTCAAGGCCCCAGATTCACATACCTCAGATGACCTGTAACTTGTCAAAGTCATAACTTGAGTTCTACAAATCATATCAAGGACTTCTAGTACTCAAATTAAATCTAAGAGTAAGCTCTACAACATTCATGTTGGGGGTAAGATGAGATGACAATCACATCTTGAGCTAAACTGCCTTGACGATAGGGGTCAAACTAGGGGATTTTACACTGTCAAGCCTTAGAAACCCTAGCTTGAAACTTCTCAAACTCCTCAATCATGATGAGTTGACCTTGGAATCATCCTTATAGCATCTCAATGCATCAATCCATGATCACATGGCTCTTGGATTAGGTCTCAACCCTCTCCAAATCATCAGTAGACCTAGGGTTGACCCAGTCAAACCCTAATTACACCACTCATGGCTGGGGTTTCTTAATCTTGCAAAATGACCTATCTAGGCTTCCTTATGGCTTTAAAGACATCTCATAAGCTCTCTCAAGGCTTAAAGTCCATCCTCATAGCTTCAGAATCATCTGAGGAGCTCCCACAACTCTCAAGTTAGGAGGCACACAACCTTGGTTTCAACCACTCTCTCTGAGGATCTCTTGACTTCTCTGACAAAGATATCAACCCTTGAACACTTGAATAACCTTTTTGGCTAGCTTCAAACTCTTGTGTAGCCCTTGATTGGTAATCATCTCTCTTGATCTCCTGCACACATGTCAATGAAATGCAAGTGATAATGCTAATGTGGATGAGATGAACCATAAGCTAGGTAAAGAAATGTTGGTCAAATTTTGGGGTGCAACAACGACTATACTTCAGAGGAAAAAGTTGGTAATGACCAAACCAAAAGATAGTAACGAGTAAAGTTAAGACAATGCCAGTTACAACTGGTCTTGACAAGAAATATGGTGACGACCAAAAGAATACCAATAACGATTGGCTTCTAACAATGCCAGTTACAACTGGACTTTAGACGGAAATTCACTAGCAGTGATTAGACATTCACGGGGAACCGACAGACAGCACACCGACCCGAGGGACAAAATGAATCACACTGAACCCAGGCTGAAGGGTGTATGTAGACTTGAAACTAAATCCAATCCTAACAAGGGAACCGAACTTTAAACAAGCTACTCAGAGATGACAAAGTAAATTCAAACAAATGCTCAGACATCTTCTACTGGGGACGAGTCTTCACATTATCATAAGAATTTCTTGAGAGACGGTCTTCAAGCTTTAATACCCACACATGACCAAAGGAAAATCAACAGTTATACTTGCTTACACTTCACCAGGGAGTGCAATAGGATTACGTATCAAAGTTTCTGTTACCCTGAGGTTTCGGGGAAGTATGATTTTCCTCGATTCTTTTCATGAGTTGAAGTTTTTATGTTTTGTTAATCTTTTCAAGTTTTATTCAATCATTTGACCCCATGCTTTCAAATTATCGTTGATCAACGAACAATATTTTGCATAACAAAGAAAATAAAGGAAATGATAAATTTGCGAAAGAAAGAATGACTCAAAAACTGATTTTATTCAAGAATGAAATCTTGCGAATGACAAGATTCCATAGAAGTTTTATGATCGCGACTTTCTATGTCTAACAAATCTAACTGCAAGTGCACAATCTATCGCGTAGTAATAATAGATATCGATCCCACAGGGACTCGTAATCAATCTAGTATTATCGGGTGTTACGGTGTTTAGCTAGGTCGGTAAGGTTTTAAATTGAATAATAGAAGAATAAATGCGTAAACTAAAGGGAACTAAAACTTTTACTTAAGACATGAATTTATGAATCGATATGCAATAATTTTGTTCTTCGGGGATTCGACAAATTACTGGCGTATTAAGTGTTTTCAAACTTAGTTTAAGAAGAAAATAGTGATCTAAATACTTTTGTCTCACAATGGTTGTTGACGCTAGGCGCAACTCTAAGGCGGAACGTATGCTGTCGCTATCCCGTTCGGGGTTAAAGTTACTTTTTGAAAATCTCTAAGTTCTAATCCTTTTTAAAGCGCTTTCGCTGTTTTTAAATCGAATGCCTAGTTTTTACTATCTGGTCTTAACCGCAGCTGTCGCTTGTTGGTTCGTACCTTAGTTAATTTCCCACTGTCGTGGCAAAACTATTTTTAAATAAGTTCTCGCTGTCGCGACGAACGTTTACTTAGAAATTTTAATTAAAAACTAAAACCATAATTGAGTTTTGAAAAGAGAAAGATTACGCCAATTATTATCAAATCCCGTCCGAATTATTATTACATATCGGTTACGGTAATTTAGCTAGACATGGAAAAAGAAATGATAATGCATAAATAAAAGCAGTAATTTGGAACATACATCATAATGAAAATTGCAATTACGATTAAAATGAAAACCTGAAAATATCCCAATTGGCTTTTGGGCAGATCCTCCACAATGTTGGCAGGATTCTGGTCTTTGTGCCAATTGATCGTACAAGAAAATGGAAAGTACAAAATACCAAAGAATACAGAGAAGAAAAAGAGAAACAAATAAGAATATGAGAATGGTAAGGTTGCTCTGAAGATAAATTGGCAGCACTTCGTTGTCTTGAATGCGGCTCCTTTTTCAGGTCCCAACCTCTTTCTTTTATAGAGAGAGAGTATCTAACGGTTATTCCTTCAGGAAGTGGGTTTGAGGCAGAAAAGTAGGAGTTAGTGGTCACTCTTTTGGTCTTTGAGGGGGAATTATAGCACGTGACCTCATTCTGCACGTTCTGGGTGCATGACGGTCGTCACACGCATGACGAGTGTAACGGCTATGTGACGGTCGTCACATCAGTAGAACTCGTATCTGCTATTTTTCTCTTGGTTTTTCCTCTGGTTTTCACCTGTTTTTGCTCCTTTTCTTCATATTGCTTTGCTTGGACATGTTCTTTGAATACCTGCATAATACTTAGACAAATAGCATGGAATGCCCCGAATTCGGAGTGAAACCAGTCAAATATTAGTTAAAATACATGTCAATTTATATATACAATTTCGCGTTATCAAACTCCCCTAAACTTGAATCTTTACTTGTCCTCAAGTAAAAGTTGGAAAAAGTTAAAAATGTGGCAAACACGCGGCACGCTTCTCCTTTCCGGAAGGTTTTTCAAATCATAAGTTAGGAAGGTCGGGCCTTAAATTGAAACAAAACACATACGGTGGTGACACTGAGTTGTAAGTCTTCGAAGGCCTCCCTTTTATGCAAGCCAGTTCCAGTCATGCTACTGCAGCTTGGCGTCAAGTTCCTTGCAACAAGTTTTACCCTGTTTGTTCTGGCGCAGTCACATTAAGCCCATTATCCATATACTTTCATGGCAAGTCATCCTGTTAGTGGCTATGATCTCTTTTCTATTTCGATTCTTCTTTGCACATAAGCTTATGCTATTGATTTCCAAAGACTTTCTGTACCATTGGGCTAAATGCTCGGGTGAGGAGCACCTAACTTAGAAGGAACATGTCTTTATACTCAGGCTATATGGCTTTTCTTCTTCATGATTTTTCATTTTGAATTAGAGATCACACACTTATTTGCATCGGTTTCATTGCTTAGAAGCATTTAGGATGGTGCTGACTGCTTGTATAAACTACTAGGGGCTACGTTTGAGTAGGAGCTTGAAGCTTCGGTACGTGTAGGTAGTGAAACGGGCTCGCATAAACTGGAGGCCTAAGGTGTCAGGACGGTAATGGAATTGTTAGAATTTTCTTCTCGAGATTTCCATACTTGATTGAACTTTGGCGTGTCCTCGTGATGCTTTGAGGCAAGGGCTTTAAGAATTTCTTTGTATATGTCATATGAAGCGCGGGGAGTTCACGTAACAGAGATATATATATATATATATATATATATATATATATATATATATATATATATATATATATATATATATATATATATATATATATATATATATATATATATATATATATATATATATATATATATATATATATATATATATATATATATATATATATATATATATATATATATATATATATATATATATATATATATATATATATATATATATATATATATATATATATATATATATATATATATATATATATATATATATATATATATATATATATATATATATATATATATATATATATATATATATATATATATATATATATATATATATATATATATATATAAGAGCTTATTTTCCGAAAATTAAAATTACTTTAAATTGAGAATTCGAAAGAAAAAGTACAATGGGAAATAACATGAAAAAGGGAAATGAAAAGGGAAATAACAATCCGCTCCCACACTATCTCAATCAGTGTCCTCAGTGATTTGAAAGAATGCGGAAGGGAGGAATACAAAGGAAATAAAGAAAAAACAACAAAAATGACAAAAATGAAAAATACTACTATTCCCGTCCTCGTCCTCGATCTCTTCCTCGGCCTCTGGCTGGGGCGTCTCGGGCGGCGAGGTTCAGAGCTCCGGTATGGAAAATGTAATCACGGAGGATGTCGACTCGCACAGTGAGGTGTGCCATCTCATCGGTCATGCCGGAATGGATATCGTGCATCATCTGCAAAGATTGCTGAATTTGACCGGTTTGCTCTCTCTGCCATGCTTCAAATTCCTCAGCCCTTCGGTTCTGCTGCTCCATCATAAGCATCATCTGGTTCTGTTGCTCGATGCAGCGGAGGAGGGCCTCGGATGTGTCATCAGTAGCAGGACGGGGACGGCGGCACGTGGAAGGGCCTTCGGCAGCAGCTGCTTGTGATGGCTCAGGCTGGTCGGCTCTGTCTAGCTCCTCTTGAATTTCGTCCCTGGGCTCTTGGATATTATCCTATATTGGGGCAGCAGGGGAAGTGGTGTCGAAGAGCCAGTTGGATTTGTCCTCTGGATGCATCAAGGTGCGTGAAGGCATGATGATGCTCTGGATAGTGCGGCCTCGCACTACAGGATGATATCTCCCATCACGACGGGCCTTGATGAGGTGGGAGGCGCGGCAGTGGTCGGTGTCCAGAAAGACAGGGGGCAGCTGGGCGGAGTGTCTGGAGGCGGTCGCCAAGACCGAGGCCTATGGAGATGGATGTGATGATGCCACCGAAATAGAAAGGTTTAGAGCCGTGGTTACAATTGGCTTGAATGTGAGCCAAGAGAAACAGGGCAGCGTTAACCAGTTCTGAAGCGAACACGCAGCGGAGGAAAAACAACTCCTTCGAGTTGACCTTATGGTTACTGTCACGAGCGAATATTGTGTTGCTCAACACGCGGTGGAAGTAGCGGATAGTTGGGTTATGGATATGAGTGGCGTTCAGTGTGTCCCAACTATCTGGAGTGGTTCCGGTCAGTCGGTTCTAGAGAGGGAAGGCCTCTTGGTAGAACTGATCGGAGATGCGGCGGTGAGCATCGTCGTTGTGAGTTAACTGTAGAATGACGGCGATGCGGTCCTGGGGGACCTGATATTCAGTGCCGAACAGACGAAAGCAGGCGACGCCGTGAAGTTGGTTGGTATCGCCGGATGATGTTGTGTATGCGAAAGAGCTGAGAAACTCCAGAGTGAGTTGCTCGTAGGTGGGTTGGGGATTGGTGCAGAGATGCCAGATGCCGGCTCTCTGCAACATCCAAGTGACGCCGTCGAGAATCCCGAGTTCCGTCAGAGAATCCAAGTGAGCATACCGGGTCGGTTGAAGCGACCGTTGATGGAATGCTAGGAAGTTGGTCTGCTGCCGTTCGCCGGCCTCTCCTTCTCGGAAGGTGATGTTGCTCAAATCGGGGTTTGCACTGGTTTGTCTGGCCATTTTGGTGATAGAAGTGCAGAGGTTTGAGAATATGGGGTTTCAGAGAATGGTGAGGTAAGGGAATGCAGATGGTAATATTTAAGGGTGGATTGGAGGTTGAAAATGGTGGAGGTTTTATGGGGGATTCGGAGGGTTTTGAGTGGGTTTTAATATTGGGATAGTGGGGAATTAGGGGAGAGGAAGTGGAGAGGGGCGCAACTCTGTTTTAGACAGAATTGGGGTTTTTACTACGTGACGACCGTCAGGGATGTGTGACGGTCGTAACACGCATGACGACCGTCAGGGGGAATGTGACGACCGTCACAGCAGCAAAGTCGGCAGAACTGCAGAATTTTGCTTGTGGGGCGTTTTAACAGTAGAGAATATGGTATTTTGACTTATGATGGACTGATGACAAAATAAAAATTAACAGGAAACATAATTAAGGGAAATACTGAAATGAAAATAACATTAAATCGAAAAATGAGTTTAGTAATACAATATCCAAAAAGAGGAAACAATTGCAAAATGAACTAATGTAAAACAATGTAAAATGCAGTAAACTTAAATTAAAGCGAAAGCTCAAATATCACTATGTCGGTTTCTTCAAATTGTTGACCTGCTGAATAACGTCATTAAATTGGTCGCTAACCAAGTCAATGAAGGTAACGAAATCCATGTGAAGCTGCGTTAATTCATCTTTGATAGTGGTCACTTCTAGCTTGAGGTCGTCTACAGTTCTCAGAACAGTGTCTAGCTTGTCTGTGTTTTGTTCAGGCATGGGGTCAGGAAAGTTATGGTAGTTAGGAGGGGTCTCAGGATCGATCTCCACTTTGGACTCATAGTCTTGGTAGTACAAATAGTCATGTGCTTCTGAGATTTGATCATTGTCATACATGTAAGCCTGGGGTGTGGAGTAAGGTGATGGAGGTCCCATAGGCTCGTCCAATTCATAAATCCAATTGTCTTTGTTATGGATACTGGTTAGCTCATGGTTGGGCAATGTGAAAAGGTGGACAAGTTGATCAGCTATGAGGTATTCGTAGGCTCCTGGTCCTAAGGTACCTAGAATGCGTCTGTTGAAGCAGAACTAGATGTCCATTGCTCTGAGGTTGCCGAAACGAACGCCTTTGTTCAGGTAATACCTCAGGCCAATTTCATGGGCGATCATGGTGACTAGGCCTCCTATTAAAATGGGTGAGTGCGGATCCTGATTGAGGCGTGTAAATGCCCTCATCATAAAAGGGACAACAAATACAGGGCGACCTTTTGAAGCACAGAAAAGGATGAATAGCTCGTCCTTTGAGACTGTTGTAATGTTTTCCTCCTTACCAAAGAGGGTATGGGCTAATATCCTATGGAAATAGAGGAAGGATGGATTGTGTATCTCGTTGTTGTGCATGTCGTTCGGTTCTGGGTGATAGTTTCCAGTGATGGAACCCCAGAATTGGTCTAATTCGAGATCAATATCCTCTTCAGTGGTGGTAAACACAAAAGGTCCACTAGGGAAGCCTAGGATGTTAGCTAACGTGGTACGGTTGTGTGTTTGGTCTATGCCAAACATTCTAAAGGTTATTAGCTCTTTAGTGGATCCAAAGCCATATTCAGGTGAGTAACTTAGGGAGCTAAGGAACTCGAATGTCAGTTCGCGGAAGGTAGCAAATCGGGTCTTTAGAGCAGTTTGCTCCCAGCCTAATTGGTAAAATAAGTACTGAATGCTATCCTGGATTCCTATCCTATCCATGGTGGATGTATCGTAGTACCGAGTCGAAGCAAAGTTTCTTTGAGTCAGTGCCTCGAATCTGGCCTGATGAGCTCGTCCTCTAAACACAACAGTCGTAACGTCGATGTCGGCCATACTCGTTAGTCGGATAAAACGGAAGAAAAGTAGAATGACTTTTAAAATCCTGGAAAAAATCATATTCACTCAGATCATATTTTTAAGAAATAAAGAGTGATAAAAGAGAAAAATATAAAATAAATATAAATATTGAAAAATAAGATAATAGAAATTTATAGAGATCATAAGGTAACAAAAAGAATAGTTTTAATAAATTTAGAAGGAAAATATGGAAAAATTTGGGTTGCCTCCCAATCAGCCCTATCTTTAACGTCAGAAGCCTGACGATAGCTTGGATATAAGCTATTCGGGAATCTCGAGCAATTTCATATTGCTCACGTGGTCGCTGTGTTCACTTTGATTATAATGTTTCAAACGCTGTCCGTTTACTATAAACGGTGCGTTGTTTTGATTCTTGACTTCAACAACTCCACTCTTAAGGACTTTGGTGACCTCAAAAGGTCCAGACCATCTAGATTTTAGTTTTCCAGGGAATAGTTTCAATCTGGAGTTGACTAGGAGCACAATGTCTCCCACTCTGAATTGCTTCCAGATTGAACATTTATCATGCCATTTCTTGGTCCTTTCTTTGTAGATGCGTGCATTCTCGTACGCGTCTAATCTTAGCTCTTCCAATTCATGAAGGTTCAAGATTTGCTTTTCGCCTGCCGCAGTGTAGTTGAAGTTTAGTGTCTTAATAGCCCAGAAGGCTTTATGCTCTAACTCTACTGGCAGGTGGCATGATTTTCCGTAGACTAGTTTGAATGGTGTGGTGCCTATCGGTGTCTTAAAGGCGGTCCTATATGCCCATAAAGCTTCGTTCAGCTTTGAGGACCAATCTTTCCTGGAGGTTGCGACAGTCTTTTCTAAAATTTGCTTTATTTCCCTGTTCGAAACCTCCACTTGTCCACTAGTTTGTGGATGATACAGTGTGGCTACGCGGTGTTTGACTTCGTATTTGGAGAAGAGTTTGTCAAAGATTCGCGATATGAAATGCGAACCACCGTCACTAATGACGAGCCTGGGCACACCGAATCTTGGAAAGATTACGTTTTTAAAGAGTTTAACGACTACTCGCGTGTCATTTGTTGGAGCGACAACAGCCTCTATCCATTTCGATACATAGTCGACAGCGACGAGTATATATTTATTTCCAAAAGAAGATGGGAAAGGTCCCATGAAGTCGATTCCCCAGACGTCAAAGATTTCTACTTCCAAAATTCCTCTCTGAGGCATTTCATCGCGTCGTGAGATGTTGCCAGTGCGTTGGCACCGGTCGCATTTTAGTACAGCGATGTGGACGTCCTTCTAGAGACTGGGCCAAAATAGGCCAGATTGTAGAATTTTAGCGCACGTCTTCGAGGTGCTAGCATGACCACCATATGGTGCTGAATGGCATTGGGTGATGATGTCTTCTATTTCTTCCTCTGGGACACAACGACGGTATAAGTTGTCGGCGCCTCGTCTGAAGAGTAGAGGTTCGTCCCAGTAGTAGTGCTTTAAGTCATGGAAGAATTTCTTCTTTTGTTGATAAGTCAGGTCCGGTGGAAGCACGCCTGTGGCCAGGTAATTAACGATGTCGGCAAACCACGACAAAGTGGCTTGGGCATAGACAGCTTCCACGACTTTTTCCAATTCCGATTCTTCCGAAGTAGAGTTAGACATATCGCTTTCCAATTTGGCTATCAGACGTTCGTAGGGAAAGTCGTCGTTGATATACACTGGTTCTTGTTTTATGCCCTCTATACGGGATAAGTGATCTGCAACTACGTTTTCGGTCCCCTTCTTATCTTTAATTTCTAAGTCGAACTCTTGTAATAATAGGATCCATCTCAATAATCTGGGTTTGGCGTCCTTTTTGCTTATTAGGTACTTAATGGCAACGTGGTCTGTGTATATGATTATTTTGGCTCCTACCAAGTAGGAATGGAATTTGTCAAGAGCGAACACGACTGCTAAGAGTTCCTTTTCTGTTGTGGCGTAGTTCATTTGGGCAGGGTCTAATGTTCTACTGGCATAGTAGATAGCGTGAAGCTTCTTGTCCTTCCTTTGTCCTAGAACTGCGCCTACGGCGTAATCACTCGCATCGCACATGATTTCGAATGGTAGTCGCCAATCTGGGGGTTGCATGATTGGTGCGGTGATAAGTGCTGACTTTAGAGTTTCGAATGCCTCTAAGCATTCTTTGTCGAAGATGAACTCGACATCTTTCATTAACAAACCTGTAAGAGGTTTTGTGATTTTCGAGAAATCATTTATGAATCTTCGATAGAATCCAGCGTGTCCTAAGAAGCTTCGTATTTCTCGTACGGTTTTCGGAGATTGGAGATCCTTTATGATCTCTATTTTAGCTTTGTCAACTTCGATCCCCTTTTCAGAGATGACGTGTCCTAAAATAATGCCTTGTCGGCCATGAAATGGCATTTTTCCCAATTAAGGACAAGGTTCACTTTGGCGCATCTTTTGAGTACCATTTCTAAATTTGACAGGCAGCTTTCGAAGCTTTGTCCGCATACAGAGAAGTCATCCATGAACACTTCCATGATGTCATCTATGAAATCTGCGAAGATTGCCATCATGCATCTTTGAAAGGTTGCTGGAGCATTGCATAGTCCGAATGGCATTCGGCGGTAGGCAAAAGTACCATAAGGACAGGTGAATATTGTCTTTTCCTGGTCATCGGGGTGAATAGGGATTTGAAAGAATCCCGAATAACCATCTAGATAGCAGAAGTACGAATGTTTCGCTAGTCTTTCCAACATTTGGTCTATGAATGGTAAAGGGAAGTGATCTTTCCGAGTCGCCTTGTTCAGTTTCCTGTAGTCGATACACATCCTGTTTCCAGTCACAACTCTTTGGGTTATCGATTCACCTTTCGCATTCTTCACTACAGTAACACCTCCTTTCTTGGGTACTACGTGTACTGGGCTTACCCATTGGTTGTCGGAGATTGGGTATATGATTCCTGCGTCTAGTAGCTTTTTCACCTCGTCTTTGACTACAGTGCTTAGGATTGGGTTTATCCTTCTCTGATGTTCTCTTGAAGTTTTGCAGTCTTCCTCCAGCATGATATGGTGCATACAGATGGAGGGACTTATGCCTTTTAGATCGCTTATATTATAGCCTAACGCAGTTGGGTATCTCCTTAGGACTTCTAATAATCACTCAGTTTCTGATTGTCCTAAATTAGCGTTTACTATTACTGGTCTTTTGAATTCTGTATCTAGGAATTCGTACCTAAGAGTTTTAGGTAGCTCTTAAAGTTCTAAAGCTGGGTTTTTCGGACCTGGCATGTGATTTGGAGTGAGTGCTAAGATCTCGCTCAGACTATCATCTTTGTATGGTGCACGCCAGTTGTCGTCTTCATGAATAGCAGGGATCGGGATTTTCATGATTTCAGAATATGTAGTTTCCTCCTTTTCTAATTCTCGTATGCATTCGTCAATGACATCTACTATATAGCATGTGTCATTGATGGCTGGTGCCTTCAAGAATTTAGTAAGGATGAACTCTATCTTTTCTTCTCCTACTTCGAATGTTAGCTGTCCTTTCTTTTCGTCTATAATAGCTCCGGTTGTAGCTAGGAACGGTCTTCCTAGGATAATTGGGGTAACAGAGTCCTCTTTGATGTCCATGATTATGAAGTCGGTTGGGATATAGAATTGTCCTATGCTTACTGGAACGTTTTCCAGTATACCGACGGGGTATTTGACCGATCGGTCAGCCAATTGTACGGACATTTTAGTTGGTCTTAGTACTCCCATATTCAGCTTTTTGCATATAGATAAAGGCATGATGCTTATACTGGCTCCTAGATCGCATAGAGCTTTGTCTATAACGAACTTTCCTATGACGCAGGGTATGGAGAAACTACCTGGGTCTTTTAGTTTAGGAGGCATGTGGTTTTGAATGATTGTGCTACATTCGATCGTAAGTGTCACTGTCTTGTTATCCTCTATTTTCCTTTTATTAGACAAGATTTCTTTAAGAAACTTAGCGTATGACGGCATTTGAGTTATCGCTTCTGTGAAAGGAATAGTGATGTTTAGTTGTTTCAGAAGTTCAACAAATTTCTTAAATTGTCCTGAAGTTTTAGAGTTTATTAATCTTTGAGGATAAGGGATAGGTGGTTTATATGGCGCTGGAGGCACATATGAGTTTTCATCTTTGGCGGCCTTCTGCTCGTCACATTCCTTCTTTTCTGTTTCAGACTCCTTTTCGGTTGGTTTATCGGATTTCTGTTGCATTACTAAATCCTCGTTCCTAGGATCTGTTGGGCCTTCCAATTCTTTTCCACTTCTCAATATAACAGTGTTTGCGTGACCTTTCGGATTAGGTTCGGGCTGGCCTGGAAATGTTCCAGCTGGGGCAGCTGCAGAGGCTTGTTGTTGAGCCACTTGTGATATCTGCATTTCGAGCATTTTATTGTGGGTGGCTAAAGCGTCTACTTTTTCGATCAGCTGTTTAATTTGCTCGCTAGTGTGTATGTTTTGATTCAGGAATTGTTTGTTTGTTTGAGCTTGAGTAGCTATGAATTTTTCCATCATCAATTCGAGGTTTGATTTCCTAGGGGCAGTCTGAGCAGCAGCGGCTGGTTTCTGATATCCTGGCGGAGCACCTGGTGCTTGCAAGGCATTATCGTTCTTGTAGGAAAAGTTTGGGTGGTTCCTCCATCCTGGGTTATAAGTATTTGCGTAAGGATTTCCTTGAGCGTAATTTACTTGGTCTGGTGGGATTCCGGCCAGCAATGGGCATTCGGGCGCATTATGTGTGGCGATTCTGTATAACTCGCAGTTTAGAGTTACGGCAGCGACGGTTGCAGTTGGGTTAACGGTCAGACTGTCGATTTTCTGTGCTAGAGCATCTACTTTAGCGTTGAACTTTTCAAGGCTGCTGATCTCGTACATCCCACCTTTCGCTGCGGGTTTCTCTGCTGGAATGCGTTCACCTCCCCATTGGCAGTGGTTCTGAGACATGTTTTCGATTAGTTGATAGGCTTCGTCGTATGGCTTATCCATAAGTGCACCGCCTACGGTAGTGTCTACCGTTAATCTGGTGTTATACAGAAGCCCATTGTAGAAAGTATGGATCGTCACCCAGTCTTCTAAACCGTGGTGATGACATGTTCTTATCATATCTTTGAACCTTTCCCATGCTTCGTAGAGAGATTCAGTGTCTTTTTGTCGAAATCCGTTGATTTGGGCTCTAAGCATAGCAGTTTTGCTTGGCGGAAAGTATCTTGCTAAGAAAACGTTCTTCAACTGTTCCCACGTCGTAACGGAGTTGGATGGTAAGGATTGTAACCATGTCCACGCTCTATCTCTAAGAGAGAAAGGGAAAAGACAAAGTCTTATTGCGTCTGGAGTTACTCCATTTGCCTTCACTGTGTCTGCGTATTGTACAAACTTCGTTAAGTGTTCATTTGGATCCTCAGTTGCATTTCCTAAGAATTGATTTTGTTGTACAGCTGACAACAATGACGGTTTTAGTTCGAAATCGGTTCGATTGATAGCTGAGGAAGCTATGCTACTTCGAGGCTCCATCTGAGAGGGTGTAGCGTATGCCTTCAGCGGTTTGCTCTGAGGTCCTTCAGCCATCTTTGCTTCTTCAACAGGAGGATGAGCTAGAAGATCAGGAATGTTGTGTCTTCGTTGATATTCGACGATGCGCCTTCTTAGATGTAAGAAGCGCTCTAGTTCGGCGATTGTAGGTTGTAAGATTTCGCCTTGTGAGCGAGTACTTGGCATACAATCGAAGAACGAGTAGAGGGAGAGAGAATTGTTAACCTAGTCTATACTGTGTAACAAAAGATTACACTATTGACTAAACGGGTCCCCGACAACGGCGCCAAAAACTTGATCACGACTTTCTATGTCTAACAAATCTAACTGCAAGTGCACAGTCTATCGCGTAGTAATAATAGTTATCGATCCCACAGGGACTCGTAATCAATCTAGTATTATCGGGTGTTACGGTGTTTAGCTAGGTCGGTAAGGTTTTAAGTTGAATAATAGCAGAATAAATGCGTAAACTAAAGGGAACTAAAACTTTTACTTAAGATATGAATTTATGAATTGATATGCAATAATTTTGTTCTTCGGGGATTCGACAAATTACTGGCGTATTAAGTGTTTTCAAACTTAGTTTAAGAAGAAAATAGTGATCTAAAGACTTTTGTCTCACGATGGTTGTTGACACTAGGCGCAACTCTAAGGCGGAACGTATGCTGTCGCTATCCCGTTCGGGGTTAAAGTTACTTTTTGAAAATCTCTAAGTTCTAATCCTTTTTAAAGCGCTTTCGCTGTTTTTAAATCAAATGCCTAGTTTTTACTATCTGGTCTTAGCCGCAGCTGTCGCTTGTTGGTTCGTGCCTTAGTTAATTTCCCACTATCGTGGCAAAACTATTTTTAAATAAGTTCTCGCTGTCGCGACGAACGTTTACTTAGAAATTTTAATTAAAAACTAAAACCATAACTGAGTTTTGAAAAGAGAAAGATTACGCCAATTATTATCAAATCCCGTCCGAATTATTATTACATATCGGTTACGGTAATTTAGCTAGACATGGAAAAAGAAATGATAATGCATAAATAAAAGCATTAATTTGGAACATACATCATAATGAAAATTGCAATTACGATTAAAATGAAAACTTGGAAATATCCCAATTGGCTTTTGCGCAGATCCTCCACAATGTTGGCAGGATTCTGGTCTTTGTGCCAATTGATCGTACAAGAAAATGGAAATTACAAAATACCAAAGAATACAGAGAAGAAAAAGAGAAACAAATAAGAATATGAGAATGGTAAGGTTGCTCTGAAGATAAATTGGCAGCACTTCGTTGTCTTGAATGCGGCTCCTTTTTCAGGTCCCAACCTCTTCCTTTTATAGACAGAGAGTATCTAACGGTTATTCCTTCAGGAAGTGGGTTTGAGGCAGAAAAGTAGGAGTTAGTGGTCACTCTTTTGGTCTTTGAGGGGGAATTATAGCACGTGACCTCATTCTGCACGTTCTGGGTGCATGACGGTCGTCATGGGTGTGTGACGGTCGTCACACGCATGACGAGCGTAACGGCTATGTGACGGTCGTCACATTAGTAGAACTCGTATCTGCTGTTTTTATCTTGGTTTTTTATCTGGTTTTCACCTGTTTTTGCTCCTTTTCTTCATATTGCTTTGCTTGGACATGTTCTTTGAATACCTGCATAATACTTAGACAAATAGCATGGAATGCCCCGAATTCAGAGTGAAACCAGTCAAATATTAGTTAAAACACATGTCATTTTATATATACAATTTCGCGTTATCATTTTACAAGTGAAAAATGGTAACGTGGACAAGGTTACATTGAATCCCATGACCAAACTATCCCTAAAGACTAAAATTCCCCAAAATCCTTGCTTCTGACGAGAGCGGCTGGAGTGAATTCTTGTAGGATCTTCTGCGGTAGTGACAACTTATCTGATGCAGTGACACGCCTTTGTCCCTAACTTTTGCCGGGATCGCCCTTTCAGGTTTTCAATCCACCGGGACGCTCATTTTTGCCTAAGCCGCCCTTTTGGGTTTTCAACTTAGCGAGCTCTTATTTTTCTTTCTTTTTCTCTTTTTCTCTTTTCTTTTTCTTTTTCTTCAACCTTAATTTTTGCATAAGCCGTTCTTTTGAGTTTTTCGACTTATCGGGCTCTTTTAGGCGTAATATTTCCGTACTACATCATAATTCACTGGATGAGTAAGCTGCTATCCATCCATGGTAGTGAGAATCAACGAGTCTCCTGAGAAGAGTGTTTTCACAAAAAACGGGCCGTCATAGTTAGGCATCCACTTTCCCCGTGCATCTTTATGAACTGGTAAAATCTTTTTGAGTACAAGTTCCCCTTCTCGGAATTCTCGAACACAAACTTTCTTGTTAAAAGCTCTCTTGATCCTTTTCCGATATAACTGACCATGACACATCGCAAACATGTGCTTTTCATCGATAAGATTCAACTGATCAAATCTTTCTCTCACCCATTCTGCTTCTTCAAGCTTGGTTTCCATTATGACTCTCAAAGAAGGTATCTCGACCTCAATAGGAAGTACCGCATCCATTCCATATACCAAGGAAAAAGGGGTTGCCCCTGTTGAAGTGCGGACGGACGTTCTGTACCCATGCAAGGCGAATGGTAGCATCTCATGCCAATCTTTGTAAGTTTTCACCATCTTTTGCAAAATCTTTTTGATGTTTTTATTCGCAGCTTCTACAGCTCCATTCATCTTGGGACGATAAGGAGAAGAATTGTGATGTTCAATTTTGAAATCATCGCACAACTCCTTCATGATTTTGTTGTTCAAGTTGGTACCATTGTCCGTTATGATCCTGCTTGGAATTCCGTAACGACAGATAATCTCCTTCTTGATAAAACGGGCCTCCACTTGCCGAGTAACATTAGTGTAGGACGCGACTTTAACCCACTTTGTGAAATAGTCAATAGCAACCAGAATAAACCGGTGTCCGTTAGAAGCTTTTGGTTCAATTGCCCCAATCATATGGATGCCCCACATAGAGAAAGGCCACGGTGATGACAATACATTTAACAATGTCGATGGTACGTGCATCTTGTCAGTATAGATCTGACACTTGTGACATTTCCTGGCATGTTGAATACAGTCAGTTTCCAAAGTCAATCAGTAATAACCAGCCCTCAAAATCTTTCTAGACATAGCATATCCATTGGCATGAGTACCAAATATTCCTTTGTGAACGTCTTGCATTAACAATTCTGCTTCTCGTCGGTCGACACATCTTAGCAGGACCATATCATGATTTCTTTTGTAAAGCACATCATTGCTGAGAAAGAACTTGGATGCTAATCGTCTCAGAGTTTTCTTGTCAAGTGACGTAGCATCTGCTGGATACTCTTGTTTTAACAGAAAATTCTTTATGTCATGGTACCAGGGCTTATTATCAGTTTCTTCTTCAACCATCTGATAGTAGGCGGGCTCGGTCTTGTGTTCAATTCGGATGAGAGTGGCATCATTGACATCCATGACTTTCCACATTGAGGATAACATGGCTAGGGCATCGGCGATGTGATTCTCAGATCTCGAAACATGTTTGAAAGTGATTTCATCGAAATACTCCATCATCTTGACGATGTGGGCACTATAAGGGATCAAATTCTCATGTCTAGTTTCCCATTCTCCAGTAACTTGATAAATAACCAAAGCTGAATCCCCACTGACTTCAAGAAGTTTGATTTTGAGGTCGATAGCTGCCTCGAGGCCGAGAATGCATGCTTCATATTCAGCGATATTGTTTGTGCAGTCAAAATCCAGTCTGGCTGTGAATGGAGTGTAACCACCTTCCGGACTCATTAAAACAGCGCCTACACCATGCCCACTGTAGTTTGAGGAACCGTCAAACATCATTTTCCACCAAAGACCTTCCTGCGGACCCTCATCAAGACCTGGCTCTTCACAATCTTTTACCAACATAATGTCTTCATCTGGGAAGTCAAATTTGAGAGACTCATAATCTTCCACTGGTTGATCTGCAAGAGATTCTGACAAAACACTACCCTTGATAGACTTCTGAGCTACGTATTGGATGTCGTATTATGATAATAACATATGCCAACGGGCGAGTCTTCCAGTCTAAGCAGGCTTCTCAAAAATATACTTTATCGGATCCATTTTTGAAATCAACAAAGTGGTATACAAACCATGTGTTGCACCCCAAAATTTGACCAACATCTCTTTACCTAGCTCATGTTTCATTTCATTCACATTAGCATTATCATATGCATTTCATTGACATGTATGCAGGAGATCAAGAGGTATGATTACCAATTAAGAGCTACACAGGACTTTGAAGCTAGCCAAGAAGGTTATTCAAGTGTTCAAGGGTTGATATCTTTGCCAGAGAAGTTAAAAGATCCTCAGAGAAAGTGGTTGAAACCAAGAGTGTGTGCCTCCTAACTTGAGAGTTGTGGGGAGCTCCTCAGATGATTCTGAAGCCATGAGGATGGACTTGAAGCCTTTAGAGAGCTTATGAGATGTCTTAAAAGCCATCATGAGGCCTAGATATGTCATTGTGCAAGATTAAGAAGACTCAGCCATGAGTGGTGTAATTAGGGTTTGACTGGGTCAACCCTAGGTCAACTGATGACTTGGAGAAGGTTGAGAACTAATTCAAGGGCCATGTGATAATGGATTGATGCATTGAAATGCCATAAGGATGATTCCAAGGTTAACTCATCATGATTGAAGAGTTTGAGAAGTTTCAAGCTAGGGTTTCTAAGGCTTGACAGTGTAAAATCCCCTAGTTTGACCCCTATCTTCAAGGAAGTTTAGCCCAAGATGTGATTGTCATCTCATCTTTCCCCCAACATGAATGTTGTAGAGCGTATTCTTAGCTTTAATTTGAGTACTAGAAGTCCTTGATAGGATTTGTAGAGCTCAAGTTATGACTTTGACAAGTTACAGGTCATCTGAGGTATGTGAATCTGGGGCCTTGAAAGTTACCCCACTTGCATGAAACTTTTGCCCAAGAAGGATGATTCCTATGAACTTTTGGTTAACATGAATGTTGTTCCTTATCTTTGTAGCTTTCTAGAGAGTACTATAAGTCCTTGATAGTATTTGTAGAACTCAAGTTATGGCTTTGACAAGTCAAGGGCATTTTGGTCATTTGGAGATTACAGGTCATTTCAAGCATAAGGCCATAACTCCTATTTCCAAACTTCAAATGGAAAAATCTTCAACATCAAACTTGTTCAAAATGATGTTTTAAGGCTAGTAAGGAGGTCATGAGATGGTGGAAGGGCTTGTAGCTCAAAGTTGCAAAAATGACCTAAAATAAGGGCATAAGTTAAATAAACCAAAGTTGGAAATTGATATTTTCAACCTACACATCCAAACCATGGCATGTAATATATCATTTTGACTCTAGAAAATATTTTAAAAACAATGGTTTAGCCACATTTTTGAGTTGAGATTCAATTCATGGACTTGCTTTGAAAAACACTTGCTTGCATATTAAGTAACATATGCATAACTCAAAATTAAGGCATGAACAAGGAACTTGGCAAGCTAAACACCTCTAATATCTCACTAGGGGAGAAATTAAGAGTGAATGGGATGAATTCCAAGCTGTTTGCAAGGGTTGTACATGTCATGATAAGTGATTCAAAATCTCATGACATGAGATGTGGAAAACCTCATTGGAAGGATCTAGAGAGTTCTAGATCATCCAAACTCCATCTATATATTGAGTAAAATGGATCCATGGCAGAGGTTGGTGATCATTGAAGGATTGAGCATAGTTTGGAATTGAGTTTTCATAGATTGCAATTGAAATCGGTTTCATCAAATTCCTCCATTTCCTTCCATTCTCTTGATTGATTCTTCTTCCATGAGTATCAAGGATTGATTCCAGATCATTTTCAAGAAGAATTGGTGGCTAGATCGTGTAGGAGCAAGTGGTTTTCAGCACCTACAACTCATCATCGTGTTTCAAGATTGAAGCACTTTCCATTGAATCTTTTGCATACAGAAGCAAGGAGGAGGTTCAGTGATCGTGTCCAGCAGATTTGAGGGCTTGAAGTGAAGATTTGGTGCATCTGTTATTCAAGAATTTCCAGGTTGGTAACCTTCTTCCTATAGCATGATTTAGGTAGAATTAGGTTGAATTAGGGTGCTAGATTAGTTGTAGAATGGCCTAGGATGGATTTCAGATGGTTAATTGATGAATTAGAGACAAAATAGGAAGATCACCATTTCCGGTTGAGATTGGGAGATGATGATTCTTGGGGTTTCAGAAGGAACTAATGGTATGGTTGAGTTCGTGGCAAGATTTGGAATGTGTTTCATGTTTTGACCTCTTGGATTGGAGGCCTCTAGGAAGAACTAGGGTTGAAGGGGATGATCGAAGCTCCATCGGCGGTGGCCGGAGCTGGGCGCGAAGCTCAGAGTTTTGAAATGGAGAAGATGAAGTTTTCACCATTAGATCATGGTCTGACCATTGACTGGGAGAAGATCCAAGGGCCACGTTTTAATTCTGATTTGTGAAGGATTTCTGATGAAACGATGTGTTTCATTTATTCAGGCGTTTGGGCTTAATGATTTAAGTGTTATCCACACCCCCCAGCGAGCCCAACCCAGATTTTTAACTGAAAATGACTGCTATTTACACCGCACGCTTCATTATTTTTATTTGATTTTCATTTAATTTCCATTTAATTCATGGTTTTTGTAAAATTCATAATTAATTGAAAATTAATCCAATTCAACCCATTCTTTTTGCATAATACTCATGATTGAGTATATTATTTTTAGAGAAAAAATATTTTCATTTCATATAATTTCTGATTTAATTGGAATTTTGTATTTTAATTGATATTAAAATGTTTATGTTTGATGCATATTTTCGTAGAATTTTGTGTGATCTCATAGTGATGATTCTTGGCCTAATTTTTTGTGTGTGATTAGGTTATACATGTATGATCCCATAGTAATTTTATCACATTTTTGTGATGAAAATAGGTATGCTTTCTAGATTTATATTTAGATGCTTCCTTTTTAGGGTTTTAGGTTGATACCTTAGAATGTAGGATTTAGTTCTAGGTCCAAATTGATGATTTGATCTTTGAAACTAATGTGATAGAGTCATGATTGACCTAGGTTCCCATAGTAAGTTTTGTAGGATTTTACAATTGATTCTAGTATTTTAGTTAGGACTAACTTTAGCACTAGGTTTTAGGTGATCCTAACTTACTAATTCAACTAGTTTAACTTCCCTAGTTCCCTTAGATTAGGGTTTGTGCTGGGTTTGCCTTTGGTTGAGGTTGAAGACAAGTTGAAGACAAGGTGAGGATGCTTGAAGTTTCTTGAAGGTGCTTGGAGCTTTGGATTTGTTTGTTCCTGAAGGTGTCTGATGAAGATTAGGAGATAGGACATAGGGAGAGCCTTGTAGTTAGAATGATTTCTTTCACAAACATGGAAAGCATCTTGTGCTTCCATTCCTCCCAATGACTAAAAGTCCTTCTCAGATATTCACATCCCTCCTTTGGAAGGATGAGTGGCTTTATCTGGGAAGCAGAACTTTGAGGGAACCAGTCTCTCACAATGATGAACCCTTGCAGGCTTCCTTTGGTTGTCAGTAAGCTGTTTATCATTCCCTCTCACTCTATTCAATCAATTGTCTTCTGGTTTGAGTATCTTGAAAGATGTTGGGCTTAAGTTTGAAGATGAGGACTTCACTAAAAGAGTGTGGAAGAGGATGATTCCTTGAGCATTGCCATTGCAGCTGAAGCTTGAAGAGCAAGAAAAGCAAGTTGATACTTGAAGACCCAATGAAGATTCAATGAAGAGTGAATAAAGAGATGAGGCTTGAGAAAGAAAGGTGAATAGTGAAGGTGACACTTCCATGTGATTGAAGACTACTCTGAGAAGTTGAAGCTTGGAGATAAAGAGAGAGGACCAATTTGACACTGGTAAGGCAAGGAGAACTGAGGATTGAAGACTAAGTTGACACTTATGAAGAGGACTCAATTGAGATTGAGTGTAGAGCTGAGGCTTGAAGAACAGAGGATGAGTTGATACTTACTTTGAAGCTTGGAGATCCTGAAGGAATCAAGTTGATACTTGTGGTTAAGAGTGAAGCCTGAAGGTGGAATTGACTAAGGAGCTGAAGCTTGAAGAAGAAGATTAGGTTGAAACTTATGTTGAAGGGTTGAAACCTGGAGAAGAAAATTGATATTTGTCATGAAAGATGATAGTCCTGAAGAGCTGTTGAAGTCTGAAGACTGGATGGATGTCAGAAGAGCTGAAGCTTGGAATTGAGAGGGTTGTTGATCTGCTTTCTTGTCTGTATTGCTGATGTGCCTTGTTTGACTTGCTTGACGCATTAGAATAAGTCCATGACTAGACTGACTTTAATCTAGGAGCATGATTGCATTAGAGTTTGAGTTTCTCCCTCTGCTTGTATTGTTACTGTATGGCTTTGCTTGCGGGTATTCGGTAGAGCCCGACTCCCTTTCCCATGTGGTTTATTTTGCTTGACAACATTTCATTTATCTGTATGATTGCAGTTTATTGTACCTTGCTTGATATCATGTTTTATTTCTTCAGTATAATTACTGTTATTCATATCTGGCTTGAGGTTGAGATGAGCTTGTGGAGGCTGATGCCCCACACACATTTCCTCCCTCACTTGCATTGCATGCATTTTACAGTCATTTGCTGTTTACTGTTTAAGCTGATGCTTTATCTGTTTCTGTTTATCATTGATATGATCCCCTAGGACTCTCACTTCCTTTGGTAGGGAGGTGATGATAGAACTTTAGGTTGAAACCTATGCATGATAACTTCTAGGAGTTCCCTGTTTCAAACCTCAACCATAGGATGAATCCTTGGCATGACAACATTAGGACTTGATAGTCTCCTTTTAGTTGAGCCTGTTCTCTTCTCATCTCAAAACAGCTTAAGATACAGTAATCATGAATGATTTCTTTCGTACGTTACGAGCCTTAAGCTATCTGAGAAAGGATTGTGAGAGAGTTTCTTTTCCATAGTCTGGATGTTTAGTATGGTACCCTTTGGGTGACATACGACGCATTCACTCTCAGGTCATAGTCTTTAGTGCGATTGAAATTGCAAACACAATAAAAAACACTTCTTCCGTAAAAGACAGAAAACAAACTTCAGACCTTTTTGCCCCGTGGGCCCGTAATTCAAAGGAAGCTTTTCTGAAGAAAAGAGTGTCGTTAAACTTCAGCGCCACCGCAAACAGGCTTTGTCCCTAACTGCTGGAACTGCTGTTTAACCCTACTCGATAAAACAAATGAATCTGAATTCCCGTAATCCGTAGTACCCCGAACTACGTAAGCTCTGATCTCTCATATCTTTTGAGAGTACGTAGGCACAATACTGATGTATTGGCGAGCCACCTTCCCCGTAACCCGTAGTAGGTTGAACTACGTTGACTCTGATTTCTCATTCTCTGATGAGAATACGTAGGCATAAAGTGCGACGCTTTGCCGAGTCATTTTCTTTTTCTGTTTAAGCCAGCCTTGATAGGTAGATAGATAAACCAACTCGTCCAGTAAACACAAAAAGCGTGGATCCCGTCGAGTACGACGGACGTGAGGGGTGATAATACCTTCCCCTTGCGTAACCGACTCCCGAACCCAGACAACGGTTGCGATGACCTTGTCTTATACCTTTTCGTCAGGTTTTTCCGATCGTTTCCTTTCCCGTTCTGAAGGATAAATAACGAAAGGTGGCGACTCTTCTGTTTTGCCGGCACCTTATTTTCGCGGAAGCGACAGATGGCGACTCTGCTGGGGACCTGATAGTTTCCTGGGATCCTCTGTCCCGAATGCGAGTCAGTTTGGAGATCCGACGTCCCCTGCGAGAGTCAATCCTAGCGCTTGTATGATTACTTGTTGGGTTGTGTTTATTTATCGCATCTTTATTTCCCGCACGTTATTTTCAGTATGATATGATTATCTGTGCTGTTGTGGGAGGGGCATTCTGATGAGTGAGAAGTCATACCCGGGCTTGAGTGAACATAGCATTAGTTGTGGAAATTAGTAGGCGCGTGCTTGCTTGGAAGGCACTAGTGTCTCATGAAATCCAAGCTTAGACGAGGTTCTCCCGGTTGGCTTCTTTTTCAACCCTTTGGGTTGAGGGGGTTGTTGGTTTGGAGGATTGTCGACTCTGGGGACCGATCATTTGTGATTCAGCCGAGTGAGGCCGCTTCATAAGCTGGTGATGCCACACCTTCTGGGTATCGTATCACCCCTCTTGAATGTCTGTGACGCTGATGAACGCATAGGATGCCGAACTTGAGTCAGTTTAGGTCCATACCTGTGAGCAGGATTGGGTTTATTGCAGGAAATTTTGACCTTCAGACTACCTGGTTTTCTTGATAGTGAATCAGTTTTGTTGGTACCAGAGGTTCTCATCATCAGACATATGTTTGTTCTTGATAGAGCAGGTTTATGATTGGATCTGAGGATCTCATCAGCAGATGTGTATGTTTGTTCTTGATAGAGAAGGTTTATGATTGGATCTGAGGATCTCATCAGCAGATGTGTATGTTTGTTCTTGATAGAGCAGGTTTATGATTGGGTCTGAGGATCTCGTCAGCAGATGTATGATTGTTCTTGACAGAGCAGATTTTTGGTCCTGTATCAGAGGACCTTATATTCAGATGAGTATTTGTTCTTGACAGAGCAGGTTTATGACTGGGGTCTGAGGATCTCATCATCAGATGGTTGTTCTTGACAGAGTAGATTTGTGGTCCGATACCAGGGTTTTCTTCTTATCCGAGATAGTGGTTGTTCTTGATAGAGCAGGATTATGGCTTTGTTGATACAAAATCTCCACAGCACAGTTGCCTTGATCTCTTGCTGCATGATTGCATTTTACATTGCTTTGCATACTCATTTGCATTTCATTAACGTGTGTCTGTGTTACAGGTACCGTTTTCCCCGATCCAGGATTTCTTGCCTCCTGCTGTATTGTTATGGGTTCTCTGAGGAAGACCGTGGCTTATAAGCTCCCTGCCCCTGATGTGGTTCAGCTGACTCGTTTGATTGCTTTAGCAGATGATTCTGTGAGAGATGAGTTTAGAAAATCTTACGGTAAATTGCTCAGTTTGGTTCGTAAACCTTCTGCGTTCGAGTTGAATGGGTTGCACGCTCTACTGTAGTTCTACGATCCTCCGTTGAGATGCTTTACTTTCCAGGATTTTGTTCTCGCACCCACGCTAGAGGAGTATGCTGATTTGTTAGGTGTGCCTATCAAGAGGCAGATGCCTTTTGTTCATATGGATGTTGAGCCTAATCTGGCTAGTATAGTTCCTTCACTTCATCTGGATGCCTTCGAGTTGGTATTGTCTAGTTGGAACAAGGTTCCCGGCTTCTCCTTACAGTTCTTAGTGGGAAAGGCTCAGCAGTGCGCCAAAGATGGATGTTGGGTCGTGTTCAATGCCATTCTCGCCCTGTGCATATGTGGCATTATTCTGTTCCCCAATATGCCCGACTTTGTGGACTTCGACGCCTTCCACATCTTTGCTTCAGGGAATCCAGTCCCTACCTTGATAGGAGATGTCTACCATTCCGTCCACTACAAAAACGAGAACAGAAGGGGCAAGAATGTCTCATGTTGTGTACCCTTGCTTTATAAATGGCTTGATAGTCATCTGCCCAAGAGGGGTCCCTTTATTTCGTCTACAGCCACAGCTGAGTGGTCCGAGCGTTTGATGAGTCTATCAGCGGAGGATATTGACTGGTTTGACATAGATAGGTTGGGTACCGAGATTATCTTCAGCTGCAGCGGGTTTCCGAACGTGCCTTTGATAGGCAGGAAGGGCTGTATAAACTATAATCTGTCTTTGCTGGTCCGACAGTTCGCGTATGCTTTGAGAGCTCCGCCGAAGGACGAAGAGGTGCAGGAATCTCTATACCTCACTGGTCTTCTAGAGGGGGATCTGTTATCTAAGCTTCAGCGCGCTTGGAATGATATCAGTAAGAGGGGAAAACCATTGCTGGGAAGAAGTAATAATCAAGCCTACCCTCCGTACGTGACCTGGATCAGAGCCAGAGCATATGCTATAGGGATGCCGTTTCTTCCTGCCAAGCCAGAAAGCCCTCCAATGATTGGGGAGCCTACTACCGTGCCCATTCAGCAACATAATCAGGTGTTAGCTGAGAGAGATGAATTGAAGCGGGCAAATGAAGAACTGGAGAAAGAATTGGCGCAGCTCAGGAGCGAGAGAAACGAAGCCATTCATTCCTTCAAGAGGCAAACAGAGCTGGTGAACCAGCTAGGTACAGACCTGACTAAGCAGGTAGCCGAGCGTGAGCGCATGGGTCAAGACTTCAAAGTTGTCAACGATGTACTGGCCACGAAGAAGCAGCATTTGGAAGAAGCATATCGGAGGATATCCAAGTTCAACCAGCACTGGAAGGCCTCCCTAGCCACCAGGAAGAAGCGGGAGGACAAGCTGATGCAACAGATCTCCAAGCTGGAAGCCCAGGTGAAGGCCAGTGAGAATAGGTTTGATGAAGAAACCGCTCGCAGATATGCCGCCGAAGGCCAGCTCAACAGAGCTCTCGCTAACCTGAAGGAGCGCAAACTGACGTTTGAATCCAAGAAACGGAAGTTAGAAGATTGTTTCGGCGAAGGAGCATGGGAAGATTCGGTCGAAGGTCTTCATTATACCATTGTGCAAAGGGAATTACTCGTCGAAGGGTTACTCACTCTGCCTGATCATCCATAAACGAAGGAGTTGTTAGAAGAGTATCGCGCCCATGGCCGTGCTTGACTGTTTGTAGTCCTCTTGTTTTGATCATTGTTGTATGCTGACCATCACCAGGCTTGTTGGCTGGGGTCGTGCTATTGATTCGTCTTGTACTCACTAATGTTGTGTACTGCCTTGATGGGTTTTCTTTATATATGAGATTGTTATTTCCATGACTGGACTTGAACTTCTTATTATCAGCACTGGCACTCAGGCACTAGGATCGGGGGAGACCTCCCTAACGCACAAACACACGTTTGCATTTGCATGAAGCATTTGCATAACGAGAACTTTGTCGTTTTTTCCTAACCCTTTTGTGTTTTCAGGTTGTTTCAGGTTATTCCAGGATTGATCAGAGACCCATCCACCGCTATCCGACCAGAGCAAATCAAACCAGAATCATGGAGCAAGTGCAAACTGATGTTCAAGAACTCTGCGAAAGAATGGATCGCTTCATGGAGCTTATGCAAGCGGTCGCCAATGGCCAGGATCAGCTCAGAACCTTGGTTCAGCCTCTGATTTCAAGGGTCGATAGCAATGGCGTACTCCATGATGGGACTGTGCCTACTCCTCCACCAGTTGAAACTCCGCAGAATGGCGTCCCCGTGACCGAGGGGAATGGCAGTGCCAACGGCAATGTGATAGCTAGTATGGGACTCAATGGCAATACGACGGGCGTCGGTAATGGGAGTCTGGAAGCTAATGTCAATGTTGGGCTGGCCAACGGCAATGCAGGTGCTGGGAATCTGTTCGGGCCTCAACCGTGGTTAGAAGATCGTCAAGACAATGTGTTCTCTCAAAGAGGTGCTGAAGGGGAGCTGACTGCTGAAGCACGACTAAGGTTCAAGGCACTCGAGGATAAGATGAGAAATATCGAGAACCAGAACACCCTGGGCGTTGATATGTCCAAATTGGGATTGATTGCTGATTTCAAGGTGCCTCCCAAGTTCAAGGTACCTGACTTTGAAAAGTACAAGGGCACCACTTGCCCTCGCGTCCACCTGAGATCGTATTACAGAAAAATGTCCGTTCATTCTGAGGACGAGAAGTTGCTGATGCACTTCTTTCAGGACAGTCTGTCCGGGCCATCCCTCGAATGGTACATGAGTCTGGAGCCTACCAGTGTGCGCACATGGAAGGACCTTGCTGAAGCATTTATGCACCACTACCAATACAACAGTGACTTGGCCCCGAACCGAGTCCAACTGCAGAATCTGTCGCAGAGGAGCAATGAAGGGTTCAAGGAATACGCCCAACGGTGGCGTGAGTTGGCAGCCAGGGTTCATCCGCCGATGGTTGAACGTGAGCTTGTGCAGATGTTCGTAGCCACCCTCCCAGGGGTTTACTATGAGAAATTGGTCAGCGGTATGTCCGGAACCTTCTCAGATCTCATTATCACGGGCGAGAACATTGAAAATGGGATCAAACTCGGGAAAATTCAAGGAGAGTCATCCTCAGCTGGAGGAGGCGGAAAGAAACCTTACAGTGGCAAAAGACGGGAAGGAGAAACGAGCGCTATGTCCAACGCTCGAAGAAAGGGTAAAGGCCCTCACCAACAGGTGGCCAGCATAACTATCCCGACAGTTCAACAGCCACAGCAGCAGCAGCAGCAACCGAATCAACAAGGGTACAGAAAGTATCAGAATAGGGCACATCTGTCGAGCCGTCACCTTGAGACACCGCCCATGTCGTACGCGCAACTATTGCAGACTTTGCTTCAGCTATAGTTGATCCAAAAGAGAACCTTGGCTCCCTTGACAGGGGCACCTCCGCCAGGTTATGACGCGAATGCAACTTATGAGTTTCACTCAGGGGCACTAGGCCACACAATAGAGAATTGCAAAGCCTTCAAGCACAAGGTGCAGGACATGGTAGATGCCAAGATCATCAACTTCTCCGATAATGTGCCAAATGTCACGAAGAACCCTATGCCGAATCATAGGGGAGGCGGAGTGAACGCCATTATCGAGGACGAGAGTTTGGATGTGTTGAATGACGTCAGAGATTTGAAGATGCCGCTTAGCTTCGTTAAAGCTAAGTTGATGAAAAGAGGTTTCTTTCCAGGTTGCGGAGAGCTATGTATGGGCTGTGCTACTAGTCCTGATGGATGTGACCAGCTGATAGAGGGAATCCAAAGTCTGATGACTGAAGGGATTTTACAGTTTAGCCGGAGGGCCGAAAGTGGATCAGGAGAGGTAGTGCTGAAGCAAGATGATGAGGTCGCCACCATCACCATCCCTCGCCAAACGATAACTATTTCTGCGCCCAGACCGCCCACAATTACCATCACCAAGGCCGGGCTGATACCCTTCGAAAGCACTAATGCTGTCCCATGGCATTATGGGGCTGAAGTCTGCTGCAACGGACAAAAGTTGGAGCTAGAACCGTTTGGGTCGTTTGTGGAGAACCTTGCGGGAATCAGTGGTATTACTCGCAGCGGAAGGGTGTTTGCACCACCAGAGGTCGTGGTGGATAAAGCGGTCAGAGCTGATGCAGCTGATAAAGGTAAAAGTAAAGTCGTTGAAGAGATCCCGCGTGGGGCAGAAAAAGACTTACTTGTTAAAGACGCCGAGGAGTTTATGCGGTTGATTAAAAAGAGTGACTACAAGATTGTGGATCATCTCCATCAGACGCCCTCAAAGATTTCCATTCTGAACTTGTTGCTGTGTTCCGAAGCACACCACAATGCACTGCTGAAGGTGTTGAACGCCGCATATGTACCGCAAGAAATATCGGTAAACCAGCTAGAGGAGGTCGTAGCCCACGTGAATGCTGGAAATGGACTGGGGTTCACTGACCTAGAGCTGACGCCGAAAGGGAGGAATCACAATAGCGCCCTGCACATCTCGATAGAGTGTAGGGGAACGATTATGTCTCACGTGTTGGTGGACACGGGTTCGTCACTCAATGTTCTTCCGAAGAAGGCATTAATGAAGTTGGATACTCGTGGAGTGATTTGCACACCCAGTGATCTGGTGGTGAAGGCGTTCGATGGAACCAAACGCCATGTTTTCGGGGAGGTGACCCTGCCAATCCAAGTCGGGCCGGAAACGTTCGACGCAGTCTTTTACATTATGGACATCATGCCTGCCTACAGCTATCTCTTGGGCCGACCATGGATCCGTGCTGCGGGTGCCGTGACCTCTACGTTGCACCAGAAACTCAAGTATGTTGTCGGAGGCAGCATTGTGACCGTTTGTGGCGAGGAGGACATAATGGTGAGCCATTTGTCGTCCTTCAAGTATGTTGAAATGGACGGGGAAATCCATGAGACTCTATGCCAAGCGTTCGAAGCTATCAAAGTGAAGGACGTAGCTCCTGTAGTCACCGAAAATCTAGAGATGACTCTCTCCTCATTCAAGGAAGCTCGGGCCGTCGTCCAAGCCGGATCTACCCCAGGCTGGGGGCGAATTTTGGAGATACCTAACAAGCAAGATAAGTTTGGGTTGGGATATTCTCCTGGAGCTGAAGCTTCTTCTTCTAGCAGTGCGTCGCGAGGTAAAGGGTCGATCCAGTTTACCAGTGGCGGAGTGATTTTTGAAAGCATTAACACGATTTCTGAAGACAGCGGAGATAGCGATTGAGACCTCGACTCTTGGATTCAGCCAAGCAAGCCAGGCGAGGGCCTTACCAACTGGTCCGTCAAGGATATCATCCAGATGACAAGCGAAGAGTAATGATTTACCTTTTTTTCCAATCATTGTACAACCCTATGTCCTACCCGGGGCATAGTGGCTTTATTGTCAGGGCCTTGTTGGATTATGTACATGCATTTTGTTAATAAATCAAAGGCGTTTTCTTCGTATTCAAATATTGTGATCTCTGTTATTCCTGTTTTATATTTGTTTCGAAAAACAATAAAATGGCAATGGGGTTTGTGCTAACCTGCACATCCTTGTTTTAAACTTAACCCTTGTTATTGCAGGATCCACATAACAGATGACATCGACTCTGGACCTTCTACGACTCACTTCGACTTCGATTGCCCGATCTATCAAGCCGAAGAAGAGATTGATGAAGACGAAGACCTTCCTGAAGAGTTGGCCCGCTTGTTGAAACAGGAGGAGAAAGTTATTCTGCCTCACGAAGAGGAGATCGAGATTGTGAATTTGGGTTATGAAGAACTCGTCAGGAACGTCAGGATAGGGGCTGCATTACAGAGTAATGTCAAGCAGAGATTGATCGAGATGCTGAGAGAGTATAGTGATGTCTTTGCTTGGTCATACGAAGATATGCCCGGACTTGACACTGACATCGTGGTCCACCACTTGCCGTTGCGAGAAGATTGCCCTCCCGTCAAGCAGAAGCTTAGGAGGACGAGACCAGATATGGCCGTTAAGATCAAAGAAGAGGTGCAAAAGAAGCTTGATGCTGGCTTCTTAGCGGTCACTACTTACCCTCCGTGGGTCGCCAACATAGTGCCTGTACCAAAGAAGGATGGGAAGGTACGAATGTGCGTCGATTATCGGGATTTGAATAGGGAGAGCCCTAAAGATGATTTCCCGCTGCCTCATATTGATGTGTTGGTCGACAATACAGCTCAGTTCTCCGTGTTTTCGTTCATGGATGGCTTCTCCGGTTACAACCAGATCAAGATGGCGCCGGAGGACATGGAGAAAACGACGTTTATCACCCCCTAGGAAACATTCTGCTACAAGGTAATGCCTTTCGGTCTGAAGAACGCAGGGGCCACTTACCAACGAGCTATGGTGACTTTGTTTCACGATATGATTCATCATGAGATTGAAGTCTATGTTGATGACATGATTGCGAAGTCCCAAAAGGAGGAGGGACATCTGGTCAATTTGCTGAAGCTTTTTGAGAGGCTTAGGAAGTTCAGGTTGAGGCTGAATCCTAACAAATGTACTTTCGGAGTACGGTCCGGAAAGTTACTGGGGTTTATCGTGAGCGAAAGAGGCATCGAGGTTGATCCTGCGAAGATAAAAGCGATACAAGAAATGCCAGTGCCAAAAACCGAGAAAGAAGTTCGTGGTTTCCTGGGCAGAATAAACTACATTGCAAGGTTTATTTCTCAGCTCACGGCCACGTGTGAACCGATGTTCAAGCTTTTAAAGAAAGATCAGGCGATTATCTAGAATGAGGATTGCCAGAAGGCATTCGATAAGATAAAACAGTATCTGCAGGAACCTCCAATCTTGATACCCCCAGTGGCTGGACGACCACTAATCATGTACTTGACAGTTCTTGAGAATAGTATGGGGTGTGTTCTCGGTCAGCATGACGAGACGGGCAGAAAGGAGCATTCCATTTATTACTTGAGTAAAAAGTTCAATGACTGTGAATCTCGTTACTCGATGCTGGAGAAGACGTGTTATGCACTAGCCTGGGCTGCCAAACGTTTACGACAGTACATGCTCAATCACACCACCATGCTAATTTCGAAGATGGATCCGATCAAGTACGTCTTCGAGAAGCAGGCTCTTTCGGGCAGGATTGCCAGATGGCAAATGGTGTTGACGGAATATGATATTCAGTATGTTTCCAAGAAGGCCATCAAGGGAAGCGTATTGTCTGATTACCTTGCCGAACAGCCGATCGAGGATTACCAGCCGATGAAATTTGAATTCCCTGATGAGGATATCATGTTTCTCAAAGAGAAGGATTGCGATGAACCATTGCCCGACGAGGGGCCAGATAGGAAATCCCAGTGGAAATTGATAGTTGACGGGGCAGTTAATTCTTACGGAAGTGGCATTGGGGCGATCATCACGACTCCCCATGGATCCCACATCCCGTTCACTGCGAGACTGACGTTTCTAATCACCAATAACGAAGCGGAGTACGAAGCATGCATCATGGGTCTAGAAGAGGCAATTGATTTGAGAATCAAGAACCTAGATGTATATGGTGACTCATCGCTCGTGATTAACCAGATTAAAGAGGAGTGGGAGACTCGTCAATCGAATTTGGTGTCGTACATGAACTATGCCAGAAGGCTGCTGCCGTTCTTTGATCGAGGGGAACTCCATCATGTGCCCAGGGCCGAAAACCAGATGGATGATGCCTTAGCCACGTTGACTTCAATGTATAAAGTCAATTTTTGGAATGAAGCTCCAATAATTGTCCTTTCTCGTCTTGATAGACCTGCATTCGTCTTTGCGATCGAGGAAGCCGCCGACGGCAAGCCATGGTTCCATGACATCCAGGCCTTCCTTATGACTAAGGAGTATCCGGCGGGCGCGTCAACCCAGGATAAGAAGACTCTGAGGAGGCTATCTGGAAACTTTTATCTCAATCCTGATGGAGTTTTGTATAAAAGAAACCATGATCTCGTGCTACTCAGATGTGTAGATGAGAAGGAGGCGAGTATGCTCATGGAAGAAGTCCATGAAGGCACATTTGGTACGCACGCCGGCGGGCACGCTATGACGAGAAAGATCCTGAGAGTGGGATACTACTGGCTGACGATGGAATCAGATTGCTTTAAATTCGCGAAGAGATGTCATAAATGCCAGATTTATGCTGATAAAGTTCATGTGCCGCCATGCCCGTTGAATGTCATGTCCTCCCCGTGGCCGTTCTCCATGTGAGGCATCGACATTATAGGCAAGATCGAGCCCACTACATCTAATGGTCATCGCTTCATTCTCGTAGCTATCGACTACTTCACCAAGTGGGTGGAGGCAACCTCATACGCTAATGTGACCAAGCAGGTGGTGGATAAATTCATAAAGAGGGATATCATCTGTCGTTACAGAATTCCCGAGCGGATCATTACTGATAATGGTTCGAATTTGAATAACAAGATGATGAAGGAGCTGTGCCAGAGTTTCAAGATTGAACACCACAACTCATCTCCTTACCGGCCGAAGATGAATGGCGCCGTTGAAGAGGCCAATAAGAACATTAAGAAGATTGTTCAGAAGATGGTTGTGACCTACAAAGATTGGCACGAGATGCTGCCATTCGCACTGTACGGTTATCGTACAACGGTACGTACGTCGACCAGGGCAACTCCTTTCTCCTTGGTGTACGGTATGGAAGTTGTCCTACCGTTAGAAGTGGAGATCCCTTCTTTGCGAGTTTTGGTTGATGTGAAACTCGACGAGGCAGAATGGATTACGAACCGACTAAACCAACTCAGCCTGATGGACGAGAAGAGATTAGCATCGATTGCGTATGGTCGTCTGTACCAAAGTCGAATAAAGAAAGCTTATGATAAGAAGGTGCGTCCTAGAAGCTTTCAGACGGGTGATCTCGTCTTGAAGAAGATTCTTCCTCCACACTCCGATCACCGGGGCAAGTGGACTCCCAATTACGAAGGTCCGTACGTCGTCAGCAAGGTCTTCTCGGGAGGAGCTTTGTTGTTATCCACGATGGATGGTGAAGATTTTGCATCCCCGGTGAACGCGGACGCAGTTAAAAAATACTTTGCTTGAAAGCGACCCGCTGGACAGTAAAAAGAGAGTCCAGGCAAAAATGGGGCATCCCGGCGAACCATAAAAAAGGAAAAAGGTCCGGGCAAAAATTAGGGATATAAACTGAAAAATGTACACCCGCAAAGTCGAAAACCCGGATGGGCGACTTTGGCAAAAAAGGGTATCCCGGTGAACTGAAAACCCGCAAAGGGCGGTTCACGCAAAAGTTAGGGATTCGAAAAAGCAAATGACTGCGTTTCGCGTGTGGACTTTCATTGTTTAGTGGTTTGGAAGACCTGAGGGTCGTTTATCTGAATCAACCTCTTCTGAAGCCGAAGCGTCGGAGAAGTATCGAAGCCGAGTGGGTCATAGGGGGATCAACTCATGGTGTTCGTCTACGCCTCGTTGCCGACATTTGTATATACTGATGTATATTTATGTTTTTACTTTACTTTTTTGCGCAGCTTCCTCATTCCAGGAGCTTGCATCTGTTGTAAAACATTTTTACCCATTCAGGGGTTCGTTATCAATAAAATGTATACTATTCAGCAATTTTGTTTGTCTGTTTAGCATTTATCTGTTTCGTTTGCGAAAAAGAATGCCGATGTTTTTGACAAAATGCGCATACATAAACTTACTGGCCTGGGCCACTGATTGTTGAAACAATGAATTACTTAAACATTGTCACAAGATGATAACCTTGATAGGTCCCTTTGAGAAGGGTATCTTGTCTGTTTGTTTGTGTTGGTGCAGGTGCAGCATGTACCAGACAGTCCGCCGTATGCGTCCCCAGGCAGGATGACTCCTTCTTCTCCAGCAAAATTCAGCATCCTCTCCCTGCAGAGTCTGAACGTGAGATCGTAAGCTTTGATACGTCGCCCCAGGAAGAGAAGATTCTCTCCCCAATCAGATGTATCCTGAAGGAACGGCATCTCCCCAGCTGGGTCATACGCTGAAGTATCCAGCAATTGATAGTTCCAGACTGAAGTCTCCAGCGGAATTGAGATTCCCCACAGAGTCGTACTCTCCCCTGTAAGCAGGATGATTCCTTCTTCCCCAACCGAGTTTGCAGATCCCCAAGAGAGCCGAGGCCTTGGAAGCAGTTGGGACCATGATTGGTTTTCCCCAGTAAAGTGTTGAATAGCTGACGCTGTGTTTTCCCGCCGGAGCCGTTATCTCCAGGGAAGTAGCCGTGAAGGCCGCGCAGTTTATCTCCGTGATTGACATCGCTTTCCTCGGTAGGTCCAGATTCTCGTAGAGCTTCGTTCCCTTGCAGCAGTCAACTGAAGTTTGTTTCCCCATGCGGAGTCCTATTGAGATTAGTGTGACTTCTTCTCCTCGGCAGGATGATTCCTTCCTCCACTAGAGTGGTTCTTTCTCCTTGACGGGAGGATTCTCCCTTCAGCATTTATTTTGCTGACGGGATTGCAGCATTTTGCATGATTGCATAGCATCTATCATAAACGCGTAGCATTTCCACCGTGTGGAGCATTGCGCCATTGTCAAAGCATACACATACCAACCATAAGCTAGGTCATTACCGTTCTTGTTTTACAGGTGTTCCTCCGGGGTCGGTTGCTCGAGATGATTCTTGAATTCTCCCCACCGCAGGTCGGTTGCTCGATATGATTCTTGAATTCTCCCCACCGGAGTCGCTTGCTCAAGATGAATCTTGAATTCTCCCCCGGCAAAGTCGTTTGTTTAAGATGATTCTTAAAATCCCCGGTGCAGTCGCCAGAGTTGGTTGCTCACGTTGATGCTTAGAGTTCCCGGCAGAGCGTTTGCTCAGGATGATTCCTGAAATCTCCAGCAGAGTTATTGGGTCAGGATGATTCTTGAAGTCCTCAGTAGAGTTGATTCACCCAGAATGATTTCTGGATCCCCGAAGCAGAGTTACTTGATAGTTCTCCAAAATCCCCAGCGGAGATGTGTCATCCCCAGTAGGTCTTAAACATAGAAGTTAAAATTTCCTTGAAGACTTGATGATTGAAGTCCGGCAGCGGTGCCAAAACCCCAGACTTACCGATGAAGTCTAACTGCGATGTCGAAGCAGTTTATCTCAGCTGACGCAAGGTGCCTGACGGCAAAAGAATGACTATCCTTATTGGTCCATGATGGATTAAGGATCCCATTTTAAGACTTACTGACGAAGTACAACGGTGAAGTCGAAGCAGTTCTCTCAGCTGATGCGGAGTGCCGGATGGTAGAAGTTTGAGTATCCCCAAGTGGTTCATGATTGACTGAGAACTCTATTCCCGATTTAGTGATGAAGTCCGGCTGATGCCCGAAAGTCCTCTTTGAATGCCCGACGACATGATCAACGCGATTGTTGACCTGATGAGTCCCGAGGAATCTTGATGCCTGACGGCATGATAGACCATGTATTACCAGTTACCGTGTGACCAATCCCCCAGCTAGTTGCCGTGCAGCTAATATTTCAGTTTTCAAAGATTTGTTCCCATCGGAGTACCGTGTACTTGTGCAGTTGGCAAATTTTCGGGTTTGTCGGTATTCAACCATCTCGTACCTTGATTGTTTGAGAGTCGTTCGCTGCTCACCCAGTCAGGTCCAAGCCGTTTGAATAGGGGCAGCTGTTGCACCCCAAAATTTGACCAACATCTCTTTACCTAGCTCATGTTTCATTTCATTCACATTAGCATTATCATATGCATTTCATTGACATGTATGCAGGAGATCAAGAGGTATGATTACCAATTAAGAGCTACACAGGACTTTGAAGCTAGCCAAGAAGGTTATTCAAGTGTTCAAGGGTTGATATCTTTGCCAGAGAAGTTAAAAGATCCTCAGAGAAAGTGGTTGAAACCAAGAGTGTGTGCCTCCTAACTTGAGAGTTGTGGGGAGCTCCTCAGATGATTCTGAAGCCATGAGGATGGACTTGAAGCCTTTAGAGAGCTTATGAGATGTATTAAAAGTCATCATGAGGCCTAGATAGGTCATTGTGCAAGATTAAGAAGACTCAGCCATGAGTGGTGTAATTAGGGTTTGACTGGGTCAACCCTAGGTCAACTGATGACTTGGAGAAGGTTGAGACCTAATTCAAGGGCCATGTGATCATGGATTGATGCATTGAAATTCCATAAGGATGATTCCAAGGTTAACTCATCATGATTGAAGAGTTTGAGAAGTTTCAAGCTAGGGTTTCTAAGGCTTGACAGTGTAAAATCCCCTAGTTTGACCCCTATCTTCAAGGCAGTTTAGCCCAAGATGTGATTGTCATCTCATCTTTCCCCCAACATGAATGTTTTATAGCGTATTCTTAGCTTTAATTTGAGTACTAGAAGTCCTTTATAGGATTTGTAGAGCTCAAGTTATGACTTTGACAAGTTACAGGTCATCTGAGGTATGTGAATCTGAGGCCTTGAAAGTTACCCCACTTGCATGAAACTTTTTCCCAAGAAGGATGATTCCTATGAACTTTTGGTCAACATGAATGTTGTTCCTTATCTTCGTAGCTTTCTAGAGAGTACTATAAGTCCTTGATAGTATTTGTAGAACTCAAGTTATGGCTTTGACAAGTCAAGGGCATTTTGGTCATTTGGAGATTACAGGTCATTTCAAGCATAAGGCCATAACTCCTATTTCCAAACTTCAAATGGAAAAATCTTCAACATCAAACTTGTTCAAAATGATGTTTTAAGGCTAGTAAGGAGGTCATGAGATGGTGGAAGGGCTTGTAGCTCAAAGTTGCAAAAATGACCTAAAATAAGGGCATAAGTTAAATAAACCAAAGTTGGAAATTGATATTTTCAACCTACACATCCAAACCATGGCATGTAATATATCATTTTGACTCTAGAAAACATTTTAAAAACAATGGTTTAGCCACATTTTTTAGTTGAGATTCAATTCATGGACTTGCTTTGAAAAACACTTGCTTGCATATTAAGTAACATATGCATAACTCAAAATTAAGGCATGAACAAGGAACTTGGCAAGCTAAACACCTCTAATATCTCACTAGGGGAGAAATTAAGAGTGAATGGGATGAATTCCAAGCTGTTTGCAAGGGTTGTACATGTCATGATAAGTGATTCAAAATCTCATGACATGAGATGTGGAAAACCTCATTGGAAGGATCTAGAGAGTTCTAGATCATCCAAACTCCATCTATATATTGAGTAAAATGGATCCATGGCAGAGGTTGGTGATCATTGAAGGGTTGAGCATAGTTTGGAATTGAGTTTTCATAGATTGCAATTGAAATCGGTTTCATCAAATTCCTCCATTTCCTTCCATTCTCTTGATTGATTCTTCTTCCATGAGTATCAAGGATTGATTCCAGATCATTTTCAAGAAGAATTGGTGGCTAGATCGTGTAGGAGCAAGTGGTTTTCAGCACCTACAACTCATCATCGTGTTTCAAGATTGAAGCACTTTCCATTGAATCTTTTGCATACAGAAGCAAGGAGGAGGTTCAGTGATCGTGTCCAGCAGATTTGAGGGCTTGAAGTGAAGATTTGGTGCATCTGTTATTCAAGAATTTCCAGGTTGGTAACCTTCTTCCTATAGCATGATTTAGGTAGAATTAGGTTGAATTAGGGTGCTAGATTAGTTGTAGAATGGCCTAGGATGGATTTCAGATGGTTAATTGATGAATTAGAGACAAAATAGGAAGATCACCATTTCCGGTTGAGATTGGGAGATGATGATTCTTGGGGTTTCAGAAGGAACTAATGGTATGGTTGAGTTCGTGGCAAGATTTGGAATGTGTTTCATGTTTTGACCTCTTGGATTGGAGGCCTCTAGGAAGAACTAGGGTTGAAGGGGATGATCGGAGCTCCATCGGCGGTGGCCGGAGCTGGGCGCGAAGCTCAGAGTTTTGAAATGGAGAAGATGAAGTTTTCACCATTAGATCATGGTCTGACCATTGACTGGGAGAAGATCCAAGGGCCACGTTTTAATTCTGATTTGTGAAGGATTTCTGATGAAACGATGCGTTTCATTTATTCAGGCGTTTGGGCTTAATGATTTAAGTGTTATCCACACCCCCCAGCGAGCCCAACCCATATTTTTAACTGAAAATGACTGCTATTTACACCGCACGCTTCATTATTTTTATTTGATTTTCATTTAATTTCCATTTAATTCATGGTTTTTGTAAAATTCATAATTAATTGAAAATTAATCCAATTCAACCCATTCTTTTTGCATAATACTCATGATTGAGTATATTATTTTTAGAGAAAAAATATTTTCATTTCATATAATTTCTGATTTAATTGGAATTTTGTATTTTAATTGATATTAAAATGTTTATGTTTGATGCATATTTTCGTAGAATTTTGTGTGATCTCATAGTGATGATTCTTGGCCTAATTTTTTGTGTGTGATTAGGTTATACATGTATGATCCCATAGTAATTTTATCACATTTTTGTGATGAAAATAGGTATGCTTTCTAGATTTATATTTAGATGCTTCCTTTTTAGGGTTTTAGGTTGATACCTTAGAATGTAGGATTTAGTTCTAGGTCCAAATTGATGATTTGATCTTTGAAACTAATGTGATAGAGTCATGATTGACCTAGGTTCCCATAGTAATTTTTGTAGGATTTTACAATTGATTCTAGTATTTTAGTTAGGACTAACTTTAGCACTAGGTTTTAGGTGATCCTAACTTACTAATTCAACTAGTTTAACTTCCCTAGTTCCCTTAGATTAGGGTTTGTGCTGGGTTTGCCTTTGGTTGAGGTTGAAGACAAGTTGAAGACAAGGTGAGGATGCTTGAAGTTGCTTGAAGGTGCTTGGAGCTTTGGATTTGTTTGTGCCTGAAGGTGTCTGATGAAGATTAGGAGATAGGACATAGGGAGAGCCTTGTAGTTAGAATGATTTCTTTCACAAACATGGAAAGCATCTTGTGCTTCCATTCCTCCCAATGACTAAAAGTCCTTCTCAGATATTCACATCCCTCCTTTGGAAGGATGAGTGGCTTTATCTGGGAAGCAGAACTTTGAGGGAACCAGTCTCTCACAATGATGAACCCTTGCAGGCTTCCTTTGGTTGTCAGTAAGCTGTTTATCATTCCCTCTCACTTTATTCAATCAATTGTCTTCTGGTTTGAGTATCTTGAAAGATGTTGGGCTTAAGTTTGAAGATGAGGACTTCACTAAAAGAGTGTGAAAGAGGATGATTCCTTGAGCATTTCCATTGCAGCTGAAGCTTGAAGAGCAAGAAAAGCAAGTTGATACTTGAAGACCCAATGAAGATTCAATGAAGAGTGAATAAAGAGCTGAGGCTTGAGAAAGAAAGGTGAATAGTGAAGGTGACACTTCCATGTGATTGAAGACTACTCTGAGAAGCTGAAGCTTGGAGATAAAGAGAGAGGACCAATTTGACACTGGTAAGGCAAGGAGAGCTGAGGATTGAAGACTAAGTTGACACTTATGAAGAGGACTCAATTGAGATTGAGTGTAGAGCTGAGGCTTGAAGAACAGAGGATGAGTTGATACTACTTTGAAGCTTAGAGATCCTGAAGGAATCAAGTTGATACTTGTGGTTAAGAGTGAAGCCTGAAGGTGGAATTGACTAAGGAGCTGAAGCTTGAAGAAGAAGATTAGGTTGAAACTTATGTTGAAGGGTTGAAACCTGGAGAAGCAAATTGATATTTGTCATGAGAGATGATAGTCCTGAAGAGCTGTTGAAGTCTGAAGACTGGATGGATGTCAGAAGAGCTGAAGCTTGGAATTGAGAGGGTTGCTGATCTGCTTTCTTGTCTGTATTGCTGATGTGCCTTGTTTGACTTGCTTGATGCATTAGAATAAGTCCATGACTAGACTGACTTTAATCTAGGAGCATGATTGCATTAGAGGTTGAGTTGCTCCCTCTGCTTGTATTGTTACTGTATGGCTTTGCTTGCGGGTATTCGGTAGAGCCCGGGTCCCTTGCCCATGTGGTTTATTTTGCTTGGCAGCATTTCATTTATCTGTATGATTGCAGTTTACTGTACCTTGCTTGATACCATGTTTTATTTCTTCCGTATGATTACTGTTATTCATATCTGGCTTGAGGTTGAGATGAGCTTGTGGAGGCTGATGCCCCACACACATTTCCTCCCTCACTTGCATTGCATGCATTTTATAGTCATTTGCTATTTACTGTTTAAGCTGATGCTTTATCTGTTTCTGTTTATCATTGATATGATCCCCTAGGACTCTCACTTCCTTTGATAGGGAGGTGATGATAGAACTTTAGGTTGAAACCTATGCATGATAACTTCTAGGAGTTCCCTGTTTCAAACCTCAACCATAGGACGAATCCTTGGCATGACAACATTAGGACTTGATAGTCTCCTTTTAGTTGAGCCTGTTCTCTTCTCATCTCAAAACAACTTAAGATACAGTAATCATGAATGATTCCTTTCGTACATTACGAGCCTTAAGCTATCTGAGAAAGGATTGTGGGAGAGTTTCTTTTCCACAGTCTGGATGTTTAGTATGGTACCCTTTGGGTGACATACGACGCATTCACTCTCAGGTCATAGTCTTTAGTGCGATTGAAATTGCAAACACAATAAAAAACACTTCTTCCGTAAAAGACAGAAAACAAACTTCAAACCTTTTTGCCCCATGGGCCCGTAATTCAAAGGAAGCTTTTTTGAAGAAAAGAGTGTCGTTAAACTTCAGCGCCACCGCAAACAGGCTTTGTACCTAACTGCTGGAACTGCTGTTTAACCCTACTCGATAAAACAGATGAATCTGAACTCCCGTAATCCGTAGTACCCCGAACTACGTAAGCTCTGATCTCTCATATCTGTTGAGAGTACGTAGGCACAATACTGATGTATTGGCGAGCCACCTTCCCCGTAACCCGTAGTAGGTCGAACTACGTTGACTCTGATTTCTCATTCTCTGATGAGAATACGTAGGCATAAAGTGCGACGCTTTGCCGAGTCATTTTCTTTTTCTGTTTAAGCCAGCCTTGATAGGTAGATAGATAAACCAACTCGTCCAGTAAACACAACAAGCGTGGATCCCGTCGAGTACGACGGACATGAGGGGTGCTAATACCTTTCCCTTGCGTAACCGACTCCCGAACCCAGACAACGATTGCGATGACCTTGTCTTATACCTTTTTGTCAGGTTTTTCCGATCGTTTCCTTTCCCGTTCTGAGGGATAAATAACGAAAGGTGGCGACTCTTCTGTTTTGCCGGCACCTTATTTTCACGGAAGCGACACCATGTACTGCCTCAAACGTCTGGCAGCCCATGCTAAAGCACAACAAGTTTTCTCCAGGAGTGAATATCGACTTTCACAATCAGTGAACTTCTTACTCAAATAATAGATAGCATGTTCTTTTCGTCCAGACTCGTCCTGCTGACCTAACACACAACCCATTGAATTCTCAAGTACTGTCAAATACATGAAAAGAGGTCTTCCTGGAACAGGAGGTATTAAGATCGGAGGCTCTTGAAGATAGCCCTTAATCTTATCAAATGCTTGCTGACAATCTGAATTCCAAACAACCGTCTGGTCCTTGCGTAATAATTTGAAGATGGGATCGCAAGTAGGAGTCATATTGGAAATAAATCTGGATATGTAGTTCAGTCTTCCAAGAAAACCTCTGACTTGCTTCTCAGTCTGCGGAGCTGGCATATCTTGAATGGCTCGGACTTTATCTGGGTCCACCTCAATCCCTCGGTGACTGACAATGAAACCAAGTAACTTTCCTAATCTTACCCCAAAGGTGCATTTGGTTGGATTCAGTCTCAACTGATATTTTCTGAGTCTCTTAAACAATTTCAAAAGATGTTCCAAATGATTCTCTTCGCTTTGAGATTTGGCTATCATGTCATCAACATATACCTCTATCTCCTTATGCATCATATCATGAAATAAAGTCACCATGACTCTTTGATAAGTAGCACATGCGTTCTTTAGATCGAAAGGCATAACTTTGTAACAGCAAGTCCCCCACAGAGTAATAAAAGTAGTTTTTTCCATGTCATCGGTATCCATCTTAATCTGATTGTAACTGGAGAAACCATCCATAAATGAGAAAACTGCAAAACAAGCCGTATTATCCACAAACGTATCGATATGCAGCAAAGGGAAATCATCCTTCGGACTGGCCTTGTTTAGATCCCTGTAATCCACGCACATTCTGACTTTCCCATCCTTTTTCGGTGCAGGTACAATATTAGCTATCCATTCGGGGTATTTGGACACTGCTAGAAAATCGACGTCAATTTGTTTCTTCACCTCATCTCGAATCTTGAGAGCCATGTCAGGTCTTGTTCTTCGGAGTTTTTGCTTAACTGGTGGGCATTCGGGTCGAAGTGGTAATTTGTGAACTACTATGTCAGTGTCTAAACCCGACATGTCTTGGTATGACCAAGCAAATACATCCACATACTCTTTCAGAAGCTCTTCTAGTTGCTGCTTGACTTCTGCCCCTAGGGCTGCCCCAATCTTGACTTCTTTCTTGTCTTCTTCGGTGCCAAGATTAATGACTTCTACCTGTTTTTCATAGGGTTGAAGCTCTATGTACTCATGATGTGCCAATTTTACCAGTTCATCAGGGATTTCAAAATCTTCATCCTCATCTTCAGCTTGGTATATTGGTGAATCAAAGTCAGGAGGGAATGCAAAGTCGTAGGATTCAATGGGTTTTAGGACATCACTACATGTTGGAATTGCTTAATTTATTAAAACACACAAAGACAAATGCAACACACAAAAGAGAAAATTGTTTTGGGTTTTTTAAGATTGCCACTTTTCTTTTTTAAAATGAAAGCAAAAGCAGTAAAGGAAATAATACAAGGAAATTACAAAATAGTTCATTTTTCATTGATTTTTTTGAAAGCACGGGGCCCTTACAAAACATTCCTATAGCCCTGGGCATGGCTATGGAGATTTAAAACAAAAAAACAAGAAAAGAAAGACAAACAAATTACTTTAACTCCAGAACAACCATAGGAATCTCAACAGCTTCCCAGTTGCTCAAGGCAGAGTTGCAATGATACACTAACTGTTCAAGGTCTTCATCTTCAAAATCTTCCTCCACAACACTGATTTGGAAACCTCCACTGATGAATACTTCTTGTATAGTCTTTGGACGTCCTTTGTCATGTGTCGGTGCTTCATCATGAGTTGGTTTGTAACCCAACCTTTGGCGATCCATCTTTGGCTTCACTTCAATAACCTCTCCCCAACCTGCAGGAGTACCTTCTTCCAGTGTAGATTTGATGCTCTGAGCGGATGCAAAAGATGAACCACTCTTAGCCACTGTTTCTTCCAACATCACTGCATTAGCTATCTCGAGTGCCTGAAAGGAAGTTTCTAACGCGCCCTCATCTGCTTCAATATACTTAAATGATGACAGATTACTCACCATTAGGTCTTCTTCATCGTGTATAATCACTAACTTATCATTCACAACGAATTTCATTCTCTGACGCAATGTGGAAGTTACTGCTCCAACAAACAACTATAAGCTGGGTTAATGTCCATGACTTGGAATGTAATATCGAACACATGAGGTCCTATCATGATTGGCAATTCTACCTCTCCAACAACTGTTCTTCTTGAGCCATCAAAAGCTTTTACAATCAAAGACGCCGGTTTCATTTCTGCCCCTACATATGCTAACCTTGCGAGCGACCTTGCGGGCAATACATTCAGTGAGGATCCAGTATCGACTAAAAATCGTGCCATTGTGTCTTCTTGGAACCTGACAGATATGTGCAACGCACGATTGTGATTACGTCCTTCTTTTGGCAACTCTGCATCACTAAAGCTTAGGGTGTTACAGGCTGTAATGTTGGCTATTACTGAATCAAATTGTCCGAGAGTTATGTCTTTTGTCACATGTGCCTGCTTCAATACTTTTTGCAGAGCTTCTCTGTGAGCTGGAGAGTTCATCAAGAGAGACAAAATCAATATCTTCAATGGGGTTTGGTGAAGCTGATCAATAACCCTGTAATCACTTTTCCGAATAATCCTTAAGAATTCCTCATCGTCTCCCTCAGTACTTGGTACCTCTCTTTCTTTTGTCGCAGCAGGAGTAACCTCTTTTGGAGTGACTACTATTATCTTTGGCTGATAGATTCGACCACTACGGGTCATTTTGCTTGTACCTGCAATGTTTGTTACGTCCACTTGGTCGTCTTTCACTGTCTCTTTCTGACTAACCTTCCCAGATCTCGGTCTATCACAGTCATGTCATATTTCCATGGAACGAACTTTGTGCTTTCAAAAGGGAATGGTCTTGGTTTCTGAATAGTAACCGGTCGAGGTTGATCGATAGCCAGCTTGTTGAAAATAGGCTTCATACTTTTGTTGGTCATTTTGAACACCAGAACTTTCTCACCTTTCTTTGGTAAATTAAAAACAGGCTCAATTACCGAAACTTCTTCTTTCCTCACCTTACTACACACTTGTAACACTCCCTCATCAATCAATCTTTGTATATCTCTTCGTACCTCATCACACCCTCTAGAATCACTAGAACATTCTTTACAACCATTATGGGTATCCTCTATCAATCCTGCTTTTAGTAGTTTTTCGTGAAGTAACCTTAACGGGGTCTTGATCTTTGACACACCTCGGACCATCCTTCCATCCGAAACTTCTTCTACCGCATTAACCCCTCCATGATTCGGCAAGGGATTACTTTTAACATTTGGGGGTACATCATCAAAGGACAAGATCTTCTTTTCCATCAACTCCCTGACAAGATGTTTTAAAGCAAGACAACCTTCTAAATCATGACCGGCAGCGCCCTCGTGAAAAGCACAATGAGCATTTGGATTATAGTGAGGAGATGTAGTGTCTGGGTTTAACGGTCGTGTTGTTACCAATCCTTGCTGCACCAGGGAAGGGTACAACTCTGTGTAAGTCATCGGTATCTGAGGAAGTGGAGGTTTTGTTGTTGGTCTCCAATTCTGGTAGCTCTGTCTGGGTACTTGAGCTCTGGGCTGATGATGTTGCTGATAGGGTGGAGCGTTGGGCGCTTGTTGATACTCTTGTTAAATTGGCTGATACACAAGTGTCGGCACTGTCTGATAACTGGGAACAGGATGACTGAAAGCCGGAGTCACAACTGCCACATATGGTTGTTGGGCATACTGCAACAGATACATTGGTCGTTGTTGCTGGGTTTGCTGAACATAACTGGCTTGAGGCTGTTGAACAAAGCCTTACTGAGGCTGTTGAACATAACTTTGTTGATACTGTTGGTAAGGCGGTCTCCAGGTGCGACTCTTTCTTCCCATGAATACTGCATTTTCCTCCCCTTCCTTCTTTTTATGAAAGTTACTGCTGAACTTCTTGACATTGTTGTTACCAGAACTGCTGGAACCATAGCCACTTTTCCATTCTTCATTCCTAAATCCACTCTTACCCCCACTGCTACTATATCAGAAAAACTTGTGGTTACACTACTGATCATCTTCTCATAAAACTCCGGTCTCACTGTATCGACGAACCAATCTTTCAGCACTTTTTCACTCAAAGAAGGTTCCACCTGAGAGGCAGTTTCCCTCCATCGTTGTGCATATTCTTTGAAAGATTCCAAACTCTTCTGCGACATACTCAGTAACTGTCTTCTATCAGGGGCTAAATCCATGTTGTACTTGTAATGTTTCCCAAAAGCATCGGCAAGTCTTGGAAATTGTGAATGCGTGACTGATCCAGACCCAAATACCATTTAGCAGGAGCTCCTTTCAAACTATCTTGGAAACAGTGAATCATCAATTTGTCATCTTCTACATGAGCGGCCATCCTTCGGTAATACATAATCAGATGCGTCCAAGGACAAGTAGCACCAGAATACTGATCAAAATTGGGAACTTTGAATTTCGGCGGAATTACCAATCCAGACACTAAGCACATATCTCTGGCATCAGTACCAAAGATGTCATTTCCTTCCATTGCTCTGACTTTCCTGCCTATAGTCTCTACGCTTTCTTTCAACTTATCATGTCATCCACTCTCCTCTTCATACCCATCAAGACCTTCGTACACTTGTGGAGGATTATGAAAAACAGGGCGCACTTGAATCTGAATAGAAGGCTGAGTGTAAGTAGGGATAGCTTGAGGAACTTCTGCCCCTAGAGGGACTGCTTGTTGATTGACTACTGGTGGAGGTACAAAACCAGGCAGTAATCCATATGGTGGAACATTTGCAACAGTGACTGCCGTTGGGATCGGCTCCCCAGCTATGCCAGTGATTTCAGAAACAACAGTGGCTTGAGTGTCCAACTTTGCACGAATGACTTGTAAGGCTTCCATGATCTGCCCCATGCCTCCTCGTAGTTCTCCAAGTTCATTATCAATCCTATCCACATCCAAATTCTGTCCTTCCATTCTTAGGCGAGCTTGGGCTCAGGTGTTGTATCGGTGTTGAGGATTCAGTGTGATTCTTTCTCTCTCTCTCTCTCTCTCTCTGGAGACAAGACAGCGAGATGAGACACAACACAAGAACATGCACATGTAATGCTTATGAATGCAAAATGCAACAATGCAAAATTAATCATTCAAGGAATCCAAAGAAATATTTGCAAAAATTATAACAATGTGGAAATAAGCAAATTCACAAGTCTTCATAGATTAACAACTAAAAGTTTTACAACAACGATTCTGAAACTGAAATACAAGTCTTCAATACAGATACATGATGAAATAAAACGGAAAACAAAAGGATTTTAGATCTTCTAGTTGGATGGCCTTTCATCTTTTGGCTGACTTCTCTTTGCACCTTGACGAATCAACTCTTGAAGCTCTTCCTTCTCTTACATAGCCTTGAAATACTTATCCCTCCAAGCCTTTCCTTCTTTTTCAGCTTTTGCCAAGGCAACTTTCAATTCTTCTACGAGAATAGGTTTGGGTGAGTCAGGCTCAAAACGAGTATAGAACATCTTCAATGCTGCTTCTTTTACCCATGAAAATTAAGATTCTGAAACAGTGGTGTCGTGGTAACCTAGGGCAGTTACTCCCCTCGTATGGACATAATGCCAAGCATACACAATTCGAGCCCTGTAAGCGGGATTCTTCCCCTCTTCAATGTAGAAGCTTCTCAAAAAGTTTGGGTCTGGTTCATTCTCTATCGGGTGTCCCAACTGACGACGAGCTAAGATAGGATTATAGCTGATGAGCGATACATTCGGGAAATCTCCACAGCTTTGGATCATGGCAATCCCCCCATACATAGGGTCATACCACTTAATATCTGAGTGTTTGAGTAACAACAACTTTTATGTCCATGAGAGCCCATTCTACTTATCCCAGAGTGCTGGAATTCTTGGCAAGTGAGAAATAAACCACTTGTGCAAGAGAACGGTGCAACACTCAATCTGTCCAACCCCATAACGGTTCCTACGGTGGATGGAAAAGTATATATCAGCCAACAAAGTAGGTACAGGATTCTTGATTAAGAAAAGGTTGATTGCATTTGCGTCCACAAAACCATTAGCAGTCGGGAACAGGAACAGTCTGTAGATTAGTAAAACTAGGATGGCCTCAAATGCTTCAATATTCTCTGACAAGGCATAGTTTTGAGCTTTTTCATATAGGAACATAGCTGGAAACCCATACAACCCTCCTTTAGCAATCATATGAGATTGTACCTCGTCCATCTCCAAATACGCGACCTCTGCAACTGCTCTTTCATTAGGAGTCCCTTCTCTTCCAGAAAATGGTCTAGGAGTGACGCCTACTCCCATCAGGGCGGAATATTCTTCCAAGGTTAGTAGCAACTGATAATCTGGAAATATGAAACAGTGATAGGTTGAATCATAGAATTGCACGAGTGCGGATAACATCTCTTCATATACTTGAACTTCTAGCAAAGACAACATATTCCCATACTTCTCTCTGAATGCCTCGGGGTCTTCTACTAAACTTCCCAGTTTCTTCAAGTTCTCCAATTTTGGTCTTTGGAACACAACCTCTACTTTCTTTCCAGAATCCATCCTATAATATCTGCAAAACAATCTTTAGTTCCTTGAATGATTAAATAATGAGAATGCAAATGAAAACGTTTCATGGAACTCAGATCAAAACATCATTTCATTTCATCGATTTTCAAGTTTTGAATTACAAAATATCTGGTACATTTTACAAAAGTCCTAAATATAAGGCTGACAGTATTCTAAATAAAAGTCCTCTTTTGCTTTGATCTTCTTAAGTTCTTCTTCCACCTGTGTCTTCTCAAGAATGAGCTTGTCCACCATTAACTTCCATGGAGTTGACTGATGGTTGGAATAGAATAAATCTTCTTGCGCCTTCCTCTTCTTACAAGCAATCATTTCTTCCTCTTTCAACTGGAGTTATCTACAGAGTTCATCATTCTCTTCCATGGCCACTTGGTACTTGTACTTCCAGGCTACTTCAGCTTGTTGTGACTTCCTCAAAGCAATCTTTAACTTTTCCTCTTCAGATATAAAGATCAATGGGTGTTCATCCTCCAAAACCATGGGTTTCTGCTGAGGATAAGGCATCTTCAGTTGAATAGCTCTCTTTCAGACCCATTAGAGATAAGGTTCGATTGAGACGCAATTAGGTTTTCCTAAGTCTTCCTTTCCTTTCTTATGCACATGACCCCAAACTTTTAGGATCTCTTTTTTCAATTCTGAAACTCCTTTAAAGAAAACATTCTCCACATGAGCGCTATTAGGTTTGTCCTTCAGAGGATATCCAAGCTGTCGGCGAGCGAGAATAGGGCTGTAACTGATTCCTCCACTTGTACCCAGGAGAGGTACATTACCAAAACTTCCACAACTATCAATGATCTTTATCCCATCGTAATAACGGCTGTACCAATCAATATCAGAGTGAGTAAGAGCCATAACCTTCTGAGACCATCAACCTTCCTTCCAAAAAGCATGAGCCTTAGGTAAGTGAGAAATAAACCACTTGTATATTAAAGGGGCACAACAGGTAACCATTCCTCCTTTATGCAGATTCCTCAAGTGAATAGAATGATAGGCGTCAGCTAGTAAAGTAGGCACAGGCTTTTTCTTCAAGAAAATCTTAATGGCATTGAGATCCCCAAAATTATCAAAACTTGGAAACAAGAAGATCCCATAAATGAGCAAGGCAAAGATGGCCTCGAATGCATCCATACTCAAGTGATCAGCATAGTATTGGGCTTTCCCAACCAAGAACTCTGCGGTTAAACCAAATACTCCTCCTTTAGTAGCCATATTTTTCTGAATATCCATCCATCCCAAACGTGTAGCTTTAGCAATTTCTTCCTCCTTAGGGTCCTTCTCCATGATTGGAAAAGGAGAATCTTCAAGAATAGGCAAACCAATCAAGAAAGAATATTCCTCAAGTGTAGGTACTAGCTGATAATCAGGAAAAGTGAAACAATGATAAAGTGGATCATAAAACTGGAGAAGTGTGGAGAGAAGTCCCAGATCCATCTTCTTCTTTACTTTCAACAATGACAACAAATTCCCATACCTGCTCTTGAATCCTTCTAGATCTGTTATCAAAGTGCTCAACCTTTCTATGTCATCCAAGTTAGGACTTTTGTAAGTGTACTTCATAGTTTTCTTTTTTCCACTATCCATGATGATCCTAATGTTTACAAACAAAAGATCTGAGTTCCATGAAACTTTTATGATATGATGTTCATGAATGTATGAATGCACAAACACAGGTAAGCACAAATTCACATATACACAAAGGTGCACAGACAAAGGTTTAGGTTTGGAGAACATGAGTATGGAGCCAAGGTCTACCCACCCCAAAGATATGTACTAAGGCTTTCCAAAAAAACTGTAGAACAAGGTTCTAAAAGAGTTCCCAGAGTCCTCAACCCATCTTTCGGATATTATCAATTTCCCAAATACTTGGTGGTCGATAATATTCTCAAGAGAGTCTCGTCCAAGTGTAGTATCGCGTATCAGCTATTTTGGAATTACTTCCTTATAGTCATCGCACTACATCCTAATAAAGCCATAGTGGGGAAAAGGTAATCTAAAGGTCCTCAGTATCACAGGCTCCCATGTAGAAAGTAGCATTGTTTTCACGAATACTCGATCAACAATACTAACTCTCAGAAGGGCCTCTACTGAGCGGTGGTTTTCTCAAGTCAACTTGGTCGAGAATTAACTCCCTATAAGTCTCCTTAAATATACCACCATCCTATCATAAGTACGCTCAAACACGGGTATAGTGTTGTCTCACCACTCAAAGTTCCCAAGATCCAACAGGGCACATATATATACAAGTATTCACAAATAAGCAAGTATTCAAACAAGATAGGCTAAACCCTCAAAGCAGTTTCCCCAGTGAAGTCGCCATTTCTGTTGCGGTGAAAATTGGATATCAAGCTATTAAATTAACTTGAATCTTAATTATTTTACAATCGAACTTTATTTTATCCAAAGGAAAGGTCTAAAGAAATAAAAACCCTTTTTGCGATGTAACGACAACGCTTAAGAGATTCGGGGATCGGGGGTTGGATATACCTAGGGAAGGTGTTAGCACTCTAAGCATCTGTAGTACTCTACAGGAACCTTTTGTTTGATTGCTTGCTAAGTTTGTGAGTGTATGCTATGAACGAGGATTAGGACAAGGGATAGGTAAGGACCTATATGGTTTTCTAAGGTTGCTCGCAAAGACATCGCATCTTCTGCCTACGTATCCTAACTAGGATAGAATCAGAGCAATCGTAGTTCACCTCACAAGGTAAGAAGAACACTTGATTATTATCAAGGTTCAAGGGGGAACAAAGATGACAATGTTTGTGTGGAGTTTGAAAAAACTCCCTAATCTAATTTGTAACACTCAAAAAGGGAAGTAAGAAATCATGATAATGATCCTTACACAGAGTTGACAAACTCTATCCTAGGGTTCTAGTTGAAGAACACTCCTAGTATAAGTGGGTTTCTTAGACTTAAAGCAAAGTATAATGGCTTCTAAGCTAAGGTTGAAATGACTTAACAAAGTCAAGGTATGAGGTGAATGAGCTATCCATAACACAAGGGTTAATGGAAAGACTTTTTCCTTTGGAAAGAGAGAGGGGAGGCAACCGGGATGAGAGCTAACAAGCTTCATTACTTGGGGGAAAGAAATTACTTAACAAAGTTTTAAACATGATTGAAAATAAATGTATGGTGACAACCATTAAATGAACATATTAAAGATAAACACAAGATATGCATTGATGACAATCAAGGCAAATGAACAAGCAGGAAATGTAACGATAGATCAAGCTTAAGTAAATTTAACAGAGGTGACAAAATAAACATGGTAAAAACCAAAGATACAATCCTATCATGTTGACTAACAATTAAGGAGATGAATGTAAAAAAAATATCACAAACATATACAATTATAACAAGAGAGAAATTCACCTGCACATGCGAAAATAATCGTAAAACATACTTTAACTTGCAAGTGGTCAAAAAGGATGAAAAATTAAGCAAACATGGAATTTAAAAATATGGCATGAAAGTAGACATAAAAATAAACACAATGCAAAAAGAATGGGTGAAAAATGATAAATATTGAAGGAGATATGAATTTTTGAAAATGGGGTGAAAAAATAGCAAAATTGGTAAAAGGGTTGCCCTCCTCAGGGGTCGAACCCAGGTTCAGTATGTGCAAGGCGTGTTTTTTGAAATGGTCTTACCACTGGGGTGGCTATACATCCGTTGATGAAAGCCACCCCATAAATATATATGGGATGTTTCAAAACCAGGCTGGGCACAAAACAAGGGCAAAAATCCTGAGTTGCATTTTCATCACAACTTTCTCATTTCTTAATGGTTTTTCACAAAATTTTAGTGTAACTTGAGTATTTTTTCATGATAAACAAGATGGTGGCATTGGTTTTTTGAAATTATTCCCCTAACTCAAAACCCGATAGCACTTGGTCTTGGATGTTTTAAAATGCATTTTGATATGAATCTCACACACCAGCTAGTTTCAGTTCAAAGTAACCATGCACACATACCACGATAATGATAATGGATGAATTCATGCAAGAGTTAGAGTTCAAATCATGCTGTGATGAAAATGGATTGTCAAGCTGCCACATTGTCATGAATGATATGCAAGCTGATATGCAATTTTGTTTCTAGGCATATATTGATCAAACTAAACACATACACACATCAAATACATGATATGGGATGAAGTTGGTCATAAGCTGAGGCTCCAAACAAACTGTGGTGAAACTTGATATTCAAAATGCAAGTTTGTGCTTGTGAAGTGCGTGAAAATTTCAGTTCCAGACATGTTTAGATCAAACTAATCATACATACACAACAAATACATGATTTTGAATGGTTTTGATCACAAGATGAGGCTTAAAACAGACTGGTGTAGAAAAATGTGTTCAAAGTGCAAATGTGTATGTGTGAAGATGCATGATGATATGTAGATCCAGTTCTAGCCATTTTTAAACCAAGACAACCATTCATGCATACTACAAATATGTCAATGAGTGAGTCTAAACCAAAGCTTTGCATCAAAATAGTCTGAGATGACAAATGATATGTAAGTTGCAAAAAATGACATTTTGATGCAATATGGAAAATGCAGTTCAGCTTCAATGCATAATTTTGGCAAATCAGTCACCTACACACATCAAACATATGTTTTTAAGGATGACTAAGTAAAAGAATCAGTTCAAAGTGGTCTGTGGTGATAAGTGATATGCAAACTGCAAATTGGTGTTTGTGGAGTGCAGTAGGATATTCAATTTCAGTTCCAAGCATGATATTGGCAAACAAATCACATACACATCTCACATATCTGATATTGAGTGAATTAAAACACAATTTGAAGCTAAGAGAGGACTGTCATGAGAAATGGTTTTCAAGTTGCAACTTATCATGAATATGATGCATGATGATGTTCAGTTCTTGTTTAAAGAATTACTTTGGTAAATGAATCACATACACACATCATATATATGGAAATAAGGATGTCCACACTTAGGGATTAGTTACATTGTGTACAGAACCAATTTTGGGGTATCTCATGGCCACTTATCTAGAAATATGCATTTAGAGGTGAAATGTCAAAACAGATGGGAATAATTTAGGCAGGACATCTACACATATTCTAAACATGATGATAAGTGTGTTTAGACCAAGGAAACAAGCAGACTTTCATCAATGCGAACTTTGACATATGGAATGCTTATGCAAGACTGTTTTGGGACAGCATGAGTGTAATTTCAAGATATGACTCAAACTTTCAAGATATGGTAAGGTAAAGTATGACAGGGAGTTTCAAAGTCACATACCTCTTGTTGACAGTCTTGAACAAGTGAAAACGCCAAGAAACCCAGAGAACTTCAATCACCTCCTTGCTTTGAGAATTTTCTTCCTTTCGAAGCAATGAAAGAAAACTTCAAGATAGTTGAAGAAATAAACTCCACCAATGATCCTCAATGCTTTGGATAATTGAGAAATGATATATGTGAGGTGTTTGAGTGGTTAGAACATCAAGGAAATGTATAGAACCAGTTTTGACTGATTTTGTGGCTTTTGGTCAAAGTAACTTGGTATGGAAGTTGACTTTTTGGAGAATGAGGTTTTTGAGTGGTTCAATGGTTGGAACACCTTCTATATCATATTTATGGATTGTGGGGATGATTGCTGGTGAGTTTGAGTGTGGAGAAGTGGTTTTGGCAGCTGGACTGTCAAGGCAGATTTTTCATGGTTTTGTGATTTTGTGATTTTGGTGAAAATGAATCAAAGGGTGGAAAAATGAGAGATTTGTGTTTCTCTGGTTTTTGGAGAGATTTCTAATGTGTTGAATGAGGTTTAGATGTCCTCTATTTATAAGGAAATTAATGGAGTGGGCAGATTTGGAGGTTTCCTTCATATGAAGGAAAGATTTACCTTTTTTGATCAAACCTCCACAAAGAGGTTTCCTTGGATGATGGGTAAGCTCCAAAGTCAAGCTTCATGATGAGTTTGAAGTGGCTAAATGCAGGCTAGAAGGTATAGGCTTGTGGCTGGTTCAGAATTGCTTTTACACCTCATGCTTGCCATGTTCACTTTAAGTGCAAGTTGCAAGGCAACTTGCAAGCCACTTGCAAGTTTGGTAAATTTCATACTTTCTGTGTTTCTTTTGTTCTTTCATTATACAAACCCTCTCTACATCAGATAAAACATGTTTCACAAGTTGAGATTGGTCTGATTTGAGGAAAGAATGATTTTTGAACATTTGACAATGTGGGACTTCAAGTATGAAACCACCAACTTGCCATAACCATAAATTTCAGCTCACAAATCCTTTTGAGATGTTCTAGTACTCTTTAGAAAGCCCTAAAATAGCTCTAAAACATTCATGTTTTCATGAGTTTAAATTTCCCATAGTAACTTGGCCAAAAAGTCTCTCAAAGTTGCTAAAAAATGAACTTAAAAGTGAAATTTCTTTAAGTCTTTTCCCTTTCTTGAAATGAATTTGATCATAACTCCAAATCTATGCATTTTCTGATCATGGACCACTTAGGGACTTTTGTAGGATTTGTCAAGAGCTTTCAAATGAGCTTTGAACCACTTCATTTGGATGTGTGGTTAAGGAGTTATGGTTTAGCCCCTTTCAAAACCCTAATTTCCTGATTTTTCGATTACTCCTTCATCCTTGATCCAATGGTCATGAAAATTGATGGGAAAGTGCAAAATTACATAAGGAACATTTTTTATTCACACTTTGAAGTCCAATTCCTTAAATTTGAAGAGTTGACTTTTTGGTCAACCGTACGATCGATCGGTGACTACCGAGTTGTCTGTTGACACTCTGGACCTCCTGAGACTTTGGAACTTCTTGAATGAACTTTATTAAGCTATATGGACTTCATGGATCATAATCCCACCATTAAAAAACCTTCCAACATCAAAGTCAAACTACAGTTGACTTTTACTAGTCAAAAACTCTAATCGGGTGCCCTGAACTACACTGTTCTTGATTCTGGGGTAACAACCTCAAATTGGGTACTCAATTGATATCATACAATACCCTTGATATTGTTTCATGATTGAATTAGCCTAAAACTTTGACTGATCATAAACCCTGAAGCTTCGACTTGACTGTACAAAACCCCGATTCATCTGTAACTTGACAAAGACAAACTTGCACTGGGTTAAGGTTAGATAATTCATGAGTATGCTCCTAAAATAATAATGAGAATCTAAGGGTCAAAATTTGGGGTGCAATAATAGAGCACATCCAGCAAAAGCCATTGGTGATTAGAAGGAGAAGAGTAGCTCTTGGGTATCCTTTCTTTCAAACTCTTCTCTCTTTACATATTTGCATATTTTTATTTTTTCTCTCTTAAATGATATTTGTGTTGTTCATACTGTAATAAGGTCCCAAGAGTGACCAAGAACTATTGTAAAAATAAGAAAAAAGAAATAACAGAGTGTAGTTTTCATAGTGAAATGAGTTGAAAATGCTCATTTTTACTGTCATGTTTGCACTGCAAACATCCCCTTCTCCTAGCGAACACGTTTTTGTGGTGCTCAAAGTGCCACTAGACAACCAATTTTCCTTTGTTTTTAGCTAGCGAGTTGTTCGATGGCACCTTTGCACTACGAACTTTGGCACCTTTTGCCTCTGTTTGTGAATAGTGCGTGTTCGCTAGGAAGTTCGCACAACGAACTTCTTGTTGTTTTTTCTGAGCAGCTTCACACAGCAGACTTCCCATGGTTTTTTCCAAAAAAAAAATTTCATGCTGTTTTTTTTCATGTTTTATTTTATTCACATTTTCAAGCCGATTAACCCGATGTAGTTGTACGACCATTGTATGTGGATATTATTACGGTCATTTTTTACTTTTGGTTCCAAAAAATATTTTCAAAATAAACTCTCGATTTTATCGAGCCATTTTCAACCTTGTAAGTCGATTGCCTTGTGCGTCACCATCGACCTTGTTCGCATCACCTCAAATATTTTTATAAGCAATAAAACCCTTGATCCAACATCAAGTGGTGTTTTTCTCATAAAAATCCAAAAAAAAAACAATAAATATACGATTAGGGTTATGCGCCACGAGCTTTAAGTGGTGGAGAAGGAATGAGACTGGAACCCTCCTACACTCGTTCTGAATGTTTTGAATACGAGGCGCTCGACTTGGTAATTCGAAACATTCATCTCTATCCAAAGTCTTTAGCGTGATCCTAATCAAAAATAATTTCTTCTCAAAAACCTAAAAATAACATCAACTCATCAAACTTCTTTTCGCCTTAAGGCATCAATTCGAAAACCCTTTTTCAAGGTATTAAATCAACCAGCAAACAATCATTTCACAAACCTTCGAAATACGGAGCTCTGATTCTTTACTTCTTTGAAGTGAGGATACATAAGCACAAGGGCCACAATCCTTGGCGAGCACTCTAATAAAAAAACCAACCCCTCTCTCCCTTAAGCAAGCAAACTTTTAGATTAAAACACTCATTCAAGCTAAACAACTTAGAAGGTTCCCATCGAGTACGATGGATGTGAGGGGGTGCTAATACCTTCCCCTCACATAACCGACTCCCGAACCCTAAAACTTGGTTGCGATGACCATGCTCTTTTCCTAAAGGTTTTATCGTTATTTCCCTTTTTCCTCCTTGGGATAAATAAAATCCGGTGGTGACTCTGTGTCATTTTTCGCGTAGCGACAACATCTTGTCATATTACCTTGCAGATAAACCAGTAGAAGATTCTGAATCTCTGAAGTTTGACTTCTCAGATGAAGATATTACGTATATAAATAAGGATTATGAAGAGCCAGGCCCAGTTGAAGGTCCCGAGCCCGGTTCCCGGTGGAAGATGATGTTCGATGGCTCCTCCAACTACAATGGTCATGGTATAGGTGCTATTTTGATGAATCTAGTTGGTGGGTATACTCCTTTCATAGCAAGATTGTGCTTTGAATATACTAATAACATTGCTAAGTATGAGGCTTGCATCTTGGGACTTGAGGCGGAAATTGACCTTCGAATCAAAGTTCTTGAAGTGAGTGGTGACTCAACCTTAGTAATTTATCAGGTCAAGGGTGAATGGGAGACCCGAGATGAGAAATTAATCCCATGCAGAGCTTACATTGTGGAAATGATCGAATACTTTAATGAGATCACTTTCAAACATATCCTGAGGGCTGAAAATCATAACGTTGATGCGTTGGCTATGCTAGCCTCAATATGGAAGGTCAGATTTGTTAATGAAGCGAAACTTATTTGAATTGAGATAAAGACTGAGCATGATTATTGCCAGATGGTAGAAGAAGAAATAGATGGAAAACTGTGGTTTCACGATATTGAGAGATATCTTCAAACTCAGGAGTATCTAGCTGATGCTACATCTCTTGACAAGAAAACTTTGAGGAGATTGGCATCCAAGTTTTTTCTCAGCAATGATGTGCTTTACAAAAGAAACCATGACATGGTCTTGCTCAGGTGTGTTGACAAACGAGAAGCTAATCTATTGATGAAAGACATTCATGAGGGAGCTTTTGGCACTCACACCAACGGATATGCTTTGCCGAAGAAGATTCTAAGGGCCGGATATTTTTGTTGACCATGGAGGAAGATTGTATCCAGTATGCCTAGAAATGTTATAAGTCCAGATCTATACGGACAAGGTGCATGTACCTCCAACATTGCTAAACGTGTTGTCATCATCTCGACCATTTTCAATATGGGGCATTAACATGATTGGAGCAATTGAGCCGAAGGTTTCTAACGAGCATCATTTCATTCTTGTTGCTATTTACTACTTCACCAAGTGGGTGGAAGCTATGTCCTTTGCTAACATGACTAAACAAGTGGTTTCCTGTTTTATCAAAAAGGAGATTATCTGTCTATCCAGAATCCCTAACCGAATCATCACGAATAATGGTACCAATCTAAATAACAAAACGGTGAAGGAGCTATGTGATGGCTTCAATATTGAACATTACAACTTTTCTCCTTATTTCCCAAAGATGAACGGAGCTGTTGAAGCTGAAAATAAGAACATCAAGAAGATTATGCAGAAGATGATAGTAACCTACAAAGGTTGGCATGGGATGCTGCCATTTTCCTTGCACGGATACAGAACGTCTGTTCATACTTCAACATGGGCAACCCCCTTTTCTTTAGTATATGGGATGGATGCAGTCCTACCCATTGAAGTTGAGATACCATCTTTAAGAGTCCTAATGGAAGGAAAACTAGAAGAAGTAGAGAGGGTCAAGGAAAGGTTTGACTAGCTGAATCTCATTGACGAGAAGTGAATGACTGCGATATGCCATGGCCAACTGTATCAGAAGAAGATCAAGAGAGCCTTTGACAAGAAGGTCCGTATCCGAGAGTTCCAAGAGGGAGAACTCGTACTCAGAAAGTTATTGCCAATTCACAAAGACATGTGTGGGAAGTGGATGCCTAATTATGACGGCCCATTTATTGTAAAGACAGTTTTCTCTTGAGGCTCGCTCATTCTTACAACAATGGACGATGAACAACTTGCTCATCCTGTGAACTCTAATGCAATCAGAAAATATTATGCATAAAAGACCCGCTAAGTCGAAAACCTGAAAGGGTGGCTTAGGGAAAATTGGGTATCCCGATGGATCATAACCTATGAAGGAGATCTAGGAAAAAATTAGGGATGAAATAAAAAGAAAAAAGCTCGCTAAGTCGAAAACCTAAAAGGGCGACTTAGGCCAAAATGAGCATCCTGGTGGATAGAAAACCCGAAAGGGCGGTTCAGGCAAAAGTTAGGAACAAAGGTATTTTGCTGCATCAGAGGTTATTACCATTGCCAAAGATTACTAAAGAGGCTCACTTCCACTACTCTTATCAGAGGCGAATATTTGAGGAGCACTTAGTTAGTGGGGCAAGATTGTCATTGGATTTAATGTAACCTTTTCTTTTTTACCATTTTCAATTGTAAATATCCCATGGAGCTTTGAAATTTGCAAGCTACCATTCATGAATAAAATTAGTTTTGGACCATTCAATTATTGGCAATTTACTGCATTCTTCACTCTTCTTTGTTATGTAAAACATCACTTATTTGTTAATGATGATTTTTGAAAGCAAAAAGTTTTGAATCAAAAATGATTTTAAAGAAAACTAAAACAGAACAAGTAGTTATTATGGTTTGTGAAAAATTTCAGTAGAAATCAGGTTTTTCCCAAGAAATCTAAAAGTGGCTGAAGCCTTGATATTTCCATGTCAGCAGTATATACCCCACTAAAAATGATTTCTCATTATCCCTTGTATGATAGAAGTTTGAATATGATTGAACACTCAGCCTCAAAATAGACACATTGATTCCCTAAAGAGGTTGTGTTATATCTTTAGCAAGCTTGCCTAAGCTCTACATTGTTCCCCAATTAAGTGAATTGGGTTTAACCCTTAAGTGTTGTTAAGGATATCTTTGTTCCCCGGATTCAGTGTGATTCCTTTGATTCCCCAGTGAAGTAGATTGTTATCTACCCTCCCTTTTGAGTCTTCTATTCCTGTGTCTCTTATTAGAGTCGGTCCTTGTGCATCTTTGAGCATTTCTATCATACTATAACATGTGAATTTGGCATATCTTTTGAGTTATGTTGTTTGACTGTAGCTTTCAATTCTAAGCCCAGTTGTAACCGACAATCTTTGTTACCTCTTTTGTGTTTGTTGTTTGTTCCTTCTTCTAATAGTTACTGACACTTTTTTTTGAGATCATTGGTCGTCACCAATCCTCTTGTAGAAACCCAGTAGTTACTGGAATTTATTACCTTTTTAGTTGTTACCAATTCCCCTAAAGTCTAGATGTAACTAGCAATCTCTGATGGATAATCCAATCGCCATTGGCGCTTATGCAGTTTCAACCTTTATTGACACTATCTATTTGGTAGTTACCAGTATTGTTCTATAACGCTGGTCATTGCTAATTCCTCAGCTCATTTGTTATCTGGTGGTCACCAGCTTTTCCCCATGAATTTTAGTCGTTGCTAGCTCCCTAGAAAGTTCAGTAGTTACTGGCATTGCTTAAATCCAATCGTTATTAGTGTTGTTGATTTGGTCGTTACCATATCCTATTTTGAAAGTCCAATAGTAACTAACATCCATTTGAAAATCCATTGGTTACTGGTATTGTTAATTTTATTTTTATTAGTCCTACTTGAAAATCCAATCGTTATTGGTATTGTAGATTTGGTTGTTACCAATCCCTAGAAAAGTCTAGTAGTTACTGGCATTGCTTAAACCCAATCGTTATTGGTGTTTTGTATTTAGTTGTTACCGTATACTATTTTGAAAGTCCAGTAGTAACTGACATCCATTTGAAAGTCTAGTAGTTACTGGTATTGTTTAAACCTAATGGTTATTGGTAGTGGAATACTTGGTCGTTATCGATCCACCTCTTCAAGTCTAGTCATTACTAGCGTTTGTTTAAACCAAATGGTTATTGGTAGGAGAATATTTGGTTGTTACCGATTCACCTTTTGAAGCTCAATGGTCACTGGCATTGCTTAAACCCAATAGTTATTGGTATGGGAATGTTTGGTTATTATCGATTCACCTTTTGAAGCCTTGTTGTTACCGACATTATCAAGTCCAATGGTTATTGGCAATGTTCACCTGACCCTGTAATCTTAGGATGATTGGTTATTACCAATATCCCCAGTGAGATCTTAGGGTGTTCGGTTGTTACTAAGATCCCTAGTAAGTCCAGTTAGTTTGTTTTTGTTTTTTCCTCCGGTCATTTTCTAAAAATCCCATTTGAACTCTTCGTTGTAAGGAAATTCTCTGTTGGTTTGGTCCCCAAGTGGAGAGTGTGTTTCTTTCTGGTTTTACTCCCGGTAAAGATTCTTGTTCTGTGCTTTGGTTTTCCGCGGTGGAGTTATTCCATGGTTTTATCTCCGGTGAAGTTTCTTCCTCTAGAGTGTCATCCTGGTCATGTTTGAACTTGTGCTTGATTACCCTCGATTCCCCAATGTTTGTCTTTCCTAGTGAGTGGTTACTCGTCGTGTTGCCTTTTTTTCCTTGTTTGTGGTCATTGTCGCTACTGCGAAAATCGGCGCCGGCATAACAGAAGAGTCGCCACCGTGTGTTATTTATCCCAAAGGAGGGAAAGGAAATGCTCAGAGAAAACCTAACGAAAAGAGGGAAAAGGAATGGTCATCACAACCATGTCCTGGATTCGGGAGTCGGTTACGCAAGGGGAAGGTATTAGCACCCCTCACGTCCATCGTACGCGATGGTATCCATGCTTAAATGTTTATCTCAAAGGGTTGATTAATACTATCTACTTAAAGGTTTAAGGACAAAAGAAAAGAAAAGTGACTCGGCAGAACACAACAGTTCTATGCCTACGTATTCCCGTCTGGAACGAGAAATCAAAGTCAACGTAGTTCGCCTAACTACGGGTAAAAGGGGGGAAGGTTACTCGCCGAGATATCGCATCTCGTGCCTACGTACTTTCATCTGGTATGAAAGATCAAAGCAAACGTAGTTCGGGCTAACTAGACCACAGGTTTGGTTCAAGTTGTTTTTAACCCGAGTAGGGTTAACAAACGGTTCTCGCGGTTTGGTGTATGCAGCTCGACCATTGGAGACTTAGGCGTTACCGTTTGCGGGAGAACCGAGAGTTAACAAAACTCTCATTACGAAAATGGTTTCTAAAGATTAAAGGTCCAAGAGGACAAAATGAAATTGAATATTTGTTTTTGTGTCTTTTATGGAGAAATGTTTTGAGTTTTGTTTGTAACTCGTGTCGCACTAAAGACTTGGGCTTAAGAGTGAATGCGTCGCACGTCACCCAAAGGGTGCCACACTAAACATTCAAGTTATGTGAGGGAAACCCTCCCACAACTCTTTCTCAAGTAGCTTAAGGCTCGTGGCGCACAACACGTGTTAACCTTTATTAAGTATTTTAGGAATGTTTGAAGATGAGAAAGAGAAACAGACCTCTAAGGGAAACTACACAGCCCTAAATGTTATCATGCAATGTTTGTCCTATGGTTGAAGTTTGCAAAGGGGAAAACTACCCTAATGTTGTCATACATGGTTGCAAAGCCTAATGTCTATCACATTCTATCTTCAACAAGAAATAATGGAGATCCTAAGGGGAAGGCAAAGGAAGCAACATAAAACAAATGAAGTAAACAACATACAGGAAATGCAAAGTGTAGAAAGGTAAACATGCAATGCAAGTGAGGGAGGAAGAACCATCTCGACCTCAAGCCCATAATGAATGGAAAATGGCCTATTTTAAACATGAAATCTTGGCCCCAAGTGATTATAAAGTGATATGAGGCAATAAAACCTACGAATGACATACGTATACTACGATTAGGAATCATAACGCATTATCGTGGAAATATGGAACCTAATGGGCAACTCATGTATGATAAAACCAGCCAATAAATGATCTACACATCCTATACAATGTCTATAACAAGCAATAAGAACCCTATCGTTCACCACACAAACAAATCGAGGCCGTTGGAGCCGAAATGAAACCAAAGTCTGTTCGAATGTCCAAATTACAAGTCCGAATACAAAAATACAAGAAAAACAGCAAAAGGTGCTAAAAAATTCAAATAAAAATCTCCAATGCCCTACATCAAGTCACAAACCAGGGGTGAGAGATAAAACAAAATATCCAAATAGAAATAGTCAAATAAGATGAAAACCTTGCAAGATGTCTCATGTATACCAAAGGAAAAGTTAAAATGGAGCATGTTAAAGAAAGCATCCAAAACTAATTAAAATGGTACAATAAAATTCCCACAAAAATATATCACAATCCTCAACATGTGTATGAGATCCCTGCAAAAGGTTAGGCCTTGAAATGACATATTGATGGGTCAAAAAAAATTCACAAGATCATGACTCGATTAGGATATTTTTTATGACCACTTAAATGTAAAAAATTCTAATAAAATGTCAGAATGTGATAAAATCATGATTCTAATTTTATTAAATCCTAGACATCTTAAAGATTCAGCACAAAAAAATGGGGATCAAAAAGATTAAGTATGCTATTTTTTTATGATTATTTGAAGTCAGCATGAAAAAATAGGAAAAATAAAAGAACATGGCAATATGAGAAAACATAAGGAATATGAGAAAATAAATGGGAATGGTGCAAGCCAGGATTCGAACAGGGGACATGTGGGATAGCTGGCTGAGTTGGCGCGCCATGTCAATTAATGAAGTGTGATGTGGCTGCTTGCATGGCGCAAGGAGATGCGTTGGATGTGTGGAAGAAGTCTCTCATTTGAACCAATCCGACGGCAACCGGACCTTCTTCCCCATTTGAAACAAACGTGAGAGGGAAAGACTACAACCCCTCCATTGCGGCGGCTGATGCTCCTCCGGCGAGCTTCCTCAACGCGTATATTCTTCATTTCTCCACCAATCGAGACGTTCTTTAGACCAATCTTGTGGGATTTTTCGAGAGGAATTCAAATATGCCCTTAGTTTCCAGTGAAAAGGCCTCTAACTCCAAAACTGTGTTTGAATCTCAAACTTCCAAGAACACAAAAATGTCATAAAAATGGATCTTTCTTTACCAGAAACGATGTACTACTCCAGGGTAATGCAATACTATAAAAATGGCATGGAAGAGACTCATAATTAGGGAGAAAAATTGAATTTCCATTACCTCCGAATTTGACTTCCTAGAGCTTCACACAACCGCTAAACCTTCAAGAAAACTGTATGAACACGTTCTAAAATTGTTGGTGGAGATGTTTGAATCGAAGAACAACGTTGAATTGCAGCGGAATTTGAAAATCGAATTTGAGTTTTTCACCACTTTTTCATGTTGCTACAATGCTATTCTTGCTCCAATTCTCTCCAAAAAAATGATGAACAATGTGTATAATTATTGTGTGATTGATTGGTAATGAGAAAATGAATGAAAAGTGGGAGAATCCAAGGATTGAAAATTCAATTTTTTCAAATATGTGAAGTGTGAAAAATGATCATGGAAGAGGATTTTTGCCTTGGCTCCATTTGGTTTTATATCTTGCATCATAAGATACATCTAGGGTCCAAAATTATCCCTTGTTTCAATCTTAAGGGCTTAGATTCAAAGTGTTACTTAAGTGTGAAGAAATCTTGGAATAGGTCATGAAGAAAGCTTCAAATGAAAAATGTAGAAGTGTCATTGTTCTTAAAATGAGTTTTCCACTCAAAATAAGTACAAACATGGACTTATTTGATTAAATTTTGAAGAAATACCAAACTATGCCTTTTCACATGTTTTCACCAAAGTGACTTTTATCAAACTTCCACCATGAGCTAACCCATTAAAACCTTGAGGTTTAGTTGATCCAATGACGCCATTCGGAGCAACTTTCATGTTGGAAAAAAAGTCTATTTGAGTTATGCAAAGTATTGAACTTGACCTGTAATTTTATGACCTGTAATCATAGTTTCCCAACTCATTGATAACCTTCAGTTGGCCTCTAAGTTAGGGGATGAACCCCACACAAGCATCTGAACTTCTCAAAGGCATGAACCACTTCCTGGTGACTTTAGTGATTCCTCAAGCTCGAATAAAACCTCTAGATAGGCCTCTCTTGATGTATATCACACTTGATCCCCTGATAAATGCTAATGCAATGCTATGATAATGCTATGATGATGTTATGTTAATGCAAAAACAAGAAGGAAAAGGTTGGGCAAATTTTGGGGTGCAACAGTCATCGTATGCATTTTTGCATTTTTCATCATAAAGCATCATTGTAGAGTTCATAGCATGTCAGCACTTGCATAGTTTTGTCGTCCTTAGCATATCATTGCATCTAAGGGCAAAATTTTCAGTTTGCTATATTTAAATACCTTTCACCATGATTTTATAGACACTGTCATCTCTCATGCCATCTGGTAAAGTTATTTAAATAGGGGCAACTGTCATACCCTAAATTTTGACCCCTAGATTCCACCACCATTCTAGGAGCTGCAAGCATATTTGTTAACCCTAACCTTGTTTCAAGTTTGCTTTTGTGTGAGTTCCATCTGAATTAGAGTTTTTTGCACCTTTGGAATCAAGAGGATTATTAATTGATCAATCAATGTTTTGGATTTATCATCATCAAAGCAAGTTCCCATACATTCAAGATGCTTATATTCAACAAGAATCAAGTGCTAATTATTCTCCTTGCAAGATCATCGAAGCCTAATTTCAGTTAACCCTAAATTAGGGTTCCATCAAGTAAAAGTCAATTGTGCCCTGATTTTGATCCAAGCATGATCCCAAGCCTTGGGACATGATTCAACATGTTCATATACATTTATGGATCCTATCCATGATGATTGAAAGGTTCAAAGATGCACGTTTATTGAAGATCACACAGTTGAATTCATCTGATACAAGTTTCATTTGACAAAATCAACCCTTTGACTTTTAGGGTTTTTCGTCCAAATTGAAGCATTCAAGTCAAATTTCATCAAGACAAGTTTGATCAATGGATTGAAGCATGAAAAATCAAGTTTTAGGAGGTTTCTTGCAAAAGGGGTAAACTTGGATATTTTAATTTTTTCTAAGTGTGGAGAAAAACCCTAGTTTTGGTACCAACTTTGAAGAATCATAACTTTCAATTCACACATCCATTTTTTAGTTCCAATGGTAACTTTGTAGCTCTCATCATGTACTACAAAAATGTACAACTGACCTATGAGCAAAATAGGCTTAGATTTTAAGATATGGAGCTTCAAAGTTTGGAAGAATTTCAAAACACTAAGAGAAATTTCAAGGCAGATTTTGGTCATCAAATGCAACAATCTTCAAGTCTAGTTTTCATCATCATATCTTTTGTTTCAAGAATTTCTTCAAACATAAAAGTTGTAGGGCATGTTTAAGGCTTTCTAAAAAGTACAAGAACTCCTTCATAGCTTGTGTGAGCTAAGATTTTCAAAGAGAGGAAGCTGAGGTCCAAAAACTTGAATTTCAAGGTTTCAACTTGGCATGACATGATGCAAAACCAATTTTTTGCCGCAAATCTTGGTGTTTTGGGTGTCTAATTGCAAGATCCCTTTTAATCAGAGTGTCACATGAAATTTTAAGGGATTAAACAAAGTTTTAAGGCATAAACCAAGAAGTTATTCCACTTATGGCATAAAGTGATCACTTCCATTTTGGTAAAGCATGGTCCTTCCACCAATTCAGCATTGAGCCACTCTCTCAGCCTCTCAAGTACATATTAATTTGTAAAAGTATGATCAAAAACTCAACCACCTTGTACTTGATCCCTTGAACCAAGCAAAAACATCATTACGAGCTCTTTGAAATGCAAGTTGATTAGTTTGCAAAGAGTTAAAATCTGAACACTCCTTAAACCTACCACATTCTCTATAATAGGAGGACAATCCTTGGTGCAAGGAAGGATAAAAAACTCTCAGAAACCATACAAAATACTCTTGTTCTCTCATAGCTTGGAGTTCTTGCAAAAACACCCCAGTTTTGCAAAACCTCTGGTCAAACACATTCCACTTGTGCCAAACACAAGCAAACACCATAAACCATCTCTAAACCATCGATAGATTTCATCCAATTCATTGAAGAGGTTTTGTAACACACCAAGCACACTGTGTCATCTTCAACCTCCATTGTTGCAAAAAGGATCATGACCTGTGCTCAAGCTTATTTCCAACTGATCCAGCCATCTAAACAAGTTCTAAAGTACTTAAGGAAGATAAGGAGGTTGTTATCTTGTATCTGCAGTAGCTAAAAATAAGCCTTGGACTTTCTCCAAAAGGTAAGATTCTGACCTTCGAAACTCACTTTCCATGCACCATTGTTAATTCGTTTGTGAAGCAAAAATGTAGATTCATGTGATAGATGTTTCAACCAGTGTTTGTATTGTATAAGTTGCACATGTAATGTTTTGACATGTGATATTCTTGATGTGTTACATTGTTGTTAAGTAATTTGTGAATTACATGGTTGGTTTTAGGATGAGATATTGATATATTTGAAATCCTTGTAGAAATGCTTCAATTTTGTTTTTTTACAACTTTTAAGATGATTGAGAAATGAGAGAGTTAGAGAAAGAAGTATTCCTGGACATGGTTGTTGGATAAGGCACAAAAGAGAGAATGATGAAGGAAGAAGATGAAGCTGGGTGGAAAACCCAGTCAGCATGACATGGCACTGACTGGGCGTTGATTTGGCCATTTGGTGATGTTTTTAAATAAAATGAATTGTAGGTGTATTATTACTGGATGTAGCAGCCACTCCAATGGTAGAAACCTTGCCTTGTCTTTCCCATTGACTTTCCTTGCCTGGGTTTGATCCTGATGATCAACCCTTTTGCCTTTTTATGACTTATTCAATGTGTTTAATATATTATTACTTGCTTGCATCCCTTATTCACAATGCGTGTGTAGCTTAGATGATCCTAGTTTTGAGTGGTGATCTCCATGGCGTGGGTTCAATCCTTTTAGAGTGCATTTCCTTATATTTTTAATACTTGTTTGTTTATGGTTTCTCAGGAAAATTTAAATTATCATAACTTCCTTGTTTTTTTATCATTTTGACCCCATTATTTTTGTATTATGTTCATGATGATGTCTATTTTTCATCTATGTCAAGAAATTTTCAATGTATTTTTTTTGCCTTTGGGTATGTTCAAAACTTGTTGCTTTTTAGGGTTTCTTTTAAGAACCTTATGCTTTTCTTTGATCTTTCCTTATGTTTGCCTTGCATGTTTGTTTAGTTTAAACCTCTTTGCATCTTGTGTAAACCTTGTATGATGTTGTAACATTGTATCTCTTTGATTTACCTTGATTTCATGCTTGTTTAAATGTTGTTTCATGTAAATGTATGTTGAAGTTTTCTTTTGTTCATACCATTGACACTTTGGTTCATATCTTGCTTTCAACATGTAATCGTCCCCCATATTTGTTTAAATATTGATGTATACATGTGGTTTATTCTTGTCATATCATGTTGAAGCTTTTTTTAAATGCTTTTGTGTCTTAGATTGTAATCTTAGGATACATGTTTGTATGATAGGACCTTGTGATGTTATCTTCTTCCTCAAAGCCATGATTGAACCCTAATTTACATGTTGGTTGTCACCTACTTGTTTAAATATATTCATGATGTTTTCAAGGATTATTTAAAGTTTTGTTTCCACTTGACTTATGTGATATCATCTTGATTTTTATGTTCACATGTTGTTGCCAGACATGCCATTTTCTTGTTCAAAATGTTGGTTGTTACCTCTACTTTATTTGGCTTGTATCCATGCTTTAGACATTGTCATAAATTATGCAAGTTGATCTTGAATTTTGAAATTTTCCATGATAAATAATGTTTTGACTTATGCGTGATTACTTGTATTTGAAATTGTCATCTATGATGCTTGGTCTTGTGAGAACCTTATTTTATGATTATTGAGATGTTGTAACATACATGTTTGAAATTACCTTTGGTTGTAACCATTTGATTTGATTCTAAACCTCCTTGAATGAATGTTTGGTTGTTACCTTGTCATTTGTTAACTTTATCAGCCTCTGCTTGATGTTGTTACATACTTGCCCTTATCTTCTTTGTTGTTACCATGATCATATGTTTTCATCATGCTTGAATGAATATATGCTTGAAATGTACTTGAATATCACCTTGTTTTTAATATCTCTTGACTTTGTTTCCCCAAGTGATGTAGCTTGTTAGCTCTCATCCTAAAGAGTTGTCTTTTTGTTCCTTAGTCTAAAGGAAAGTCTCTCTATTGACTTAATGTCATAGATAGCTTATTTTTTAGCCTTCCCTTGACCTTGTTAGAGTCATTAGGTCTTTCAACTTAGCCTTAAGTTAGAACTTATGTCCCTTTGGCTTTGTTAAGTTAAGACTTTAGCCTACCCTGTTAGGAGTCCTATAACTTACAGCTTAGGTATATAGTTTGTTAACTCTAGGTGTGTAACATTGTCATGTGTACTCACTTCCCCCCATTGGCTTTTGTTAAAGTCAATCCCCAGTTTAATATTTCAACCTAGACTTAGAGATTTTGTTAACTCTATGTAAGTATCATTGTTATGAATACTTATTCCCCTTGGAACCTTGACCATAGTCAAGAGTTCCTTCACCATAGTTAGGTGAATTATGATTGCTCTGGTTCCATCCTTGTTAGGATACGTAGGCACGAGATGCGACGTCTTGGCGAGCATACTTAGTGTATATACCCATATGTTTTTACCTTTAGAACCTTTACCTTAGTAGATAACCATTAGCAAGCAAACATTAGCACTAACACAAAATACCAAACAAGAGGATCATGTAGAGTACTACAGATATTTAGGATGCTAACTCCTTCCCTAGGTATAACCAACCCCCGAACCCTCACTATCTCCTTGCTTCGTTGTTACATAGCGCACTTAGATTTTTCTTCGATCTTTACCCTTTCCTTTGGATAAATCAAAGCTCGATGGTGAATTTCAAATATTTGCAATTCAAGTTAATTAATAGGTTGATATCTGATTCTCACCGCAATAGAAATGGAGACTTCACTAGGGACTATTCTAACTTGAGGGTTAAGCCCACCTTATTTGTATTTGTGTTTTGATTATGTTTGTTTGCTTTATACATGTATATTTGTAAGTATTTGTATATTATACCTATTATGTTTGGTTATATGTGTGCATTGGGTTAATACCTTGAGAGGTGAGGTAAGTCCTAGCCCGAACTTGAGAGTATACTTATGATAGGATTGTGGTATGATCAATAGTCGACTATTGGGAGTAGTCCTAATATGATTGACATATGATGTAACCATGCTCAATTGAGGCCCCTTTGGGATTACTGATGTTGTATGAGTAGTCATACATTCATTACTTTTTTCGACCTGGGAGCCTGTGGAACTGAGGAACTTTAGTTACTCACTTACCCCACTTGGCCTTCTTAGGATGTAGTGCGATGACTATAAGGGATTAGTCCCGAATATCTGACACGTGATACTATGCTCAGACGAGATTATCTTGAGAATTTGTTGACTCACATGAGTAGTCGTGTAAGTTGATAATATCTGAAATATTTATCGATGACTCTGGGAACTTTGTAGAACTCGTTGTGCAGGTACAAACAACCCATAATACATGTCTATTGGGAAGGGTATACCATGGTTCCATGCTTGTAAACAAAACCTAGGACCTTTTTTTGTGTGTATATCCATTGTATCTGTGAATATGTGAATACTTGTATATGTGTTGCTTGTGCATCATCTCATCATAGCATTCATGTAATTGGTTTTAAGAAGCTTAGTTATTTTCCTTATTGCGAAAATCTTAGGTATCATGGATTTTAGGAAAAGAAACACCAAGAAGTACAACTTCAAGAAACCAGATTTGACAGAGTTGAAAAGATTAGTTGCCTTAGTGTCTTGTCCTGAAGACTTCAGAAAGCGTTATGGAAGATTGTTGGGACTTGTTAAGATCAAGATGGAAGAAGGAGTCCTTGACACCCTTGTGCAGTTTTATGACCCTCTCTATCATTGTTTCACCTTTCCTGATTATCAACTCATCCCAACCTTGGAGGAGTATTCATATCGTATTGGCCTGCCAGTGTTAGACAAGAAGTCGTTCAGTGGTTTGGAGAAGCTCCCGTCACCAAAGGACATTGCAGATGCTATCCACTTAGAAACTTCTAAAGTCAAAGAAAATCTCACTACCAAGCAAGGACTCAGAGGTCTACCTTTTGAATTTTTGATTGGGAAAGCTTCATTTCTAGCCAAGGAGAACAATTTATATGCTTTTGAAGTAATCCTTGCATTGCTTATCTATGGTGGTCTTATTCCCCGAAGTGGAAGGGTTTGTGGACATCAACGATATCCAGATCTTTTTGAATGGTAACCCCATGCCTACTCTACTTGGAGATGCCTACCATTCTATTCACTATAGGACTCTTAAAGGAAGTGGGACTATCATATGTTGTGCTCCTCTGTTGTATAGGTGGTTATTTGCACACTTACCAAGGACATATCTTTTTAGAGAAAATCTAAAAGGACTGAGATGGTCTCAGAGACTCATGGCTCTAACTCAAAATGATGTACATTGGTATAACCCTGCTTATGACAAGGGAGTGAGCATTGACAGTTGTGTTTCGTTTCCCAATGTACCTCTTCTCAGTATACAAGGGGGAATTAACTACAACCCTGTTCTTGCAAGGCATCAGCTTGGATTTCCCATGAAGGAAAAACCTAGCAATATCATGTTGTCCGGTTTCTTCTATCTCAACACAGAAGCTAGTATGGGGTCTAGAGACAGTGTTGTTGATGCATGGAAGACTATTCATAAGAAGACCAAGGTTAATTTAGGAAGGAAGAGCTGTGTAGCATTTGAGCCTTTCACGCAGTGGGTCCGCTCTCGAGCCCGTGATCTAAAAATGCCTTATCTCCCAAAGAAACCTTCACAGACTATTTTCGCTTCTTCCTTTGTCATCCCTGCTGAGCGCATGAAGGAATACCAAGAGACATTGGCAACGATGAAACTTGAACAAGATACTTGAGAGGGAAAATACCATGTTATTCATTCCGAGCAGTTGGAGATGAAGAGACAATTGAAAGAAAAAGATGATTTGATTGAGTTGCTCGAGAGGCGAGTTGTGGCAGACACATAGCACAAGAGAATTTATTTTTCTCTAGTGTCCATTCGGTGCTTAGTACTCATGAGTATTCTTACATCCCTCCTACGTCCGGTGCTTGGAAGGGAATTGTCGACAACCTAGTGTTGGAGAACCCTGAGTTGAAGAGACAGAAAAAGACGCGTGGATAGGACCTCTCTAGCTAGAACCTTTTGAGATCCTAAGGCCTAGTCTTTTCCTCTTGATTTTAAGTTTCTTGTTTTGTACTTTGAAAGTTGTAACTTTTTCTCATTATTAATCAAGTAAGGTTTTTGTTCCAAAAGTGTTTCTCTTGCAAATCTATCTTCTGAGTTTTCTTAAAACCAATTGCATTTTGCATTGTATCTCATTGTTTTTGCTAACATTCAAAGAGCCCAATCTCTTGCGTTTGCAGACATTGTAATGGATTCAAGAAAGAGAACAACTCCGAGATACACATTCAAAAGCCTGAGATTGGAAAATCTAAGAATACTAGGAGGCCTAGTAGAAAATCCTTTGTCATTCAGCAACAAGTATGGAAGCATTCCGCCATTGTTAAAGCTCTAGGTAGATAAAGAAATGTTAATGGCGCTCGTACAATTCTACGACCCCATCTACCATTGCTTCACGTTTCTAGGCTATCAACTACTACCAACACTGGAAACGTATTCTGCATTGATGGGGTTGCATGTCACTCCTCAACCATTTTCTAGAAGGGAGAGAAGACCAAATAGGAAAGTCTTGGCTGAAGCCCTACATCTAGAGCCATCTGATCTTCAAACTCATTTGGATTTCAATGATGGATTTCTTGGTTTGCAAGCAAGACCCTTGAGGGAGAAAGCTGAAATCCACGGTGATAAGAAAGACACGGAGATCTTTGAAGCCATCTTGGCCTTATTGATTTATGGACTCCTATTGTTTCCAAGTGTCAGTGAGTTCGTTGATTTGAACGCCATTAACCTTTTTTTTGATTAGGAACCTCGTTCCCACCTTGCTAGTTGATGCATACTTCTCTATCCATATGAGGAGCTTCCATGGATAAGGCCAGATCATTTGTTGTACCGCTCTCCATCACAAGTGGTTTATTTTGCACTTGCTAAGGACCGCCTCACTATGTAACTTAAAGGATAGTCCTGCATGGACAAAAAAGATTCTATCACTCAAACACTCTAACATTTGTTGGTAAGATCCCATGTATGGAAGAGTTACCATGATTCACAACTGTAGGGATTTCCCTAATGTGCCTCTTGGCACAAAAGGATGTATTAGTTACAACTCTATCCTAGCTCGTTGTCATCTAGGATACCCAACAGAGGAAGAACCTGATTCAGTCCTTTTGGAGAGATGTTTTCTTTAAGAAGGAAGAAACCCAGATCTCAAAGCACGGAATACGTCGACTTTACGTCACCTTAATACACAAGGGATGACTACTCTGAGGCATCCAGATTGTACCGTCTTAGAGGCGTATCTTCTTTGGTCTAAAGAGATAGCTTTGAAGATGTTCTACACTCGCTTCGAGCCAATTCCGACAACCCCGAAGGAGTCTCTCTCTGTGGAAGAATTGAGGAATGCTTTAGTCAAACCTGAAGAGGAGAAGAGAGCTATGGAGATAAGCACTTCATGGTTGCTTAAGAAAACGAAGAACTCTAGAAGCTTCTCCGTCAGAACCAGAAGGAAGAGATTACAAGGAAGATGAAGCTTCAAGAAGGGGAAGGATCTTCTCGTCAGAAGGACTAGGCCTTTTAGTTTCAATGTTCTGTTGTTAATTTGTATCTTCACTTTGGCTTTTGATGTATAATCTCTATTTCTGTAAAACTTTCATTTGTTAATGAAAATGTTGTGTTATTTTATACTTATTTCTCCATTATTAATGTTCGTAAACATAAATTTTGGGTTCCTTGGATGTTAGCATTTGCATTTTGCATTTATCATTTCATGAGCATTGCATATGCATTGTTCTGTGGCTTATTCATGTTGTTCTATCTCCAGTCTATCACACTGAGTCCTTCACATCCCTACAATACCAGAGCTGAAGCTCGAAGGAAGATGGCTGAGTAAGAGCAAGAGTTTGATAGAGTCAACAACGAGTTGGACGACATACGAGGCAGTATGTGGTAAATGATGGAGATACTACAAGTGATCCGTGCAAAGATGGATACCCAGACGACTGTAATTTCTAAGATGAATGCCACAATGATAGAGCCTACACCAGTTGCGGATGTCGCCCCCAGTGGTCCACCCTATGGACCACCTCTGAATTTTGTACTACCACCATTCACTATCAAGACTACTCAGCAAATACCTCAACAGATCGTTCCTCTGTCGTTTGATTTTCCTCATGTTATTCCAACCTACACTCCAGCTGATGTGCAAGCGCAAGTGCATTCATACTTCAACAACCAGCATCAAGTCTATGATATCCCTTACCAGTTTGAAGAAGGGGACGAGCTCCACGAGAGAATGAGGGAAGATTTTGAAACCATGGCAAGAAAGATAAGAGTTATGGAGGGTAACAATGTATTTGGGGCTGATGCAAAGGATATGTGCTTGGTTTCTGGGCTGGTGATCCCACCGAAGTTCAAAGTTCCAATTTTTTATAGGTATGAGGAAGGCACTTGTCCTAGAACCCATTTGATCATGTATTACAAGAAGATGGCAACTTATGTTGACAATGATAAACTAATGATCCATTGCTTTCAAGATAGTCTCAAGGGTGCTTCAGCAAAATGGTATTTGAGCTTGAACCAATCTCGAATTCGCAGCTCCCAAGACTTTTTAAATGATTTCATCAAGCAGTACAAGTATAACATAGACTTTGATCTAGACCGAAGATAGTTGTTAAGCATGGCTCAGAGGGGCTCTGAGTCTTTCAAAGAATACGCCCAATGTTGGAGGGAAACTGCCTCACAAGTGGAACCCCCTCTAACCAAAAAGGAATTAGCTGATTGGTTCATCGATACAGTAAGACCAAAGTTCTATGAAAGAATGATTAGTAGTGTGTCTGCCAACTTCTCTAGTATCATGGATGTGGGTGTGAAGGTAGAATTGGGATTAAAGAATGGGAAAATGACATGTGCTGCTAGCAGTTCAAGTGGTAATGTTTCTAAAAAGACCTCTGGGAATTTTCATAAGAAAAAGGAAGATGAAACTAATGTCGTGTTTACAGAAAGAAGAAATCAGTTCAGGAAGCCTCAACATCAACAACATTTTCAACAACAACCTTTATACCCCACACAATATACTCACAACCTTACGTGGCGGCCATTACGCCCACGTTCCACAACCAAAATCCAGTTTTTTAGCAAGTTCAACAACCACCTGCAAATTAACAAACTCAATAACAAGGCTATCAACAGGCGCCCAACGCCCTAGCCTATCAGCAACAACAACAACCAAGGATTCCAGTCCCTCGACAAAATATGAAAAATAGAATGCCAGGGGATAGGGCTCCCATCTCACCGATTCCGATGAGTTATACTAAGTTGTACCCCTCTTTGGTGCAACAAGGTTTAATCACTACCAGAAAAATGAGGCCACCACTAGATCCGCTCCCATTGTGTATTCCATGAAGGAGCTACCAGACATTATTTGGAAGGATGTGTTGCTTTGAAGCATATGGTTCGAGAATTGATAGAGAAAAAGATTATGTCTTTTGGAGATCGTCAACCTAACATTAAAAACAACCCACTGCCCAATCATGGAGATGTTCGCGCCATAGAAGACGTATCTGAAGAAGTGATCTCAAATGTAACTGCAATCAAGACTCCGTTACAAGCTTTTCACAAAAGATTGGTTGAATCTCGTTTGATTAAGTGTATCTATTCAGAGTGTGAAGAATGTGTTGATAACCCCAGATGTTGTTCTCTAGTTCAAGAAGATACTCAGAGACTGATGGATGATGGTTTTCTGCAAGTGTGGTAAGACGAAGAAAGAGGATGTGTCAGTAATTGAACCAATTTTCAATGTACCAAAGGAAACTGGAAAGGTGCATATATTCAATGTTCTTGATGACAGTTCAGCAGACCCAGTATCCAACGCTACCAAGCCTGTGTTCAATGTTAAAAAGCCTGTCGCACCGGTAGCCAATTAGCCGAGACCAGTCAACACCCAAAATCCTAGGCCTTTCTTTTTCAAGAGTACTAAAGTGGTGCCTTGGAAATACGACATGACATGGACCAACCAGAGATCTGGAAAAGATTTACAAAATAAAGGTGTGAGGAATAACCATGAAAGTGTCACAGACATCACTAAAACAAGCAAGATGGCCCGAACTGATCGGATTTATCAGCATAAGGTGACTTTAGTTCCTCCCAAAGAAATCATCATTGTTGAGCCTACAAAAGGTAAAGAAGTGTTGAATGAAGAATATGAAGAGTTCTTGAGAATTATCAAGAGGAGCGACTACAGAATTGTGGATCAGCTACACCAGACTCCGTCAAAGATTTCAATCATGTATCTCCTGTTAAGCTCTCTCGCTCATAGATCCTCCTTACAGAAGCTTCTAGCACAAGCCTATGTGACCAAGGATATAACAGTCAGCTAGTTTGACTTAGTGATTGCCAACATTACCGCGTGTAACACCTTAAGCTTTAGCAATGAAGAATTGCTTGTAGAGGGGTGTAAACACAATCTAGCGCTGCATGTATTGGTGGAATTTCAAGAGGATACTTTAGCAAGAGTCTTGGTAGATATTGGGTCTTCTTTGAATGTATTAGCTAAGAGGACACTCGCTAAGCTGGCGTATAAAGGAGCTGATATGAGACCTACTTCTTTAATCGTCAAAGCATTTGATAGTTCTAGAAGAAAAAGATAGGAGATGTGGATTTACCAATCATGATAGGGCCCCATGCATTTGACATTACTTTCTGGGTAATGGATATTAATCCATGTACAACTTATTGTGAAGGCCGTGGATCCATGCCGCCGGTGCAGTAACTTCTACTCTACAATAAAAAAATGAAATTTATGGTGGATGACAAATTAGTGATTATTCACGGAGAGGAAGATCTGATGGTGAGCAACCTTTCATCATTCATATACATTGAAGTTGACGAAGATGCCTCGGAGACTTATTTCCAAGCTGTGGTCGAGGGTGGTCTATCTTTTGCATCTATCCAAAGTATAAAGTCTGCACTGAAGAATGGTATTCCTGCAGGATGGGGGAGATCATTGAAGTAGAAGCGAGAGCGAAGACAAATTTCCAAGGGTTGGGATACAAACCAACTCAAGATAAGACACAAGGATTTGTCATAGGACGTCTGAAGACTATCAAGGAAGTATTTGTCAGTAGAGGTGTCCAAATCAACGCAGTTGAGGAGGACTTTGAAGATGATTATGTTAACCAGTTGGTGTATCAAGATGAGGCCACTTTGAACAACTGGGAGGCTATTGAAATCTCTATAGTTTTTCCCATTCCAAAGTAATTCGTTGCTTGTTTGTTTTGTTTTGTAGTTTTCTTTGAGAGTTTCCATAATCGTGCCCAAGGTTATTGGAATATTTTGTAGGGCCACAAGCTTTCAAAGTGATTATCAATTAATGAATGTGTTTTGTTAAACTCCTCATTTCTTATTTCATTTACTATTTTTCGTTTTTACTCTTAAAAAGAAAATGGAAATCTTTTGAAAACAAGAAAATATCTTCCTTTTTGTTCCATCTATCTTTGTGTGTTTTTAATAATTCAAAATATGCAGAGAAACTCCAACACCTATTGAATCCAATGACCTTAATGTTCCTCCTGACTTTTATTTGCCTGTATATAAAGTCGAAGATGAGGACAATGAAGACTTTGAGATTCCAGATGAATTGGAAAAGATGGTTGAGTACGAGTATACGAACCTTCAACCTAACCAAGAGCAAGTAGAAGTCATTAACTTTGGCACTGATGAAGACAAAAGAGAAGTTAAGATTGGGGCAATGTTAGAGGCAGAAGTCAAGAAACGAATGGTAAAGCTACTAGAAGAATATGTGGATGTTTCTGCTTGGTCTTACCAAGATATTCCTGGCTTGGATACTGATATAGTCATTCACAAGCTACCTATTTGACTTGAATGTCTGCCTATCAATCAGAAGCTCAGAAGAACCGACCTGACATGGCTCTCAAGATCAAAGACAAAGTTAAGAAACAGATCGACGCATGGTGTTCATATTGGGTAGCCAACATTATACCTATGCCTAAAAAGGATGGAAAGGTTAGAATGTGCATGGACTATACGGATCTAAACAAAGATAGTCCGAAGGAAGATTTACCTCAACCACATATTGACACCTTAATGGACAACACAACTTGTTTCGCGGTATTCTCGTTCATGGATGGATTTTCTATATACAATCAGATAAAGATGGATCCCGAAGATATGGAAAAAAAACTACTTTCATCACACCATGGGGAATTTATTGTTATAAAGGCATGCCCTTTGGTTTGAAGAATGCAAGTGCTACTTATCAGAGAGCAATGATCACATTATTTCATGACATGATGCACAAAGAAATAGAAGTGTATGTCGATGATATGATCGCCAAGTCTCAGAATAAAGAGGATCATCTTGATTATCTGTTGAATTTGTTTATAAGGCTCAGGAAGTATTAATTGAGACTGAATCCTGTGAAGTGTACTTTTAGAGTGAGGCCTGGAAAGTTGTTTGGTTTCATTTCCAATCAACATAGAATTGAGGTGGACCCTGACAAAGTGCGAGCTATTCAAGAAATGCATGCTCCGCGGATGGAAAAGCAAGTTAGGGGTTTTCTGGGCAAATTGAACTACATTTCTAGGTTTATCTCTAATATGACTCCTACCTATGAACTGATCTTCAAGCTGTTGCGAAATGATCAGACGGTTGTTCAGAGTTCAGATTGTCAGCAAGCTTTTGACAAGATCAAAGGGTATCTTCAAGAACCTCCAATTTTGATTCCTCCTGTGCCTGGAAAACCTCTTTTCATGTACATGGCAGTGCTTGAGGGATCAATGGGATGCGCATTGGGCCAACATGATGAGTCTGGACGCAAAGAGCACGCTATTTATTATCAAAGCAAGAAGTTCACCAATTGTGAAAGTCGTTACTCACTTTTGGAGAAAACTTGTTGTGCTTTGGCTTGGGCTGCCAAATTTTTGAGGTAGTACATGATATGTCACACCACTCTGTTGATTTCCAAAATGGACCCAATAAAGTATATTTTTGTGAAGCCCGCTCAGACAAGGAGACTCGCCCGTTGGCATATGTTATTATCAGAATATGACATCCAGTATGTTGCTCAAAAGTCTGTCAAGGGTAGCATCTTGTCGAATTACCTTGAAGATCAACCAGTAGAAGATTATGAATCTTTGAGGTTTGACTTCCCAGATGAAGACATTATGTATATAAAGAAGCATTATGAAGAGCCAGGCCCAGACGAAGGTCCTGAGCCCGGTTCCCGGTGGAATATGATGTTCAATGAATCTTCCAACTAAAATGGGTATGGTATAGGTGCCATTTTTATGAATCCAGCTGGTGGGTATACTCCTTTCACAACAAGATTATGCTTTGAATGTACTAACAACATTGCTGAGTATGAGGCTTGCATCTTGGGACTTGAGGCGGAAATTGACCTTCGAATCAAAATTCTTGAAGTGAGTGGTGACTCAGCCTTAGTAATTTATCAAGTCAAGAGTGAGTGGGAGACCCAGGATGAGAAATTAATCCCATACAAAGCTTAAATTATAGAAATTATCAAATACTTTGATAAGATCACTTTCAAACATGTCACGAGGGCTGAAAATTATATCGTTGATATGTTCGCTATGCTAGCCTCAATGTGGAAGGTTAGATTGTTAATGAAGCAACACTCATCTGAATTGAGAGGAAGACTGAGCTTGCTTATTTCCAGATGGTAGAAGAATAAACAGATGGAAAACCGTGGTTTCACGATATTAAGAGATATCTTCAAACTCAGGAGTATCCAGTTAATGCTACATCTCTTGACAAGAAAATTTTGAGGAGATTGGCATCTATGTTTTTTCTCAGCAATGATGTGATTTAAAAAATAAACCATGACATGGTCTTGCTCAGGCGCGTTGACAAATGAGAAGCTAATCTATTGATGCAAGACATTCATGAGGGAGCTTTTGACACTCACGCCAACAGATATGCTTTGTCGAAAAAGATTTTAAGGGCTGGATATTTTTGGTTGACCATGGAGGCAGATTGTATCCAGTATGCTAGGAAATGTCATAAGTGTCAGATCTATGCGGACAAGGTGTATGTACCTCCAACTTTGCTAAACGTGTTGTCATCACCTTGGCCATTTTCAATGTGGGGCATTAACATGATTGGAGCAATCGAGCCGAAGGTTTCCAATGGGAATCGTTTCATTCTTGTTGCTATTTACTACTTCACCAAGTGGGTGGAAGTTGTGTCTAAATATGTGTTTCCCATTTCATAAAAAAGGAGATTATCTGTCGATAGGAATCCCTAGCCGAATCATCACGGATAATGGTACCGATTTGAACAACAAAATGATGAAAGTGTTATGTGATAGTTTCAAGATTGAATATTACAACTCTTCTCCTTATCGCCAAAAGATGAACGGAGCTGTCGAAGCTGCAAATAAGAACATCAAGAAGATTACATAGAAGATGGTAGTAACCTACAAAGATTGGCATGAGATGCTGCCATTTTCCTTGCAATGATACAGAATGTACGTTCATACTTCAATAGAGGCAACCCCCTTTTCTTTAGTATATGGGATGGACGCGGTCCTACCCATTGAAGTTGAGATACCATCTTTAAGGGTCCTAATGGAAGCAAAACTAGAAGGAGCAAAGTGAGTCAAGGAAAGGTTTGATCAACTGAATCTCATTAACGAGAAGTGAATGACTGCGATGTGCCACAGTCATCTATATCAGAAGAGGATCAAGAGAGCCTTTGGCAAGAAGGTTTGTATTCGAGATTTCTAAGAGGGAGAACTCGTACTCAAAAAGTTATTGCCAGTTCACAAAGACATGCGCGGGAAATGGATGCCTAATTATGATGGCCCATTTGTTATAAAGACAGTTTTCTCTAGAGGCTCGCTCATTCTTACGACAATAGACAGCGAACAACTTGCTCATCCTGTGAACTCTGATGCAGTCAAAAAATATTATGCCTAAAAGACCCGCTAAGTCGAAAACCTGAAAGGGTGGCTTAGGCAAAATTGGGCATCCCGGTGGATCATAACCTATGAAGGAGATCCAAGAAAAAATTAGGGATGAAATAAAAAGAAAAAAGCTCGCTAAGTCGAAAACCAAAAAGGGCGGCTTAGGCCAAAATGAGCATCCCGGTGGATCGAAAACCCGAAAGGACGGTTCAGGAAAAAGTTAGGGACAAAGGCATTTAGCTGCATCATAGGTTGTTACCATTGCCAAATATTACTAAAGAGGTTCACTTCCACTACTCTTGTAAGAGGCGAAGATCAAGATAACTCTTAGTTAGTGGAGCAAGATTGTCATTGGATTTAATGTAACCTTTTCTTTTTTTCCATTTTCAATTGTAAATATCCCATGGAGTTTTTCCATTCGCAAGTTACCATTCATGAATAAAATCAGTTTTGGACCATTCAATTATTGGAAATTTACTGCATTCTTCACTTTTCTTTGTTATTCAAAACATCACTTATTTGTTAATGATGATTTTTTAAAGCAAAAAGTTTTGAATCAAAAATGATTTTAAAGAAAACTAAAACAGAACAAGTAGTTATTGTGGTTTGTGAAAAGTTTCAGTGGAAATTAGGTTTTTCCCAGGAAATATAAAAGTGGGCGAAGCCTTGATATTTCCATCTCAGCAGTATATACCCCACTAAAAACGATTTCTCTGTTATCCCTTGTGTGATAGAAGTTTGAATATGATTGAATACTCATCCTCATAATAGATGCTTTGACTCCCCAAAGAGGTTCTGTTATATCTTTAGCAAGCTTTCCTAAGCTCTACATTGTTCCCCAATTAAGTGAATTGGGTTTAACCCCTATGTGTTGTTGAGGACACCTTTGTTCCCCGAGTTCAGTGTGATTCCTTTGATTCCCCGGCAAAGTAAATTGTTATCTACCTTCCCTTTCGAGTCTCCTGTTCTTGTGTCTCTTGTTAGAGTCGGTTCTTGCGCATCTTTGGGCATTTGAATCATACCATAGCATGTGCATTTGGCATATCTTTTGAGTTATGTGTTTTTACTATAGCTTTCGATTCTAAGCCAGGTTGTAATCGACAATCTTTCTTACCTCTTTTGTGGTTGTTGTTTGTTCCTTCTTCTAGTAGTCACTGACACTTTTTTTGAGATCGTTGGTCATTACCAATCCCCTTATAGAACCCCAGTTATTACTGGCATTTATTACCTCTTTGGTCTTTACCAATTCCCCTGAAGTCTAGTTGTAACTAGCAATCTCTGGTGGACAGTCCAATCGTCATTGGCGCTTATGCAGTTTCAACCTTTATTGACACTGTCTGTTTAGTAGTTACCAGTATTGTCCTGTGAGGCTGGTCGTTGCTAATTCCTCAACTCATTTGTTATCTGATGGTCACCAGCTTTTCCCCATGAAGTTTAGCCATTGCTAGCTCCCTAGAAAGTCCAGTAGTTACCGGCATTGCTTAAATCCAATCGTTATTGGTGTTGTTGATTTTGCCGTTATCATATCCTATTTTGAAAGTCCATTAGTAACTGGAATCCATTTGAAAATCCAGTGGTTACTGGTATTGTTGATTTGATCGTTATTAGCCCTACTTAAAAATCCAATTGTTATTGGTATTATAGATTTGGTCGTTACCAATCCCCAGAAAAGTCTAGTAGTTACTGGCATTGTTTAAATCCAATCGTTATTGGTGTTGTTGATTTGGTCGTTACCATATCCTATTTTGAAAGTCCAGTAGTAACTGGCATCCATATGTAATTATAGTAGTTACTAGCATTTTTTAAACCCAATGGTTATTGGTAGTGGAATACTTGGTCGTTACCGATCCACCTCTTCAAGTCTAGTCGTTACTAGCGTTTGTTTAAACCCAATGGTTATTGGTAGGAGAATATTTGGTTGTTATCGATCCACCTTTTGGAGCTCAGTGACTACTGGCATTGCTTAAACCCAATGGTTATTGGTAGGGGATGTTTGATTGTTAATGATTCACGTTTTGAAGCCCTGTTATTACAAGCATTATCAAGTCCAATGGTTATTGGCAATGTTCACCTAACCCAGTAATCTTAGGATGATTGGTTGTTACCAATATCCCCAGTGAGATCTTAGGAAGTTTGGTTGTTACTAAGATTCCTAGTAAGTCCAGTTAGTTTGTTTTTATTTTTTCCTCCGGTCATTTCCTGAAGATCCCGTTTGAACTCTTCGTTGTAAGGAAATTCTCTGTTTGGTTTGGTCCCCAAGTGGAGAGCGTGTTTCTTTTCGGTTTTATTCCCGGTAAAGATTCTTGTTCTGTGTTTTGGTTTTCCCTAGTGGAGTTGTTCCATGGTATTATCTCGGTGAGGTTTCTTCCTCTAGACTGTCATTATAGTCATGTTTGAACTTGTGCTAATTACTTTGGATTTCCCCAATGTCTGTCTTTCCCAGTGAGTGGTTACTCGTCGTGTTTCCCCTTTTTCTTTTTTTGTTTGCTGTCCTCGTCTGCATTTTTGCATTTTTCATCATAAAGCATCATTGTCGAGTTTATAGCATGTCAGCACTTTGTTAGATGCCCAATTTTGCTTATTTGAGCTATCGAATGTGGGCATCTTTCACTCCTTTTTGTCGAGAAAGTTTTCAAAATTGCTCTTGCTTTGGCTGGTTTGCAACATTATGAGAAAGGATCTTGGTACCTTTAATTTGTGTGTTATTGTGCAGGAATTAGGCATGAAAGAGTAGGAAATTAAGACACAAGAAAGATGGCAAAGAAACCAAGAAAGCAAGCAAACAACAGCAAGTTCGCTAGGCGAACTGCCAGCGAAGCTCCCTCCAAAACTTCACAAAGTTCGCTAGGAGAACTATGTAGCAAAGACCAGAAATCTTGACACTGTTCACGATAGAATGGAAATGGCCCTAAACTCGCTAGGCGAGGGAGCCAGCGAAGTACTCGCTAGGCGAAGAAGCAGCGAGATGCCAACGAGCACTCCCAGACTTTGGGGAGAGGCAAAAGGAGCATAAACTCGCTAGGCAAGAGAGGTAGCGAAGAGCTCGCTAGGAGAAGTACCATCGAGCAGGTAGCGAACACCTCCAGACATGGGCAGAGGCGAAATGACTTTCGCTAGGCGAGGTTCACAGCGAAGGTTTCGCCTAGCGAAGGATTACTCGTCTAGCGAACATGTGCAAACTGTTCTATGGAGAGTCCTCAAGACACAGGCACTTCAGGTGGCACATTTTGGGGTTCGCTAGGCGAACCACTTTACTCGCCTAACGAGCATGACAGCTCAGCAAGGCTTCTATAAGTAGCATGGGCTACTTTTTGTAAAAATATATTTTTTCTTGTTTTTGCATTAGAGGTGATTTTTCTGACCTAAAAACCTTTTTCTTTCATTTCTCATCATCTCTTGACAATAATTTCCAAAAAGAAGGTGGATTCCCATCCAATCTCGATTATTCGACTCGGATGTTGATCAACCTTCTCCCAAAACTTGTTGTTCAAGCTATCATGGAAATGAGTAGCTAAATCCCTCTCTTGTCAAGGTTAGAAGTAGTTAGTTTAGATTTTATGTATTCTTCTTAATCTCTTGTATATGAACAAGTTATTAATCAATATAGATGAAGTTATTTGCTACTTTTTGTACATTTATGGTTTGGTTTGTATTAGAGATAAACTTTCCAAGTTTTGACCTAATATCTTCATCTATCAACTATACAAATGCTAGAGATAGGTTTGAAAGTTGATATCCTCTTTGTATCATTCTTAATGCTTATTGTTTTGATCCGTTATTTAGAGAGATCATTTAACGGTTGAAACAATAACATTCACGAAAATGATTTAGAGATGAACGTTTTTGTGAGGATACACAGTTATGTTGGTTAGAACTTCGTTCACATATTTGATTAGTTGGATACGTTTAGGATGGACTAGCGAACCCTAATCTTGACATGCTTTTATCAAACTTAAAGACCGACTTTCATTCCGCTTTATTTATTGCAAACTTTTGTTACAAACATTGAAACCACTTTAAAGACCCCCCCTTACTCTTAAGTCACTAAACCGTTGAACGACAAGCATCTCTATTCTCTTCAATCCCTGTGGATACAATAAAACACTACCGCAAATACTTTCTAACAAAATGGCACCGTTGCCGGGGATTGTTAGTTGAATATTGCAAGCATTGCAATAGTTTAGTGATATTAAGATTTTTGTATTGTGAATCTCTTATCTTTGTAATTCTTTGTGCTTCTTAATTTGTTTAAGCTCGTGTACATAATTCATTTATGCGCGGACATGTTCGGCCAGAAAACCTTCTTTTCGATCCTGAGATTGAGAGAACCGCTCAGTGTACAAATAGTCACACAAGGCGAAGACGGCAACAAGCTATTGCAAGACAAGAGATCGGAGAATCTTCTTCATCCACTCCACCTAATTCACCAATTATGGCAGCACCTCTACCTCTACCTCCACCTCCAGTTTCTACTCCTTATACGAACAGTCCAAGACACGCCGCTCAGTTCGCACGTAATCTTCAAAATGGAAGACAAGCCGAGATGAAAACGGGAATCCTATCACTTGTCTATCGAAATCCTTTCACGGGATTAGACCATGAGGATCCGTTCACACATCTTACAAAATTCTATGAGATTGCGGGCGCAACGGGAGCAACCAAAGCTGACGAAGAGTCATTGTTCAGGAGACTATTTCCTCACTCCTTGATTGGGAAAGCGAAGGAATGGTATCTTGATCAACCTACAACAATCATGACAGATTGGAATCTTTTAGAAGAAAAGTTTCTCGAACGGTTATTTCCATATAACCGTTTCATGGAAGCTAAAACTACGATAGCTGTGTTTTCGCAAGGAGAAAGTGAATCACTCAGCGAAGCTTGGGAGAGATTCAAGTCTATGTTAAGAAAATGCAAAGGACACGGTTTTGATGAACTCACTCAAGTTCATATTTTCCGCAATGGTCTCCTTTCGGTCCACAAGACCTTATTGGATGCTACGGCGGGAGGTTCTTTGATGTCTAAAGCGTCGATGATACAATTGCAATTATTGAGAAGATGGCACTTAATGATCATCAAGGGAATCATAACTGTGGGGTAGCTCAAAGAAAACCAGGCGTGCTCGAGTTAGGTACAAATGACGTTATTCTTGCCCAAAACAAACTTCTTACGCAACAAGTGGAGCTCTTGACTCAACAAATGTCAAAGCTTCCACAACAAATCAAAGAAATGCAAGAAGTTCCTACTCAACTTCAAGTGGCAAGTTATGAGTTATGCAAAAGTGACCATCCTACCGGATATTGCCCTCCCGTCTTGGAAGAAGTCAATTATTCCGGAAACCAAAATCAAGGATATCAAAAAATACCACCTTATCAACAACAAAACCAAGGTTTTCAAAGACCTAATCAAGGGTACCAACAACCTTGGAGGCCGCAGGAAGCCGGAACTTCGAATCGTCAACAATATCAAAACTACACTCAACCTCCTCAAACTCAAAATGCACCATCAAAGACGGAGGAAACTCTTACCAAATTCATGCAAATGTCAATGTCCAATCAAAAGAACACCGATGCGGCTATTAAGAATTTGGAAACACAAGTTGGCCAATTATCAAAACAATTGGTCGACCAACAAAAAAGGCCTTTCACGGCTACCGCTACTCCAAATCCAAAGGAGCATTGCAAGGCGATTCTTACAAAGAGAGGAAGAGAAATTGACATGGGCATAGGTGAGAAAGTAGTGGCGGAGGAAGTTGTAGTTGAAAAAGAAATTGAAAATGTTGGTGATGAAGTAGAAAAGAATGTTGAGGGAGAATTAGTTGAAAATGAAAAAGTGAAAAAAATGAGGAAGGAGAGAAAAGTAAGAGAGATGAAAGAGTAAAGAGGTCTAGGAAAGGAAAAGAGAAAATGAGCCCTATTCCTATTCAAAATTTGCCTTATCCACATGCTCCGACAAGAAAAGACAATGCTAGACATTATGCTCGATTTAGGGACATATTCAAACAATTGCAAATTAATATTCCATTTTCCGAAGCATTGGAGCAAATACCGAAGTATGCTAAATTTATGAAGGACATTATCACGAAGAAAAAGCGGTACATGGATCAAGAGACACTCATGGTGGATGCTAGTTGTAGCGCAATTATTCAACGAACTCTCTCGAGGAAAGAAAGTGATCCGGGACGAGTCACTTTGCCTATTACAATTGGAAATACTTATGTGGGCAAGGGGTTGATTGATTTGGGCTCTATCATAAATTTGATACCCTTATCTATTGTGAAGCGTTTGGGTTACATGGAATTGAAATCTACTCAAATGACGTTGCAACTCGCCGACAAATCTATGACTCGCCCTCATGGTGTAGCCGAAGATGTGTTGGTAAAGGTTGATAAATTTTTGTTCCCAATCGACTTTGTGGTAATTGATATGGAAGAAGATAAAGACTCTCCATTGATTCTTGGTCGATCTTTTATGATGACCGCACGTATGGAGATTGATATGGATGATGGTCTCATGAAAGTAAGAGTTCTTGATGAGGAGATTTTCTTTAATCTTTTTGAAGCCATGAAGCTTTCTAAAGATAAAACCGATTGTTTTAGGATTGATGCAACGGAAGTGGCAATTGAAGAAGTCAAAAAGTTATTACAAGTGTCCACACCGTTACAACAAGTTCTAACCAATGCTCTTTCAAAGATCAATGAAGAAGAAGAACGAGAAATCGAAAAATGTTTGCGTGAACTCGAAGAGTTAGAGGAAATCCCACCTTCGAAAGAAAAGGTGGAAGATTCAAAAAAAGAGAACAATGAGGAAGGAAAGCTTGAGTTGAAGTTGTTACCATCTCATATAAAGTATGTTTTCCTTGATAAAGAAAAGAACAAGTCGGTGATCATAATTTCGGAGTTAACCATGTATGAAGAAAGGAAATTAATTGTGGTGTTGAAGAAAAATCAAGAGGAAATGGGTTGGAATCTTTCCGACTTAAAAGGTATAAGTCCTTCCTATTGTATGCATCGTATCTTTATGGAGGAAGATTTCAAGCCGGTAGCTCAACTACAAAGAAGATTGAATCCTACTATGAAAGAAGTAGTGAGGAAAGAGGTTGTGAAGATGTTGGATGCCGACATGATTTATCCTATTTTTGATAGTCCATGGGTGAGTCCAGTTCAAGTGGTTCCGAAGAAGGGTGGAATGACAGTTGTCCACAATGAAAATAATGAGTTGATTCCAACAAAAACCGTAACGGGATGGAGAATATGCATTGATTGCCGTAGGCTAAATCAAGCTACAAGAAAAGATCATTTTCCTCTTCCGTTCATGGATCAAATGCTCGAGAGGCTCTTCGGTCAAGAGTATTATTGCTTTTTGGATGGATAATCCGGGTATAACCAAATCATTGTCAACCCGGAAGATCAAGAAAAAACAGCTTTTACTTGTCCTTTTGGAATCTTTGCTTATCGGAGGATGTCGTTTGGTTTGTGTAATGCACCAGCGACTTTTCAACGGTGTATGTAAGCGATATTCTCGGACTTGATTGAGAAGATGATCGAGGTGTTTATGGATGATTTCTCAGTTTTTGGGCCGTCATTTGACCTTTGTTTAAAAAATCTTGATGTTGTCTTGAAGAGGTGTGTGGATACCAATCTAGTACTTAATTGGGAGAAGTGCAACTTCATGGTCGCAGAAGGCATTGTGCTCGGTCACAAGGTTTCTTCAAAGGGACTTGAAGTTGATAAAGCTAAAGTGGAATTGATTAAAAAGCTACCTCCACCTCTGAATGTAAAGGGATTAGAAGCTTTCTAGGTCATGCGGGATTTTATCAAAGATTCATCAAAGACTTCGCGAAGATAGCAAAGCCATTGAGCAACCTGATCAATAAAGATAAGTCTTTTCTTTTTGATGATTCTTGCATGGCAGCTTTTGATTCTTTGAAACAAAGCCTCGTAATTGCACCCATAATTGCCACACCGAATTGGAAAAGTGATTTTGAACTAATGTGCGATGCGAGCGATTATGCGGTTGGTGCAGTTTTAGGCCAAAGGAAGACCAAAATTTTCCATGCGATACATTATGCAAGCAAGGTTCTTAACGAAACTCAAATCAATTATGCGACAACGGAAAAAGAATTGCTTTCTATAGTGTACGCATTAGAAATGTTTAGGTCTTATTTGATTGGATCCAAAGTTGTTGTTTACACCGATCATGCGGCGATCAAGTATCTGCTTACCAAACCGAATTCCAAGCAACGGTTAATTCGTTGGATTCTTTTACTGCAAGAATTTTGTAACACCCTAAAATTTTCCCTAAGATTAGTCGATTCATGTCGCATTACATTTCATTTTGCATTACATATTAACTAACCACTAATGGGTTCCATAGTCTGTTGTTTTTGCAAGAGAATCACATCAGGTGCGCTTTAACTGTTGAGGGGAGAAATGATCATTGATTCACTGTTTGTTGACAGTTTAGGAAGCAGAGCCATTGTCAGGAATCCATCGAGCGATTAGGGTGTTCATTTCTGAGTTTCGTGTTTTGGTTGAGGATGAATTGAATTTTACAGTAATTTTGACGTTGGAATTTTTGAGACACAATAATTTATTCAAAGGATGAGACTTTGACGTCAATGGATTTCTGAGACATTGTTTTATCATATAAGGCTGATTGTGCTGAGACGTCAGTGGTTTGGTTCAAAGTGGTGCGAGAATTCACTCTGCAAAATTTATTTTAACAGGGCCTATTTTTCTGTTCTTCTGCTATCTGCCAGTCAAATTTTAAAGGGAAAGCAATGGAAATTGTGACTCGTGTTCGGGTTTATAATATCTAGTTAGTTGTGATTTTTAGCCGAGTTAGTTCAGGGCATTGGATTTAGCCATCTGAGATACAAGTTGATTTTTTTTTAGTACGGAGGTTAATTCTGTTTTGCTGTTTAATTGGATTTCTCTGCTTTACTCGTTCAAGGCCATATTTATCATTTATATCATCAGGCACAAGTTGATTTGGAAAAGTTTTGTCTGGATTTAAAGTTACGACAGTTTTAAATTGAGCAACATGTTTTAGAATGACAAGGTTGATTCAAATTTTTTTTGGATTTATTTGGTGAAGTTAATCTGTTTGTTTAAGTTTAATCGGTTAAATTGTAATCGGTTGAATTTATTCGGAGGCACTTAATTGTTTGAATTTAATCGGACATTCTTTGTTTATGAGAGCCATTCGGTTGCGACAAAATTAAGTTGGAAAGAGTAATCAGAAGAAGTTTAGTTGGATAAAAATAATGTGAATTTTGTATTCATAATTATTTTATTACAAAGGAAAAAAATAAATACATTTTTTTAATGCTAAAGTCCTATTGTTCTAAGATTGGTCTTCATGCCCATGCCCGATTCTTCATGCCGATTCATCGAAGACTCGACTTTTTTTGTACCTACACACAAATCAGACAAAAACAGACAAAAGCAGAGAAAAGCGTTAATGTTAGAAAAGTAATTTTTTGATAGTTCTGATACCCTCAGTTATTCATCATTGGGTACGTGGGAGGGAAACGAAAAAAGTCGAAGCCGGCTCCCGACTCATATTCCCGACCTCGGGCTAAAACCGGAAGATGCTGTTCATATTTCCGAGGCATCCAGAGAGAAAAGTGATTATTTTAAAAGTGATTATTTGGAAAAGCACTTATTCTGAAAAAGAGCTTTTGAGGAAAAGTGATTTTTCAACCAAAAAGTTCCTTAAGCAAAAATCAGATCCAGATCAATATCCAGTTCTATCAAGTAAACCATATGGATATTCAAATCAAATCCAGATAATATCAAATCCAACAATCAGATCTGAACTTAATCAAATCTGAATTTCCCATGGGCTCAGTTTCCATCATTGCCCAACCAACAAATTCGACAAAGAGGAAAAGATTGAAGATCTAAAAATCAAATATCAAGATTTCATTAAAAAAACGCAAATCATCAAATCCAGCCCAACGAGATCCGTATAAAAGATCAGAAAACCATCAGCAAAAGGGGGGGGGGGCGACCGAAAAACATCAGAACCCTAAAATAGAGTTCATAAAAATCGTCAGCAACCCAACATAACCAAAAAACTGAAATTCACCAATAACACCATCAGGAGATCATCGTCCAACGGCGGCGAAGAACCCTAACCAAAAATCATCTGCAACCATCACACTAAGTAACGGCCACACGAATCATCAACGGAAACCATCAGCAAGCAGCCGTAAAAACGTCATCAACCACCCAACGGACAACCGAAGCTAACAAGCCTCAGTCCATAAACATCATCGGCCATAAACGCTATTAAAGAACACCTTCGCGAATACGACTATCACCCACAATAACCTCCGAAGGAAACTTCATCACCGGTCCCAAACGCAACCGTGAACCGGACCGAGAACACCATCGTTCTCGCGAAATCATCACCATCCTTTGGGTAATAAGATGTTAACCTATTTATGTTGGCATGCGTTTTGTTTTTTTTCCAGATGGAAAGGATCAAAACGAAGAAGAAGATATAGAGACGATGGACAGAAGAAGAAAAATTTTCAGAAAGAGATGAAAGGAAAAGTCTGCCGCGGTTCAACAAGATGAAGATGAAAGTAACAAACCCAAGCATGTAAATGATCTGCCGCCGTCTGCAAATTAAGGGTTTTGGGAACCCTAAAAACGTTTCCAACTTTTTTTATATGGGCTGTGTGGGTGGGGTCTGGGGGTTATAACCCAGCCCGACCCGTTTTGTTTTTTTATTTTATATTTAATGATTCTATTTTGTTTGCTAAATATTTTTAATTTTTAACCTTTTCTTTTTTAGAATTAATAATTAACTTTTCCTTTTAATAAAATTCTGGTATTGTTTTTCTCAAAAATTAACATTAACTCTTTTTTTCTCAAAAATTAAAATAATTAAATCTTTCTTTTTCTAAAATTTAAATCTTTCTTAAGTAAATTTTAGTTTTTTAAAATAAATTGCTAACATTTTTTTCAAATAAAATTAACCCATTTTTCTAAAATTTCTAACACCCCTTTTAACCTAATTTTAATTCAAGCTTTTTCTCAAAAATCTCACAAAACCCATATCTCAGTTAATTCCAATTTCTGTCTAACTTTCACTTAATTCTTAACATCATTCTCGATTATCCATGAGTTTGTTACTAACCTTTTCTTTGTGTTTTTACTTGTACATTCTCTAATATTACTGTCGTTATTCATTCCATTGTCACTTGTATATTATCACCATCTTCATTGTGTATCAACTTTACTGTTTATCCTTATTTTACCGTTAATTTCCCCTCATAAGGAATAGGTCTAACAGTTTGATCGCCGAGTTAATAATCCTCTCCTTTGACACATTCCAAACCCTAATATGCCTAGGTATCCCGCCGTGGACGAAAATGCCCTTTACCCTAGCTTTAGGTCAAAGAGTCACCGTACTCTGTTTTAGGGTTTTCCCGCCGTGGAGTTCCTAAGCTTAACCAACTCCGAACCTTAGATCTCTCCCCGCATTGTGTTTACAATGCAAAATAGGTTTTCCTTCTTTTGACCTTTTCCTTCGGATAAATCAAAGTCGATTGTGAATCAAGAATTGTGATTCAAACTAATTAATAGTTTGATATCCTATTTCCACCGCAACAAATTTGATCTTGAAATTCGTGATAAAAAGGGATCAGAGAATTTGGTAGAAGATCATTTGTTCCGACTTGTGAATGGTGAAGTCACAAAACATGAGAAAGAGGTGAGGGAGGAGTTCCCCGATGAAAAACTGTATATGGTAACGGTTAGACCTTGGTTTGCCGATATGGCTAACCACAAAGCCACCGGATTGATACCTGAAGGTCTAGCTAGTCACCAAAAGAAAAAAAGTTTGTATGGTGCCAAGTATTTTGTTTGGGACGAACCACATCTTTTTAAACTTGGCGTCGATAACATTTTGCGGAGATGTGTTTCGGAAGAGGAAGCCAAAGATATCCTATGGCATTGTCATAACTCTCTGTATGGGGGTCATTTTAACAATACGAGAACGACCGCTAAAGTCCTTCAATCGGGATTTTATTGGCCGCCCTTGTTCAAAGATGCGTACACGCACACAAAAAGTTGTGACAAATGTCAGAGGATCGGTGGAATAACGCAACAAAATGAAATGCCACTACAAAACATGATAGAAGTCGAAGTTTTTGATTGTTGGGGCATTGATTTTGTTGATCCATTTCCACCGTCATTTGGAAATTAATACATTCTTGTTGTGGTGGACTACGTCTCCAAATGGGTGGAAGCCATAGCTAGCGCTAAGGCGGACGGGAAAACCGTAATAAAATTTTTAAAAAAGAACATTTTTTTTCTTGTTTTGGTACTCCGAGAGTATTAATAAGTGACGGTGGTTCGCACTTTTGTAACACTCAGTTAGCCAAAGCTTTAGAGAAGTATGGTGTGCGACACAAAGTTACAACACCATACCATCCACAAGCTAATGGACAAGCGGAGGTATCGAACCGAGAGATTAAATTTTTTTTGGAAAAAACCGTGTCTACCTCACGAAAAGATTGGGCAAGCAAGCTGGATGATGCGTTGTGGGCCTATCGGACCGCTTTCAAAGCTCCGATTGGTCTCACGCCTTTCAAAACGGTTTATGGGAAAAATTGTTATCTTCCAGTGGAGTTGGAACACAAGGCCTTTTGGGCTTTGAAGTTGCTAAATTTTAATCAACACTTGAGTGGTGAAAAAAGGAAATGCCAACTTCATGAGTTGGACGAAATCCGCCTTCAAGTGTATGATTCAAACAAGATTTACAAGGACCGTGTGAAGATGTACCATGACAAAAAGCTTGTGACCAAGATATTTGAAGTGGGGCAGATGATGTTACTGTTCAATTCAAGGTTAAGATTATTTCCCGAAAAATTAAAATCTAAGTGGTCGGGTCCATTTCGGATTCGCAAGATTTTAAGTTACGGGGCTATTATCATTGAAAATATAAAGACCAAAGAGACTTGGACGGTAAATGGACAACGGTTGAAAGTATACTTGGGTGGTGATTTCGAGCGGGACATCACCTCCGTGCATTTCGGTGATCCGTGATCGCGTCTGACCGTCGAGCTCCAACGACGTTAAACAAAGCACTTGTTAGGAGGCACCCCAACATTGTAAGTATTTATAGCTTTTTTGTTGTGTGGATTTGGTACCTAACATGGTGGACCCTTGCTGAATTGTGTTGTGTAATGTTGTTTTTAAAAACCAAAACCTGTCATATTCGCCAGCTCCTTCGCTAGGAGAAGACAGTAGCGACCATGTTCGCTAGCTATTCGCTAGGCGAGCTGAGCGAAACAGGGGAATTATTTTAATTCAGTGGGCCACCTATTTGAGCCCATAATCGTTTCAGTTTGTTTTGCTTTAGTCTGAAAACTTAGGGTCACTCTTCCCACTCTCACATTATCACATTTCACTCTCACATCACTCAAACATGGAAATTTCTCTTTGTGCAAGCCTTAACCTTTGTGTCTCAATCTCTATCACCATCTGCAATCAGGTTTGTCTCTGGTTTCCATTTCTTTTTGTTTTCAATACTTTAATTTTTAGAAGTTTGGATCATTTGGGTTGTAGTTGGGAAATTGGGGATTTGAAAAAATGAGGGTTGCATGTGTGTCTAGAATGATTCTTAACATGCCAAATATTGTTGTTTCTGGATTGGTGGTGGTAAGCATTTGGAATGTCTGATTTTGGTTGGATAATAGTGGAGAAAAATCAAAACCCGCAGCCTTCGCTAGTATCTTCGCTAGGCAAATCTGGGGCGAACATTCGCTGGAACTTTGCTAGGCAAATCTGGGGCGAACATTCGCTGGAACTTCGCTATGCGAACCTATAGCGAGTATTCTCTGGTTCTTCGCTAAGCGAATCTCTCATCAAACATGACATAATTGTTTTTTATGCTGATTGCTAATCTGTTTGCGGATGTTTGTTGTTTCTCTTCTGTGATTTGTGTAGATGGCATCCAGGTCTGGGGCTACGAAAAAAAGAAAGGTCGGAAGCACTTCCCGTCCTCCACCAATTCAATATGACACCGAGAGATCCGTTGGTCCCAAACAAGTCGCGCGCTATGTGGCTTTGGAAAAAAGAAATTTTTTGCCTGAGAAGAGGTTCCTGATCAATCCAAAAGACGAGTATAGGACATTTGCGGGATTGATCAACAGCAAGAAATGGGGTACATTGATCACTCCACCAGATAGCTACAATATCGAGATCGTGCGTGAGTTCTATGCAAACGCACTTCCGGACGATGAAGAACCTTTCACCTGGACTACAAAGGTGTCAGGATGTAAGGTTGTATTTGATCGTGATGCTATAAACAGGGTGCTCGGAGGACCGCTAAATTTGGAAGCTGGTGAGATTGATGCTTATCACAGAGATTTGAGGCTCCATAGGAATACCGATGCTATTTCTGAGGCCCTGTTATTGGATGGAAAGATTGTGGAGCTGAACCCATATGGGGTCCCAATGAGGTACCTTCGTGAGGATATGATACCCCTAGCTCAGTTGATCTTACTGCTGATCTTGACCAACATCAAGCCAAAGTCACACACTTCTACCATGCCGATCCCAGTGGCACACTTGGTCCACTGTATCTTAACAAATGTGCAGATCGACGTGGAGAGAATCATTGTTGATGAACTGAAGTCTGTGGTTGAAAGTAGGTTGAAAGCGGGGGCGTGAGTTAATTTCCCCCTTGCTTTCCCATGTCTCATAATGGCCTTGTGTGTTCAGTCGATGGTGAAGTTACCCTCCCGTAGGCAAGTGACGATCCCATCCGCGATCGATGATCGTTATGTGGACAAGTACTGTAGGCCGAAGAACTTCCGTGCAAGTGTAGCTGCTGGTGATACCGGGACTACTGATGGTCCCGATGGTTCTTTTTCTCAAGGATTCAATCCATTTCAGCAGGCTGTCTACAACTATAATTGGGATTGGATGGCGGCTACTCAGTGCGCCATGATTGACATTCATGATTCCATTCAGGTACTCCAGTTGCAATGTTGCGACCCTTCTGTAGAGCGAAGTATGATGACGCGTGAGCAGTTCCTGCAACACGCGAGCTGGCCTACAGACAGGCCTCTTTTTCGAGAGGGGGCGGGTGTTTCTGGTGCTTTTGGTTTTGGTGGCGCTAATGTGGCTGATGATGGAGAGGATGATGATGATGAGGATGGCTCTGGTTCTAAATCTGGTAGTGTAGAGGGGACTGAGTCCGATGATGAGGACTAAGTTTTTTGACTTTATGGTTTATTGATGTGTATTTTCAGATATTTTGTTATTTTGGTTATGTACTATTTTGGGGTGTTTTTTTTTTCACGCACATTTTATTTATTTGAAGTAATGTTTAATTTTTATGTTTAAATTATTTTGTTTGGCTTAAGTTTCTTTTTTTTATAAATATTTTTCTGGTTGTTGAGTTGTCAAACCTTCTAGATTGGTTGCTCTCCAAAAAGAAGTATCCAATGAAGGTGCTTCCGAGCTTGGATGGAAATGATAAAAATGAATAAGCGAATAATGCTAAGGTACATGGTTACCTTCGGTTAGAATTTTAGAATGCATTAAGAACTTTACTCTTGTTGTAATTGAATATTGTTCTTTTTGCAACATTGTTGAATGAATGATTCACCTAGGACTTAGAACCACAAATTGTGAGGAAACCTCCATTGTACACTAAATACTAGATTCTAATAAACTGTGTTGATTCATTTGATTCATGCTTTATCTTTTATTATTGTGAATTTGTGGAAGCAATTAGAAATGATCAAGGCACTTGTTTTCTTTCGAGCACAACCAGTTCTAAATACAACTTACCCGTGAGCAGAGAATATTCATGAATCCCCGTTGAGCTTAAACAGTTGAATCTCAGCTTGAAATAATGCTAGATTTCAAAATCTTTTTTCTTGAAACCCTGGAATTTTATGTTAATTGTTCTTTTTTCCATAAAAATTCAAGAGCATTCACTTGAGGGTTGAGTAAAAGATAAGTTGGGGAGAATGAAAATGAAATTCGGTAGGTTGCCACAACTCTTGAAAAACCGAGCAAGCATTGAAAAAAAAATTTAAAGAGAAACATTTATTTTGTGAATATGATGTGTAAAAGAAAAAAAAAGAGAAAGATAATGCTTGCTTGGAAGAAAAATAGTGATAGACAAAAATGAGTTGTGAAGGTTTCAAATGAGAAAAAAGTGGAATGAATTTGGGATGTGTAAAGAACTTGTACAGTGAATGTCTCTTTTGCATCGGCAATTTCGTTTCAATGGTCTTAGATATGTCCCTTGTTTGTAAACCTGACCAAGCTACAACCAAAAAAGACCTTAGTGATCTCCTTGCTTCCGCATTTTCATTTATAACTGTTAGATATTGTATGAATTGAATCGATTTTGGCATTGTTTGTTGAAGAGTGAAATTTTCCCCGCGGTTGTAAACGCGTAATTTCTTCAATCCTTATTCGAAGAGGAGAGAGAGGGTGATTCATTCAGGATAACATTGTTGTGGATTAATATATGTTTTGCATTGCTTTAAGGCTTTAGTTCTTGTGTATTGTGTTGTTATAACCATTGGGAACTTATGTCTGGTTGATTCTCTTGTGTTTGACCCATTTAACCCAATTTCGGAGAAATCTTTTTCTTTAAGCAAATCCTCTTGTTCATCAAGAGGCATAATTTGCTTGAGGGCAAACAAGAATCTAGTTGGGGAGAGTTGTTAGATGCCTAATTTTGCTTATTTGAGCTATCGAATGTGGGCATCTATCACTCCTTTTTGTCGAGAAAGTTATCAAAATCGCTCTTGCTTTGGTTGGTTTGCAACATTATGAGAAAGGATCTTGGTACCTTTAATTTGTGTGTTATTTTGCAGGAATTAGGCATGAAAGAGTAGGAAATTAAGACACAATATAGATGGCAAAGAAACCAAGAAATCAAGCAAACAACAGGAAGTTCCCAAGGCGAACTGCTAGCGAAGCTCCCTCCAAAACTTCACAAAGTTCGCTAGGCGAACTATGTAGTGAAGGCCAGAAATCTTGACACTGTTCACGACATAATGGAAAGGGCCCTAAACTTGCTAGGCGAAGAAGCAGCGAGATGCCAGCAAACACTCTCAGACTTTGGGCAGAGGCAAAAGGAGTATAAACTCACTAGGCAAGGGAGGTAGCGAAGAGCTCGCTAGGCGAAGCACCAGTGAGCAGGTAGCGAACACCTCTAGACTTGGACAAAGGCAAAAGGACTATAAATTCGCTAGGCGAGGTTCACAGCGAAGGATTACTCGCCTAGCGAACATGTGCAAACTATTTTATGGAGAGTCCTCAGGACACAGGCACTTCTGGTGGCACATTTTGGGGTTCTCTAGGCAAACCACTTTACTCGCCTAGCGAGCATGACAACTCAGCAAGACTTCTATAAGTAGCATGGGCTACTTTTTGTAAAAATATCTTTTTTCTTGTTTTTGCATTAGAGGTGATTTTTCTGACCTAAAAACCTTTTTCTTTCATTTCTCATCATCTCTTGACAATAATTTCCAAAAAGAAGGTGGATTCCCATCCAATCTCGATTATTCGACTCGGATGTTGATCAACCTTCTCCTGAAACTTTTTGTTCAAGCTATCATGGATATGAACAGCTAAATCCCTCTCTTGTCAAGGTTAGAAGTAGTTAGTTCATAATTTTATATGTTCTTCTTAATCTCTTATATGTGAACAAGTTGTTAATCAATATAGATGAAGTTATTTGCTACTTTTTGTACATTTATGGTTTGGTTTGTATTAGAGATAAACTTTCCAAATCTTGACCTAATATCTTCATCTATCAACTATACAAATGCTAGAGATAGGTTTGAAAGTGGATATCTGCTTTGTATCGTTCTTCATGCCTATTGTTTTGATCTGTTATTTAGAGAGATCATTTAACGGTCGAAACAATAACATTCACGAAAATGATTTAGAGATGAACGTTTTTGCGAGGATACGTGGTTATGTTGGTTAGAACTTTGTTCACATATTCGATTGGTTAGATACATTTAGGATGGACTAGCGAACCCTAATCTTGACATTCTTTTATCAAACTTAAAGACCAATTTTTATTCCGCTTTATTTATTGCAAACTTTTGTTACAAACATTGAAACCACTTTAAAGACCCCCTTACTCTTAAGTCACTAAACCATTGAATGGAAAGCATCTCTATTCTCTTCAATCCCTGTGGATACGATAAAACACTACCACAAATACTTTCTAACACACTTGCATACTTTTGTCATCCTTAGGATATCATTGCATCTAAGGGCAAAATTTTTAGTTTGCTATATTTAAATACCTTTCACCATGATTTTATAGATACTATCATCTCTCATGTCATCTGGTAAATTTATTTAAATAGGGACAACTGTCATACCCTAAATTTTGACCCCTATATTCCACCACTATTCTAGGAGCATCAAGCATATTTGTTAACCCTAACCTTGTTTCACGTTTTCTTTTGTGTGAGTTCCATCTGAATTAAAGTTTTGCACCTTTGGAATCAAGATGATTATTACTTGATCAATCAATATTTTGGATTTATCATAATCAAATCAAGTTCCCATACACTCAAGAGGATTATATTCAACAAGAGTCAAGTGCTAATTATTCTCTTTGCAAGATCATGGAGGCTTAATTTCAGTTAACCCTAAATTAGGGTTCCATCAAGTAGAAGTCAATTGTACCTTGATTTTGATCCAAGCATGATCCCAAGCCTTGGGACATGATTCAACATGTTCATATACATCTTTGGGGCCTATTCATGATGATTGAAAGGTTCAAAGATGCAAGTTCATTGAAGATCACACAGTTGAATTCATTTGATACAAGTTTCATCTGACAAAATCAACCCTTTGACTTTTAGGGTTTTTGGTCCAAATTGAAGCATTCAAGTCAAATTTCATCAAGACAAGTTTGATCAATGGATTGTGTTGCACCCTAAAATTTGACCAACCGGTTCCCATATCTGGTTTATGTTTTGACGCATTTTGCATTCGCATACGGCATGCATTGCATTTTTATCATTCAGATTAATTTTTATCAAGATTATAGCCCCTAGCATTTCAGGCAGTACAGGCCAGTCAGAAGAAAAGCCTGTTGAGAATTGGTGCTCATCTCCCGCGTTTTCAGACCATCTTGGTACCCGGGTTTCTCTACGGTTGCGTAATTGGGTTTTAATCGGTTTAATCGGCTTCCTGGCATTTTTAAGATTTTTCTGTCATTTTTCTGGATTTTTAATGCATTTAATGAATTTTTCTGGATTTAATAGAGTTTTTTTAATATTTTTAGAGTTTAAATAAATGTTCTTTTCATTTTTTAGAAATTAATAGATTTTTATTTTAAAGTTTTTAGATATTATAGTTTTTAATAATTTTTAGATATTATTTTTCTTTTATTAGTTTTAATAGATAAATAGTTTTTTTTAAAAAGAGTAGATTTTAAAAGATAGATATAAATAGAGATTGTCATTTTCCTTTAATAGAATGGTTAATAAAAAATAATAAAAATAGATATTAGTTTGTTTTGGGTTTTTTTAGATTTAATTTGTTAAAAAAATGATAATAGATTTTAAAAGAAAATTAGAGATTAATTGGTTTTTTTTAGATTTTTGTGATTTTTATTTTTCAAATTAATTAGGATTTTAAGGAAATATTATTTTTTAGATTAAATAATAGCTTTTTTAGATTTTTTAGATTTTAATTAGGTTTTTGTTTTTATTTTCGTTTTAGATATTAATTAGGATTAATTTTAGGATTAATTAGGTTTATTAGAGGTTTTAATCAGGTTTAGTTTTAATTTTCGTTTTTAGGGTAATTAGGTTTTTTTCAGATTTAAATTTTTGTTTTATTTCAGTTAATTGCGTTTAAGCCACTAAGCAGGTTTAGTCAATTGGGCCATGTATCCAAATCCTTAAAGCCCAAGTCCAGGTCCAAGTCCCAGCCACGCCACGTGTCGTATAAGAAGCTCAGCCACGTGTGCGCTGCTTATTCTTCCACCTCAATTCTTCTCTCTCCCCAGAGCTGCCACGTTTCCACTTCACTCTCTCTCTCTCCACTGACACGCGTAGCACCTTCACCACATGTGTCTCGCCCTCATCACTTCCCTCTGCCACCTGCCCCTCGCCGGACACTCCTACCGCCGGCCATGCAATCGTCTTGCCTAACCACCTCCGACCACCAGAGCTAACTCCGACCACCGCCAACCGTCGCCGGAGCTGCAAAAAACCCAGTTTTTCCAGAAAACCCTTCGATCTTCATCTTCCTCCTCCGATCCACCTTCATCAACCATCTGTTTCCAGAGCTTCATCATCAGAATTCATCAAAATTTCCTCAATCTTCAACCAGATTATTCCAAGATCTTCCACCGTTCATACATCGTTCTCCAAGATCATCACGATAATCTCCCGATTTGTCGCCGGAATCTTCATCAACCACGATCCAGAATATTCAACATTCAACCGGTGTTCTTCTTTTTTCCAGAAATTGTCAAGTTTCTCCGTGGACCTTCGTTGTGGTCGTCGATCTTCATCAAGTTTGTGAAGATTTTTCCAAAAATCTTCAAACGTGGCCAAGAACGTTCAATCCTCAAGATCTTCAAAGGGATCTTCACCAGAAATCGCTCCAAGTTTCGTATGGGATCAAGAACCGTCACCGCGTGGGTCATCTATCCAGGTTAGTGCTTCGAATCTTTCATGTTTCGTTGTTTCTCGCGTTGATTAGCTAGAGATTAAGGAGATCGGCGTTTGCTCGTGAGCAAAATAGGTTAGGGTTTGGTATTCTGGATTGAGAGATTGAAGGAGGTTTTTGTGGATAATTGAGCCTGGTGAGTATTTGGATGAAGGGATTTGGTACGAGTTTGCTTGAGATCGTTGGTTGATTTGGTTTCAGAGAGGTTCAGGGGAGAAAGTTGCAGAGAAAGGGTTTGGGCATGAGGGCGCCGTTAGGGTGTCAATGTGTGACGAAGATGAACAGTGTTAGGGATATTAGAGGTTTTAGGGTTTTGCTGATTGTGAGAGTGGATTCGGGCTTTAGGCCCAATGGCGTTGCTAGACCATACTCCCCCTGTTTCCATTCGTACCCCCTCCCCTTTGGTTTGAATATTGTTTGGGCCTTGCAAATTGCTGTTGGCACCCCCCGTTTAGAGGCCCAAGCGGATTAACAAGTGAAGCATGGCTATTCATACCCCCCTGGGTTTTTTTTATTTTTGTTGTTTTCTGATTAAGACCTGGGCCCAGCGCAATTACTGATTGCACCCCCATCCTGGGCCCAACGTTAATTCTGAATTGTAAATAATGCTCCTAGCACCCCCCCTGTTTTTTCCATTTTATTTGAATTCCTTTTTTTTTTCCATATCATTTGCATATTAGTTTCCAAATAAAATCATAAAAAATTCAAAAATGCTTATTTTAATATGGGTTTTTTTTTCCTACATTTCCATAATGATGTCAAGAATATTGTGAAAAAATAAAAATAGTATTTTAGGTTTTTTCCATTTATGGTGAATTTTTGCATTTTAATTGCTTTTATTTTCATATTGTTTGTACATACATATTGATGAATTTCGTTTAGTCATTTAAATTCGCATTTTGATCCCGTTCTTTTTGTGCTAGCTAGATTAGAGCATTAAGTTCCCTTAGAGATTTATTTCACATTTTTGTGATTAAATCTTGATTAGTTTTGATTAGAGAACGTTAGGTTAGTATAATTAGGGTTTAAACTCAGCATAGGTGCATTCTAACATTTTATTTTGGGCATTTTTAGCATGAATTAGGTTATGGGACATATAGGGTATATAGGGTAGATATAGAACTCCCCTTAGAATTAATCTTAGAATATTAAATTCTATTTTACTATTTTTAGTATATTTTGCAAATTGTGTGATTGTTTGGTGTTCCCACTTGGGGCTTTTGTTTGTCTGCTTGGGCTTTTGGGTTTTCATTTGGGGTATGGGCTTGGTGTGGGCTTGTGGAAGCATGAAGACATCAAAGGAGAAGATTAAGGATGATAATCAAATGTTGAAGCTTGAAGATTTCTTGAGCTTGGAGCTGATCGAAGACTTAGGAGAAATAGGAGCAAATAGGCAGAGCCTTAGAATAGACCAAATTTTTTTTTCACAAACATGGATAGCTTCCTGTGCTTCCATTCCTCTCTATGACATAAAGTCCCTCTATGGTATTCACCTCCCTCCTTTGGAGGGATAAGTGGTTGTATCTAAGAGGTGGAACTTTGAGGGAAACAGTCTGTTACAATGTCAACTGTTTATAGGCTTCCTTTGGTTGTCAATGAACTGTTTGACATGCAATTTATTCTGATAAATCAATTCTCATCTAGGAGAGCTTACCTTGAAGAAAGAAGCCATTGAAGAGAGAGATGAAGATCAAAGATTGACAAAGGTGAAGATTGTTCATGTCAAAGCTGTGCAACTGTTAAAGCTAGGGTTTACTGCTGTCTGAGGCTATCTGTTGTCTGATGCTATCAAATGGTTAATGCTTGCTTGAGCTGGGTGATTTCTTGGAGATAGAAGCTTGTTGTGGCTTGGGTACCATTGGAGTTTGATTTTGGAAGTTCAACTGGAGCTGAAGTGCTGTCAGGGCTGGTTTTGGGGTTTCATTTTCTGTGTTGTATTGTTTGTTAATTTTCCCCTTGAGGTTGAGGTGAAGTTGTTTCACTTTGCTCATTGTTTTCTAGGTTCGAGGTTGAGTGGGACTCCCTTGCCTCGCTTGTACTGCTGCATTCATGCATTTTACCGCTTTACTGTACATATGTTGTTGCTTTTCCGTTTATCCCTTAGGATCTCTGTTTCTCTCTGCGCAAGAGAGGAATATGAGAGACATTAGGTTCTCATCCCTGCATGACAACATTAGGGTAGATTTTGATTCCCTTTTCAACCATAGGGTTTTAGAGTTCTTTCTCTCCTCATCTAAAAAGCAATCAATAACAAACAGTTCTTACGTAAAAGACTATAAACCAACCAAAGAGTCATTTTTGCCCGCTGGGACGCGTAATCAGGAGAAAACCTTTTCAGAAGGATAAAAAAAAACAATCAAGACAGACTTGTGTCGTACGTGGCCCGAACTACGTGTTCTCTGATCTTTCATGCTGTATGAAAGTATGTAGGCATAGGATGTGATATCCTAGCAAGCAACCTTCCCCTCCTTTCCCGTAGGTAGGCGAACTACGTTGACTTTGATTTCTCGTTCTAGACGGGAATATGTAGGCATAAAGTGCGATACTTTGCCGAGTCATTTTATTTTCTTTTAACCCCAGACCTGTAGAATAGATAGAATAACAGTCCATACTAGAAAACAAGCGTGGATCCCGTCGAGTACGATGGACGTGAGGGGTGCTAATACCTTCCCCTTGCGTAACCGACTCCCGAATCTAGGATTTGGTTGCGATGACCATTCCTTTCCCGTCTTTGCGGTAGGTTTACTCTGAGCGTTTCCTTTCCCTCCGTTGGGATAAATAACGCACGGTGGTGACTCTTCTGTTCAGCCGGCGCCAATTTTCGCAGTAGCGACAGCTGGCGACTCTGCTGGGGACTCCAACGGTTCCCTACGCGAGTCAATCCTAGCGCTTGTTTTCCCGTCGTGGATTTTGTATGGATTTACGTTTCTGTATTTTACATTCAGCATTATATTATTATTATTATTTTTGTGGATATGAGGGGGCTCTATGATTGAGAGATAAGCCGGACCTGGGCTTGAGTGCACCTAGAATTAGAGTGGAAATTAGTGGGCGCGTGCATGCGTTGCATGTACTAGTGTCTCATGAAATCCACGCTCAGACGAGGTTCTTCTGGTTGGCTTCTTTTTCAACCCTTTGGGTTGAAGGGGTTGTTGGTTAGTTGGATTGTCGACTCTGGGGACCGATCATTTGGAAGTTGGCTAAGTGAGGCCTCTTCAGGACATGATGATGCCACACCTTCTGGGTATCGTATCATCAGTCTTGAAAGTCTGTGACACCAACGACCCCATAGGATGCCATACCTTGTGTCAGTGATTAGGATACCTACCTGTGAGAGGGGTGGGACATGCAGGTAACTTGACCTCCAGATTACCGGTTTTCTTGATTGAGATTCAGTGGTGTGATATTCGAGGACAGTGTTATTAGGTCTGTCAGAGACCAGGTTGGAGCATTGTGGATGGTCTTGAGCAGTTTGTGGGTCTATTTGAGGCCAGTATTGTGGATTGGGCTTCTCAGCCAGGGGCACTTGATCCCTTGTTGCATTGCTTGCATATTGCATTGTTTGCATCATCATGTGCATATCATTAACGTGTGTCTGTGCTGCATGTGCATTTTCATACTTCCCGATTCTAGTGCTTCGGACTTCTATCTGTTATTATGAATACTTTGAGGAAGACTGTTGCGTATAAGTTGCCTACCCCTGATGTGACTTCTCTGATGGGTCTGATTTCCCTAGCTGATGATGATGTGAGGAGAAGCTTTAGAAAAAGTTATGGGAAGCTATTGAGTTTGGTTTGCCGACCAACCACATATGAGCTGAATGGGTTATACACGTTGATGCAGTCATATGATCCCTCCTTGAGGTGTTTTATGTTCCAGGACTTCATTTTGGCTCCGACCATGGAGGAGTACGCTGAGTTTCTAGAATTGCCGGTTCAGAACAAAGTGCCCTTCATTCACTGTGATGCTAAGCCTAAGCTAGAAGACTTAGCTGTTCCCTTGCATATGGATCCTGCAGAGTTGTTGTTGACTTCCTGGCATGGAGTTTCTGGGTTTTCTCTCAATTTTTTGGTTGGCAAAGCTCAAGAATATGCCAAAAGTGGCTGCTGGATCGTGTTCAACGTTGTTCTTGCCTTGTGCATTTATGGGATTATATTGTTCCCTAATCTGCCTGAGTTCGTTGATTTGGATGCATTCCACTTGTTTGCTATAGGCAACCCGGTGCCTACCTTGATTGGAGATTTTTATCATTCCTTGCATTATAAGAATGAAAACAGAAGGGGGAAAATGTCCATTGTTGTGTACCGTTGCTGAATAGGTGGTTTGAGAGTCATCTGCCCAAGAAGGGTCCTTTTGTTGAGTCTGCACATACAGCTAAATGGTCTGAGCGTCTAATGAGGCTTTCTTCAGAAGACATTGTCTGGTTCGATAGAGATTTATTGGGGTCAGAGATTATTTTCAGTTGCGCCGGGTTTCCCAATGTTCCTTTGATTGGAAGGAAGGGATGTATTAACTACAACCCATCTTTGTTGGTTCGACAGTTTGGGTATTCTTTGAAGAGTCCACCGAAGGAAGAAGAAATACAGGAATCCCTGTATTTCACTGGTGACCTGAGTGGGGAATTATTGGCCAAGCTTCAGCGCGCTTGGAATCATATCTGCAGAAGAGGGAAACCATTGCTAGGCAAGAATGATTGTCAAGCCTATATGCCATACAAGGTGTGGATTCAAGAGAGGGTAAGACAGGTGTAGATGCCTTTTCCAGCGGTATCACGTCCCGTTCCCATTTCAGTGGAGGAACCGACTACTGTAGCTATTGAGGTCTATGAGCGGGTTGTGAAAGAAAAAGAAGACGTGATAAAGATCAATGAAGAGCTAGAGAAGGAATTGGCTCAAATCCGGAGCGAGAAGAACAAAGCTGTGTATTCCTTCCAACAGCAGACTGAGTTGGTAAACAGGCTAGGTGTTGAACTGACAGAAGAGAAAAAGAAACGTGAACGCCTGGGAAAAGAATTCAGAAGCTCTCATGATATGTTAGAGTCCAAGAAGAAGTCACTTGATGCCGCCTACCGGTAAATCTATTCGTGCAACAAAACGTGGAATGCTACGCTAACCAACAACAAGAAGAGGGAAGACAAATTGAAGCAGCAAATTTTTGAACTCGAAGATCAGTTGAAGACTAGCAAGAGAAGGTATGAAGAAGAGGTTATGACAAGATATAGTCTTCAAAACTCATTGAACAAAGCCATCGAGTGCAAGAAGGAGGCTGTGTCTCAGAAACGGAAGTTAGAGGATCGCTTTGGAGAAGGGGCATGGGAGGAATCTGTTGGTGATTTACGACATGTTCTCAAGCGAAGAGATCTACTTGTCGAGGGTTTGCTTACTCAACCAAATCATCCCGAGACTAAGAGGTTATTAGAGGAGTACTAGGCGTATGGTTGCACTTGACTATCTCATGTATTGATGTGTATGCTTTGTTTGCATTGTGCTGGCCATCACCAGGATTGTTGGTTGAGGTCATGCCTTCTTATTGTACACTCATTAATATTGTATTCTTGACTTGATGGGATTTTCTGCAATATATGAGATGTTTTTCTATGATTGGGTTTTGAACTTCTTACTGCTATCACTGTCACCGCACTGGCACATTGGCACTAGAATTGGGGAGCAATATTCCCTAATGCACAGACACATGTTGCATTTGCATACACATTCATATTGCATTATAGGTGATTATTGAACTGTATCTCATTTCCTGCATTCTCCAAGTTTTTCCAGGATTGAAAGTCAACGTCCTCACCGATACTCTACTCGTACCAACTGCAAAAGAGTTATGGACCAGGTGTAGAGCGAGATGCAGGACATGCGTGAGAAGCTGGCGCTGTTCATGCAGACGATGGAGACAATTGTGAAAGGGCAGGAAAACTTGCAAACTTTGGTGCAACCGTTGCTAGCGAGAAATGTCGGGAATGGACACGAAGACCACAATTCTGTACGTGTTGACACCATTCATGGGGATGGTACTCCTACACCAGTAGCTCCACCTGTGGTAAATATACCTGTTGTGAATATGAACAATGGCGCTGGCGCCGGGAACAGTAATACAGGAATCGGTAATGAGACTGTTATTAACAACGTTGGATTCGGATACGCCAATCTGGGCGGTGATAATATTGGAGGTAATGGCTTCGGTAACAACGGATTTGGCTATAACGACCAGGGGTTTGATTATGCTAACCAGGATGGGAAGTTCGGCTTCAACGCTCAGGGCTTTGGACATGATGGATTTGGTAATGCTAACCAGGCCTATGGTGGATTCGGTAACGGAAATGGTGCTGGAATGATGCCTTTTGGACCTGCCGGGGTCGCTCAAGGGTATGGTAACAGGGGACGGGGCCCTGTGATGAATCAGACTAGATTTGGTCGTAACAATGGGTATGACGGGTACGGAAACGAGAATGTTAATTGGATGGAAGACCAACAAGAAGATGATTTCTCTAGTAGAGGTTTTGAAGGTCCTGTAGACAACACTCAGCGAATCAAGATGCTCGAGGAGCAGATGAAAGGTGTTGTTAATCAGAGTGCTTCCGGTTTGGATATGACCACGATGGGACTGGTGCCTGGTCTGAGGGTACCGTTGAAATTTAAAGCTCCCACCTTTGATAAATATAAGGGAGATACTTGTCCCAAGGTACATGTGCGGTCATATTACAGACGAATGTCCGCTTACTCGAACGATGAAAGAATGCTGATGCATTTCTTTCAAGACAGCTTGTCTGGTCCTTCCCTTGAATGGTACATGGGGTTGGAGCCCGCGCAGATAAAGACTTGGAAGCAACTGGCCGATGCGTTTGTGGCGCACTATAAGTACAACAGTGACTTGGCACCAAACCGGGTCCAGTTACAGGGGTTGTCACAGAAGAAAGATGAGAGTTTCAAAGAATATGCGCAGAGAAGGCGCGACATGGCTGCAAGGGTTCATCCTCCTTTGGTTGAGAAGGAGATGAATGATATGTTCATAGGAACGTTCACCGGTATGTTTTATGATAAGCTGTTTCCTGCTTCCTTGGGCAGTTTCTCGGATCTAATCTTGATGGGCGAGAAGGTTGAAAGTAATATTAAAATGGGGAGATTCCAAGCTGAGTAATCCACTTCAGTTGGCAGTAACAGAAGAGCTTTTGGTGGTCGCCGTCAGGGTGACACAAGTGCAGTATTCGGGGGCCGAGGCCGGGGCAGAGGACGAAATCAGTACAATCATCCGCAACAGGTGGCAAGCGTCACAATTCCATTTCATCAACAACCAATACCACTACAGCAGATACCACCACAGCAGCAGCAACAACAGCAGCAGCAGAGGCCAAATCAGGGACAGAGGAGATTTCCTAACATGAGGCCGAAAAGAGTATTTGATGTACCTCCTTATACGTTTGCAGAGTTACTCCAAACATTACTGGGTTTGAATTTGGTGGAAAAGAGGACTATGGTGCCAATGACGGGCACTCCTCCGTTTGGTTTTGATACGAATAAGCACTGCGAGTTCCACTCCGGGGCTCCTGGCCATGACATAGAGACTTGCCACGCGTTCAAGCATGTGGTGCAAGATCTGTTAGATAGCAAGGCCATAAATTTTGGACAAGCAGGTCCGAATATAGTACAACAGCCCATGCCCAACCATGGGGCAAATGCTATTTTGACTGAGGAGGGTTTGAACCTGATCATGAATGTTGATGAACTAAAAACACCGTTGTGTGAAATAAAGAGCAGGTTATTGAAAGGAGGTGTGTATCCAGGCTGCGATGAGTTTTGTCTAGAATGTTGGACCCAAGCTGGGGGTTGTGCTGAATTGAAGAAGGGTATTCAGACCTTGATAGATGAAGGCACGTTGCAATTCGACAGAACGGCAGTCGAGAAACCTGCAGAAGTATTAGCTGATGAGCAAAGTGATGTAGCTACGGTGACAATTCCCCGAAAAACGATAACTATAACGGCGCCAGCCAGGCGACCAACAATCACTATCACGAAGGCAAGGCCAATCCCTTATGAGAGCACTAAGGCAGTACCCTGGACTTATGGGCTGGAAGCGTATTATGATGGGGAGAAAATTAATATCAGTAAGCAGCCAGCTGAGGTTGTGGACAATGTCGTAGGGACTGGAGGGATGACATGGAGCGGGAGAATTTTTATATCGCCTGAGGTAGAGGCTGAACGATTGGCAAAAGGTAAAGGAAAAGTGAATGAGGATGTTCCGGTGCAGAGGAATGAAAAAGAAACGTCACTGAAAGATGTAGAAGAGTTTATGCGTCTTATCCGTAAGAGTGACTATAAGATTGTTGAGCACCTTCAACAGACGCCGTCGAAGATATCTATATTGTCGTTGTTATTGTGTTCCGAAGCCCATAGGAATGCGTTATTGAAAATTCTGGACACGTCGTTTGTACCCCAAGATGCTTCTGTGAATCAGTTGGAGGGGGTGATGGCGCACGTGAATGCAGGCCATAGTTTGGGATTTACGGATTTTGATTTGACACCGAGGGGAAGAGAGCATAACATGGCGTTGCACGTCTCAGTTGAATGCAGGGGCACAGTCATGTCCCACGTGCTGGTAGATACCGGGTCTTCCTTGAATGTGCTCCCAAAGAAAGCAACGATGAAATTGGACATCAGGGGGATCATTTGTACGCCTAGTGACTTGGTGGTCAGGGCATTTGATGGTACACGAAGGTCAGTCTTCGGGTCCATAACTTTGCCTCTGCAGGTGGGGCCGGAGATTTTTGAAACTGAATTTTACATTATGGACATCCAGCCAGCATATAGCTGTCTTCTCGGACGACCATGGATCCATGGTGTTGGGGCAGTCACATCTACCTTACACCAAAAGCTGAAGTACATGGTGGGGGACAGTGTGGTCACAGTTTGTGGGGAGGAGGATATATCGGTCAGCCATTTGTCGTCATTCAAGTATGTGGAAGTTGACGGCGAGATTCATGAAACACCCTGTCAAGCCTTTGAAGGGTTGCGCATCAAAGACAAAGTTCCAGGGTCGAGTAAAGCATCAGAGGTGGCGGTATCATCATACAAAGAGGCTCAGGCTCTAGTGAAGACTGGCGAGACCAAGGGCTGGGGCAAGGTTCTGGATATTCCCGTGAAAATGGACAGATTTGGGCTGGGATATCAACCGTCATCATCAACGCCTACTGCAGGGGCACCCCGTTTCAAAGGACCAATAACAATCACGGCTAGTGGAGTATATCATGAGACCATCAACGCTGTTTCAGATTCCGAAGAAGGAGACAGCGACTGCGACATGGACGCCTGGATTCAGCCGAGCGTGCCAGGACAAGGGCTTTGCAACTGGTCTATTCAGGAGACTATTCCTGTGACCACTAAACAGTAATACTTTGTTTTCTTAATTGGTGAACAATCCGGTGTCCTACCCGGGGCATCGTGATTTTGCTTAGGGCCTTTCTGTTATGTACATTGCACTGTTTAATCGTTAAATAAAAAGGCGTTTTTCATGTACAAATATTGTGATCTCTATTTTTCCTGTTTATATTTTTTACAATAAAATGGCAACGTGGTTATTCGCTTTGTATGTATTTTGAAGCATTTAACCATTTCCTTTGCAGGATTACTATTTCAGATGACATCTATGAACCGCCTATGACTCACTTCGACTTTGAGCACCCGGTATTTCAGACCGAAGAAGAGATTGTTGAAGATGGCGAAATTCCAGAAGAGTTATCTTGGTTGATAAAACAAGAAGAACGAATCATTCTGCCTCATGAGGAAGTCATTGAAGTCGTCAATCTGGGGTCGGAAGGGGTTGAAAGGAACATCCGTATAGGGGCCGTGCTGCAGAGCGACGTCAAGCGAAGATTGGTTGAAATGCTCAAAGAGTACAGCGATATTTTTGCTTGGTCGTATGAGGACATGCCGGGGCTGGATACGGATATGGTTGTGTATCGTCTGCCGCTAAAAGAAGAATGCCCGCCGGTTAAGCAGAAGCTTCGAAGAACTAGGCCGGACATGGCTGTAAAGATTAAAGAGGAGGTTCAAAAGCAGTGGGATGCTGGTTTCCTAGCTGTTACAAAATATCCCTCATGGGTCGCTAATATTGTGCCAGTGCCAAAAAAGGACGGTAAAGTGAGAATGTGCGTAGATTACCGTGATCTGAACAGAGCGAGCCCGAAAGATGATTTTCCACTTCCTCACATCGATGTGTTGGTCGATAACACCGCTCAATTCTCCGTATTCTCCTTCATGGATGGCTTCTCGGGGTATAATCAGATTAAAATGGCGCCAGAAGACATGGAGAAGACTACCTTCATTACGCCTTGGGGAACATTTTGCTACAAAGTGATGCCCTTCGGATTGAAGAATGTTGGGGAAACGTATCAGCGTGCAATGACGACTCTCTTTCATGATATGATGCATAAAGAGATCGAGGTTTATGTTGATGATATGATTGCCAAATCCCAGACGGAGGAAGAACATTTGGTGAATCTGCTGAAATTATTCAAGAGGCTTAGGAAGTTCAGGCTGAGACTGAACCCTAACAAATGCACCTTCGGGGTGAGATCGGGTAAACTGCTGGGGTTTATCGTGAGTGAAAAGGGAATAGAGGTTAATCCTGCAAAAATAAAAGCCATACAAGAAATGCCGACGCCTAAAACAGAAAAGGAGGTGCGCGGGTTTTTAGGGAGATTGAACTACATCGCTCGGTTCATATCTCACCTAACAGCTACGTGCGAGCCGTTATTCAAGCTGTTGAAAAAAGACCAGGCTGTAACATGGAATGAAAATTGTCAAAAGGCGTTCGATAAAATAAAACAGTATTTGCAGGAGCCTCCTATTTTGATACCTCTGGTGGCCGGGAGACCCTTGATTATGTATTTGACGGTTCTTGAGGGAAGTATGGGTTGTGTTCTCGGTCAACATGACGAGACGGGGCGTAAAGAGCATGCGATATACTACCTGAGTAAGAAGTTTACTGACTGTGAATCTCGATACTCAATGCTCGAAAAAACTTGTTGTGCGCTAGCATGGGCCGCCAAGCGTTTGAGGCAGTACATGCTAAATCATACAACCATGCTCATCTCGAAGATGGATCCTATCAAATACGTATTTGAAAAACATGCCCTATCTGGGAGAATTGCCCGTTGGCAGATGGTTTTGACCGAATATGACATCCAGTATGTGTCACAGAAGGCTATAAAAGGGAGCGTGTTATCAGAGTATCTGGCTGAGCAGCCTATTGAGGACTACCAATCGATGAGGTTTGATTTTCCTGACGAGGATATCATGTACCTGAAGATGAAGGATTGGGAAGAACCGTTGCCGGATGAAGGGCCAAAGACGGATTCCAAATGGCAGTTGATCTTTGACGGAGCTGTAAATTCCTACGGTAGCGGAATAGGGGCAATCATCACTACTCCACATGGGTCGCACATCCCATTTACTGCTCGATTGACCTTTCCGGTTACCAATAATGAAGCCGAATACGAAGCTTGCATCATGGGGCTTGAGGAAGCCATTGATTTGCGAATCAAAAATCTGGATGTATACGGAGACTCAGCTCTGGTGGTGAACCAGATAAAAGGAGAATGGGAGACACGTCAGCCCAATTTGATACCGTACATGAATTATGCAAGGAGATTGTTGTCTTTCTTTGACAAGGTTGAGTTGCATCATGTGCCGCGAGCAGAAAATCAGATGGCTGACGCCCTGGCCACATTGTCTTCCATGTATAAAGTCAACTTCTGGAATGAGGCTCCCAGAATTTTTATCTCTCGGCTTGACAGACCCGCCTTCGTATTTGCCATTGACGAAGCATCTGATGATAAACCCTGGTATTTTGACATCCAGAATTTCCTGAAGAACAAGGAGTATCCGGCTGGGGTATCCAGTCGCGATCAGAAGACTCTTAGGAGATTGGCTGGTAATTTCTATCTGAATCCGGACGGTGTCCTATATAAACGGAATCATGACTTGGTGCTGCTACGTTGCGTAGACGAGAAAGAGGCAAAGTTGCTTATGGAGGAAATACACGAGGGTACATTTGGTACACATGCTGGTGGGCATGCTATGACGAGAAAGCTGCCGCGGGCAGGTTATTACTGGCTAACTATGGAAACTGACTGTTTCAAGTTCGCAAAAAGGTGTCATAAGTGCCAGATCTATGCGGATAAGATCCATGTGCCTCCGAGTCCTCTGAACGTGATGTCGTCACCGTGGCCGTTCTCGATGTGGGGAATTGATATGATTGGAAAGATTGAGCCGACGGCATCTAACGGACACCGTTTCATTTTGGTAGCAATTGATTATTTTACCAAGTGGGTGGAAGCGGCATCCTATGCTAATGTGACCAAGCAGGTGGTAGCCAGGTTTATCAAACAAGATATCATTTGCAGATATGGAATCCCTGAGCGGATTATTACCGACAACGGTTCGATCTTAAACAACAAGATGATGAAGGAGCTGTGTCAGAGTTTTAAGATTGAACATCACAACTCTTCTCCGTACCGACCCAAGACGAATGGTGCTGTTGAAGCGGCCAATAAGAACATAAAGAAGATTGTTCAGAAGATGGTGGTGACCTATAAGGACTGGCACGAGATGCTACCTTTCGCTTTGCACGGTTATCGTACGACGGTACGCACATCAACCGGGGCAACCCCGTTCTCGTTAGTATACGGAATGGAAGCGGTGTTACCACTGGAAGTTGAGATTCCTTCTCTGAGGGTATTACGAGATGTCCAACTCGACGAGGCAGAATGGGTGAAAGACAGATTGAACCAGCTGAGTTTAATGGATGAGAATAGGCTAGCTTCTCTAGCATATGGTCGTTTATACCAGAGCCGGATGAAGAAAGCGTATGATAAGAAGATACATCCTCGGAGCTTTCAGACGGGCGACCTTGTGCTGAAGAGGATTCTCCCGCCACAGGCAGATCACAGGGGAAAGTGGACCCCCAACTACGAAGGGCCATACGCTGTCAGAAAAGTCTTTTCAGGAGGAGCTTTGTTGTTGTCCACCATGGACGGTGAAGACTTTACGTCGCCTGTGAATTCGGACGCAGTTAAAAAATACTTTGCTTGAAATTGACCCGCTGGACAAAAAAAGAGAGTCCAGGCAAAAATGGGGCATCCTGGCGAACCATAAACAGAATAAAAGGTTCGGGCAAAAATTAGGGATAAAATTGAAAAGATGTACACCCGCGAAGTCGAAAACCTACACTGGGCGGCTTCGGCAAAAAAGGGTATCCTGGTGAACTGAAAACCCGCAAAGGGCGGTTCACGCAACAGTTAGGGATTTGAAAAGCAAATGACTGCGGTCCGGATTTGATGCTGCATTGCTTGGTGCGGGAGAATACTTTTGGGGATTCGATTATCAGATACAATCTCTTCAGAAGTTTTAATACCGGGAAAGCGCCGGAGTCAGGCAAGTCATAGGAGGATCAACTCATGATGTTTGTCTGCATCACGTCGCCGACATATGTGCAAATTTGATTTGTCACTGTATTTATGCTTCCTGTGCATACTTGTATATTTGTTGTGCGTAACTTCCTCTTTTCAGGAGTTACATCCAGTGTACAAAACTCTGCCCATTCAGGGCCCCAATTAATAAAACATGTTATTCAGTATTTGATGCTTGTTCTTTACTGTTTTGTATGTGAAAAGCGCCAATGTTTTAATAAAACTAGCAAGTGCATAACGTTGTTGGCCCTTGCCAATAATTGCTAAAACTTCGAATTGACTGAAAATGATGTCACTAACGCTAACTTGAATAGATTTGGTTGTATAGACTTGTCTTGTCTCGTTTGTGGTGTTGCAGGGTTCTTGCCCATATGAGGTGGACGATCAGAAGATTGCAGTCCTAACCAGAGGCTCGTGACGAAACGACTTGATCATTATGTGAAGTGAATCCCCATGCAGGTCGCGCTGCATTCCCTGAAGCTGAGATGGCAGTGTTCCTTACTGAAGAAGGATCAAATTCCCCAGCTAGTCGCAGCTTATCCGAAGGACATTCTCCAGCAGGGTCGTTTACCCTCAGCAGAGTTTGGTGATTCCAAGATTGTAGGATGTGTTCAGACAGTGTGGTGTCCCCCAAAAGGATTCCCTATCTCGAGCAGAGTTGTTTAGCCTCAGAAGATTAATATTTCCAAACTTGTGAGCTGTACCCAGACAGTCTACTCTTCCCAGTAGAGATTCCCTTCCCAGTAGGGTCACTTATTCTCCCCAACGAAGTCAGTTGATATTCCCCAATGAGAGTCGTTTCATCCCCAGCGGAGTTCCCTCTTTTCAGCAAGTGTCTTCTTTCCTCCCGATGGAAATCGAAGGTTAAAACTCTCCCCGACAGAGTTGGTTGTGTGTCCTGGCATTTATTTTGCCGGAATACTTTGTGATACCCGTTCACTCCCCAGCAGGGTGATATTTGTCCTCGACGGCCAAGATTTATGAAGCAAGCTTGTTAGAGCTATCCCAGCAGTTCGAGCCTGCATTTGCATCGGCATATAGTGTCATATTTGCATCCACCAAACAAAAAAACGCGTAGCATTTCCATATTGTATGGAGCATTACACCATTATCAAACATACGCATTTTGAAACATAGATCAGGTTGGTTGATTTTTTGCTTTCAGGTGTGGTTCTCAATAGGAGTATGGAGCTCTAAAAGCTCAGATATTACCAGACAATCGAGGTCTCGCCGGGAGACGTATGATGACACAGTTCAGTTTATTATTTTCCCCACAGAGTTGCCAATTGAGGTGGTATTGTATCCGGCCAGCGGAATGTTTTCTTCAAGATTTGTTGCTGCGGCGGCATTTCAGGTTTTCATAAAATCAAAGTTCAGAAGTAGCCACTTGTTATCAAGACGAGTGTTTGACAGTTGTTTTCGGAATATCCCCAGCGGAGTTAGTTATTGCAGCGAATAGGCAAAGAAGCTATGTCCGAGAAGATCTTCCTGTGTTGTAGGCAGAAGTGTATTCCCGTATTGGATAGGCGGATGAAGATTTCCTATGTTGTAGGCAGAAGTATGTTCCCGTATTGGATAGGTGGATGAAGATTTCATGTGTTGTAGGCAGAAGTGTATTCCCGTATTGGATAGGCGGATGAAGATTTTTCCTGTGATGTAGACAGAAGTATGTTCCCGTATTAGATAGGCGGATGAAGATTTTTCCTGTGATGTAGGCAGAAGTGTATTCCCGTATTGGATAGGCGGATGAAGATTTTTCCTGTGATGTAGGCAGAAGTGTATTCCCGTATTGGATAGGCGGATGAAGATTTTTCCTGTGATGTAGACAGAAGTATGTTCCCGTATTAGATAGGCGGATGAAGATTTTTCCTGTGATGTAGATAGAAGTATGTTCCCGTATTAGATAGGCGGATGAAGGTTTCATGAAATTTAGACAGATGTATTTTCCCATGTTAGATAGACAGAAGTGTATTCCCGTATTGGATAGGCGGATGAAGATTGCTCCTGTGTTGTAGGCAGAAGTATATTCCCGTATTGGATAGGCGGATGAAGAGTTTGTGTGATATAAACAAAAGGATATTCCCGTATTGGATAGGCGGACGAAGTGTTACTAGACCGACGCATGTGCCCCGTGAGAGATAGGCAGATCAACTTTCCTGTATCTAGACGGATGATTTCCCCGTAGGAAACATAGTATGTGTCCAATGACAAGACAGAACCACGTTCTTATATTCGACAAAAGTATTCTCCTAGTGAAGTTATTCCAATATTGACAAAATAGTGTTGAAATCAGATCTGTGGATATTGTTCCCCAAGTAGTGGTGCAGTTATTTTGAGGTTTATTTTTGTAGTTGGAAAATTTTTGGGTTCTATTGGTATTCAACCGTCTCGTACCTCGATTGTTTGAAGGCCATTCTCTCTTCACCCAGTCGGGTCCAAACCGCTTGAATAGGGGCAGCTGTTGCACCCTAAAATTTGACCAACCGGTTCCCATATCTGGTTTATGTTTTGACGCATTTTGCATTCGCATTCGCATACAACATGCATTGCATTTTTATCATTCAGATTGATTTTTATCAGGATTATAGCCCCTGGCGTTTCAGGCAGTACAGGCCAGTCAGAATAAAAGTCTGTTGAGAATTGATGCTCATCTCCCTCGTTTTCAGACCATCTCGGTACCCGGTTTCGCTACGGTTGCGTAATTGGGTTTTAATCGGTTTAATCGGCTTCCTGGCATTTTTAAGATTTTTCTGTCATTTTTCTGGATTTTTAGTGCATTTAATGAATTTTTCTGGATTTAATAGAGTTTTTTTAATATTTTTAGAGTTTAAATAAATGTTCTTTTCATTTTTTAGAAATTAATAGATTTTTATTTTAAAGTTTTTAGATATTATAGTTTTTAATAATTTTTAGATATTGTTTTTCTTTTATTATTTTTAATAGATAAATAGTTTTTTTTAAAAAGAGTAGATTTTAAAAGATAGATATAAATAGAGATTGTCATTTTCCTTTAATAGAATGGTTAATAAAAAATAATAAAAATAGATATTAGTTTGTTTTGGGTTTTTTTAGATTTAATTTGTTAAAAAAAATGATAATAGATTTTAAAAGAAAATTAGAGATTAATTGGTTTTTTTTAGATTTTTGTGATTTTTATTTTTCAAATTAATTAGGATTTTAAGGAAATATTATTTTTTAGATTAAATAATAGCTTTTTTAGATTTTTTAGATTTTAATTAGGTTTTTGTTTTTATTTTCGTTTTAGATATTAATTAGGATTAATTTATGATTAATTAGGTTTATTAGAGGTTTTAATCAGGTTTAGTTTTAATTTTCGTTTTTAGGGTAATTAGGTTTTTTTCAGATTTAAATTTTTGTTTTATTTCAGTTAATTGCGTTTAAGCCACTAAGCAGGTTTAGTCAATTGGGCCATGTATCCAAATCCTTAAAGCCCAAGTCCATGTCCAAGTCCCAGCCACGCCACGTGTCGTATAAGAAGCTCAGCCACGCGTGCGCTGCTTTTTCTTCCACCTCAATTCTTCTCTCTCCCCAGAGCTGCCACGTTTCCACTTCACTCTCTCTCTCCACTGACACGCATAGCACCTTCACCACATGTGTCTCGCCCTCATCACTTCCCTCTGCCACCTGCCCCTCGCCGGACACTCCTATCGCCGGCCATGCAATCGCCTTGCCTAACCACCTCCGACCACCAGAGCTAACTCCGACCACCGCCAACCGTCGTCGGAGCTGCAAAAAACCCAGTTTTTCCAGAAAACCCTTCGATCTTCATCTTCCTCCTCCGATCCACCTTCATCAACCATCTGTTTCCAGAGCTTCATCATCAGAATTCATCAAAATTTCCTCAATCTTCAACCAGATTATTCCAAGATCTTCCACCGTTCATACATTGTTCTCCAAGATCATCACGATAATCTCCCAATTTGTCGCCGGAATCTTCATCAACCACGATCCTGAATATTCAACATTCAACCGGTGTTCTTCTTTTTTCCAGAAATTGTCAAGTTTCTCCGTGGACCTTCGTTGTGGTCGTCGATCTTCATCAAGTTTGTGAAGATTTTTCCTGAAATCTTCAAACGTGGCCAAGAACGTTCAATCCTCAAGATCTTCAAAGGGATCTTCACCAGAAATCGCTCCAAGTTTCGTCTGGGATCAAGAACCGTCACCGCGTGGGTCATCTATCCAGGTTAGTGCTTCGAATCTTTCATGTTTCGTTGTTTCTTGCGTTGATTAGCTAGAGATTAAGGAGATCGGCGTTTGCTCGTGAGCAAAATAGGTTAGGGTTTGGTATTCTGGATTGAGAGATTGAAGGAGGTTTTTATGGATAACTGAGCCTGGTGAGTATTTGGAAGAAGGGATTTGGTACGAGTTTGCTTGAGATCGTTGATTGATTTGGATTCAGAGAGGTTCAGGGGAGAAAGTTGCAGAGAAAGGGTTTGGGCATGAGGGCGCCGTTAGGGTGTCAATGTGTGACGAAGATGAACAGTGTTAGGGATATTAGAGGTTTTAGGGTTTTGCTGATTGTGAGAGTAGATTCGGGCTTTAGGCCCAATGGCGTTGCTGGACCATACTCCCTCTGTTTCCATTCGTACCCCCTCCCCTTTGGTTTGAATATTGTTTGGGCCTTGCAAATTGCTGTTGGCACCCCCCGTTTAGAGGCCCAAGCGGATTAACAAGTGAAGCATGGCTATTCGTACCCCCCTGGGTTTTTTTTATTTTTGTTGTTTTCTGATTAAGACCTGGGCCCAGCGCAATTATTGATTGCACCCCCATCCTGGGCCCAACGTTAATTCTGAATTGTAAATAATGCTCCTAGCATCCCCCTGTTTTTTCCATTTTATTTGAATTCCTTTTTTTTTTCCATATCATTTGCATATTAGTTTCCAAATAAAATCATAAAAAATTCAAAAATGCTCATTTTAATATGGGGTTTTTTTCCCTCCATTTCCATAATGATGTCAAGAATATTGTGAAAAAATAAAAATAGTATTTTAGGTTTTTTCCATTTATGGTGAATTTTTGCATTTTAATTGCTTTTATTTTCATATTGTTTGTACATACATATTGATGAATTTCGTTTAGTCATTTAAATTCGCATTTTGATCCCGTTCTTTTTGTGCTAGCTAGATTAGAGCATTAAGTTCCCTTAGAGATTTATTTCACATTTTTGTGATTAAATCTTGATTAGTTTTGATTAGAGAATATTAGGTTAGTATAATTAGGGTTTAAACTCAGCATAGGTGCATTCTAACATTTTATTTTGGGCTTTTTTAGCATGAATTAGGTTATGGGACATACAGGGTATATAGGGTAGATATAGAACTCCCCTTAGAATTAATCTTAGAATATTAAATACTATTTTACTATTTTTAGTATATTTTGCAAATTGTGTGATTGTTTGGTGTTCCCACTTGGGGTTTTTGTTTGTCTGCTTGGGCTTTTGGGTTTTCATTTGGGGTATGGGCTTGGTGTGGGCTTGTGGAAGCATGAAGACATCAAAGGAGAAGATTGAGGATGATAATCAAATGTTGAAGCTTGAAGATTGCTTGAGCTTGGAGCTGATCGAAGACTTAGGAGAAATAGGAGCAAATAGGCAGAGCCTTAGAATAGACCAAATTTTTTTTCACAAACATGGTTAACTTCCTGTGCTTCCATTCCTCTCTATGACATAAAGTCCCTCTGTGGTATTCACCTCCCTCCTTTGGAGGGATAAGTGGTTGTATCTAAGAGGTGGAACTTTGAGGGAAACAGTCTGTTACAATGTCAACTGTTTATAGGCTTCCTTTGGTTGTCAATGAACTGTTTGATATGCAATTTATTCTGATAAATCAATTCTCATATAGGAGAGCTTGCCTTGAAGAAATAAGCCATTGAAGATAGAGATGAAGATCAAAGATTGACAAAGATGAAGATTGTTCATGTCAAAGCTGTGCAACTGTTAAAGCTAGGGTTTACTGCTGTCTGAGGCTATCTGTTGTCTGATGCTATCAACTGGTTAATGCTTGCTTGAGCTGGGTGATTTCTTGGAGATAGAAGCTTGTTGTGGCTTGGGTACCATTGGAGTTTGATTTTGGAAGTTCAACTGGAGCTGAAGTGCTGTCAGGGCTGGTTTTGGGGTTTCATTTTCTGTGCTGTATTGTTTGTTAATTTTCCCCTTGAGGTTGAGGTGAAGTTGTTTCACTTTGCTCATTGTTTTCTAGGTTCGAGGTTGAGTGGGACTCCCTTGTCTTGCTTGTACTGCTGCATTCATGCATTTTACCGCTTTACTGTACATATGTTGTTGCTTTTCCGTTTATCCCTTAGGATCTCTGTTTCTCTCTGCGCAAGAGAGGAATATGACAGACATTAGGTTCTCATCCCTGCATGACAACATTAGGGTAGATTTTGATTCCCTTTTCAACCATAGGGTTTTAGAGTTCTTTCTCTCCTCATCTTAAAAACAATCTAAAATACAATAAAAGGATAAACATCAATAAAAAACAGTTCTTGCGTAAAAGACTATAAACCAACCAAAGAGTCATTTTTGTCCGCTGGGACGCGTAATCAGGAGAAAACCTTTTCAGAAGGATAAAAAAAACAATCAAGACAGACTTGTGTCGTACGTGGCCCGAACTACGTGTGCTCTGATCTTTCATGCTGTACGAAAGTACGTAGGCATAGGATACGATATCCTAGCGAGCAACCTTCCCCTCCTTTCCCGTAGGTAGGCGAACTACGTTGACTCTGATTTCTCGTTCCAGACGGGAATATGTAGGCATAAAGTGTGATACTTTGCGGAGTCATTTTATTTTCTTTTAACCCCAGACCTGTAGAATGGATAGAATAACAGTCCGTACTAGAAAACAAGCGTGGAGCCCGTCGAGTACGGTGGACGTGAGGGGTGCTAATACCTTCCCCTTGCGTAACCGACTCCTGAATCCAGGATTTGGTTGCGATGACCATTACTTTCCCGTCTTTGCGGTAGGTTTACTCTGAGTGTTTCCTTTCCCTCCGTTGGGATAAATAACGCACGGTGGCGACTCTTCTGTTCAGCCGGCGCCGATTTTCGCAGTAGCGACAGATTGGAGCATGAAAAATCAAGGTTTAGGAGGTTTATTGCAAAAGGGGTAAACTTGGATATTTGAATTTTTTCTAAGTGTGGAGAAAAACCCTAGTTTTGGTACCAACTTTGAAGGATCATAACTTTCAATCCACACATCTATTTTTTTAGTTCCAAATGTCAATTTGTAGCTCTCATCATGTACTACAAAAGTGTACAACTGACCTATGAGCAAAAGAGGCTTAGATTTTGAGATATGGAGCTTCAAAGTTTGGAAGAATTTCAAAACACTTAGAGAAATTTCAAGGCAGATTTTGGTCATCAAATGCAACAATCTTCAAGTCTAGTTTTCATCATGATATCTTTTGTTTCAAGGATTTATTCAAACATAAAGGTTGTAGGGCATGTTTACGGCTTTCTAAAAAGTACAAGAACTCCTTCATAGCTTGTGTGAGCTAAGAGTTTCAAAGAGAGGAAGATGAGGTCCAAAAACTTGAATTTCAAGGTTTCAACTTGGCATGACATGATGCAAAACCAATCTTTTGCTGCAAATCTTGGTGTTTTGGGTGTCTAATTGCAAGATCCCTTTTAATCAGAGTGTCACACGTAATTTCAAGGGATTAAACAAAGTTTTAAGGCATAAAACAAGAAGTTATTCCACTTATGGCATAAAGTGATCACTTCGATTTTTGTAAAGCATGGTTCTCCCACCAATTCAGCATTGAGCCACTCCCTCAGTCTCCCAAGTAAAAATCAATTTGCAAAAGCATGACCAAAAACTCAACCACCTTGTACTTGATCCCTTGAACCAAGCAAAAACATAATCACAAACTCTTTGGAATGCAAGTGGATTAGTTTGTAAAGAGTTAAAATCTGAACACTCCTCAAACCTCCCAGTTTCTCTATAAATACAAGGTTAATATTTGGTGCATGGGAGGAAAACTCAGTCAGTATGACATGGCGCTGACTGAGCGCTGATTTGGCCATTTGGCATTATTTTTAAATAAAATAAATTGAAGGCGTATTATAACTGGATGTAACAGTCACCCCAGTGGTAGAAACCTTGCCTTGCCTTTCCCATTGACTTATCTTGCCTGGGTTTGATCCTGCTGATCAACCCTTTGCCTTTTTTCTGACTTATTCAATGTTTTTAATATATTATTACTTGTTGGTATCCCTTATTTAAAATGTGTGTGTGGCTCAGATGGTCCTAATTTTGAGTGGTAATCTCCATGGCGTGGGTTCAATCCCTTTATGGTGCATTTCCTTATATTTTTAATACTTGTTTATTTATGATCTATTGAGTGGTAATCTCCATGGCGTGGGTTCAATCATTTACTGATTGGTCAAAACATTAAGTTCCCTCCTCATTTTCCATATCATCTATTGATCCCCTACACCACTTGGTTCACGATCAAACTGTTCATCTTCCCTACAACCTCCAACGAACGAAAACTCCTTTCCACACGATCAAAGTTTTGTGCAATGTCTCAACATTCACCAAAATCCTCTCCCTCCAAGAGAATATCCACCAACGAGTCTGAGGTACGAACTAAGTCAAGCAACCCTAACTCAGTGCTGGAAATAGCACCCCTGCGCATGATGACTCCATAAGGAGTTCTGGTAAAGAATTCAAGGAGCCAACATGCAAGAAGGCCCAAAGACCTTGTCTCAGGTAAAACTCCTACTCCTGTAACTTCTGATATTAATGATGATGGAGCCAAGAAAACGCACAACATCATTTCTGGCATGGTAGCTAGGGCTCTGAACATACCCATTCCACCTAGCAATGAGGGGTCTGTTCCAACTGTGCATGATCAAAGTGACGTTATGCCCAATGTTGGAACCTTGAAAGGCCATACATCAGAAGAAAAGAATAAGGGTGTAGGGTCTAATAGTGTAGGTGATGATGTGCAAGGCACCAAGAATATTGAGTTGGTGGACCTTGATGAATATTATAATAATTATCTAATAGCAAAAATCAATCCTGGCATAGCCAAACGGCTTATGACAAGGAAAGGTACAAAGTTAGCTGATCAAGGTCCCCCCAAGAAAAAGGCAGTTGAATAGGTTGCTGAGCAAGATAGCCTCACAAAGTAGACAACTGAACATGACACTCCCTCGAAGAAGGCTAGAATTAAACGAAGCCAAGTTGGAGCTCCCAAAGCCTGGAGCAAAGTAGTCACTAAGAAGAGAAAGGTTGAATCTGGTACTGAATCAGAGACTGAGTTTGATGTTGTTGAGGATGTCACTGACATCCAACATAAGAAGAAACCCTCAAAGAGCAAACTGGCTGAAAAGGTCCCTGAGGTTCCAATTGACAACATTTCATTTCATTTCATTACCCCTCATGTGTAAATAGATGGAAGTATGTTGTTCAGAAAAGGCTGGCAGTGGAAAGGGAGCTAGGACAGAATGTTCTTGAGAGTAAAGAAATCATGAATCTCATTCATGATGCAGGATTGATGAAAACAGTTAGTAAATTCTCTCGATGCTATGAGTTACTTGTCAAAGAATTCATCGTTAATCTCTCAGAGGAATGTGCTGACCCAAAATCTAAAGAATTTGGCAAGGTGCATGTAAGAGGGAAGTGTGTTACTTTTTCTCCAACAGCAATCAATAAATATCTGGGAAGATCAGATAGAGCTCGTCCTGATGTAACTGTCTCTGAAAACAAAATGTGTCAAGTGATAACAGGAAACCAGGTACAAAGATGACCATCAAAAGGAAAGCTAGTTTCCAGCAAATTGAGTGTCAAATATGCCATGTTGCATAAGATTGGAGCTGCAAATTGGGTGCCCACAAACCATAAGGCTACTGTGGCAACTGTTCTTGGAAAGATCATCTATGTTATTGGGACCAAGGCCCAATTTGACTTTAGAACATATATATTTGATCAAACTATGAAGCATGCAGGCAGCTATAGCATCAAGGGCCCCATTGCATTCCCTTCACTCATATGTGGCATAATTTTGAAACAGTATCCAAACATTCTCAAAAAGAGTGATGCTGCAAACAAACGAGAAAGCCCCTTATCATTACATCTCAAGTTGTTTCTATGAAATCATGTTCCTGACATTGTTGTAACATCACCTAAGACATCTCAGTCTACATCAAGAAAAGCTAAAGTGATTGTCAGACTAAAGGAAACATGTTAGGAGTTGGATGCGAGGAAGAAAACTCTTGAAGAATAATCAGGACCCTTGAGCAAAATGAAAATGCTAAGTTCACTGATGAGGATATGCAAAATGATGGGGCAGAAGAGAATGATAGCCAGGCAGCTGATTCAGAGAAATGGAGAGATAACGGTGATGAAGATGGCTCCCCTGAGGCTGAGGAGACTAGTAATGGAGAATCTGACAAGGTTAGGTCCAGTTCTGCATCTGAAGAAGAAGAATGACATATGTTGATAAAGTGTTGTGGAGCTCAAGCTACTTGTTGTTGAGCTGGTTTTTGTGAACTGTTGTTGTGGAGTTTTTTTTGGTTTGAGTTCTTTTGGTTAGACCTATTTGACAGCAAGAATTGCACTGGTTGTGTGATGCTCTCTATGAGCAGTTTGTTTAATGTGCACTTCAAAATTGTAATGTTACACTTTTGATCTATGCTAAGTCCTTAGTTAGATCTTAATTTGTGGCTAAAAAGGGGGAGAGAAAGAAAGATAGCAACAACAGGTACAACAAATGAAATAAAAGAACAGGTGGAAGAACAAGTGATAAAAGCTGGAAGAACAGTGCTTGGGCATATGCGCCATTGTGAATACAATATTAGACTTGCATGTTTATAGGTATAACTACAAGTGATGCTGAAGATACATCTGTGATAACATATGCTAGTGTTGTTAGTAACTAACTGATGTTATGTGTGTAGATTCCTAGCTTGTGTAAGAATTCTTGTTAGAACTAGGAATCTTCTAGTTTGTGCTGATGTTGCGTGTGTAGATTCCTAGTTTGTGTTGAAGTTGCTATATTGTGTGTCTGCTAGTTGTGAGCAGAATGAGAGTGTTGGGAAACTCTTCAGGGGGAGTAGCACAGGTGTGTGTACTTCAGGATGTTATGACCTTCATGTGTGACTATTGTGTGTCTGTGGGTGAAGGGTTCAACCGATAAAGTGCATTAGTTGAGGGGTAGATACTTTGTGTGTCACTCACTCAGCAAAGAGTGACATCTATAGTGGCAACTAACAGATGGTTAACAAAGTGAGCTAACCGTGAGAGCTAACTGTGAGGACTCAGAGAGGCTTTAGCTAGTAACTATCCTGCATGACAGGATAAATCATAAGTCTTCTGCTGTGTAAATCTCTGATCTAATGATAGAGTGTTTTAGCCAAAAATTTGTCAAAGGGGGAGTTTGTAAGTGCTCTTGATTGGCTGCATTTTATGGCAAAACACTAGAGCATGTATGTATGTCATGTCTGATATTAGTGCGTACATAATATGGATTGTGCAGGGTAAGTTGACTTAGCTAAAAGCAAGCTAAGTTGGATGTCATACCCAATGTTATGACTTGGGTCGTATGACATCAAGCGCAGGTTTGTTTTTCCGGTAGCTATAAACCAGGAAACAAAATAGGAGCTCAAGCTGGATATCAAGAGACTTTCTAGAAGCCCTAGGCGGACTGAAATATCCCTGAATTAAGTGGCAAGTGTGCAGATCATTGAAAATAGGTTTGTTATGAATAAAACCTAATTTATGCACCAAGGCCCAAAAGGACTTACATTTGCTATAAATATCAGAAGAAGCAATCCTGAATAGCAGCTCTTGACAAGAAGAAGAATAGAGAGTGCAGATTGCAGAGTCCGTGTAAGTGAAGAAGGCTAGTCTTCACGTGTGAATTCTGTTTAGGAATACTTGTACTCCAAGCAGTTGTCTAGTGGATGATTTGCATTGGATAGGTAGATTCTAGGTTGTGTCTCACTCAAAGCTGTGAAGCAAGAGTGTGTGAGTTCCTTGATCAAAGTTGTGAAGCAAGATCAAGGTATGTTTGGAGTGTATCTCCTCAACTGTTTTGTAATTGAGAGTTATATATCACTGTGGAGTGATTGAGGGGGAGTGAGTGGGTATACTCAGGTCTAGAGTGTCTCTAGGCTGAATTGTCATTGGGTAGGTTTTATGTGAGGAGTGCAAACTGTGTTGTTTGACTCTGAATTAATTCTGTTAATAGTGAAGTTCCTCCCTGGCTTGGTAGCCCCCAGATGTAGGTGTTGTTGACACTGAACTGGGTAAACAATTGTTGTGTTATTTACTGCTTTTATTATTAGCTGTTAAGTAGCAGATGTCACAGTGGATGTTATAACTTTGGGAATAACATCCATCATGTTCTTGCCAGAATTTTCATTTTTTTATCATTTTGACCCCATTCTTTTTGCATTGTGTTCATGATGATGTCTATTTTTCATCTATGTTAAGAAATTTTCAAAAAGATTTATTTTTCTTGCCTTTGGGTATGTTCAACACTTGTTGCTTTTTAGGGTTTCTTTTAAGAACCTTATGCTTTTCTTTAATCTTTCGTTATGTTTGCCTTGCATGTTTGTTTAGTTTAAACCTCTTTGCATCTTGTGTAAACCTTGTATGATATTGTAACATTTTATCTCTTTGATTTACCTTGATTTCATGGTTGCTTAAATGTTGTTTACATGTAAATGTGTGTTGAAATTTTCTTTTGTTCATACCATTGACACTTTGGTTGATATCTTGCTTTCAACATGTAATATTCCTCCATGTTGGTTTAAATATTGATGTATACATGTGGTTTATTCTTGTCATATCATGTTGAAGCTTTTCTTAAATGCTTTTTGTAACACCCCCTTTCTATACCCCCAAGTAATCAAATAAATCATGTAGGCACATATTAAAAATTCATCAGAGTATAATTAAAATTATGGTATAAAAGAGGTGCGCCATATTATACTTGAATCAAAACATACAACACCTGCTCAATAAAGATATGCAACAGTGGGGTAGCTTTTAACAGAGGAACTTAGTCCTTACACCCACATCTCAATATTTAGAATAAAAGCGGAAACATCTAAATATTGCATAACATCAAACATATATACATATATGTTTATCATCCATCATGATTCAATCATCATAAAACATGTTTACATAAACATCCAACATCCAGATACATATACAATTGTATCAAAAAAGAATCAAAACAATCCTAGCTACCCGGTGCTACATATCAGAGCCAACCGACCAAAAGGGTGAAGCCACGCTTCACAAAAAGACTTCCAGCAAACCTCCACTGCAATGCCTCAAAGAGCATCATAAAACAGCAGAAGAGTGAGAAATATTATCATAATAATCAATGCATATAATTATATATGTATATATATCTACAATCCTAGAATACACATAATCAACATTCTCACCACAAGTCATCCATATACATCACAATGTATATACAAATATATGGATAATCACCAAGAACATTCATCATACATGCTTCAACAATTCACTCATTTCCACATAAACATTTACAATTATGTTTATTCATCAATTCACAACTCTCAGTTCAACAATTCATACACATATGCATACTTTCATACAACAATTATACATATGCCATGTGACTCAATGCAACTCAATGCAACTCATGCCATGTGGTACCAACACTTGTTATTATTTTTCGGTTTTTACATTTAAATCGGGTTCGTCCTCTAGACCAATAACAAACAAAAGCCCATCCTCTAGGCTTTCAAACCCCACTCTAGGTTTGGGACAAGTCACTAGTCTCCACAAAACTAGCAGCATTGCCTCTTGACAACAATGATGCGTATGCAATCAACAACCATATGCACTTAAGACCGTTCTCGCATCTTAATCTCATGCATTCTCAAATAATTCATCACACAAGAATTATAACATGATTGCACACACAACACATTTCATAATAATCCAAGTATTCATACTTTCAACACCATCACTACATTTATCAAGCAATGCACAAGAATACACATCTTGGTGCTTCACATACAATCGCATACAATCAATATGCATTCACAATATCACGCCAAATGGCAACGAACTCCATCACAATCATCATGCACCTTTAATCAATTTAAACAATGCATATATTTGCCAAAGGTCACGTTTCACAATTGATTCCACAACCTAGGATTCACGCCATACGGCTACCCACAACATATCATAATACAACACACAAGTTATGCGTTGAAGAATCAAAGTATCAACATTGGATGGAAACAACAGAAATAAAACAATGTTGTCATGCTCGCTGGGTCACTCGCCTAGCGAAGGCATATTGATCATTCGTTACTGGCTCGCCTAGCGAACATGCTAGCGAATCCTGCCTTTTTGCTACCGGAAGTGTTGGCTACCTAGCTCGCTTAGCAAAGGCTTAGCGAACACTTGCTACCTCACTCGCTCCAGCGAACAAGGGTCATTTTGGTTCTGTCCAAGTCTAGGACCATTCGCTACTAGCTCGCTAGCAGCTCGCCTAGCGAACCACTCGCTAGCTCGCTCGCTAGTTGCTCGCTTAGCGAGTTCTGCGATGCTCAAAATCCTCTACTGTCCCAAATTCCCAAACTTCATAGAATCTCCCGATTTAATTTCAACAAGTTACCATAGTCTTAGCCTAACATTCCCTGACTAAACTACACAATTATTCCATATTCTAACCGTTATAACATCAGTTTCTATCGATTAAATTATTTCGACCTAAAATGGAAAATGAGTAAAAACTCTTCAATAATCCAAATCAATCCAACATAAGCATACATAATCATACACGTTGAGAAAATAATAATATTTCACACCCTTACCCGATTAAATCGAATCCTAGATGTTGATCTTGAGCTATCCAAGCTTTTCCTCTATTTTCTCCCCTTCTCTCTTCTTCCTTCTTTCTTTCTCTTCCTTTTCTCTTCTTTCTATTTCTATCCTTTTCTTTTCTCTCCTCTAATCCACGTATATCTCTTTCTATTCTATTTCTCTCCAAACATCTATTAACCCATTTTCTCACAAAGTATCCAACTTAACATTAAATAAGAAATGTCTAAAATACCCTCCAATCTATTTTCCCCGAAAACTCTCAAAATCGGTAAACTAGCATAATATGCAAACATAACATATTAACACATCAATTTCACAATTAAAATATTAATCACCCAAATAAATCAAAAGACTCAACAAAATTGGAAATCAGAATCAGGGCGTTACAACTCTCCCCCACTTTAGAAATTTCCGTCCTCGAAAATATTACCTGATTCAAACAACTCTGGATACGACTCTCGCATCCCACTCTCTAATTTCCAAGTCATATTGCCTTCCGCAGCGCCTCCCCAAGCTACTTTCACAAGCGCAATATCCTTGCCTCTTAGCTTATTAACTTCACAGTCCAGAATTCTAATCGGTAAAGCTTCAACCGTAAGGTTATCTCTCACCTCAACCTCATCCATAGGAATAACATGTGACGGATCCTGAACATACTTCCGAAGTTGCGAAACATGGAACACATCATGGAGATTAGTAAGCGACGGTGGTAAAGCAACCCGATAGGCTACTTCTTCTATCTTCTGCAAAATCTGATAAGGACCAATAAAACGCGGCATCAACTTACGCGATTTCAACGCTCTACCAACATTAGTTATTGGAGTAACTCGAAGAAACAAGTGATCTCCCTCCTGAAATTCAAGTGCTTTCCTCCTCTTGTCATGATAACTATTTTGACGACTCTGAGAAATCTTCATCTTCTCTTGAATCATCTTAATCTTATCGGTAGTTTGTTGGACTATCTCGGGTCCAACCACAAAACTCTCTCTAGACTCATACCAACACAATGACGTCCTACACCGCCTACCTTACAATACCTCAAACGGTGCCATACCAATACTCGAATTAAAACTGTTGTTGTAAGTAAATTCAATCAAAGGTAAGTAGCTATCCCAAGCTCCTCCCTTTTCAAATACACAAGCTCTCAAAATATCCTCAAGTGATTGAATCGTCCTCTCAGTCTGACCATCGGTCTGCGGATGATAAGCAGAACTCAAACATAACTTCGTACCCAAAGCACTTTGCAAACTTTCCCAAAATCTCGAAGTAAACCTCGGATCTCTATCTGACACAATGCTAGACAGAATACCATGCATACTGACAATCCTTTCAATGTATATCTTTTCCAATCTCTCCAACGGGTAATCCATTCGCATAGGAATAAAGTGAGCAGATTTGGTCAATCTATCCACAATAACCCAAATAGCTTCAAAGTTACTCAACGTTCTAGGTAAACCAGACACAAAATCCATAGATATGCTATCCCATTTCCACTCAAGAATAAACAACAGTTGCATCAAGCCCGACGGTTTCTGATGCTCAATCTTTGACTTCTGACAAGTCAAACAAGAATACACAAACTCGGTAATATCCTTCTTCATACGAGGCCACCAAAATACTTTCCTCAAATCTTGATACATCTTAGTAGCACCCAGATGAATACTCAATCCACTATGATGCCCTTCTTCAAGAATACTCTTTTTCAACTCAACAATATCAGGAATACAAACTCTACCACGACATCTCATGATACCATTTCCATCAATCTGAAATTCACCACCTTGACCCTGATTGATCAAAGTCAATAGATCAAGTAAACCCAAATCAGATTTTTGTCCTTCTCGAATCTCGTCGAGAATACCACTAGTAAGCTTTAACATACCAAGCTTAACTCCGTAAGAAGTCTTCTCACACACTAAGCTCAAATCACGAAATTGCTTAATCATTTCCAACTCTTTTACCATCATCATCGACATATGCAATGATTTCCTACTCAATGTATCAGCTACTACATTTGCTTTACCCGGATGGTAATTCAAACCAAAATCATAATCCTTTAAAAGTTCCAACCATCTCCTCTACCTTGCATTCAATTCTTTTTGATCAAAGAGATACTTCAAACTCTTATGATCACTAAATACCTCAAATCTCGATCCAAACAAATAATGCCTCCAAAGTTTCAGCACAAATACAACGGCGGCCAACTCTAAGTCATGCATAGGATAATTCCTCTCATGCACTTTTAGTTGCCTTGAAGCATAAGCTACAACTTGTTTATTTTGCATCAACATACCTCCTAAACCCATCAAAGAAGCATCACAATACACAACAAATAGTTCTGTCAGATTCGGCAAAATCAAAACAGGAGCTGTCGTCAATCTTCTCTTAAGCTCTTGAAAACTTTCTTAACACTTTGCATCCCAAACAAAAGCTTGACCTTTCCTAGTCAACTGCGTCAACGACAATGATAACTTAGCAAATCCTTCAATGAATTTCCGATAATAACCTGCTGTCATACCCTAATTTTTCACCATAAGATCCCACCCTCTTGCGTTTAGTTCTTGCTCGTTTTATTTTACTTTTGTATGTTTATTATGGCTAACAAGTGTGCGCAGACATAGTATTTTTAGCTGCAGTTTCTCACGGTCCAGCATTTTGTGGCATAACCCCCCTGATTCAAGGATCCTAGGGTGTCTCACTGGGTCTAATCATATTCTTGTTAAGGATCGAACGTATTCTCATCAAGATTCCTCAAAAGATATGTCGTTAACGAAACTTGAACATCTTCGAGAGTTTCAAGGTTTCCTCAAGGTTTTTGAAATCAAGACTTGCAAAGTTGAACATGACAGCGTTTCACCCAAGATTAATGAAGAAGAACCTCTATCCCCAATCAAAAATTGTTACTTGAATCTAAAGAGGATTTGATTCGACATTGAAAACAGTGTTGATTGGAAACTCATCCTCTTATTTTGAAATGGGGAAAGATAAATCGGGTCGAACGTATCTTCCTTAAAAGAATTCACTTGACAGTATCATGGTATGAACTTAGGATAATGTATATTGGACAATTGGTACCTACATCCAACTGTAGGAGTACTCTACATGGCACTCTACAATTACAAACGACGGTTAGTGAAATGCAGTTCACCTTTTCGAAATGGCAGGCCACGAGTTCGGCAAGAGTTAATTCATATGAAGGATTCGTTGTTTTAAAGATCTTTTCTTACGTGATTCACATCCAATACCGAACTCGATACGAAAACCCAACATTACAACAATTGAAAGCAGTTATTTACATGGATGAAGGTGTCAGTGTTACATTGCAAATTTATCATTGAATTACAAGCAAGAAGTTAAAATTCAGGTTGCTAATCCGAAGCTCAGGGTACACCCATGCTACTGCTGGAAATGCGGTTCGCCAACTTTTCTTCACAGATGATTATTACAGGCTTCAAATAATGGTAACATATTACTAGGATAGTGGACTAAACCCTACCATTTAACTCAAAGTAACATTGGACCCTAAATTATAATATTATAAGTCAGTTACAGTCACTCCCTAATCTTCAAAACTTCTGTCGGTATCGCCGCGACCAAGTTTGTGAGAAACGCTATGTTTCCAGCAGTATTGTCTCTGGGGATTATACTTAGCCATCGATTCTTTGCGCCAAACACCTGCAAAACACATGGTTGGGTGAGGATCTTCATAACAGGCAGGCCATAGCTCTATTGAAGGGACAATAGATCTATTAATCCTTAATTTAATCACGGCACAACAGTTTCAAGCGGAACCTCCTGAATTCTATCGTATCAGGATTTATAAACATTTTACCCTTACCATTACTCTAACGTAAGAAGAGCAAGATTGTCACCTCTCAATCTGAGTTATCACTTTGACAAAAGCAATGTTTTCAGCAGCATCGGAGCCTCCGGTCAATCACGCGAAGGAAGCTATTTGTTATTCAAATGTACACTTGTTGCTCCCATACTACATCAGAACCGCCGGAGCAGCTAGCACTTCTCCCTTTTTTCTTCTCCAAAGCCTCGTAATTTAAGCAAGCTCAGCATGTCCTCACAACCTGCAAAGAAAAATAGAATTAAGGACAACTGCATCGAGGCAACAGTAGCGTTCTTATTTCCCTCATGGTTCAGACTTGCAAGTCATCATTACCACCTTGAACCCTTCTCGGCAACGGCATAATAACCGGAAGCTGCTGAACTACTAGCGACACCCTGAAAGAAGAAGAGAAACGACCGTAGATATCAGTTGTAAACCATAGTAGTGCAGCAAAAAAATATCAATTCATCATCTGCAAGCGCAAACATCAACAGCGGTACAACTATTAACCACTACCAAGACAAGTGTAACCCTCAGCTCAATCCATCATCGGGCATAACAAGCAAAGTTCACTCAAAACTTCTCACAACACGCAGCGGCAAAGGCGGAAAACCGCAGCATTATTTAGGTCCTGAGTTCACGACAGTTAGAACCACGAGCAGCTCCCTTTATCCAGCCATCCCAACGCCCTCACCACCATAGGCACATGAAATGAAATAAAGAAATGGTCAAACTACTACAGACGTGAAGCAAGCAAACAAATACATAGCATGATAGCTCCATGGCAACATACAAGATAAAACAAGAGTAATATCAAAACAAGTTTGGTGATCGCGACTTTCTATGTCTAATACAACTTAACTGCAAGTGCACAGTCTATCGTGTAGTAATAAAAGATATCGATCCCACAACGACTCGTAATCAAACTAGTGTTCTCGGGAGTTACTATGTTTAGCTAGGTAGATAATGTTTAAGGGAATAATTGCTATTACTAAAGGGAACTAAAAGCGTTACTTAAATTATAATTACGCGAATCGATATGCAATAATTATGTTCTTCGGGGATTCGACAAGTTACCGGTATATAAAACATTTTCAGAATTTATTTAAGAAGAAAAATAGTGATCTAAAGACCTTCGTCTCACGATGGTTGTTGACGCTAGTCGCAACTTTAAGGCGGAACGTATGTTGTCGCTATCCCGTTCGGGGTTAAAATCACTTTTTGGAAATCTCTAAGTTCTAATCTATTTTAAAGTGCTTTCGCTGTTATTAAAACAAATGCCTAGTGTTTACTATTTGGTCTTAGCCGCAGCTGTCGCTTGTTGGTTCGTACCTTAATTAATTTCCCACTGTCGTGGCAAAACTACTTTTAAATAAGTTCTCGCTGTCGCGTCGAACGTTTATTCAGGAAATAAGTTTAAACACTCAGGCCATAAACGACTTTTGAAAAAGAAAGGTTTTAACCGGTTATTATCAAATCCCGTCTGAATTATTATTACATATTGATTACTTCTGGTTTAGCTAGACATGGATTTGGAATAAGTAAAGCGTAAATAAAAGCAGAAATTTAGAACATTCATATTGCTGGGAATTAAAGTTACAATTAACGAAATAATAAAAACCTGTAACGTATCCAATTGGCTTTTGGCCAAATCCCAACGATGTCGGCAGGATTGTGTCTTCAAACCAATAGAGCGCACAAATGAATATTGCAGAAATGGAATACAGGAAAAAGGAAAGAAAACAAAAACAACAAGACTGAAACTAAATTTGCTCTGGAAAATATTTGGGCAGCACTTCGTTATCTGAATGCGGCTCCCTTTCTCAGCTCCCCTCCTTCCCCTTTTATAGAGGTGAAATGCTAACGGTTATAATTTTCAGAAGGTGGACTTGGAGTCAGAGAAAATAGGAAGTAGTGGTCCACCATTTTGGGACTTGGAACTGATTTTTGCACGTTAAATGAGGTTCTGCGTTTTTGCCTGCATGATGGTCGTCATGGTGTGTGACGGTCGTCATGGGTGTGTGACGGTCGTCACAGCAGCAAAATGCGCATCTGCTGTTTTTCATGTTGTTTTCATCTGGTTTTCGTCCATATTTCATCTGTAATTGCTTCTTTTCTTCATATTGCTTTGTTTGGACATGATCTTCAAATACCTGCAGAATATCAGACAAATAACATGGAAAAACCCGAAATTAGATTGAAACCAGTCAAATATTAGTTGAATTATACGTCAATATATATATACGATTTCGCGTTATCAAACTCCCCTAAGCTTGAATCTTTGCTTGTCCTCAAGTAAAAACAGGAAGAATAAATGTCGGCAAGCACGAGGCAGCTTCCTCGTTCAGAAAGTTGGGAAAAACCGGGATTCTAAGTAGGAACAAAACGAGTACGGTGACGACACTGGACTATAAGTCTTCGGAGGTCTCCTTTTTATGCAAATTGGTCCCAATCACGCTACTGCAGCTTGGTATCAAGGTTATCGCGTCAAGTTTACCCTGTTTGTTCTAGCGCAATCACATTAAGCCCGTTGTCCATACACTTTCATGGCAAGTCAACCTGTTAGTGAATATGATCTCATTGTTGTTTTGATCTTTTCATTGCTCATAAGCTTATACTATTGATATTTCAATGAGTTTTTGTACCGTTGGGCTAAATGCTCGGGTGAGGAGCACCTAACTTAGAGGGAACATGTCTCTATACTCGGGCTATATGGCTTTCTTTTCATGATTTTTCATCTTTTTAGAGATCATACACTTATTTGCATTGGTCGCTCGCTTAGAAGTGTTTAGGATGGTGCTGACTGCTTGTATAAACTACTTGGGGCTGACTTTGCATAGAAACTTGAAACTTTGGTACACGTAAGTAGTGAAACCTACTCGCATAAACCGGAGGTCTAAGGTGTCAGGACGGTACTGGTTTTGTTAGAATTTTCGTCTCGGAGTTTCAAAACTTGGTTTGAACTTTGGCACATTCTCGTGATGCTTTTGAGGAACGAAAATTTTTTGTTTATGTCGAATAAAGTGGGGAAATTTGCGTAACGGAAGGAGATATATAAAAGAGCTTTTATTTGCTAAAATGGGAAAATGTTTGAATTAAAATTACTTAATTGAAAGTACAAGGGAACGGGAAATAAATGCTCCGCTCCCACACTATCTCAATCAGTGTCCCCACTAATTTGAAAGAATGCGAGAGGGAAATACAAGGGAAATGAAAATACAGGAAACGGAAAATATAGTAAACAAATAAAGAAAGAAAGAACTAATCACGGCCTCTGCCTCGGTCACGTCCCCTGTCTCGTCCTCTACCTCTGGCTTGGTCGACTCGGGCCTCAAAGTTCAGTGCTCCGGTGTGATAGACATAATCTCGGAGTCCTTCGAATTGCAAGGTAAGATTTGCCAAGTTCTCAGTGATGGTTTCCTGGCCAGTTTGGAGCTGTTGCATCGTGGTCCTATGCCAAGCTTCGAATTGCTCTGCTTGCTGATTTTGTTGTTGCATCATGGCGAGTATTTGTGCTTGCTGGTCGAGGGATCGGCGGAGGTCTTCTTCAGAGTAGTCAGACTCTGGACGTTGGCGGCGGCGACGGTAGGATGTGCCTTCAGAAGGAAGTGGTTGCGATGCCTCAGGTTGCTCAGTTCTGTCCAACTCATCTTGCATTTCGTCAACAGAACCTTGGGTGTTGGTTTGAGTTGGGGCAGCGGTAGCAGCAGGGGCATTGAGGTCAAAAAGCCAGTTGGCACGATCCTGTGGGTGCATCCGGGTACGTGACGGCATGATGATACTTCTGATGGTTTTGCCACGCACGACCGGATGGTACTTTCCATCGACCCGGGAGCGGATGAGGTGAGAAGCTCTACAATGGTCGGTGTCGAGAAATACCGAAGGAATTGTATTGAGATTCTGGAGTTGGTTACCAAGGTTCGGCCCTAGTGCAATGGAGGTAACAATCCTGCCAAAGTAAAATGGCTTAGAGCCACGGTTGCAGTTGGCCTGAATGTGGGCCAGGAGGAATGGAGCGGCGTTGATGGGCTCGGAATTGAACACGCAGCGGAGAAAGAAAAGTTCTTTGGAGTTCACCTTATGGTTGCTATCCCTTGCGAAGATGGTATTGCTCAGTGCTCGGTGGAAATACCGGATGGTTGGGTTGTGGATGTGTGTTGCATGCAGAGAATCCCAGTCGTCGGCATTGATTCCGGTCAATTGGTACCAAAGCGCAAAGGCTTCATGTTGAAATTGTTCGGTAATGCGGCGGTGAGCATTTTCGCCGCGAGGGAAATGTAGGATGTCGGCAATCTGATTTTGATTCAGTTGGTAGTTTGTGCCGAACATACGGAAGCAGGCGGCGTCAGAATGTTGGCTGAGGTCGCCGCTGGAGGTGAAGTAACTGATCGAACTGAGGAACTCAAGGGTGAGTTGTTCGTAAGTGGGCTGCAGATTTGTGCACAGATGCCAAATGCCGGCTCTCTGGAGCATCCAAGTGACGCCGTCAAGGAGGTCGAGCTCCGTGAGAGATGGTATGTGCGGATAGTGGGTCGGCTGTAGCGACCGTTGATGGAAGGCGATATAGTTTTCTCTCTGTTTCTCACAAGAGTCGCCGTCCCTGAACATGATATTGCTAAGGTCAGGGCTTTCATTGTTTCTTGCCATGGTTGAATGATGCAGAGGAAATGGGGATTAGGTTGTTTCTGTGGAATGAGAAATGTTACAAAAGTGGATTATGAAGATGAAATGGGAGTTGGGATTATATGTAGTAAGAAGGGAAAACGAAATTTTGAAGTGGGGTTTGAGTGTATGGTGATTGGAAGTTGATAAGATGGGAGTGGGGGAGGAAACGTAACCTCTGTTATAGCAGATAACAGGTTTTTGACTCGTGACGGTCGTCACACATCTGTGACGGTCGTCACCCGTGTGACGGGCGTCATGCTTCTGTGACGGTCGTCACACCAGCAAATTCTGCAGAACGCAGAATTTTGCTACGGGGGTGCTTTTATCATGGTTTTAAGGCTTGTAAATGATATCGCAATGTATTAAATCAGCCAAGAAGCATATGATAACATAAAAACAGAATAAAGGAATAATGAATAAAATTGAAATAACATTTAATTAAAATGATTGCTTTTAATGTAGTACATAAGTGAAATGAAACGATGCGAAAATCAAAATAATTGAAAACGTACGGAAAAACAGAAAAAAAAAATAAACTAAGCTAAAGTTAAAATCTCAGTCCTTTTGTGCCTTCAATTCGTCAATCTTCCGGGCGTAGTAATCGAGCTGGTCACAAACTAAGTCCATGAAAACTGCTAGTTCGCTGTGTATGCTTGTGATCTCTTCTCTTACAGTGGTCAGAGCTGCATCGACGTTGTCTAATCGGTGCAGAACAGTATCCATTTTGTCAGTGTTTTCTTCAGGAATGGGCTCAGGATAGGTGTTGTAATGTGGAGGGGTCTCAGGGTCTACCTCAGCTTCTGATACAGCATCCGCATAGTACATATAATTATGTGCTTCAGAGATGTGATCACTGTCGTACATGTAATTTTGTGGTGTTGATTGAGGTGAAGGAGGTCCCATAGGCTCATCCAAATCATAAACCCAATTGTCCGTGTTATGGATACTCGTCATCTGATGATTTGGCAATGTGAACAGCTGGACAGGTTTGTCATTGATAAGGTACTCGTAAGGTCCAGGTCCCATGGTTCTTAAAATGCGCCTGTTAAAGCAAAACTGGATATTCATGGGTCGGACGGTGCCAAAACTAGTGCTTGCATTTAGGTGGAATCTAAGGCCAAGCTCGTGGGCAATCATTGTCACGAGGCCTCCTATTAGAATAGGTGATTGTGGTTCCTGAGTGAGGCGTAGGAAGGATCTCATCATAAAAGGCACGACATTCACTGGACGGCCCTGAGAAGCACAGAACAAGATAAATAACTCTTCTTTAGATACTGTAGTAATGTTTTCTTCTTTTCCGAAAAGGGTGTGAGCTAGGATCTTATGAAAGTATCTGAAAGCGGGGTTATGAATCTCATCATTATGCATGCCGTTTGGGTCAGGGTAATAGTCGCCTGTGATTTTACCCCAGAACTGGTTTAGTTCAAAATCAAGATCGTCATCTTCAGCACTGATGAACACATGTGGTCCACTAGGAGATCCTAGGAGGTTAGCTAATAACATCCGGCTATGGGTTTGGTCCATTCCAAACATCCTAAAGGTGATCAGCTCTGTGTTTGATCCAAAACCATACTTGGGTAAGTACCTGAAGGAACTAAGGAATTCGTAGGTGAGGTCCTTATATGTAGCAAAACGGGTTTTCAAGGAGGTGTTCTCCCAGCCTAATTGATTAAACAGGAATTGAATGCTATCAGTAATTCCTAGCTTCTCCATGGTAGACTTATCCTACAGTGTTAAGGCTATGTCTCTCTCAGTTAACGCTTCAAATCTTGCCTTTTGAGCTAATCCTCGAAAATGAACCTTTGTGAAGTCGTACGCGGCCATACTCGCAAGTTAGTCGGAGAAAAACAGGAGGAAGGTTTGAAGGCTTTTAAAATCCTGAAAAAGTTTAAAACATAAATTTTAAGTCAAAATTTTTAGAAACAAAAGGTGGTAGAAATAAAAACAAAGTTTAAATAAAAGAGAAAATAATAAAATAAAGTAAAATAAAAATAGTAGCAATTTAAGTTTAGAATTTTGTTAAAATTTCAAAGTAAGATTTCAAATAAAAATTAGAATGAAATACAGTAAAGAGGGAAATACGGGAAAATTGGGTTGCCTCCCATTAAACGCTATTTTTAACGTCTAAAGCCTGACGATAGCTTGGTGACAAGCTATTCGGGTGTTTGAGCAGGAAGCTCGAGCAATGTTATACTGCTGACTTGAGGGTTGTTTTCGTTCTTATTATAATGTTTTAGACGTTGCCCGTTTAAGATAAATGGTGCAGTCGTCTTATCAGTAATTTCAACAGCTCCACTTTGAAGTACTTTAGTAACTTCAAAAGGTCCAGACCACCTAGATTTTAATTTACCTGGGAAGAGTTTCAATCTTGAATTAAATAGAAGTACGATGTCTCCCACACGGAATTTTTTCCGGACTGAACGTTTATCATGCCATCTCTTAGTTCGTTCTTTGTAGATACGGGCATTTTCGTAGGCGTCCAATCTAAGTTCTTCTAATTCGTGTAAGTTCAAGATTCGTTTCTCTCCTGCCTCAGTGTAGTTGAAATTAAGTGTCTTAATGGCCCAGAAGGCTTTATGCTCTAATTCTACAGGGAGATGACAAGATTTACCGTAAACTAATTTGAAGGGTGTAGTACCTATTGGTGTCTTAAAAGCGGTCCTATAAGCCCATAAAGCTTCATTCATCTTTGATGACCAATCTTTCTTTGAGGTAGCGACGGTCTTTTCCAATATTTGTTTTATTTCCCTGTTCGAGACCTCTACTTGTCCGCTAGTTTGCGGATGATAAGGTGTAGCTACTCAGTGTCTGACTCCATATTTAGAAAGAAGTTTGTCAAAGATTCGCGATATGAAGTGTGATCCGTCGTCACTAATGACGAGTCTGGGTACACCGAATCTAGAAAAGATTGTGTTTTTAAAAGTTTGATTACTACTCGTGTGTCATTTGTTGGAGCGGCAATGGCTTCTATCCATTTAGACACATAGTCTACAGCGACGAGTATGTAGTTATTACCAAAATAAGACGGGAAGGGTCCCATGAAATCTATTCCCCATACGTCAAAGATTTCTACCTCTAAGATTCCTTTCTGAGGCATTTCATCGCGTCGTGAGATGTTGCCAGTTTGTTGGCATCAATCACATTTTAGCACAGCGATGTGAACGTCTTTCCAGAGGTTAGGCCAGAATAGGCTGGCTTGGAGAATCTTAGCGCACGTCTTGGATGTACTGGCATGACCACCATATGGTGCTTAATGGCATTGGGAAATGATGTTTTCTATTTCTTCCTCTGGGACACAGCGACAGTATATGTTGTCGGCCCCTCTCTTGAAGAGTAGAGGTTCGTCCCAATAATAGTGTTTCAGATCGTGGAAGAATTTCTTCTTTTGCTGATAAGTGAGATCCGGTGGAAGCACGCCTGCAGCTAGGTAATTAACGATGTCGGCATACCAAGGTAATATAACTTGGGCATAGACGGATTCTACGGCTTTTTCGAGTTCTGGATCTTCCGAGGTTAAGTTAGGCATGTCACTTTCTAATTTGGCTATCAGATGTTCGTATGGAAAATCGTCATTTATCGGTACTGGTTCATGTTTGATGCCTTCTATTCGGGATAAGTGATATGCAACAACGTTCTCGGTTCCTTTCTTATCTTTGATTTCTAAGTCTAACTCTTGTAATAATAGGATCCATCTCAATAGTCTTGGTGTGGCATCCTTTTTGCTTATTAGGTACCTAATGGCAGTGTGGTCTGTGTATATGATAATTTTTGCTCCTACTAAGTAAGAATGGAATTTGTCAAGCGCAAATATAACTGCTAGAAGTTCCTTTTCTGTTGTAGCGTAGTTCATTTGGGCAGGATCCAAGGTTCTAATGGCGTAGTAGATGGCATGGAGCTTCTTGTCCTTCCTTTGTCCTAGAACTGCGCCTACAGCATAATCACTCACATCGTACATGATTTCGAACGGTAGTCGCCAATCGGGTGGTTGCATAATTGGTGCGGTGATGAGGGCTGATTTTAATGTTTCGAATGCTTTTAGACAGTCATCGTCAAAGGCGAACTCAGCATCTTTCATCAACAGGCCGGTCAAAGGTTTTGTGATTTTTGAAAAATCTTTTATAAATCTGCGGTAGAAACCCACATGTCCTAGAAAACTCCATATTTCTCGTACGAATTTTGGAGGTTGGAGGTCTTTTATAATTTCTATTTTAGCTTTGTCGACCTCAATCCCTTTATTAGATATGACATGTCCTAGAATTATTCCTTGTCGGACCATAAAATGGCATTTTTCCCAATTTAGGACGAGGTTCACTTTTACACAACGTTCTAATACCATTTCTAAGTTTTGTAGGCATCCTTCGAAACTTTGTCCACATACTGAGAAATCATCCATAAATACTTCCATGTTGTCGTCTATAAAATCTGCGAAGATTGCCATCATGCATCTTTGGAAGGTTGTTGGAGCATTACAAAGTCCGAACAGCATTCGGCGGTAAGCAAAAGTACCATAAGGACATGTGAATGTAGTCTTTTCTTGGTCATCAGGATGAATAGGAATTTGGAAAAATCCTGAATAACCATCTAGATAGCAGAAATATGAATGTTTGGCTAATCTTTCTGACATTTGGTCTATGAAGGGTAAGGGGAAGTGATCTTTTCGTGTGGCTTTGTTAAGCTTTCTATAATCAATGCACATTCTGCTTCCAGTCACGACTCTTTTCGTTATTGATTCGCCTTTTTCGTTCTTAACTACTGTGACTCCTCCTTTCTTAGGTACGACATGAACTAGGCTGACCCATTCACTATCGGAGATTGGATAGATGATTCCTGCATCTAGCAATTTTTTTACTTCGTCTCTGACTACAGTGCTTAGGATGGGGTTCAGTCTCCTCTGTTGCTCTCTAGAGGTTTTACAGTCTTCCTCTATTGTAATTCGATGCATACAGATCGAAGGGCTTATACCTTTTAGATCGCTTATGTTATAGCCTAACGCGGTGGGGTACTTCTTTAGGACTTCTAGTAGCTTTACGGTTTCTAGTTGTCCTAAGTCGGCGTTGACTATCACTGGTCTTTTTAGTTCATCATCTAGGAATTCATATCTAAGGTTTTTGGGTAGTGTTTTAAGTTCTAAAGATGGGTTCTTCGGACCTGGCATATGGTTTGGGGTTAGTGCTAAGCTTTCGCTTAGAATGTCGTCTTTATACGGTTTACGCCAATCATCGTCTTCAGAAATATCGGGTATTTGAATCTTTATTATTTCTGAATACGTGGTCTCTTCATTTTCAAGTTCTCTTATGCATTCGTCAATTACATCTACTAAATAGTAGGTATCGTCTATGGCTGGTGCTTGTAAGAACTTGGTGAGAATGAACTCTATCTTTTCTTCTCCTACTTCGAATGTTAGCCTTCCTTTCTTTACGTCAACTATAGCTCTGGCTGTAGCTAGGAACGGTCTTCCTAGGATAATTGGGGTAACAGAGTCCTCTTTGATGTCCATGATTATGAAGTCGGTTGGGATGTAGAATTGTCCTATGCGTACTGGAACGTTTTCCAGTATTCCGACAGGGTATTTGACTGATCGGTCAGCCAATTGAACGGACATTTTGGTTGGTCTTAGTTCTCCCATATTCAGCTTTTTGCATATAGATAAAGGCATAACACTGATACTGGCTCCTAAATTGCATAGAGCTTTGTCTATTACGAACTTTCCTATGACGCAGGGTATGGAGAAACTACCTGGGTCTTTTAATTTAGGAGGCATGTGGTTTTAAATAATAGCACTACACTCTGCGGTAAGTGTAACTATTTCGTTATCCTCTATTTTCCTTTTATTAGATAAAATTTCTTTAAGAAATTTAGCGTATGACGGCATTTGAGTTATCGCTTCTGTAAAAGGAATAGTGATATTCAACTGTTTAAGGAGCTCTACAAATTTCTTAAATTGTCCTGAAGTTTTGGAGTTTATTAGTCTTTGAGGATAAGGGATAGGTGGTTTATATGGCGCTGGAGGTGCTTGCGTTTTTCCACTTGCGGTGTCCTCCCTCTCGTTGTGTTCCTTCTTCTCTAACTCGGATTCCTTTTCTGCTTGTTCAGTTGGTTTTTGTTGCATGGTTGAGTTTTCGATTCTCGGATCGATCGGTTCGTCCAATTCTTTTCCGCTTCTTAATATGACAGCATTTGCTTGCCCTTTTGGATTTTGTTCAGGTTGTCCAGGAAATGTGCCAGCGGGTGCGGCAGCAGAGGCTTGTTGTTTAGCCACTTGTGATATCTATGTTTCTAGCATTTTATTGTGGGTGGCTAAAGCGTCTACTTTTTCGGTCAGCTGTTTAATTTGCTCGCTAGTGTGTATGTTTTGATTTAGGAATTCTTTATTTGTTTGAGCTTGGGTAGCTATGAATTTTTCCATCATCAACTCGAGGTTTGATTTCCTAGGGGCAGTCTGGGCAGCAGCTGGTTTCTGATATCCTAGCGGAGCAGCAGGCATCTGCAATGCATTATGTAAGAGCACAGATTGTGTCTTAGTAATATCTCTATGTTTTGATGATAACATTAATGATAATTTGTATACAAGAATTATACTCTCTAAATTTGTTCTAAACTGTTTTCTACAGGCACAAAAGATTTTAATCTTAAAGAGCAAATTTGATGTGAACAATGAATTCTGAATGGCTCAAGAGCATCTGAAGATTAGAAGAATCTGAAGTATAAGAGCTTAGTTATCAAGATTCTGAAGATACAACACGCTGCATGTATTATCAAGACTCTGAATGAGAGAAGACTCTGATCTGAGTGAAGACTCTGATCTAAGAGCATGTTACGCTTCAAGCACACAGCTGCACCAGACTCTGATTCATCAACATCTGAAGAACATATTAGGCTCTGAAGTTTCCAGAAGGTTCTGAAGACTGAAGACTCTGATATTGATTGTTGATCTGAATTATTTGAAGAAGAATATTTTAATATATCCGTTGGAATATGCCAGCAAATCTTTCCTTAATTGGGATAGACAAAATTCTCTGCAAGAATATTATTCCTCTGGTACATTCCTTATATGGTATAATCACAGCTCAGCAGACAATTGCTACACCCACTATTTGTGCGCCGTCTCTCTGCTGTAATAGTACAAAGGACAGTACTATTTTGATATTGGAAATATTTTCTCTAACGGTAAAATATTCTCTCCAATATTCAAGTGGCTATATAAAGGACATCATAGCTCATTCTTCAAGTGCTGAATTACAACAATATTGACAAGAACTCTCTCACGCTAAAAGCTCTCATATTCTTCACTGTTCATACATTGTTCTAAACTTAGAGAAATAACACAGTTGTGTTTATAGCTTTCATAGAAGCAATTCTTACTCTTTCATTGTATTACATTAATTTGTAAAGAAAGTTTTCCTTAAGAGGATCTAGGTTAGATCAGTAGCTCTTAAGAAGACTAAGAACAGTTGTTCTTAGGTGTGCTATTTGTAATCAGTTGATTTGAATAGTGGATTAAGTCCTTGTTGAGAAAGGCAAATCACTCTTGAAAAGGGTGGACTGGAGTAGTTGAGTTCAACGAACCAGGATAAAAATACTTGTGTTTTTATCTTTGATTATTTTCTGTCATACTTATTCAACCCCCCCTTCTAAGTATTTTCTCACCTTCAGTTGGCATCAGAGCTCCGGTTCTGAGTGTGCATTCGCTTAACCGTGACAGATAAAGATCCAGTGAGAAAAATACTCTGTTATTTATTTGGTTGCTAATATGGGTGATATTCCTACATCAAGCAACAAATATGAAGGAGACAGAATCAGCACCAAACCTCCAATGTTTGATGGAGAAAAATTTGATTATTGGAAGGATAGACTTGAAAGTTTTTTCTTGGGGTATGATGCTGATCTCTGGGATTTAGTCATTGATGGGTATGAACATCCTACTAAGGATGGCAAAAAGATTGATAGAAAATCAATGACTGAGGAGCAGAAGAAAGAATTCAAGAATCATCACAAAGCCAGAACCATACTTCTGAATGCAATCTCGCATACAGAGTATGAGAAAATTACCAACAGAGAAACTGCTCATGATATGTTTGAGTCTCTCAAAATGACTCATGAGGGAAATTCTCAGGTGAAAGAAACAAAGGCTCTGGCGCTGATACAGAAGTATGAAGCGTTCAAAATGGAAGAATCTGAGAACATTGAGACTATGTTTTCCAGATTTCAGATTCTAACAGCTGGGTTGAAAGTTCTGGACAAGGGCTACTCAACATCTGATCATGTCAAGAAGATCATCAGAAGTCTTCCTACCAAATGGAGACCTATGGTGACTGCATTGAAGCTGGCCAAGGATCTGAACAAAATCTCATTAGAAGAACTCATCAGTTCTTTGAGAAGTCATGAGATTGAGCTGGAGGAAGATGAACCCCAGAAGAAAGATAAAGGTAAATCCTTAGCTTTTAAATCTAACAAATCTGTTAAAGCCTTGCAGGTTAATGAAGAAAGCTCTGAGGAATCTTCTTCTGAAGAAGAAGATGAACTATCAATGCTGTCCAGAAGGATCAACAAACTCTGGAAGCACAAAGGGAAGAAGTTCAACAACTTCAGAAGATCTGATCAAAAGAAAGAATCTTCTGGACACAGAAGATCTGGCAAGAAAGAGATCACTTGTTTTGAATGTAAAGAACCTGGACACTACAAGAGTGAATGTCCCAAACTTCAAAAGGAAAAACCAAAAAGGAAGTTTGACAAAAAGAAAAAGGTTCTGATGGCTACATGGGATGACTCAGATGAATCTGAATCATCTTCTGAATCTGAGGAAGAATGTGCAAATGTTGCGCTGATGGCCAACACAGATGATCAAGATGAAGGAACGTCATCATCTGAATCTGAGTCAGAATCAGACTCTGACTCTGAAGAGGTATTTTCTGAACTCTCCAGAGCTGAACTTGTTGAAAGTTTATCTGACATGATGGAAAGCTACAGCAAGATTAAACTCAAATACAAGAAGCTGAAAAGCAATCTTGAATCTGAGATTAATCTTCTGAGAACAGAACTTGTTGAGCAGAAAGAAATAAATTTAAAACTCAAAAATGATTTAGAAACAACTCAACAAGAATCTGATACTGAAACAGAGTCTAGTGAAAATATTTTAGAAAAATATGACTCCAGTTTTAGAAGATTTCTCACTAAAAGCATAGACAGAAGCAAAATGGCTTCTATGATCTATGGTGTTAGTGGGAACAACAGAAGAGGCATTGGATGTGAATCCTCCTCTGGAAGCAATCCAAAGTCTGTTGATAAACTCTTCATCAAGAAGACTCCTCTGTATTCTCATTTCAAGTTTGGTCATCTGAATGATATTAAACATACAAGCTCTGAAAAGAGTACTTATGTGTTTAAGCCAAGGGTTAGCCAGAATAAACACTATGTTGAAAAACAGAAGTTTAGGCAAAACCGCAGAACATCTAACCCCAAAGGACCCAAAAAGATCTGGGTACCTAAAAGCAAAATAATACCTGTTGCAGATATCCTTAGCAGCAAAATCCAGACACCAATCATGGTACCTGGACTCTGGATGCTCACGACATATGACGGGCGAAAGGTCTATGTTCCAAAGCCTGGAACTTAGATCTGGAGGAGACGTGAAATTTGGAGGGAACCAGAGGGGCAAGATCATTGGCTCTGGTACGATAGGTAATGGTAACCTACCCTCTATTTCTAATGTTCTGTTAGTTGAAGGATTGAAACATAATCTATTGTCCATAAGTCAATTAAGTGACAATGGTTATGATATCATCTTTAATCAAAAATGTTGCAAAGCTGTTTGTCAAAAGAATGGCTCAACCTTATTCAGTGGAAAGAGGAAAAACAACATTTACAAAATTAACCTTTCAGAACTTAAAGTTCAAAATGTAAAATGCCTTTTATCTGTGAATGATGAGCAATGGGTCTGGCATAGAAGATTGGGACATATTAATATGAGACGTATATCTCAGATTAATAAACTCAATCTGGTCAGAGGACTCCCTAATCTGAAGTTCAATTCAGATGCTCTGTGTGGCGCATGTCAAAAGGGTAAATTTTCAAAATCCCATTTTAAACCAAAAAATGTTGTTTCCACCTCTAGACCATTGGAATTACTTCACATTGATCTGTTTGGACCAGTGAAAACTGCATCCATCAGAGGCAAGAAGTATGGGTTAGTCATTGTAGATGACTACAGCAGATGGACATGGGTAAAGTTTCTAAAACACAAGGATGAGTCTCATTCTGTGTTCATTGACTTCTGCAATCAAGTCCAGACTGAAAAAGAATGCAAAATTATTAAAGTCAGAAGTGATCATGGTGGCGAATTTGAAAACAAATATTTTGAAAAATATTTTTCTGAAAAGGGAATTGCACATGATTTCTCCTGTCCTAGAACTCCACAACAAAATGGAGTTGTAGAGAGGAAAAATAGAACATTGCAAGAAATGGCCAGAACCATGATCAACGAGACAAATCTGGCAAAACATTTTTGGGCAGAAGCAATAAATACAGCATGTTATATTCAGAACAGAGTGTCTGTAAGACCTCTTCTGGAAAAGACTCCCTATGAATTGTGGAGAAACAGAAAGCCCAACATTGCTTATTTTCATCCATTTGGATGTATTTGTTATATGCTTAACACTAAAGATCATCTAAACAAGTTTGATTCCAAAGCACAGAAGTGTTTCATGCTTGGTTATTCTGAACGCTCTAAAGGCTACAGAGTATTCAATACTGAAACACAGATTGTGGAAGAATCTATTCATGTTAGATTTGATGATAAGCTTGGCTCTGAAAAGCCAAAGCAAGTTGAAAGTTTTGCAGATAGAGAAGTTATTCTCACAGACTCTGAAGGCTCAGAGGCAAACAAGACTAAAGACAAAGACTCTGAAGAAAATCCAGATGCTACACCTTTAACTTCCCAACTTGACAATCTGCATATTTCTGAAAGACCAACAGTCAGAGGATCTTCTTCCAGAATGAAAGCTTCTCATCCAGAGGATGTGATAATTGGAAAGAAAGATGATCCAATAAGGACAAGAGCATTTCTCAGAACTTCTGAATCTTCCTTCTGTGGCTTAGTGTCAATTATAGAACCTTCATCTGTTGATGAGGCTCTGGAAGATAATGAATGGATTTTAGCTATGCAAGAGGAGCTGAATCAATTCACAAGGAATGAAGTCTGGGATCTGGTTCCAAGACCTAAAGGTTTCAATGTTATTGGAACAAAATGGGTTTTCAGAAATAAACTGAATGAAAAAGGAGAAGTTGAAAGGAACAAAGCAAGACTGGTTGCTCAAGGCTACAGTCAACAAGAAGGCATAGACTACACAGAAACATATGCTCCTGTTGCAAGGTTAGAGTCTATACGCTTGCTTATTTCATTTGCTGCACAACATAACATCACTCTTTATCAGATGGATGTTAAAAGTGCTTTTCTTAATGGAATTATAGAAGAGGAAGTGTATGTCCACCAACCTCCTGGTTTTGAAAATGAAAATTTTCCAGATCATGTTTACAAACTAAAAAAATCTCTTTATGGACTAAAACAAGCTCCCAGAGCTTGGTATGAGAGGTTGAGTAATTTTCTTCTGAAGAAGGATTTCATCAGAGGAAAAGTGGATACCACACTATTTTGTAAAACCATTAAGAAAGATTTGTTGATTTGTCAAATTTATGTAGATGATATTATTTTTGGATCAACAAATATTATGCTTGGAAAGGAGTTTGCTAAATGTATGCAGGAAGAATTTGAGATGAGCATGATGGGAGAACTGAAATTCTTTCTGGGAATCCAAGTAAATCAGACTCCAGAGTGCACCTACATACATCAGACGAAGTATGTTAAAGAGCTTCTGAAGAAGTTTAACATGCTGGATAGCAAAATGGCAAAGACTCCAATGCATCCTACAAGCACTCTAGGTAAGGAAGAGGTAAGTAAGAAGGTAGATCAGAAACTCTACAGAGGTATGATAGGATCTCTTCTTTATTTGACTGCTTCTAGACCAGACATTCTGTTTAGTGTTTGTTTATGTGCTAGATTCCAATCAGATCCTAGAGAATCACACTTAACTGCTGTTAAGAGGATTCTAAGGTATCTGAAAGGTACTGCTAATGTTGGTTTGTGTTACAGAAGATCTGACAAATATTCACTAGTTGGATTCTGTGATGCTGACTATGCTGGAGATAGAGTTGAGCGCAAAAGTACTTCTGGAAGCTGTCAGTTTCTTGGAAGTCATCTGATCTCATGGTACAGCAAGAAGCAACCAACAATTGCACTATCAACCACAGAGGCAGAATACATTGCTGCTGCTGGGTGTTCCACTCAGATGCTCTGGATGAAGAGTCAACTAGAAGATTATCAAATCTATGAGAGTAATCTTTCTATCTTCTGTGACAATACTTCAGCTATATGTTTATCCAAAAATCCAATTTTACACTCTAAGGCTAAACATATAGAGATTAAACATCACTTCATCAGAGACTATGTTCAGAAGGGTGTAATAAATTTAGCCTTTGTTGATACAGATCATCAATGGGCAGATATTTTCACAAAACCCCTTGCTGAAGATAGGTTTAAGTTTATTCTGAAAAATATTTGTATGGATTTTTGTCCAGAGTAATATTTCTCAGAGTCTACTTCTCAGATGCTAAGTGTTTAACACTCTGAAGTATTTCATCTGTTTTGCTTGTTTAATTTATCTGTGATTTATTTTTGTGTGAAACTCTGTACTGACCATCTCAGAGGATCTGAAAGTTGAAAACGTTTCATTTCTTAAGAGTTACAGAATCACATGCAAAGCAAACACGTGTCACTCAGAATCTGAAAAGATGGAGTACACCTACTGACTATGACGTTTAAGGTATTGCTTTGAAAATCTCAATCTGTCTTGATTTTCCCCCCAAATGTCATATCATAATTAAAAATGATTACTTTTCATTAAATGCAAACGTGCGTATGTGTCCTATGTATGTCTGTTGTGTTTCCCATGCGTGTTTTATTTTTCTATATAAACCACTCTCACAACACATTCACACTTTTCACATTCTCAACACATATGCGCTTTTGTCTGTTGCTCTCTCTCTTCTCAAACCCTAAAAGAACCCAGAAACCGTCATCTCCTTCTTCATCATCAACAATGGCATCTACATCAAAAGCAGTTACTACCAAAGATTCCACCACTATCATTGAACCAGTACGCACTCTCCTGACTCCTGTTGATTCTCTAGAAGTGTTATGTGAAAGTTTCGTGGATTTGGAAGACCTTGCTGAAAATGGGTTTGATCTGGTTCCTTCAATCAAAGCACAAGGCTGGGACGGTTACTTTGATAGGCTGATGGGTCCTGTGTATCCAAAGTTAGTGAAGGAGTTTTGGATCCATGCATTCGCTACTCCAAAGTTCGTTCATTCTTCTGTGCTGGGTAAGAAGATTGTTATCACTGAAAATCTGATCAGGAAACTCATAGGTTTCACAGCAACTGATGGAGTAACCTCTCTGTCTTCTGCGCGTGAAGACCTGAAGGATGTTTGTCAAGAAATCTGCACTACTGGTGAACCTTGTAAGAAGGTTAAGTTTTTGAAACCCACTTACAAGATTTGGGCTAAGATTTTCTTGAACACCATTTTTCACAGACCCTCCTCAAACTCATCTGACTATGTTAATGCTGAACAACTTTACTTCATGTACTGTTTGCATCAAAACATTCAGATTGATCTTCCTTATCTGTTGTTCAATCATCTGGTATCTCATGTCAAGGAAACAAGGGAAACAGCAAGAGATAAAACTGGAAAAGTCAGATCATGGATTCCTATGGGAAGACTGATTTCAGATATTCTGGTAGAAAACCAACTTGTGGCGCATCTGCAAGAGGCTGGATTAACAGAAGATCTGAACTTTATCATTGGCTCTGAGATAAATGGCTTAACTCTGAGAAGGATGAAATTGGTTGAAGATTTATCTGAGAAACCAAGGAAAACTAACTCTGAAGAAGTTAGGGGGAGAAGGATTCCTGTTGAGGACTTTCCTCTATTTACCTCAGATGAACCCAGAGAGCTTATAGCTGAGTATGTTGCTTGCTGCATCAGAGATGGTGTTGAGATCCCTGCAAATCTTGTGCAGAAGGAAGGCAAAGTTCTTCCTGATCAGACAAGGGAAAGAAGACGCAAGAGAAAAGCTGATAAAGAAGGTCATCAGAAGAAAAGAAAGCATTCAGATGCTGAGAAGAAGAAGAAAAGAAAGAAGCTGAAGAAGGTTCAACAAAATCCTCCTGCAGCAACTTTTGAAGAGATAAGAGATACTCTGAAACAGGTATTTAACACTGATTCTAATCCTGTTCATCATTCTGCTACCCCCACACCATCTGACTCACCTCTCATATTTAAAAGATCTAGACCATCTGAGACTCATACACCACAACCAACAAACACTCAAACACCACAATCCAAACAAACTCAACAAACAACACCACAACCTCAAAACCCCATCCCAGAATCTACCATTCCAGAGGATGTTCACCCTGAACACCCTGACCAACCTGAAAATATCATCAACCCTAATGAGATATTGGATATCACACCCTTAAACCGTTCTATCATTTTATCTTCAACTTCTGAAAAATCTAACCAATCTGATACATCATCTGATGATGAATCATCTGGTTTCATTAATGAATGTTTGAATGATCTCAAACAACCTCGTACTGAGAGTGTTTGGAAACAACTTTTTAAATCTCCCACCTCTGATCATCCACCTTCTCCACAAAATTCCCCCACTCAAACTCTCACTCCACAACATCTTGAAATCCAAAACACTCCACAACCAACATCTGAACCACAACCAACATCTGAACCACAACCATCATCTGAACCAACCAACCAACAAACTTCTGAACCACAAATTAACCAACAAACATCTGAACCTCAAACATCTGAACATCCATCTCCACAACCTCAACCTTCTAAACAAACACCACAAACACAACCAACCCAACCCAGAATCCCTGATGAAGCAGAATTGGGATCAAGTGTTTATACTATGTTAAGAAATTTTGACAAGGATAATGTCTCAGACTTTGCTGACATTATGGATGTGTGCATGACTACTATGGATAAAGAGGCTGCTAATGCTGTCTGGAAGAAATATCTTTACAGACTGAATAGGGAGGCTTTGAAAATCAGGACTCAATGTCTTAGATTGTCAAAAGTAAGGTTTGCTGCTTATCAGAAACGGATTAAGAAAAACCCTCCTCCTATTCTTCTTCTAGAAGCTCCTCCACCTCCAGAAATTCCTGCACCCAATGTCACTCAGATTGTTTCAGAATCCACTGTTCCAGAATCTTCTATTTCAGTATCTACAGATCTTCAGAAGGATGTCAAGGAACTAAAGGATTTCATGGTTGATCAAAAGAAGACAAATGAAGAAATGAAAACTTGGATGGCTAAGCAAGATGAGAATTCAGAGAGGATTACAGCACTGCTGCAACTCATCGCTTCTCAACAAGCCTCATCTGCCAAACCTTCTTAATGTTTTTGCACAAGTTTTTCATGCTTTGTTTTGTTTTTGATTGTCTTCTGATATGTTTTGTTTGCTTCTATCTGAATCTGGATGTTATCTTAATGAAAATGATCTTTTGCTTATCTGGATATGTGTTTCTTCTGCATCTTTACTGTCTTTTAAAAATCTTTTTGATTATGACAAAAAGGGGGAGAAACAAAATAGAATCTGATTGTTCAAATCTATAAGCAATTATCTGAACTAAGTCAGACATGTTACTAACATTCTTTGAATCTAATCAGAATCTGACAAATTTATCTAACCAGACTCTGACAAATTTCATTGAAGTTTTTCCTGAGATCTATCTTTTCAGAACCTGATCAAAAATAGCTAAATCTGAGTAAACCAGACTCTGATATCTAAAGACCAGACTCTGATATCTAACCTTGAGTACTATGATCTGAAAGATAACTCAAGACAGGAAATGGCAAGATAAACAACCAAGTGTTCTGAAGTTGTTCATCTGGCATCAAGCTTTAATATGACATCAAGCTTTGGCATCAAGCTTTGACTCTAGAAGTCAAACATATATCAACCAGGATTTGTCAACCAGGCTTCAATCAGGATGTTAATCAGGCTCTGAACCCAAAATGCAATCAGGCTCTGAATCTGAAATGAAATCAGGCTCTGAATCTGAAATATACTCAACCAGAAAGGGAAGTATCTAATTCCATTAGAGTATTCATTTCAGGGGGAGATTGTTAATCTCAGGGGGAGTAATTTTAATTCATTTTTATTGAACAAATTGCTCATGTTTTGTCATCATCAAAAAGGGGGAGATTGTAAGAGCACAGATTGTGTCTTAGTAATATCTCTATGTTTTGATGATAACATTAATGATAATTTGTATACAAGAATTATACTCTCTAAATTTGTTCTAAACTGTTTTCTACAGGCACAAAAGATTTTAATCTTAAAGAGCAAATTTGATGTGAACAATGAATTCTGAATGGCTCAAGAGCATCTGAAGATTAGAAGAATCTGAAGTATAAGAGCTTAGTTATCAAGATTCTGAAGATACAACACGCTGCATGTATTATCAAGACTCTGAATGAGAGAAGACTCTGATCTGAGTGAAGACTCTGATCTAAGAGCATGTTACGCTTCAAGCACACAGCTGCACCAGACTCTGATTCATCAACATCTGAAGAACATATTAGGCTCTGAAGTTTCCAGAAGGTTCTGAAGACTGAAGACTCTGATATTGATTGTTGATCTGAATTATTTGAAGAAGAATATTTTAATATATCCGTTGGAATATGCCAGCAAATCTTTCCTTAATTGGGATAGACAAAATTCTCTGCAAGAATATTATTCCTCTGGTACATTCCTTATATGGTATAATCACAGCTCAGCAGACAATTGCTACACCCACTATTTGTGCGCCGTCTCTCTGCTGTAATAGTACAAAGGACAGTACTATTTTGATATTGGAAATATTTTCTCTAACGGTAAAATATTCTCTCCAATATTCAAGTGGCTATATAAAGGACATCATAGCTCATTCTTCAAGTGCTGAATTACAACAATATTGACAAGAACTCTCTCACGCTAAAAGCTCTCATATTCTTCACTGTTCATACATTGTTCTAAACTTAGAGAAATAACACAGTTGTGTTTATAGCTTTCATAGAAGCAATTCTTACTCTTTCATTGTATTACATTAATTTGTAAAGAAAGTTTTCCTTAAGAGGATCTAGGTTAGATCAGTAGCTCTTAAGAAGACTAAGAACAGTTGTTCTTAGGTGTGCTATTTGTAATCAGTTGATTTGAATAGTGGATTAAGTCCTTGTTGAGAAAGGCAAATCACTCTTGAAAAGGGTGGACTGGAGTAGTTGAGTTCAACGAACCAGGATAAAAATACTTGTGTTTTTATCTTTGATTATTTTCTGTCATACTTATTCAACCCCCCCTTCTAAGTATTTTCTCACCTTCACATTATCGCTTTTGTAAGAAAAGTTTGGATGGTTTCGCCAACCTGGGTTGTAAGTATTTGCGTAAGGATTTCCTTGAGCATAATTTACTTGGTCTGGTGGGATTCCGGCTAGCAATGGGCATTCGGGCGCATTATGAGTGGCGATTCCGCATAACTCGCAGTTTGGAGTTACGGCGGCGACCGTTGCAGCGGGGTTAACGGTCAAACTGTCGATCTTCTGTGCTAGAGCATCTACTTTAGCGTTGAACTTTTCAAGGTTGCTGATCTCGTACATCCCACCTTTTGCTGCGGGTTTCTCTGTTGGAATGCGTTCACCTCCCCATTGGCAGTGGTTCTGAGACATGTTTTCGATTAGTTGATAGGCTTCGTCGTATGGCTTATCCATAAGTGCACCGCCCGCGGCGGCGTCTACCGTTAATCTGGTGTTGTATAAAATCCCATTATAGAAAGTATGGATCGTCACCCAGTCTTCTAGACCGTGGTGAGGACATGTTCTCATCATATCTTTGAACCTTTCCCAGGCTTCGTAGAGAGATTCAGTATCTTTTTGTCGAAATCCGTTGATTTGAGCTTAAGCATAGCAGTTTTGCTTGGCGGAAAATATCTCGCTAAGAAGACGTTCTTCAACTGTTCCCACGTCGTAACGGAGTTGGATGGTAAGGATTGTAACCATGTCCACGCTCTATCTCTAAGAGAGAAAGGGAAAATACGAAGTCTTATCGCGTCTGGAGTTACTCCATTTGCTTTCACTGTGTCTGCGTATTGTACAAACTTCGTTAAATGTTCGTTTGGATCCTCAGTTGCATTTCCTGAAAATTGGTTTTGTTGTACAGCTGACAGCAATGACGGTTTCAGCTCAAAATCGTTTCGAGTAATAGCTGGGGCAGCAATGCTACTTCTAGGCTCCATCTGAGAGGGTGTAGCGTATGCCTTCAGCGGTTTGTTTTGAGGTCCTTCAGCCATCTTTGTTTCTTCTTCAGATTTGGGAATGTGAGTGAGAGGATCGGGAATGTTATGTTTTTGTTGGTACTCAATGATGCGACTTCTTAAATGTAAGAAGCGCTCTAGTTCTACGACTGAAGGTTTTAAGATATCACCTTGTGGGCGATTACTTGGCATACAATCGTTAGAACCAGTAAAGGGAAAATAAAAATAGTTAACCTAGTCTATACGGCGTAATAGAAGGTTACACTATTGACTAAACGGGTACCTGGCAACGGCTTTAAAAACTTGATCGCGACTTTCTATGTCTAATACAACTTAACTGCAAGTGCACAGTCTATCGCGTAGTAATAAAAGATATCGATCCCACAAGGACTCGTAAACAAACTAGTGTTCTCGGGAGTTACTATGTTTAGCTAGGTAGATAATGTTTAAGGGAATAATTGCTATTACTAAAGGGAACTAAAAGTGTTACTTAAATTATAATTACACGAATCCATATGCAATAATTATGTTCTTCGGGGATTTGACAAGTTACTAGTATATAAAATATTTTCAGAATTTATTTAAGAAGAAAAATAGTGATCTAAATACCTTCGTCTCACGATGGTTGTTGACGCTAGTCGCAACTTTAAGGCGGAACGTATGTTGTCGCTATGCCGTTCGGGGTTAAAATCACTTTTTGGAAATCTCTAAGTTCTAATCTATTTTAAAGTGATTTCGCTGTTATTAAAACAAATGCCTAGTGTTTACTATCTGGTCTTAGCCGCAGCTGTCGCTTGTTGGTTCGTACCCGTCTGAATTATTATTACATATCGATTACTTCTGGTTTAGCTAGACATGGATTTGGAATAAGTAAAGCGTAAATAAAAGCAGAAATTTAGAACATTCATATTGCTGGGAATTAAAGTTACAATTAAAGAAATAATAAAAACCTGAACGTATCCAATTGGCTTTTGGCCAAATCCCAACGATGTCGGCAGGATTGTGTCTTCAAACCAATAGAGCGCACAAATGAATATTGCAGAAATGGAATACAGGAAAAAGGAAAGAAAACAAAAACAACAAGACTGAAACTAAATTTGCTCTGGAAAATATTTGGGCAGCACTTCGTTATCTGAATGCGGCTCCCTTTCTCAGCTCCCCTCCTTCCCCTTTTATAGAGGTGAAATGCTAACGGTTATAATTTTCAGAAGGTGGACTTGGAGTCAGAGAAAATAGGAAGTAGTGGTCCATCATTTTGGGACTTGGAACTGATTTTTGCACGTTAAATGAGGTTCTGCGTTTTTGCCTGCATGATGGTCGTCATGGTGTGTGACGGTCGTCATGGGTGTGTGACGGTCGTCACAGCAGCAAAATGCGCATCTGCTGTTTTTCATGTTGTTTTCATCTGGTTTTCGTCCATATTTCATCTGTAATTGCTTCTTTTCTTCATATTGCTTTTTTTGGACATGATCTTCAAATACCTGTAGAATATCAGACAAATAACATGGAAAAACCCGAAATCGGATTGAAACCAGTCAAATATTAATTGAATTATACGTCAATATATATATACGATTTCGCGTTATCATTTGGCCATACGCATTTGCTTATCGAAGGATCGGTTTCAGAGCAAGAAGTCAGACTCACCATCAATTACCATCAACATCAGCAGCAGTAAATTCGTAGCTTTGAGTTCACCAGTTCAAGAACACATCAAGGAGTTTTCCAAAATTCAGGCTTGCTCCCAGCACTAAAGCTTTGGGCTCACCAGTCCGTTACGCCGTAATTACTCTTGGCCCAAATCAACTGCTATTCACCCCTGCCAACAACAATTCACAGAGTTAGTAATCAATTAAAGGGGTACCCCTGTTTGGAAGGTGGTGTTATTCAAGACAGCTAGCAGATTTTCAAGCAATCAAAGCATTTTAACGTGATTATCACAAAATCGCACAGAAAGGGATTCTCATCAACAGGCATTAACACAATTTAGACGGAAATAGAAGGTTTTCAAATGTTGTCTAAAATCAAAATGGAAGGTTTTAACACAGCATTCAAAGCATTTAATCAAGGTTTTAAGCAAGAGATTTTCATCTGAGAACTATAAAAAGGGAACGAATTTGCAGCTTGAAAACCTAGAGAAGAAATACGAAATCCACACAACTCACGTGAAAATCCTAAAACCCTAAATAACTCAAAAAACCCGTAAAGAGAAGGAGAACTCATATTTTCTCTGAGCTATCAAAGATTGTTGCTTCCAGAGCAAACCGCAAAACCGCCGAAAGGACCCGCTCGCGCTTCATCTTCCGTTCTTCCGCCACCAACCTTCGGTAAAATTCTTTATACATGTTAAAATTGCTGAACTGTTGATGCTTCGATTGGTGTTTCAGGTGCGAGAATGGAGAATGAAGCGATGAAGAATCGAGGGAGAGTGAAACGAAGGTTGAAACAGAGAGGAGTGAATCGGGAGAGGAGGACGAGTGAGCGCTTTTGGGATTAGGGTTCCATCGCGATTGGCTTTCTGTGTTTTTTTTAATAATTATTCTGATGTTTTGTATTACTGTAACTTGTATGCATGCACGACCATAGTAGTACTATGGTCCATCATCACAATCACTGCAAGTCACCCACAGATCGCGATCTAACGGATCGTATCGCGCAGCCCACGGTAAAACCGTACGTCTGCATAACACCTGATCCAGTGCCTTCCTTTTCATTAATCTAATTAACCTTTAAATTAACTTTTTTGAACTAATAATCTGTTTTAATATAATAATAACCCTTTTTTTAGAATTAATCAACTTTCAATCCTTTAATTATCCTTAATTTTTATTAAAATGATAACTTTTAAATTAACCTCATAATTAATCCTTAAATTAATTAACTATATTTTATGTAATTAAATTTAATTAAAACCAACTTTTATAATTAACTCTCTCAATTTTATTAATAATTCAATATTTTTAATTTACTTATCAATTCAATTAGTCCTTTTTCTCATGTTCTAAATAAAACCCTTTTATTTTATTAAATAAATAATTTACCCTATATCTAAATAACTTTTTTGTATTAATGGCTAAAATATTTTAATAATAAAACCTTTTATTAAAATTAATATAATTGATGTTACTTTTTTTATAAAATCAATTCCACCAAGAATATATCTTTCTTACAAATCAACTCAAATAACTAATATAACTTTTATTTAAAAAAAATCCAATACAACTTTTCTCTTAAAATTAAGTCAACATTTTCTTAAAAATCAAATTCATCTAATCAGTATATTTTCTCATAAAATTAAATCAACCACGTATAAATCAACTAACATTGTAATTAATCAATCGTGCACACTTCACTTTCACTCACATATGCACAATTCACACACCTTAGCGCTTTCATGCGTTTGTGTATGTTTATTTATCGTCTTTATCTTCCGCAATTTATTTACCATATTTATCTTTATTTCATCACATTATTGCATTATGTCCAAAGGAAGAATTTGCGCATAACGTAAAACTTGTGCGTATGCATTACATTTGCATCACATTCCCCCGTGATCCTTGATCCCATTCAAGTCGATCTTATAAGTTAAATCCTACCCCATAGGAAGGACCTTCATCTTTATAACTTAGACAAACTCAATCAACTTAATCCAACTTATTCAAACACATTAGAGAATAAGATGTTAATCATCTTAAGTGGGATAAAACTTCTACCCCATAACAATACAATTAATTTTCCTACAACGTTGTGGCGGTTAAAATCAAGTAATCTCCCTTAAAATGACAACTCATCTTTTCTCCTAAAATCAATCAACCAACTACCCTTTACCCCGTAGGAACTTTGACCACAGTCAAAGAGCTCCTCAAACCCTATAGCGGAACTACAGATACTCTGATTAGACTCCCGTAAGGATATGTAGGCACAAGATGCGATATTTTGTCGAGTATACTTAGAAATAAACCCCTAGGTCTTTTATCCCTTAAGCAGATAACCCTTAGCAATAAACAACATAAAACAAGAGGTTCCTGTAGAGTACTACAGAAACTTAGGATGCTAGCACCTTCCCTAAGTTTAACCAACCCCCGAACCTATAACTCTCTAGCTTGCATTTGCATTGTATTGTGGGTATTTAGATCTTTATCCCTTCCTTTGGACAAATCAAAGTTCGGTTGCAAATGAATTAGATCCAAGTTAATCAATAGCTTGGTATCTAAATTTCACCGCGACAGAAATGGCAACTTCACTGGGGAATCTCAGTGGGTTTCCCTAACTTGTTTTGTTTTATATATTTGCTTATATTTGCTTAATTGTTTACTTGTATACTTGCTTGTTTATTGTCTTTGGGTTGATACTCTTGAGTGGTGAGACAAAGTCCTACACCCGGACTTGAGTGAACTTAAAATAGGATAGTGATATGTTCAAAGAGGCTTATAGGGGGTGGAATCCCGACCAATCTGACTTGAAAATCACGCTCAATTGAGGCCCTCTCGAAAGTTGTATTGTTGAACGAGTTTTTAATCATGAAAACATGCATTATATTCGATGTTGGAGCCTATGATATTGAGGACCGTAGTTACCTTAACCCCACTTTGGCCTTTATTAGGATGTAGTCCGGGACTATGAGGGAGTACCCCCGAAATAGTGCTACGCGATGCTACACTCAAAAGAGGTTCTCTTGAGAATATTATTAATCACCAAGTGCTTGGGAAGTTGATAATATCCGAAAGATGGGCCAATGACTTTGGGAACCTTTTTAGAACCTTGTTCTGCAGGTACAATCAACCTTTAGTCCATATCCTTTGGGAATGGGTATACCCTTCGGCCCCATGCTCGTTGCAAACCTAGGGTTCCCCTTTTGTTTGTTTATCTTTGTGCATCTATGTGCTTACTTGTGTTTGTTGCATTCATAAAGTATCATATCGCATTGGACTTCATGGGATTCATCTTTGTTTATGAACATTGTAGGGCACTATGGATCCCAACAGAAGACACACTTTGAAATATACTTTTAAGAGTCCTAAATTGGGTGACCTAAGGAAGTTGGTAGCCTTGATTGAAGACCAAGACAAGTTCAAGAGCAAATATGGGAAACTAATATCTTTATTGAGTCGCCAAGTGGACGAAGGACTTCTTTCCACTTTATTGCAGTTCTATGATCCGCTTTATCACTGTTTCACATTCCTAGACTTTCAACTATTGCCTACATTGGAAGAGTACTCCTTTTTGGTTGGTCTACCTATCCTACAAGAATCCCCCTTCCCTTTCTTGGAGAGCGACCCTGAGGAAAGAGATATTGCTAAGGCTCTTTATCTAAAGGTATCCGACGTCAAGGGAAACTTAATTAGTAAAGGTGGTATTTTTGGTTTGACTACGGATTTCTTAATCGGTAAAGCTATGTTTTATGCCGATTATACAAACAAGATTCCATTCGAGGAAATCTTCGCCTTACTTATTTATGGAGTGTTCCTATTCCCAAGTTTTGAAGGGTTTGTCGACCTTAATGCGATCAAGATCTTTCTGAAGAACAACCCAGTGCCAACTCTTTTGGGGAATACATATCATTCTGTGCATCTCCGAAACTCTATGGTGGAGGGATGATTACCTGTTGTGTTCCCTTACTATACAAATGGTTTATTTCGCACTTGCCTAAGTCTAGTTATTTTTCGAATCTCGATAGAGGGCTTTGGTCTCTGAGAGTTATGGCGTTGACCCACTCAGACATTGATTGGTACAACCGAGCATATGATGGGACATTAATTATTGATGGTTGTGGGGATTTTGCTAATGTGTTGTTACTTAGTTTTAATGGAGGGATCAATTACAATCCAGTTTTGGCTCGTCGACAGTTGGGATATCCGTTGAAGGAGCCGCCTAAGACTGTTCAAGTGGAGAGCATTTTCTTTAGGGATGACAAGGAACTTCAATACAAGATTCTAGCTGCCTGGAAACATTTGCATAAGAAAGGGAAGAAGAGCCTTGGGAAACTTAATTGTGTGTCCTTGGAACCATACCTTCAGTGGATCAGAGAGAGAGTAATCAAGTTGAAGATGCCCTATTCTCGTCAAGATCCTATACCTCCGAGAAGGGAACCCACTTATGTCTTTATGTCCAAAGCTGGGAAATTAGAGATCGCTTTGAGGAAGTCGCAGCATGAGTCAGAGTCATGGAAGAACCAGTACCAAGTAGTGGTTGTAGAGAATGATGAACTTCAGAAACAAAAGGATGAACTTCAGAAGCAGCTACAGTTGAAGGATGAAGAATTACTTCCCCACAAGAAGAGGAGAGTTCTAGAGGATTTATTTCCCTCCGACCCTTAATGCACTCTTTGGAAAATGATTGTGGACAACCTTATCCGTGAGAGGACCCAGTTGGAAGAGGAGCTCAAGCGGCGAAATTCAGAACTTCCTTAGGGCTTTCATTAGCTTTTATTTAGCTATTTATTTGGGACTTTTAAAAGCAATTATTTGTAATCCATTTTAAAATTAATAAAACGTTTTCTTTTACCGCAATATTTATAAATAGTTGGGATCCCATGAAGTCCTACTCATCTTGCATTGCATTCTTTTTCTTTATTCCCTTCAAGAAACTCAATTTCGTTTCACAGGTATTGTAACCATGGACTTCAAAAGAGAAGCATTGAAGTACACTTTTCAGAGTCCTAACATTGAAAGCTTAAGAGAACTAGCAGATCTCATCGAGAACCGTCACGCTTTTGCAACAGAATATGGAGAAGCCTTCTGTTTTCTCGAGCTCAAGATGAAAGAGGGGCTATTGGAGACCCTTGTTCAGTTCTACGATCCGCTATACCATTGCTTCACCTTTTCAGATTACCAGCTAATGTCGACCCTGGAGGAGTATTCTAATTTTTTAAAGATACCCGTGACCACTCGACCTGTGTTTACCGGATTGGAGGACATGCCCAACGATCAAGAGATTGCAAATGCTACCCGTCTCAGCCTAGCGGACGTTCAAGCTCACTTAACCACCAAGGAAGGAGTCCTTGGGTTTCCAGCCGATTTCCTGATCCAGAAAGTTCGTTATCACGCCGAAAGGAAGGAGGTCCCGATAATAGAAGCTACCTTTGCCTTGTTGGTCTATGGGATTTTCTGGATCCCAAAGATTGATGATTTTGTCGACATGGATGTAATTAAGTTGTTCATCCTCAAGAACCCAGCTCCTACTTTGTTAGCTAACACGTACCATTCGATCCATTCGAAGAATGCTGAAGGAGGAGGGCATATCGTTTGTTGTACCGCCTTACTATATTCATGGTTTATTGCTCGCCTAGCTCGGCACCCGTCTGTTTAGGAGCAGATAGAAGAACCCTGTTGGTCTGAAATAGTCATGGCCCTTATTCACTCTGATATTGTGTGGTATGACCCTACTTATGGAGGTGTTGAGATGATTCATAGCTGTGGAGGATTCCCCAATGTACCTCTTATTGGGAGGGAAGGATGCATCAGCTACAACCCTGCTTTGGCTCGCCGACAGTTGGGGCACCCGATGAATGAAGTACCTGACCCAACCCTGCTAGAGGGAATCTTTTCAAGGAAGGAGAGGGTCCAAATTTGGAGGCTGTCATAATATATGCGTGGAAATACGTCAACATGGAAGGAAAGACTGCTTTGGGGTTCCCTAATTGTGCTGCCTCCAAAGAGTATCTGCGTTGGGTACGCGAGAGAGCTCTCGACCTCAAGATGTCGTTCCCTTTTCATGAACCTATGGTGTTGACTTTTCATGATCCTGATTGGTTTGATGTGAGTGAGGTAGATCAATTGAAGGCCGCCTTGGACGAGGCTTGGAAACTGAAGGCCGCTTGGAGGAACAAGTTTTTCACCCTCAAGGTAGAGAAAGAGAAGTCTCAGAAACTGCCCGAAATAGAATCTGCAAGAAAAAGGAAGGCGCGAGAGGATTTATTTTCCTCTCACACCTCTTCAAGAACTATCACCAGAGATGATCTTCCCCCAGCTACTGTGGCTTGGAATGAGTGTGTAGATAGACTCATCAGTGAGAAGGCCGAATTGCAGGAATGCGTCACCCAGTTAGAGGAAGAACTTTGTGTGCAGAAGGAGCATAAGGAGTAGACCTCTGAGTTCTCTTTTGCTTTTGTTTTGATGTAATAAACTCTTAAAAGAGTACTTTGCTTTGTAATGCTCCTCGAATATCAATATTAAAATATTTTTTATCCAACGTTATAATGCCGAAAAACAATTTGAGTTTCTTGAAGTTTCATACTCATTTGCATTTTTGCATAAGCATAGCATTGTTTACATTCCAGGGTATCACTCTTACTTCATCTCTACAGACAAGTTGAATCACCGGTATAATACTCGCGCCAATCAACACCAAAAGATGGACCAGCTTGAACAAGAGAACAAGGTGCTCCGTGATGAAGTTGCAATTCTGAAGGAAAGTTTGGAGAGGTTGAACGGTCTAGTGGAAGCTCTGTCCGATCAAGACACACTCAGCAACCAAGAGGTTCAAAGGACTGTTATCTCCGAAGTTATGTCAGCACCGATCCCAGTGGTGACTACTGTTGTCGAAGTGACCTACAGCATGCCGCCAGGTTTTCCGTGGGGAATGCCTTCTCATTTCACTCCTGCTGGCTATCGCCCACCTGTTCCTGAGGTCCCTGTCGTGACTGCTGTGCAAGCTATCCCTGCCACTGCTGCCGTAACGACCATTGCACCGCCGCGTGTGAATGTTACTCCATGTATTCTAGATGAACCGATCTACCATGGATCTCCGACTGAAACTGTGGGTTTTGAAGAGAGGATGGATGGTTTTCAAGACCAATTTTCTGAGATTCAAAAGGAATTAAAAGGCCTTCTTAGGAAAGATTTGTTTGGAAAGAGTGCTTCCGACTTGTGCTTATTTCCGAATGTCAAGGTTCCGCCAAAATTCAAGGTTCCTGATTTTGAGAAGTACAAGGGGAGTACTTGCCCTCAAAGTCATCTCATCATGTATGCCAGGAAGATGTCTGCACAAACTGATAATGATCAATTGCTCATCCACTACTTCCAGGACAGTCTGACAGGCGCTGCGCTGAAATGGTATATGGGGTTGGATAGTACGAAGATTCGATCTTTCAACAATCTAGGTGGGGCCTTCATCAAGCAGTATAAATATAATGTAGACATGGCTCTTGACAGAGGTCAGTTGAGGGCCATGATGCAGAAAGACAAAGAGAACTTTAAGGAATATGCTCAACATTGGCGCGAGTTGGCCGCGCAGGTTACGCCACCATTGGAGGAAAGGGAGATGACCAAGATTTTTCTAAAGACCCTTGGTCCTTTCTTTTACGAGAAAATGGTAGCAAATGGACCCAGCGACTTTACCGAAATTGTAAACATGGGAATGCGCTTGGAACAGGGGGTTCGAGAGGGACGATTGGTCAGAGAAGAGAATGCTCCTAGCAGTGCTAAGAAGTATGGAAGTGGTTTTGCAAAGAAAAAGGAAAAGGAAGTGAACGCTGTACAAGAAGGAAAACCCAGGAAAAGGTATTCATCAGCATATCAGGTTGCAACAGTATCGCCAGTGTTCAACGCTCCAGCTTATCAGCCGCAACCATAACAAAGTCCATAATCTCCTCAACAGAATCGGTCATTCAACAATCAGGGTCGTGTGTACAAAAAGATAAACTTTGATCCCATTCCTATGAAGTATGCTGATTTGTTCCCAGCTTTGATCCAAAAAGGCCACATCCAGACAAAAGCTCCACCCGAGGTTCCCAAGAATCCTCCTCCTTACTATAAAGCTGACAGATTTTGTCTTTACCATCGGAGCTCCAGGACATGACATTGAGAGTTGTTTTGGTATGAAAGCAGACATCCAGAGGCTCATTAAGTACGGAATCTTGTCCTTTAAGGATTCCAATCCTAATGTGCAAGACAATCCATTGCCACCACATGGTGCACCTTCCGTAAACATGATTCAGAGTTACTCAGAAGGAAGTGATTAGGAAGTTGAAGAAGTATGTGTGATAGTGCCTCACTTCAAGGAAGTGGAGCATATTGAGATCACGTATGATAGTAGAAAGTCGACTGTTACTCCCCTAGTAATCAATGTGCCAGGACCTGTCCCTTACACTTCTAGTAAGGCTATCCCTTACCGATATAACGCTACTATGTTGGAGAATGGAAAGGAGGTACCGTTACCTACTTTGCCTTCAGTCGTTAACATTGCAGATGTCAGTAGAGTAACAAGAAACGGCTGAGTCTACCCTTCTGTGCCTTCAAAAGACAAGGGAATCTCAGTAGAGCAACCGAGTTCAAAGGACCCAATTGTGGATCAATCTGGTGGATCCAATCTGTCCCAAGCGAACGAGGTGTTGAAAGTAATCAAGAGAAGTGAATATAAGGTTGCGGATTAGCTCCTGTAGACCCCATCTAAGATCTCTGTTCTGCAGTTGCTAATGAGTTCAGAGGCGCATAAGGAAGCGCTCCAAAAGATATTAGAGCAAGCATATGTGGAGCAGGATGTTACAATGGAGCAATTTGATAATATCATCGGTAACATCACTGCATGCGACAATCTGGGTTTCAATGAGGAAGACCTCCCAAAGGAGGGAAAGAAGCATAATATGGCTTTGCATATTTCTGTGAATTGTGGGAATGATTCTTTATCCGGTGCGTTGGTTGATACCGGATCCTCTCTGAATGTGATGCCTAGAACCACTTTATCCAAGTTATCTTATCAGGGACCACCGATGAGGCCCAGTCATGTTATCGTCAAGGCTTTTGACGGATCTAGAAAGGCAGTAATTGGTGAAGTAGATCTGCCGATGACCATCGGTTTGCAGACTTTCATGATCACGTTCCAAGTCATGGACATTCGCGCCGCCTGTAGCTATTTGTTAGGGAGGCCGTGGATACATGAAGTTGGGGCAGTTACCTCCACCCTACATCAGAAATTGAAGTATGTTTTTGAAGGCAAAACGGTTATGGTTTGTGGAGAAAGAGCTTTGGTGGTGAGTCACTTGTCATAGTTTCCTTATGTTGAAGCTGAAGAAGAGGTTGGTACGCAGTTCTAGGCTTTATCTATCGTAGGAGACAGTGTTCAAAAACCCAGAGTGCCCATGTCATCATTCAAGGATACGCAGCAAGTGGTGAGCAGTGGTCCTCAAACAGGTTGGGGCAAGATGTTGTTTTTGCCAGAGAATAAGAACAAGAAAGGTCTTGGTTTTTCCAGTGGGTCTTCTCAACAGGTCAGTAGAAATCAAGAGTTCTCTCCGATCAACGAGGTGTTCCGCAGTGGAGGGGTCATCCATCCTCCTCATATCAACGCCGTGTCCGAAGACGAGTCTGAAGGTTACATATCAGATGGTTCAGCAAGTCTCTCCATTCCGTTTGAAGATTATGAGCCCTATATGGAAGGTCCGGGTTATGTCTCAGACGACTTTGATTATAGTTTTGGAGTCTATGCTATTACTGAGGAAGGTTCTGAGGAAGACCTTCCAGATTTCGTGACTCCGGGAGTTCTAATCAAGAATTGGAGCATGGTTGAAGCCCCTGCTGTGATTCATATATTAAAGTAAACATTTGTCTTTAAAGTTTTCGCTCTGCCCAAGGCGAAAATATTGTTGTGTGGGCTTGCTTTTAAAAATTCCCTTTGCTCTGCCCAAGGCAAAGGTGACCCTGTTGGGAATTTCTTTGTTCGGATTTTGCTATCATCAATAAATATTTGTTTCCATCTGCGTGCTTTTCTTTTTATTGCTATTACTATGTTGGAAAAATAATAATGAGTAGCATCTCGCGTACACACACTTTCACTTTTTAAACTAAATAAAATAATATCACATGCGCAGATTGCTACACCCATTACATCCCGGGAATAATGACCCTCTTCCTTCGCCGAACTTCGAATTCCCTGTGTTTGAGGCTGAAGACGAAGAAGACGATATTCCAGAAGAGATCTCCAGACTGCTTGAGAAAGAAGAAAAGGCTATCCAACCTCATCAAGAGCCCGTGGAGGTAATCAATTTGGGAATAGAAGAAATCCGTAGGGAAATGAAAATTGGAGCTCTGCTCAAGCCCGATGTGAAGGAGCAGTTGATTGAGTTGCTCAAAGAGTTTGTTGATGTGTTCGCGTGGTCCTATCAAGACATGCCTGGATTGGATACTGCCATAGTTGAACATCGCCTGCCGTTGAAACCAGATTGCCCACCGGTTAAACAGAAGCTCAGAAGAACTCGGCCCGATATGGCTCTGAAGATCAAAGTAGAAGTACAGAAGCAGATTGATGCAGGTTTTCTTGTCACTGCCGAATATCCGCTCTGGTTAGCCAACATTGTGCCCGTTCCAAAAAAAGATGGGAAAGTCCGTATGTGTGTGGATTACAGGGATCTGAATAAGGCCAGTCCGAAAGATGATTTCCCATTGCCTCACATCGATATTTTGGTAGACAGTACTGCGAGATATGAAATCTTCTCTTTTATGGATGGATTTTCAGGATACAATCAGATCAAAATGGCTCCCGAAGACAGAGAGAAGACGTCGTTCATTACTTCCTGGGGCACCTTTTGCTATAGAGTTATGTCGTTTAGATTGAAGAACGCCGGGGAAACATATCAAAGGGCTATGACTACTTTGTTCCATGACATGATGCACAAAGAGATTGAAGTTTACGTGGACGATATGATAGCTAAGTCAAAGACTGAAGATGATCATGTCAAACATTTGTTGAAGTTGTTCGGTCGATTGAGAGAATAAAAGCTTCGTTTGAATCCTAACAAGTGCACATTTGGAGTACGATCAGGGAAATTATTGGGTTTCATTGTCATCCAGAGAGGTATTGAAGTGGATCCTAATAAAGTAAGGGCCATTCAGGAAATGCCAGCCCCGTCTACAGAGAAACAAGTCAGGGGATTTTTGGGACGTTTGAACTACATCTCCCGGTTTATATCTAATATGACTGCTAAGTGTAAACCTATTTTCAAGCTGTTGAGGAAAGAACAGGGGTATGTTTGGACTGAACATTGTCAAAAGGCTTTTGATAGTATCAAAGAGTATTTGCTTGAACCACCCATTCTAATACCGCCAGTGGAAGGGAGACCTTTGATCATGTATTTGACCGTGTTGGAAGATTCGATGGGTTGTGTGCTCAGTCAGCGATATGAGACCGGAAAACAAGATCACGTCACTTATTATTTGAGTAAGAAATTTACCGACTGTGAATCCAGGTACACCATGCTCGAGAAAACTTGTTGTGCTTTGGCCTGGGCCGCTAAGCGTCTACGACAGTACATGTTGAGTCACACTACTTGGTTAGTTTCGAAGATGGATCCTATCAAGTATATCTTTGAGAAGCCCGCACTGACTAGAAGAATTGCTAGATGGCAGATGTTGTTATCAGAATATGACATCAAATACCGTACTCAAAAGGCTATTAGAGGAAGTATTTTGGCTAACCACTTGGCACATCAGCCTATCTTAGATCATCAACCTTTGAACGATGATTTCCTGGACGAAGAGGTTATGTATTTGAAAATGAAGGATTGCGAAGAACCTCTACCAGGTGAAGGACCCGAGCCCGGTTCTCAGTGGAGTCTGATTTTCGATGGAGTCGTCAACGCTCACGGGAGAGGAATAGGCGCGATTATTGTGACTCCTCAAGGGTCCCATATTCTGTTTACCTCTAGGCTAACATTCAAGTGTACCAATAATGAAGCCGAGTATGAAGCATGTATTATGGGCCTCGAGGAGGCAGTGGACTTAAGAATTAAGAATTTGGATGTGTTTGGTGATTCTGCTGTAGTCATTTATCAAATCACAGGAGAGTGGGTAACTCGACAGGATAATTTGGTCTCGTATAGAGATTATGCAAGAAGATTGTTACCTTTCTTTGACAGGGTCGATTTTCATCATATCCCTCATGATGAGAATAGGATGGCAGATACGTTGGCAACTTTGGCCTCCATGATCGTGGTGAACTCTTGGAACGCGTGTCCTCGGATCGAGGTAAGATGTCTTGACAGACCCACCTTCGTCTTCGCCATTGAAGATGTTAAAGATGACAAACCCTGGTACTATGATATTGAAATGTTTCTCAGAATGCAAGAATATCCTTTGGGAGCCTCCAAAAAGGATAGGAAGACACTAAGAAGGTTGGCCGGTAATTTTCTCCTGAGTAATAATGTGTTATACAAGCGGAACTTTGACATGGTCTTGCTGAGATGTATGGACAAGCGGGAAGCAGACATGTTAATAACAGAAATTCACGAAGGGTCCTTCGGTACTCATACAAATGGACACGCCATGGCTAAGAAACTTTTAAGAGCCGGTTATTATTGGATTACAATGGAATCTGACTGCTATAAGTTTGCTTGGAAATGTCACAAGTGTCAGATCTACGCTGATAAGATTCATGTGCCTCCGACTTTGTTGAATGTTATCTCGTCTCCTTGGCTATTCTCCATGTGGGGAATTGATATGATTGGAATGATAGAACCCAAGGCATCTAATGGACATCGATTCATCCTAGTGGCAATTGATTACTTCACTAAGTGGGTCTAAGCGGCATCTTATGCTAATGTAACTCGACATGTGGTTGTCAAATTTATCAAGAATCAGCTCATCTGCAGATACGGTGTGCCAAGCAGGATTAATACAGATAATGGGTCCAATTTGAACAATAGTATGATGAAAGAACTGTGCAAAGAATTCAAGATTGAGCATCATAATTCTTCTCCCTACAGACCGAAAATGAATGGGGCCGTTGAAGCTGTCAACAAAAATATTAAGAAGATAATTCAGAAGATGCTAGTCACATACAAAGATTGGCATGAAATGCTCCCGTTCACTCTACATGGGTATCGTACTTCAGTATGCACATCAACTAGGGAAACTCCGTTTTCACTTGTCTACGGTATGGAAGTTGTACTCCCGATAGAAGTCGAAATCCCCTCCACGAGGATATTGATGGAGACAAAGTTATCAGAAGTCGAATGGTGCCAGAGCAGATATGATCAGTTGAACCTAATCGAAGAGAAAAGGATGACGGTCTTGTGCCATGGGCAGTTGTACCAGCAGAGGATGAAGAAGGCGTTTGACAAGAAGGTTTGACCCCGTGAATTCAAGGAGGGCGACCTTGTGCTCAAGAAGATCCAGTCTTTCCTCACTGATGCTAGAGGAAAGTGGGCTCCGAACTATGATGGGCCGTATGTGGTAAAGAAGGTTTTCTCAGGAGGCGCCCTGATGTTAGCAACAATGGACGGAGAAGAAATCACCCGCCCCGTGAACATAGATGCGGTCAAGAAGTATTTTGCTTAGAACTTAAGAAGTTTTGGTCGACTTTGGAACAAAATCATTATTCCACTGATGTAATCACTATTATTACTTTCCAACATTGTAATATTAAAGTCGCGTTATTATGCCGACTACCATCTTTAATAAATGAGTTTTTTTTCCAAGTAGAATGTTAAATATTTTCGTCATGATGGCAAAATCCTGAATGATCTTTTAAAAGAGTACCTTGTGTTTATTTGATATATGAATAACAAAAGGATGTCCGTGGATGTTTATTTCATCCACGGAGACAAAGTTTTGTCATACCCCGCACAGGACAGGTGAAGACTTCCCTCAGGAGGTGACCGACTTGTGGAGATTTGGTTTGAGTGGGGACTTTGTTTTCCGGCTCGTTGTCTTTGTTAGCATACGCATAGCATATAGATAGATAGCATGGCATATGAATTTTACATCTTTGTGTTTGTTTGTTCTGTCACTCTTGGTTGTGTTATCACCAAGTGACTGGGTGAGTCTCATCCCTCCAAAATAGAGTTGTCAGCCCTAAGCAGAAAGAGCTCAACGCTTCTATTTCCCCATGAAGTTTGATTCTCGTGGAAGGCGGTTATTTTAGTACATTCCCATCTGAGTTCATACCTCAATGGTCGAGTCCTGCTTGGCAGCTTCTCTTCGGCTACCTCCCGAAGTGAACTTTGGTCCTTAGCAATCACATTGTGGACATCTCCAACTTTTGAATATGGCTAGAGCGTGTATTTATTTTGCACTTTGCTCCCAGGAAGAATTTATGAAGATAAGTATTGAAGATGGACATTTCTCCGACAACATTCTCAATAATTTACATCTGGACTGCAAGCACTCTCTTTATTTGAGCAACTCGTTTTGATCAGGATTTTTTTCAAAACGACAAGTGACAGTCTCTTCAATACAATTTGTCCATCCCCAGTGGATTTATCAAGATTATCAATTCATCAAAAAGGCATTCCTCCAGAAATCTGTCAGAGAAATGCGTCGAAGACATTACAAATATTTCTCTTTAGTTGAGAATTTACACTACAAAGTACATACTTTTACAGCTACAACAAGGGTACTCCCCAGGAATATTTTCCCCAGTGAGTCCATCACACAAGATTAATTCCATCAAGTGACATCTCGCCAGAGAAGTCGAAGAAATTCATTACATTCAGTCTCTCTTTATTTGAGAAGACATATTTTGCAAATTAACCGGCTTACATCTCTTCTGAAGATCCCCGGTGAAGTTTTACAATCTCTAATACATTATGGCTTACAGCCAAGAAATATTACAATCTACAAAGTTCTACAATGACATCTACGATCTACCAAGTCTACGACCCCCTGTGAAGATACTCTCCCGTGTTTTCATCATTTTGGGTAGAAACTGAGACCCGTTCATGGCAAACACACCATGAGTCGTTGGGGAGGTTTATTTCAAGAGAACTGAGACCCGTTCATGGCAAACACACCATGAGCCGTTGGGGAGGTTTATTTCAAGAGAACTGAGACCCGTTCATGGAAAACACACCATGAGTCGTTGGGGAGGTTTATTTCAAGAACCGAGACCCGTTCATGGCAAACACACCATGAGTCGTTGGGGAGGTTTATTTCAAGAACCGAGACTCGTTCATGGCAAACACACTATGAAGCATGGGGAAGTTGTACTTACACTATTATCAATACCACATTCAATTAAAAAAAACAAAATTATGTTTCGATCAAGAGAGTTCGTTTCGGTTATCACCGTTGTTCAGACTGCTACCGGTTGACATCAGATTACCCTTCAATATCAAAATTCTTGCCCGGTACCCAGGTCACCATTCTGCTTGGTGTTACGTGTTTTACCCCTATACTTTTGGAGGTTCACCATTGCTGGTTGTTTCCTTTCCCCGTAGAGTCTCGCTTTGTCGAGCTCGTCTTCACCGTTATTTCTCGTGTGTTGGGTCTCGTTTTTCCCCTGTGGCACCTTTTCTCCACAAGACCCTCTGTCTTGCATTTCATATCATCTTATATCATATGCATTCGGTGGCTTCTTAGAGCCAAAAATTCGTGCAATATTTGTATTTAAGTCCCTCCTATCTCGTCGAGACAGAGATTTCAATCTCCGCATCTCCGGATAGAAGAAACTTAAATAGGGGCATCTGTCATACCCTAATTTTTGACCATAAGATCCCACCCTCGTGCGTTTAGTTTTTGCTCGTTTTATTTTACTTTTGTATGTTTATTATGGCTAACAAGTGTGCGCAGACATAGTATTTTCAGCTGCAGTTTCTCACGGTCCAACATTTCGTGGCATAACCCCCCTGATTCAAGGATCCTAGGGTGTCTCACTGGGTCTAATCATATTCTTGTTAAGGATCGAAGGTATTCTCATCAAGATTCCTCAAAAGATATGTCGTTAACGAAACTTGAACATCTTCGAGAGTTTCAAGGTTTCCTCAAGGTTTTTGAAATCAAGACTTGCAAAGTTGAACATGACAGTGTTTCACCCAAGATTAATGAAGAAGAACCTCTATCCCCAATCAAAAATTGTTACTTGAATCTAAAAAGGATTTGATTCGGCATTGAAAACATAGTGTTGATTGGAAACTCATCCGCTTATTTTGAAATGGGGAAAGATAAACCAGGTCGAACGTATCTTCCTTAAAAGAATTCACTTGGCAGTATCATGGTATGAACTTAGGATAACGTATACTGGACAATTGGTACCTACATCCAACTGTAGGAGTACTCCACATGGCACTCTACAATTACAAACAAAGGATAGTGAAATGCGGTTCACCTTTCTGAAATGGAAGGCCACGACTTTGGCAAGAGTTAATTCATATGAAGGATTCGTTGTTTTAAAGATCTTTTCTTACGTGATCCACATCCAATACCGAACTCGATACCAAAACCCAGCATTACAACAATTGAAAGCAGTTATTTACATGGATGAAGGTGTCAGCGTTACATTGCAAATTTATCATTGAATTACAAGCAAGAAGTTAAAACTCAGGTTGCTAATCCGAAGCTCAGGGTACACCCATGCTACTGCTGGAAATGCGGTTCGCCAATTTTTCTTCACAGATGATTATTACAGGCTTCAAATAATGGTAACATATTACTAGGATAGTGGACTGAACCCTACCATTTAACTCAAAGTAACATTGGACCCTAAAGTATAATATTATAAGTTAGTTACAGTCACTCCATAATCTTCAAAACTTCTGTCGGTATCGCCGTGACCAAGTTTGTGAGAAAAGTTATGTTTCCAGCAGTATTGTCTCTGGGGATTATAATTAGCCATCGGTTCTCCGCGCCAAACACCTGCAAAACACATGGTTGGGTGAGGATCTTCATAACAGGCAGGCCATAGCTCTATTCAAGGGACAACAGATCTATTAATCCTCAATTTAATCACGACACAACAGTTTCAAGTGGAACCTCCTGAATTCTACGGTATCAGGATTTGTGAACATTTTACCCTTAGCATTACTCTAACATAAGAAGAGCAAGATTGTCACCTCTCCATCTGAGTTGTCACTTTGACAGAAGCAATGTTTTCAGCAGCATCGGAACCTCCGTTCAATCACGCGAAGGAAGTTATTTGCTGTTCAAATGTACACTTGTTGCTCCCAGACTACATCAGACCCGCCGGAGCAGCTAGCACTTCTCCCCTTTTTCTTCTCCAAAGCCTCGTAATTTAAGCAAGCTCGGCATGTCCTCACAACCTGCAAAGCAAAATAGGATTAAGGACTGCAATCGACAATCAGAGTAACCATAACAGGGCTAGACTGAAACAGATGACTTGAGTTGTTCTTCATCCCTCAGTTCAGCGCATCATTGGCCGCAAACGAGCGGCCGGGAGGGCAACAATCAAAGTTGTCACCTACTCCCTACCGTACATCGAAAATCAAAGATCAATCGAGCAAAGCAATTAAGCTTCAACATATCAATACAATACAATGCACAACTGCATCGAGGCAACAGTAGCGTTCTTATTTCCCTCATGGTTCAGACTTGTAAGTCATCATTACCACCCTGAACCCTTCTCGGCAACGTCATAATAACCGGCAGGTGTTGAACTACTAGCGACACCCTGAAAGAAGAAGAGAAATGACCGCAGATATCAGTTGCAAACCATAGTAGTGCAGCAAAACAATATCAATTCATCATCTGCAAGCGCAAACATCAACAGCGGTACAACTATTAACCACTGCCAAGACAAGTGTAGCCCTTAGCTCAATCCATCATAGGGCATAACAAGCAAAGTTCACACAAAACTTCTCACAACACGCATCGGCAAAGGCGGAAAACCGCAGCATTATTCAGGTCCTGAGTTCACGACAGCTAGAACCACGAGCAGCTCCCTTTATCCAGCCATCCCAACGCCCTCACCACCATAGGCACATGAAATGAAATAAAGAAATGGTCAAACTACTACAGACGTGAAGCAAGCAAACAAATACATAGCATCATAGCTCCATGGCAACATACAAGATAAAACAAGAGTAATATCAAAACAAGTTTGGCCATACGCATTTTCTTATCGAAGGATCGGTTTTAGAGCAAGAAGTCAGACTCACCATCAATTACCATCAACATCAGCAGCAGTAAATTCGTAGCTTTGATTTCACCAGTTCAAGAACACATCAAGGAGTTTTCCAAAATTCAGGCTTGCTCCCAGCACTGAAGCTTTGGGCTCACCAGTCCGTTACGCCGTAATTACTCTTGGCCCAAATCAAATGCTATTCACCCCTGCCAACAATAATTCACAGAGTTAGTAATCAATTAAAGGCGTACCCCTGTTTGGAAGGTGGTGTTATTCAAGACAGCTAGCAGATTTTCAAGCAATCAAAGCATTTTAACGTGATTATCACAAAATCGCACAGAAAGGGATTCTCATCAACAAGCATTAACACAATTCAGACGGAAATAGAAGGTTTTCAAATGTTGTCTAAAATCAAAATGGAAGGTTTTAACACAGCATTCAAAGCATTCAATCAAGGTTTTAAGCAAGATATTTTCATCTGAGAACTATAAAAAGGGAACGAATTCGCAGCTTGAAAACCTAGAGAAGAAATACGAAATCCACACAACTCACGCGAAAATCCCAAAACCCTAAATAACTCAAAAAAACCGTAAAGAGAACGAGAACTCATCTTTTCTCTGAGCTATCAAAGATTGTTGCTTCCAGAGTAAACTGCAAAACCGCCGAAAGGACCCGATCGCGCTTCATCTTCTGTTCTTCTGCCACCAACCTTCGGTAAAATTCTTTATACATGTTAAAATTGTTGAATTGTTGATGCTTCGATTGGTGTTTCAGGTGCGAGAATGGAGAACGAAGCGATGAAGAATCGAGGGCGAGTGAAACGAAGGTTGAAACGGAGAGGAGTGAATCGGGAGAGGAGGCCGAGCGAGCGCTTTTGGGATTAGGGTTCCATCGCGATTGGCTTTCTGTGTTTTTTTTAATAATTATTCTGATGTTTTGTATTGCTGTAACTTGTATGCATGCACGACCATAGTAGTACTATGGTCCATCATCACAATCACCGCAAGTCACCCACAGATCGCGATCTAACGGATCGTATCGCGCAGCCCACGGTAAAACCATATGTCTGCATAACACCTGATCCAGCGCCTTCCTTTTCATTAATCTAATTAACCTTAAAATTAACTTTTTTGAACTAATAATCTGTTTTAATATAATAATAACCCTTTTTTTTTTTAATTAATCAACTTTCAATCCTTTAATTATCTTTAATTTTTATTAAAATGATAACTTTTAAATTAACCTCATAATTAATCCTTAAATTAATTAACTATATTTTATGTAATTAAATTTAATTAAAACCAACTTTTATAATTAACTCTCTCAATTTTATTAATAATTCAATATTTTTAATTTACTTATCAATTCAATTAGTCCTTTTTCTCATGTTCTAAATAAAACCCTTTTATTTTATTAAATAAATAATTTACCCTATTTCTAAATAACTTTTTTGTATTAATGGCTAAAATATTTTAATAATAAAATCTTTTATTAAAATTAATATAATTGATGTTACTTTTTTTATAAAATCAATTCCACCGAGAATATATCTTTCTTACAAATCAACTCAAATAATTAATATAACTTTTATTAAAAAAAAATCCAATACAACTTTTCTCTTAAAATTAAATCAACATTTTCTTAAAAATCGAATTCATCTAATCAGTATATTTTCTCATAAAATTAAATCAACCACGTATAAATCAACCAACATCGTAATTAATTAATCGTGCGCGCTTCACTTCCACTCACATATGCACAATTCACACACCTTATCGCTTTCATGCGTTTGTGTATGTTTATTTATCGTCTTTATCTTCCGTAATTTATTTACCGTATTTAACTTTATTTCATCACATTATTGCATTATGTCCAAAGGAAGAATTTGCGCATAACGTAAAACTTGTGCGTATGCATTACATTTGCATCACATTCCCCCGGGATCCTTGATCCCGTTCAAGTCAATCTTCTAAGTTAAATCCTACCCCATAGGAAGGACCTTCATCTTTACAACTTAGACAAACTCAATCAACTCAATCCAACTTATTCAAACACATTAGAGAATAAGATGTTAATCATCTTAAGTGGGATAAAACTTCTACCCCATAACAATACAATTAATTTTCCTACAATGTTGTGGCGGTTAAAATCAAGTAATCTCCCTTAAAATGACAAATCATCTTTTCTCCTAAAATCAATCAACCAGCTATCCTTTACCCCATAGGAACTTTGACCACAGTCAAAGAGCTCCTCAAACCCTTTAGGGGAACTACAGATACTCTGATTCGACTCCCGTAAGGATATGTAGGCACAAGATGCGATATCTTGTCGAGTATACTTAGAAATAAACCCTTAGGTCTTTTATCCCTTAAGCAGATAACCCTTAGCAATAAACAACATAAAACAAGAGGTTCCTGTAGAGTACTACAGAAACTTAGGATGCTAGCACCTTCCCTAAATTTAACCAACCCCCGAACCTATAACTCTCTAGCTTGCATTTGCATTGCATTGTGGGTATTTCGATCTTTATCCCTTTCTTTGGATAAATCAAAGTTCGGGTGCAAATGAATTAGATCCAAGTTAATCAATAGCTTGGTATCCAAATTTCACCGCGACACCTGCCTAACCAAGAAAACTTCTAATCTCAAAAACTGATTTCGGAGCCTCCCAATGCGATACCGCTTCAACCTTTGACGGATCAACTGCAATACCCCTACTCGAAATCACATGACCAAGGAAACTCACTTCCTTCAACCAAAATTCACACTTAGAAAGTTTAGCATATAACTGCTTTTCTTTCAACACAGATAACACAATCCTCAAATGCCCGACATGTTCTCCTTCACTCTTCAAATAATCAAAATATCATCAATGAACACAACCACAAACTTGTCCAAATAAGGATGGAAAATCCTATTCATGTACTCCATAAATACACCCGGTGCATTAGTCACACCAAATGGCATCACAGAATACTCATAATGTCCATACCTCGTTCTAAAGGCAGTCTTCTGAATATCTTCGGCCTTCACACGAATCTGATGATACCCAGATCTCAGATCTATCTTACTAAAGACACTCGCACCAATCAACTGATCCATCAAATCATCAATCCTTGGAAGTGGATACTTATTCTTGATGGTCATCTTATTCAATTGTCTGTAGTCGATACAAAGTCTCATAGAACCTTCTTTCTTCTTAACCAACAAAACTGGTGCACCCCACGGTGACACACTCGAACGAATAAACCTCTTCTCAAGTAGATCTTCAAGTTGACTCTTCAACTCTTTCAATTCTGATGCGGACGTACGATATAGAGCCATCGATATCGGACTAGTTCCAGGAATCAAGTCGATCGCAAACTCCACTTCTTGTTCCGGCGGTAAATCTCTTATCTCATCAGGAAAAACTTCCGGAAAATCACGGACAATTGGTAAAGCATCAATTGCTCCATTTTCACCAATGTTCAAAGTTTCCATCAACATAAATACCTTCGCACCATCTTGCACTGATTCCTTCACTTGCTTAGCAGTCATAAACAAGTCTCCTTCATCATCAGGTTCAAGAAAAATAACCGTTTTGTCAAAACAGTTAATATAGACACGATTGAATTCTAACCAATTCATCCCAAGAATAACATCAAGTTGATCTAAGTGAAGACACACTAAATCAACTCCAAAGTCTTTACTAAAAAATACTCAACGGACAATTCAAACACACAAAAGGGGTAGTTACTGAACCCATAGCAGGAGTATCAATAACCATACCACCACTCATAATTGGCAACTCAAGATTCAATCTCTTAACACAATCAAAGGAAATAAAGGAATGTGTAGCTCCAATATCAATTATAGCGACCAAAGGTATGCCATTAATGAAGCACGTACCTCGGATCAACCGATCTTCGCTAGCAGTCTTCGATCCTGATAGAACAAACACTTTCCCATTCCCTTGAGTCTTCTTTGGCTTGTCACACTTGGTACTAATGTGCCCTTGCTCACCACAGTTGTAGCAAGTCACATTCGCACTGCTCTTGCACTCCATAGCTTTGTGCCCTGGCTTGCCACACTTGAAACATTTCTGCTCAACGCTTTTGCACTCAGGAGCACGATGTCCTTCTCCACCGCATTGATAACATCTCACCGGAGTGGAAACTCCTCCCCCACTCGGCTTCTTGCCATAACCAGTTTTCTGTTTCCCCTTATCAGCAGGAGTCACATACAGCTTCCCTCGGAATTGACCTTTTCCTTTCTTGTCATTTAAACTCTTATAGTGGGCAAATCTAGCTCTACTATCTTCATCATAAATTCTGCTTTTGTTCACCAACTCAGAAAATCGCCTGATTTCTTGATAACCAATGGCTTGCTTGACTTCAGGCCTCAAACCACTCACGAACTTGAGACACTTGGATCTCTCAGCATTGGTAGTGTTGTAATGAGGACAAAACTTAATCAATTCCTCAAACCTTACTGCATACTCGGCCACAGTTGAGTTACCCTGCTTCAGTTCAAGGAATTCAATTTCCTTCTTACCATGCACATCTTCTGGAAAATACTTCTCCATAAATGCCTCTCTAAAAACATCCCAAGTAACCACAACCTCATCTTCTTCAAACCTCTGACAAGTGTTACCCCACCAGTCCTTGGCTTCCTCTTCAAGCATATGAGTTCCAAACTGCACTTTCTATGCATCTGAACAGTTCATGACTCGAAAGATCTTCTCAATTGCTTTCAGCCATACTTATGCTTTGTCAGGTTCATGGGTTCCCTTGAAAATTGGTGGATTGTTCCTTTGAAACCTTCCCAAAGCACGAAACTCGTCATCGGCGTTGTTTCCAGCATTCACGTTGGCTTGTGGATTCTGTCCAATTGCTCCAGCCAACATCGCCAAAGCTTCGGCAATCGCTTCATTATTCCTACCAGCGACCATTGTTCTGGATCCCAACAACAAAACTTCATAAGAACTAACAATATTGATAGTGCCATACACACATATCAAATATATAGGGGAATAAACACATTAAGAACTTGGTTAACTGACCGACCTGCTCGGATATCACTAATGTAACACCCCCTTTCTATACCCCCAAGTAATCAAATAAATCATGTAGGCACATATTAAAAATCCATCAGAGTATAATTAAAATTATGGTATAAAAGAGGTGCGCCATATTATACTTGAATCAAAACATACAACACCTGCTCAATAAAGATATGCAACAGTGGGGTAGCTTTTAACAGAGGAACTTAGTCCTTACATCCACATCTCAATATTTAGAATAAAAGCGGAAACACCTAAACATTGCATAACATCAAACATATATACATATATGTTTATCATCCATCATGATTCAATCATCATAAAACATGTTTACATAAACATCCAACATCCAGATACATATACAATTGTATCACAAAAGAATCAAAACAATCCTAGCTACCCGGTGCTACATATCAGAGCCAACCGACCAAAAGAATGAATCCACGCTTCACAAAAAGACTTCCAGCAAACCTACTCTGCAATGCCTCAAAGAGCATCATAAAACAGCAGAAGGGTGAGAAATATTATCATAATAATCAATGCATATAATTATATATATCTACAATCCTAGAATACACATAATCAACATTCTCACCACAAGTCATCCATATACATCACAATGTATATACAAATATATGGATAATCACCAAGCACATTCATCATACATACATCAACAATTCACTCATTTCCACATAAACATTTACAATTATGTTTATTCATCAATTCACAACTCTCAGTTCAACAATTCATACACATATGCATACTTTCATACAACAATTATACATATGCCATGTGACTCAATGCAACTCATGCCATGTGGTACCAACACTTGTTATTATTTTTTGGTTTTTACATTTAAATCGGGTCCGTCCTCTAGACCAATAACAAACAAAAGCCCGTCCTCTAGGCTTTCAAACCCCACTCTAGGTTTGGGACAAGTCACTAGTCTCCACAAAACTAGCAGCATTGCCTCTTGACAACAACGATGCGTATGCAATCAACAACCATATGCACTTAAGACCGTTCTCGCATCTTAATCTCATGCATTCTCAAATAATTCATCACACAAGAATTATAACATGATTGCACACACAACACATTTCATAATAATCCAAGTATTCATACTTTCAACACCATCACTATATTTATCAAGCAATGCACAAGAATACACATCTTGGTACTTCACATACAAACACATACAATCAATATGCATTCACAATATCGCGCCAAATGGCAACGAACTCCATCACAATCATCATGCACCTTTAATCAATTTAAACAATGCATATATTTGCCAAAGGCCACTTTTCACAATTAATTCCACAATTTAGGATTCACGCCATACGGCTACCCACAACATATCATAATACAGCACACAAGTTATGCGTTGAAGAATTAAAGTATCAACATTGGATGGAAACAACAGAAATAAAACAATTTGTCATGCTCGCTGGCTCACTCGCCTAGCAAAGGCATATCGATCATTCGTTACTGGCTCGCCTAGCGAACGTGCTAGCGAAGCCTGCCTTTTTGCTACTGGAAGTGTTCGCTACCTAGCTCGCTTAGCGAAGGCTTAGCGAACACTCGCTACCTCACTCGCTCCAGCGACCAAGGGTCATTTTGGTTATGTCCAAGTCTGGGACCATTCGCTACTGGCTCGCTAGCAGCTTGCCTAGCGAACCACTCGCTAGCTCGCTCGCTAGCTGCTCGCTTAGCGAGTTCTGCGATGCTCAAAATCCTCTACTGTCCAAAAGTCCCAAACTTCACAAAATCTCCCGATTTAATTTCAACAAGTTACCATAGTCTTAGCCTAACATTCCCCGACTAAACTACACCATTATTCCAGATTCTAACCGTTATAACATTGGTTTCTATCAATTAAATCATTTCGACCTAAAATGGAAAATGAGTAAAAACTCTCCAACAATCCAAATCAATCCAACATAAGCATACATAATCATACACATTGAGAAAATAATAAGATTTCACACCCTTACCCGATTAAATCAAATCCTAGATGTTGATCTTGAGCTATCCAAGCTTTTCCTCAATTTTCTCCCCTTCTCTTTTCTTTCTTTTTCTTTCTCTTCCTTTTTCTCTTCTTTCTATTTCTATCCTTTTCTTTTCTCTCCTCTAATACACTTATATCTCTTTCTATTCTATTTCTCTCCAAACATCTATTAACCCATTTTCTCACAAAATATCCAACTTAACATTAAATAAGAAATGTCTAAAATACCTCCAATCTATTTTCCCCAAAAACTCTCAAAATCTGTAAAATAGCATAATATGCAAACATAACATATTAATACATCAATTTTACAATTAAAATATTAATCACCCAAATAAATCAAAAGACTCAACAAAATTGGAAATCAGAATCGGGGCGTTACACTTTTGTGTCTTAGATTGTAATCTTAGGATACATGTTTGTATGATAGGACCTTGTGATGTTATCTTCTTCCTCAAAGCCATGATTGAACCCTAATTTACATGTTGGTTGTAACCTACTTATTTAAATATATTCATGATGTTTTCAAGGATTATTTCAAGTTTTGTTTCCACTTGACTTATGTGATATCATCTTGATTTGTATGTTCACATGTTATCCCTTGAATGTTTATATCTCTACCCCACATGTTGTTGTCACACATGCCATTTTCTTGTTCAAGATGTTTTTTGTTACCTCTACTTTATTTGGCTTGTATCCATGCTTTAAACATTGTCATGAATTATGCAGGTTGATCTTGAATTTTGAACTTTGCCATGATAAATAATGTTTTGACTTATGCATGATTACTTGTACTTCAAATTGTCATCTATGATGTTTGGTCTTGTGAGAACCTTGTTTTAGTATTATTGAGATGTTGTAACATCCATTTTTGAAATTACCTTTAGTTGTAACCATTTGATTTGATTCTAAACCTCCTTGAATGAATGCTTGGTTGTTACCTTGTCATTTATTAACTTTATCAACTTCTGCTTGATGTTGTCACATACTTGCCTGTATCTTCTTGGTTGTTACCATGATCATATGTTTTCATCATGCTTGAATGAATATATGCTTGAAATGTACTTGAATATCACCTTTTTTTTAATATCTCTTGAATTTTTTTCCCCAAGTGATGTAGCTTGTTAGCTCTCATCCTAAAGAGTTGCCTTCTTGTTCCTTAGTCTAAAGGAAAGTCTCTCTATTGACTTAATGTCATAGATAAGTCATTTTTTAGCCTTCCCTTGACCTTGTTAGAGTCATTAGGTCCTTCAACTTAGCCTTAAGTTAGAACCTATACCCCTTTGACTTTGTTAAGTCAAGACCTTAGCCTACCCTGTTAGGAGTTCTATAACTTAGAGCTTAGATCTAGAGTTTTTTAACTCTAGGTGTGTACCATTGTTATGTGTACTCACTTCTCCCTTTGACTTTTGTTAAAATCAATCCTCAGTTTAGTATTTCAACTTAGACTTAAGAGTTTGCTAACTCTATGTAAGTATCATTGTTATGAATATTTATTTCCCTTGGAACATTGACCATAGTCAAGAGTTCCTTCACCCTAGTTAGGTGAACTACGATTGCTCTGATTCCATCCTTGTTAGGATACGTAGGCATGAGATGCGACGTCTTGGTAAACATACTTAGTGTATATACCCATAGGTTTTTACCTTTAGCACCTTTACCTTAGCAGATAACCATTAGCAAGCAAACATTAGCAATAACACAAAATACCAAACAAGAGGCTCATGTAGAGTACTACAGATACTTAGGATGCTAACACCTTCCCTAGGTATAACCAATCTCCGAACCCCCACAATCTCTTAGCTTCGTTGTTACGTGGCGCACTTAGGGTTTTCTTTGATCTTTACCCTTTCCTTTGGATAAATCAAAGCTCGGTGGTGAATTTCAAAGATTTGCGATTCAAGTTAATTAATAGCTTGATATCCGATTCTCACTGCAACATATGATAATTGTGGTTACCGATTCGTTTACTTTGCTTGGTAAAGGAGATGATAGTCATGCGCTTGTCCGCCATCAACTAATCAAAGAGTTGAAGACGCGTAAAGAAAGAAAAATTCGATGCGGCTCATGAATCTCTTGTTCCTTGCTTGAGTGGCCCGACACCGCTATCGAAATGGATGACCTTCCCTGATACGGGTCATCTTATTGCATGTGCATATGATAGGGTGTGCATTGACTTGACGCGATACGGGTTTTTGGAAACCTTTTTTCCACTCCGCACCGTACAACCTCAAAATCCAAATGATCGCATCATGTGTATTGGATGACTTGCAAAATCAAAACATTTTGTACAAGTTTACTTGAAACCGGGATGTCCCATACCACCTACATTACCGGAATGGGTGACTCATTCAACCCCAAATGTCGAGACGTGGCCAAATCATTTTGTTGAAAGGATGCATGTAACGCCCCGATTCTGAATTCCCATTAATTGTTGAGTCTTTTAATTTATTTAATTGATGTTTGTTTAAATTGAGAAATTATATATTGTTATTATGTGGTGTTTGCTTATTTTATCTATTTTACCGATTCGGAGAGTTTCCGGGGAATTAGAGTAAAAAGGGCATTTTAGACATTTAGCACTTTAGTGTAAGAATTGATTGATAAGTGTTGGAAAGAATTTGAGAGGAAAGAAATAGAGATAGAAATAGAATAAGAGAGGAAAAAGGAAGAAGATAGTAACATAAGAAGAAAAGCAAGAGAAAGAAAAGAGGAGAGGAGAAAGAGAAGAGAAAGTGGAGAGGAAAACCTAGAATCATCAAGGAATCATCACCAAAGCTTGCAATCGATCGGTAAGGGTGTGAAACTCCATCATCTCTTTAATGTATATGATTGTATGTGTATGTGTGTGGATTTTGTAGAGTTTCTACTCTTTTTCCACTTAGGTTAGAAGTTGGTTTTGTGAGTAGAATGAGGTTTTAATCGGTTAGAACTCGAATTAGACGATGTGGTTTAGTCGGGTGATGGTTGGGTTGTGCTACTGTGATTGGTTTGGATTTAATCGGTTGGTTGTGTGGAGTTTGGGCTTTGAGACAGCCATGGAAGTTCGGTCTTCGCAAGTTCGCCAGGCGAATGGCAGCGAAGCTTCGCCAGGCGAAGCCCAGCGAGCTGTAGCGAAGCAAGTCAGAAGCTAATACCCTGTATTCGCTGGCAAGTTCGCCAGGCGAGGTGAGTTGGCGAAGGTTCGCCAGGCGAGTGGGTAGCGAGCCTCAGCGAGTAATTCCAGAATTACTCCCAGTGGACTTCGCTGGGGAGTTCGCCAGGCGAAGGCCAGCGAGCATTCGCTGCGTGGCTTCGCCAGGCGAAGGTTGGCGAACCTGGCAGTGTTATTTTGTTTGCTGTTTGTTCATAGCATGATGTTTGGTTGATTCAATTATGATTAATGCCTATATGAATGATTGATGTGTGAACTGTTCTAACATGTCGTGCTGTGGGTGGCCGAAAGGCGTGAATCCTAGATTGTAGAGTAAATGGTGAATCTTGAATATTTGATAATCTTGTGTAATTGCTCGAATTGAATAGAAACGCATTGATGGGCTGATATGTGTGTAAACCATGTGTGGAATGGTGCATAATGTGAATGCATGATAGATATATGCGATGTATGTGATAAATGCAATGAATATGTTTGTGAGCATAGTATGCATTTTTGCGTCGATTGATCCCTCGGAGGATTTGCAGAACCTCGTATGATACGATGGTTATATTTGATTCCTTGGAGAATCGGTTGCATTGTGTGATTCCTCGGAGAATCGGTCATAACATGTAATCCCGTGGAGGATTGGTTAGAGTATTTGATTCCGTGGAGAATCTGCTGAGTACTTGATCCCGTGGAGGATCTGCTGAATATTCGATTCCGTGGAGAATCTGATGAATATTTGATTCCGTGGAGAATCTGCTGAGTACTTGATCCCGTGGAGGATCTGCTGAATACTCGATTCCTTAGGGAATTTGTTGAATGAGTCGGTACCGCATTTGCATCTGCATAGGGTCGTGTGTCGGTCTCTATGAGTTGCATGAGTCATCTGTGTATGATGCATTGGTTGTGTGAATATAACTGTGTATGTTATATGTGATTGTTTGGAGGAAATATAGTGAATGTTCATGTGTATGTGTAGAGACATGATTATTTGTATATGCTTAATGTGGTGAGAACATAATTTGAGTATAACTTGTACCAATATGAGTATATGTATAGATACAATTTTATGCATTAACTGTTATGATGTTGTTTCTCACCCTTCTGCTGTTTTATAATGCTCTATGAGGCATTGCAGAGTAGGAAGCTGGAGGTTCTTTTGTGAAGCGATGTCTTCATTCTTTTTGGTCAATGGCTCTGATATGTAACATCTGGGTAGTTAGGAAGTCTTTGACTCTTTTGGAGTTACATTTGTTTTGATTCTTTTGTGATACATATGTGTATGTATCTGCTGTGGTTATGTTGTAAAGCATGAATTAACTAATGGTTGCATATACTTTTATGAATGAGATCGATTCAATATTTGGATGTTTCCGCTTTATTCTAAATATTGAGATGTGGGTTACCCATTGTTGCATATCTATTTTGAGCAGGTACTGTATGTGTGTAATTTCATGATAATGTGATGCGCCTCTTTTATACCATGTTTTAATCAAACTCTGATGAAATAAATTTTCTATGTGCCTAATTGAGTTATCTAATTTATTTGGGGTATAGAAAGGGGGTGTTACATAAAGTGGTATCAGAGCTAGTGTTGAGTCAGTCGTGTCTGTCTTGTTGTTGTGTTGGTTGAACGGTTGTTTAACCTTGTTGTTATTTTTGGGAATCCTCAGAATATGGCAGGTCGTAATGACAATGCTATGGCAGCGGCGTTAGAGGCTATGGCCAGAGCTGTGCAGGGTGCACCTAGCGTGAATGCGAATGATGAGTTCAGGAAGAACCAACCACCGGTGTTCAAAGGGAGATTTGATCCGGATGGTGCTCAGATATGGTTAAAGGAAATTGAGAGAATTTTTAGGGTGATGGATTGTGCTGAAGGGAATAAGGTGAGACTAGGGACTCACATGCTGAGAGAAGAGGCCGATGACTGGTGGGTCAGCATGAGGCAAGTTCTTGAGGTCGACGACGAGGAGATTACGTGGGATTTATTTCGTGCTGAGTTTCTAAGGAAGTATTATCCCGAAAGTGTTAAAGGGAAGAGAGAAATGGAATTTCTGGAATTGAAACAAGGTAATATGTCGGTGGTGGACTACACCGCTAAGTTTACTGAGTTAGTGAAGTTTCACCCTCACTATGATGCGGTTACGGCGGAATTTTCCAAATGTATCAAGTATGAGAATGGCTTGCGCCCAGAGATAAAGCAAGCGGTGGGTTATCAAAGGATACGAAGATTTTCGGATTTGACCGAGTGTTGTAGAATTTATGAAGAAGACAGTAGAGCTCGTTCTACTCATTATAAAGGTTTGAGCGAGAGGAGAGGGAAGCAGCAAGTACGAAGCGGACCTTATGTGACGCCTGCTGATAAGGGCAAACATAGGGGAAACTTTGATAGGAGACCCGGAGGAGGTTCCGGTGCGATCAAATGTTTTAAGTGTGGCGTGATGGGCCACAAGTCTTATGATTGTGGAAAGTTCAAGGCGAAGTGTTCCAACTGTGGACTCTTTGGTCATGATGCAGCAGAGTGTAGAAAGAATGCTGTGAAGTGTTTTAATTGTGGCGAGGTGGGTCACATTAGCCCGAATTGTACCAAACCGAAGCAAGCTCCGGCGGGCGGAAAAGTATTCGCATTAGCAGGTTCAGACGCCACTAATGCGGCAGATCGTTTGATTAAAGGTACATGCTTTATTAATGATATGCCTTTAGTTGCTATTATTGATACTGGAGCGACTCACTCGTTCATTTCTCTTGCGTGTGCTAAGCGGTTGGATTTGTGTATGGTTTCCTTGAGTAGTGGTATGGTTATTGGGACTCCCGCTTCGGGGTCGGTAACTACTTCTTTGGTGTGTGCAAGTTGTCCTTTGACCATGTATGGTAAGGACTTCGTTATGGATTTAGTGTGTTTGCCGTTGGAAGGTTTGGACGTAATCTTGGGTATGAATTGGTTGCAATTTAATAGAGTTCATTTGGATTGCTATCACAAGTTGGTAAGGTTTCCTTCTTTGGAAGATGGTGAAAACGAGAGTTTTCTTTCCACTAAAGAGTTGAAGAAACTTTTAGCGGACGAAGCTCAGTTGTTTGGTTTGTTTGCATCGTTGTCGGTAGAGAGCAAAGTTGAGCTCGACGTGTTTCCTGTGGTTTGTGAATTTCTTGAAGTGTTTCCGGAAGATGTTGCGGATGTGCCGCCAAAGAGAGAGGTTGAATTTTCTATTGATCTAGTTCAGGGTACTAGACCGATTTCGATGGCCCCGTATCGGATGTCGGCATCGGAGTTGGTGGAATTGAAGAAGCAGTTGAATGATTTGTTGGATAAGAGATTTGTAAGACCAAGTGTTTCTCCTTGGGGTGCGCCGGTATTGTTGGTAAAGAAGAAGGATGGTAGTATGCGATTGTGTATTGATTATCGGCAGTTGAATAAGGTGACAATTAAGAACAAGTATCCGCTTCCAAGAATTGATGATCTGATGGATCAATTGGTTGGAGCCCGTGTTTTTAGTAAGATTGATTTAAGATCCGGTTATCACCAGATTTGGGTTAAGGAAGAAGATATTTCGAAGACGGCTTTTAGAACACGATATGGTCACTACGAGTATACGGTGATGCCATTCGGAGTTTCTAATGCGCCGGGTGTTTTCATGGAATATATGAACCGTATCTTCCACGAGCAGTTGGATCGTTTTGTGGTGGTGTTTATCGATGACATTTTGATTTATTCTAAGTCTCGAGAGGAACACGAAGAACATTTAAGGATTGTGTTGCGGATTTTGAAAGAGAAGAAGTTGTATGCAAAGTTGTCTAAGTGTGAGTTTTGGTTGTCGGAGGTGAGTTTTCTTGGACATATTATTTCCGGCAATGGTATTAGTGTGGATCCATCCAAGATCGATGCGGTAATGCAATGGGAGACTCCAAGATCGGTTACGGAAATTCGAAGCTTTTTGGGCTTGGCCGGTTACTACCGGAGGTTTATCGAAGGATTTTCGAAGTTAGCACTCCCGTTGACGCAGTTGACTTGTAAAGGAAAGGCCTTTATTTGGGATGTTAATTGTGAAGAGAGTTTCATGGAATTAAAGAGAAGGTTAACAACAGCGCCAGTTTTGATTTTGCCGAATCCTACGGAACCTTTTGTGGTTTACTGCGATGCTTCTTTGTCAGGATTGGGTGGTGTATTGATGCAAGATGGGAAGGTCGTGGCGTATGCTTCTAGGCAGTTGAGAGTGCATGAAAAGAATTATCCTACTCATGATTTGGAGTTAGCGGCCGTGGTGTTCGTTTTGAAAATTTGGAGGCACTATCTTTATGGTGCAAGATTTGAAGTTTTTAGCGATCACAAGAGTTTGAAGTATTTGTTTGATCAAAAGGAATTGAATATGAGGCAAAGGAGATGGCTAGAACTTTTGAAGGACTATGATTTTGGTTTAAATTATCATCCGGGTAAGGCGAATGTGGTAGCCGATGCTTTAAGTCGGAAGTCGTTGCACGTGTCTACTTTGATGGTTAGAGAGTGGGAATTCTTGGAGAACTTTAGAGATTTGAGTTTGGTTTGTGAGTTAACGCCGAGTAGTGTGAAGCTTGGCATGTTGCATGTCACGAATGATTTCCTTGCTACGGTGTGTGAAAAGCAAAAGTTGGATTTGAAATTGGTGGATTTGATGACGAATGGAAATGAAGATTTCAAAGTTGATGAATTAGGAGTTTTGAGGTTTCGAGGTCGTATTTGTATTCCCGATGACGCGGATTTGAAAAAGATGATATTGGAAGAGGGACATCGGAGTAACTTAAGTATTCATCCGGGAGCGAATAAGATGTATCAGGACTTGAAGAAGATCTTTTGGTGGTCTGGATTGAAAAGCGATGTTGCTCGTTTTGTGTACTCGTGTTTGACTTGTCAGAAGTCTAAGGTGGAGCATCAGAAGCCTAGTGGATTGATGCAACCGTTGGATATTCCGGAATGGAAATGGGATAGTATATCGATGGATTTTGTTACGGGATTGCCGAATACGCAAAGAGGACATAATGCTATTTGGGTGATTGTTGATAGGCTTACTAAATCGGCTCACTTTATTCCGATTGATATTACTTATTCTTTGGAAAGGTTAGCCGAGATTTATGTTGGCACTATTGTGAAGCTTCATGGAGTTCCTAAGAGTATTGTGTCGGATAGAGATCCTAGATTTACTTCAAGATTTTGGGAGAGTTTGCAAGGTGCCTTGGGTTCTAAGTTGAGATTGAGTTCGGCATATCATCCGCAAACGGATGGTCAAACCGAGAGGACGATTCAATCGTTAGAAGATCTGTTGCGTGCTTGTGTGCTTGAACAAAGTGGTGCGTGGGACGGTTATTTAGCGTTGATTGAGTTCACCTACAATAACAGTTTCCATTCGAGTATTGGTATGGCGCCATTTGAGGCTTTATATGGACGGAGATGTCGAACACCTCTGTGTTGGCATGAGACGGGTGAAAGGTCGGTAGTTGGTCCTGAAATGGTACAGCAAACGACGGAAAAGGTGAAATTTATTCGGGAAAAGATGAGAGCTTCTCAGAATAGACAGAAAAGTTATCATGATAAAAGGAGAAAGGATCTCGAGTTTCAAGAGGGAGACCATGTGTTTTTGAGAGTTACACCGGTTACGGGTGTGGGTCGTGCTTTGAAGTCGAGAAAGTTGACTTCTCGTTTTATTGGTCCGTATCAGATTGTCGCACGAGTTGGTGCTGTGGCTTATCGTGTGGCGTTGCCTCCGAATCTTTCGAATTTGCATGATGTATTCCATGTCTCGCAACTTCGGAAGTATGTTCCGGATCCGTCACATGTGATCCCAATGGATGAAGTGGAAGTAAGAGATAACCTTACAGTTGAAGTTTTACCGGTTAGTATTTTGGACCGTGAAGTTAAGAAACTAAGAGGCAAGGATATTGCGCTTGTGAAAGTGTCCTGGGGAGGTGCCGCGGAAGGCAACATGACTTGGGAATTGGAAAGCAAGATGCGAGAGTCGCATCCAGAGTTGTTTGAATCAGGTGATATTTTCGAGGACGAAAATTTCTAAAGTGGGGGAGAGTTGTAACGCCCCGATTCTGAATTCCCATTAATTGTTGAGTCTTTTAATTTATTTAATTGATGTTTGTTTAAATTGAGAAATTATATATTGTTATTATGTGGTGTTTGCTTATTTTATCTATTTTACCGATTCGGAGAGTTTCCGGGGAATTAGAGTAAAAAGGGCATTTTAGACATTTAGCACTTTAGTGTAAGAATTGATTGATAAGTGTTGGAAAGAATTTGAGAGGAAAGAAATAGAGATAGAAATAGAATAAGAGAGGAAAAAGGAAGAAGATAGTAACATAAGAAGAAAAGCAAGAGAAAGAAAAGAGGAGAGGAGAAAGAGAAGAGAAAGTGGAGAGGAAAACCTAGAATCATCAAGGAATCATCACCAAAGCTTGCAATCGATCGGTAAGGGTGTGAAACTCCATCATCTCTTTAATGTATATGATTGTATGTGTATGTGTGTGGATTTTGTAGAGTTTCTACTCTTTTTCCACTTAGGTTAGAAGTTGGTTTTGTGAGTAGAATGAGGTTTTAATCGGTTAGAACTCGAATTAGACGATGTGGTTTAGTCGGGTGATGGTTGGGTTGTGCTACTGTGATTGGTTTGGATTTAATCGGTTGGTTGTGTGGAGTTTGGGCTTTGAGACAGCCATGGAAGTTCGGTCTTCGCAAGTTCGCCAGGCGAATGGCAGCGAAGCTTCGCCAGGCGAAGCCCAGCGAGCTGTAGCGAAGCAAGTCAGAAGCTAATACCCTGTATTCGCTGGCAAGTTCGCCAGGCGAGGTGAGTTGGCGAAGGTTCGCCAGGCGAGTGGGTAGCGAGCCTCAGCGAGTAATTCCAGAATTACTCCCAGTGGACTTCGCTGGGGAGTTCGCCAGGCGAAGGCCAGCGAGCATTCGCTGCGTGGCTTCGCCAGGCGAAGGTTGGCGAACCTGGCAGTGTTATTTTGTTTGCTGTTTGTTCATAGCATGATGTTTGGTTGATTCAATTATGATTAATGCCTATATGAATGATTGATGTGTGAACTGTTCTAACATGTCGTGCTGTGGGTGGCCGAAAGGCGTGAATCCTAGATTGTAGAGTAAATGGTGAATCTTGAATATTTGATAATCTTGTGTAATTGCTCGAATTGAATAGAAACGCATTGATGGGCTGATATGTGTGTAAACCATGTGTGGAATGGTGCATAATGTGAATGCATGATAGATATATGCGATGTATGTGATAAATGCAATGAATATGTTTGTGAGCATAGTATGCATTTTTGCGTCGATTGATCCCTCGGAGGATTTGCAGAACCTCGTATGATACGATGGTTATATTTGATTCCTTGGAGAATCGGTTGCATTGTGTGATTCCTCGGAGAATCGGTCATAACATGTAATCCCGTGGAGGATTGGTTAGAGTATTTGATTCCGTGGAGAATCTGCTGAGTACTTGATCCCGTGGAGGATCTGCTGAATATTCGATTCCGTGGAGAATCTGATGAATATTTGATTCCGTGGAGAATCTGCTGAGTACTTGATCCCGTGGAGGATCTGCTGAATACTCGATTCCTTAGGGAATTTGTTGAATGAGTCGGTACCGCATTTGCATCTGCATAGGGTCGTGTGTCGGTCTCTATGAGTTGCATGAGTCATCTGTGTATGATGCATTGGTTGTGTGAATATAACTGTGTATGTTATATGTGATTGTTTGGAGGAAATATAGTGAATGTTCATGTGTATGTGTAGAGACATGATTATTTGTATATGCTTAATGTGGTGAGAACATAATTTGAGTATAACTTGTACCAATATGAGTATATGTATAGATACAATTTTATGCATTAACTGTTATGATGTTGTTTCTCACCCTTCTGCTGTTTTATAATGCTCTATGAGGCATTGCAGAGTAGGAAGCTGGAGGTTCTTTTGTGAAGCGATGTCTTCATTCTTTTTGGTCAATGGCTCTGATATGTAACATCTGGGTAGTTAGGAAGTCTTTGACTCTTTTGGAGTTACATTTGTTTTGATTCTTTTGTGATACATATGTGTATGTATCTGCTGTGGTTATGTTGTAAAGCATGAATTAACTAATGGTTGCATATACTTTTATGAATGAGATCGATTCAATATTTGGATGTTTCCGCTTTATTCTAAATATTGAGATGTGGGTTACCCATTGTTGCATATCTATTTTGAGCAGGTACTGTATGTGTGTAATTTCATGATAATGTGATGCGCCTCTTTTATACCATGTTTTAATCAAACTCTGATGAAATAAATTTTCTATGTGCCTAATTGAGTTATCTAATTTATTTGGGGTATAGAAAGGGGGTGTTACAATGCACGAATACGAAAGATTGAACAACATTGAAAAGGAATCAAATGCACAAAAGTCCAAAGGGGTACCTCCAATAGATTTAGTCGACGACACTTGTTTTGATTCGTTTTGAATTCTTGTATAATCAGACAGCTAATTGTAAATTTTTGAAATACAAAATAGTCACATTTTATTCTCATGCCTTATTTTTGCACATATGCCTTTTATTTGTCTATTATGATGTCCTTCTATATTAAGTTCTGCTTTAAAAATGTAAGTTCTGCTTTAAAAATGTAGCAGGGAAACTTCCGGATATGTATATACGGAAGATTCTTAATTATGTAGTTTCAGTGGAAGTTCTGGAGATCCATATTTGGAACCAATAATTATAGGGTCTTTCGTGGATATAGCTTCGGAAACAAGTTTGACAAGAAATGGTTGGTCCATATTCACCTAGGTTTTCTATAAATTTGGGGTTTCATTTGTTATCTTTCACACAAATGCAAAAATATCTCAATTTTTTGAAATCAAGATTCGTTGGTATGTCGCAAATGTCTCCTTTTCCAATGGCAAAACACTCAGGAAGACGTTCAAGCTCATGGATCTCCCCTCCCTCGTCGATATCATAGACGAGATCCAATTCGCCTACCTTACGATGACAAACGAAAGGTTGTGAAGCTTGAATATCGTTTACCTTCCGTTAACAACGACGGAAATGTTGTTTACAATGTGGCGAACGTATTTCGATTTCGAAGATTTCGCTCGAGTTGGAGGCAACGGTTTAAAGAACGGTCGACGACAGCTTAGAGATGTGCAGGCGTCCACCGAGCTATTGAAATGTAATATTTATATTTCTGTCAGAATCATCAATGTAACGCTGATTTTATTTTATAAATATTTATTTTATTGTTGCAATGTTGATTGTATGATATTCTGTTTCTAATTTTTTTCCGTAAATATGAATAAGAAAGTCTTCCGTAGATGCATTTACGGAATAAAAAAATTGAAAAAATATGCGTCCGGAGATACATCTTCAGAAGTAGAGGACATTTTTAAAAACGCACTTGGTACGTAAAAACCCAAGAGGTGGGGGTAAGAAATTCTCCATAAAATATTGTCATAGTTAAATTGTGGATAAATAAAAACTCTATTTATTTTGGCACGAGTAAACTAGGTATAACCTACATAAAAACTAGGTATAACCTACATAAAGCCTCCAAAAACCACATGAGACGACTTTCGCTACAAATTAGACCACTTAGATCATGTATTATCCACTATTTTTAATTCTATAACTAAACTTCCAATATACAACAAACAAAAACCAATCTACACCCGATTGTCTAGTCGTACATTAGTAGGTAATAATACCATCATCCATTTTAAAGGAATATGAATCATGTTACTCAAAAACTTATCAACAAACTAATCAAAACACATTTTTGATCACCTGTAAGCAGTAGCAATACCATCATTCATTCTATATATTCATATACTACATTCTTCCCTAAATATACCCCCCTGGGTTGACTAAATAACAAGAATTAAGAAACTAAAAGACTTTGTACCACCCACTGCATTATCACATATGGTAAATAGAATTTGGGACCACTGGTAGACTAGTAGATATCTACATGTTCAAATCCAGTAGGGTAGGTCTTATACTTAAGACGCTTCTTCTTCTCGGGAGTTTCGTGCACCTGTGCATTCCTTCCAAATGTCTTGAGCTGATAATTTTCGAAAGCCTTAGAAACAGCTTCCACCTTTGTTAATGTCAAAAAATCAGTACATCAGTACATAAAGTGCATATATTCAAACATTTCCGAATTGTGAAAATACATTTTTTGCCTCTTGTTTCTTTGCTGCTTACCAGTTCAGGCTTCTTACTGTACACTCGCACTATGATGTCTTCGTAAAATGCTGGCAACAAATGACTGATTCGCTCGTTTTGGATGGGAAATTTTTCATTACTCTCGTAGTCCTGACACAATAATATAATGCAATTGAGCCTTCAGCCATGTAAAACTTTATGCAATAAGGAAACTAAATAATTTTGGGAAGCAACATTTGAACAATTATAAATAGTAACCATGCAAGATATATTTGACTAATATGAATTATGGTGACTTGATGATAGTTATTTCAAGGACGCAACCTTGTCCAAATTTGGAGTCAAACATACACAGAAAATTTCGAAGGCATTATCAAATTGGGATTCCACATTGACAGGTGGTCAGCAATTGCAATATGCAATAATATCCTAACCACCTATTGGCCAAAACAAAGTACTTATTTCTTTTAAAAATTTTACCACTTTCGTTTGCTTTGTGCACAATATGGTACTTTAACGTCATGTTCATAATACACTAACTTGCAATATAACTTCTTGAAGATAATCACAATTAGTTACAAAATATAATTGGTATTTATAGACCAAAGTTATTAAAAAAAGAAGAGGAAAGAACTGAAAATATAAGTGAAGTCAGTACCTGGAAAAATTTAATTCTGGATCCAGAAATGCATGCAAGAAAGAAGAAAGATAAGAGTGTCAGCCTACTGTTAGCAGTTAACAAATGATTAGAAACAATTAAGTTCTTCGGCATGTACCTTTCAAGAGGGTTTTTTGTTCCACGTGTTAAATCAATTTTAACATTGCTCACAACAACATCATCTTCTTTCAAATTGGAGCCATTTGTCTGTTCAGAAAAAATGACATTGAGAATAGAATGAGTATCTCAATCTGTTCCCAGAAAAGAAGGTAGGCAAACATGTACATAAACAGAATGAAAATGGACAATTATTACTATAACTTTTTCAACCTGGGAACAAACAATGTCTTGGGGTGTGATGCTTTTGAAGTTCTCCAGTCTTTCTTTTGGAACAGAGAATTCATTGCAGAACTACAAAATGAAGTAAATGGTTGCATCAATTTGACAGCATATGCTATTTATGAATTATAATTACTCTCTACATAAAATATTAAAGTCTCTCCACCTCTCAGAAAGATTGTCAAAAAAATAAATAATAGGTAAGCACCTATCCAAAAAAAAATTATCAGGTACTGTACTGTATGGCTGTACCTGGTAAAGATCTCTTCTGTGAATGCGCAGAATCAAGTCTCTGGACTCCTTCAACTCTTGCTGGGAAGAAGACTCAATTGTTTTAAGAATAGAGTCATCTAACTGAAATGTAAGAGTGTCAGATTCAAATTGATAAATAAAAGTTTTAACATCAATAGCTTGCAATATATTCAAGACCTTCCAAAAGTAAGATGGTTGATGAATAGAGGATGCAATAGGAAGATATGGATTTGCTTTCACCAATGCATCAATAACCATCAGCTCTATAGCCTGACAAAGGAAACAGCATAAAATATATTGTGCTTTCTCTCTGAACACAAACAGAATTTGTTTTGACATAACAAAGTTTGGTGAAATAATTGACCTTTACTTTTGCATGTGTATAGACTGTTCGATGCAAATCAGCACGGGTTGCAAATAACTTGTGAATTGTCAGATCTGACCAACATTTCAAACAAGAATAATGTATATAATTTACAGTTTTCTGCACTAACAACAATGAGAGCAAAGTTTTTAGTAAGCACTAACAATCTTTAGCACGATAGCAAATTTCGTCATCCATAACTTGCATGGTTTCCATCAATCTGAAAAGACAATATAATTTGAATCAAGTTATAATTAATTACCAACCTCATATCGAGAAAATAGGCATGGAACGAAGTATGGGATTTAATTCAATAAGAAGCCCATGTTGCCGCACTGGTGTACAATGGTGCTGTCACCTACTGTCAGAACACCAACCCAACAAAATAAAGCCGCCTAGAGAATAAAAATAAACACCTTTCAGGCTGAAAGTTGCACCCTAGGCCACACGCACGTGAATCACGAACAATGTAATCAAACCTGCAAATTCTTGAGTCCATTAAGGTTCTATATTTAAGAGATTGGATATCAAGGAGACATGTGCATCGGGAGGAAAGAGGGTAAAAAGTATCAACTTACTTGTCAACATCAATTCCATTGCGACCATTTGCAACAATATCATATAAGAACTGATTTTCCTTTTATGTAGGAGAAAATTTTGAAGGAAATAAGTATAATATTGTTAAAGAAAGTGGTATTGTATGAATAAAATTATCAGAAGAAAATAAAATTTTGGACACTAAGATGACAGACTCTTTGTGGAGTAGGATGGTCAGAGCTAGAAGTGATCATTTCCTGCAAAAAGAAATGAAATTTATCAAAGCTCCTTGTATACGAACTGAAATGAGGAACTCAGTCACCAGTTCTTATTCTTGAGAAATATCAAATTTTAAAATTTTAGGAATGGAACATAAAACAGAAATGGAAGTTGTGGCCAAACTGAAAAATAATCATCAAAAGATATGTCATTGTGCTGTATCGCAGAATTTTGGCTTCAAAAAACACAGAAAAGTCGACGAAAATTCAATTGATCATTTAAGTCTAACCTTTGCTTTTTTGAGGAGTTGAGGATCCAAATCAATATTGTGGTGATCAACAATGTAGTCTATCATTTTCTCAGACATTTCCTCATGAGACCTGAAAGAATAAATAAGAAGCATCAAAACGATGGATTCTCCATGTTGGAATAATTGCAGTTTTAGCAAAACTCTAGTCACTTCCAAAAATCATAACAGAGTAATCTTTGTTGTGGATGAGTCATGAATCATGATATTCATATTATATTTTTGTCAATGGACTGTGAAAGGAGTAATCAATACCAATACAAGTAGAGATGGCAAAATGGATGGATTTGATTGTTAATAGATGGATTAAAACAGTTCATTAATCCATTAACAATCCACTAAACCTTTCTTCAAAAAATCCAATCAAATCTATCCATTAAGGAATATAATCCAATCCAATCCATCCATTAAGACATTTCTAATGAATGGATATCCATCCATCCATAAAATTAACTTAAATATTTTATTCTTTTTAATTTTCTGTTAATTTTACAAAAACTTTTTTTTAAAATTTTTAAAATTATAAATATCTATCAGTTTTATGTAACTAATTCTAATCAATTAACATATTAATTAACTTTAACTTTATAAATTTAACCAACTAACTTCTCATTAACTAATTCTATGCAAAGAAAAACAAAATTTCATAAGTACCAATTAATTCAATACGTAACAATTAAGTCTGAGCATCATTAATATTTTCATGGAGAAAACAAATCATTGTTTGCATATTTAATTAACTATATGCATATATACTGTAGTATAGTTCCTTAAATTAAGTATACGAAGGTATTGTTTTACATACTTGTCCACACTTTTTGATTATATATATATATATATATATATATATATATATATATATATATATATATATATATATATATATATATATATATATATATATCATTTTCATGTTTACATCACCAACAACAAATATTTTCTTTTTTTACATTAAAAAAGATACTGGAAAGAAAAACTATGGGTGAACAGTGTGAGAAACAAAAATGTCAAGAAATTGCTTAATGAAAAATTTTTCATGTTTCTTTTTAATAAATACAAAAATTTAATAAGTAACAAACTAAAATCCATTGGATTTACGAAATGAGATGGATGGATTGAATTCATTCATATAATTTGATGGATGGATTGGACCAATCCATTAAATTTGTTTTTTATTTAATGGATGGATTGGATGGATAAATTATTAGATGGATTAGATGGATATTCTCTTAATGGATTTTATTGTCACCCCTAAATACCAGAATTAAAAATGAAACAAGCATGATTAAAAGCACAAAGTCAACATATACTTTTTTTTATCCAGAACACCAACATTACCAAGTAGAGCCATTAAGAACCAAGGGAAGGAACCCACGCTCAAAAGTGTGGCTGAAGGGCCCATGACCAACATCATGCAGTAAACCTAGACACAGATGACAAATGATAAAGTATTGGAATTAGAACAGTTAAAACAAACTAAATTTGGTAGAAGATGGAAGTTACCAGCAAGTTTTACTGCATATACATCAAATTTTTCAATACCAAGCTCGGGGCCCTGAAAAGGATGGCAAGACCACATGACTGCTTAGCACTATAACTCACAACTGATAAGGAGTATTTAGATAAGACGATTGAAAAGTGTATACCTGGAATTTTTTAATGATATCAACAGCTTTGCCAGCAAGCCAATAAACACCCAATGAATGTTCAAAACGAGAATGTACAGCCCCAGGGTAAACCATATGACATAGGCCTGGATCACATAAGAAAGAAGGTTAAGTTCATCTAAAATGAGTTTGATTATGTTGTAAAACTGACAGAATTGCAAATTAACATTCTAAAAAAACACGATAACAATTTAATATTGGAAAAAAGATGAGAAACCTGCTTGATTGACAATTATTAAACTAGGGAAAAGTAATATCATATATCTACCCAATGGTTTATTACTTTATGATTTTCACAAGCATGCAGCTAAGTCAATCTAACTGCAAAAGGCAATGGAAGGGGGAAAAGTTGATGCTAGCAGATTTGTAATATTAGAAGAGGATAAGGGAAAGCTAAGAAGTTGAATATGAAGCACTTGTAATAAAACGTGCTCATTAGATGATAGACAAAAACCAACATTGTTACAAATTAAGAGACCCTAGACTCATTACAAATCTATTACAGGAAGCCTGCATTTGCATGTGGCTGATTACTGTGACCTAGCCACAAGAGTCAAGAAAACTCAAATTTGTGACCTTTGATTACATGCAATTTTGCATGATAAACATGCATTGACAACACATCCAGTTATTTTTCCAATCCTAATTCCCCTTATTTAGTTTGATTTGTATTCAGAGAGTACTAATTGTTCACTCACCAAGCTGCTTCAAATCACGAAGTCTGCATAATAAACAGCCATGTAAAGGGGAAAAAATGTCAGTACGTTAAGTGTAGTTATTCGCCTCTATATTTCACATTGAATCTATTTTTTGTAAGGCACACTTGCCTTTGAAATTGTTCTGTGTCAACAAACTTTAAGTAGATCTGCAACAAACAAGAGATTTCCAAGTTCCATCACAGCCAAAACACAGAAAAATAAAACTCTTAATGCACTTTGGATAAAAAAAGAGTACTAGCTTGTAAGATGGTTATAAAACACCACACAAGCCAAAGAAAACATATTACAAGTTTGTAACAATTACATTATGTTAAAGAAGACTCATCTAATCGTCTTATGTATTATAAGGCAACCTCTAAGGACTCTAACTGATTCAAGGATATATCAGAATCAATATTTTAATTCCTGATCTGATTCAACCTGTTGAACAGTGAACCTGCTGTTTTAGTTTTAAACAGTCCGTTACCACGAAAAAACGGCCGCGAATACGGTATCAAAAGATGTCAATACCGTTACTCACACCATGGCGACTGCAACTAGTGTCGCGACATCTGTATCAACAGACCGTTATTTAAAACCTATTTAGAGCTTTCCTTTTGGTTCGAGCTGTTTATGATAATCGGAGTCTTACACTTTCGATGTCCAATTCGGTTTAACAACATCTATCATTATAGAAAGTTTATCTATACTGATTTGTCTTCTAATCTCACTCGCTAACGCTAGTACAATATTTTGCATGAATTGACATATACAGGTAAATCCTCAATAATTGCCGCTTAAATCGGTTTTCAACTATATAATAACTTATTAAGTCCGTCAAAACCTTCTATAATTCTAAAGCAGTTCCACATTTTTCTATCACTGATTGTAACGGTAACAAAAAGCAAAAAGCAAAAAACACGAATAAGCATAGACAAACTCTCGCAGAATCTTCTTCAATCTACTATCGATCAACAATATAAAAATCATGCAACGATTTTCTATTTTAATTGTGAACTCTATACATAAACACGACATTGTAATCGAGAACAGAGAACGAATAATAAAACAAGAAAAGTAATATTCGAAGTAAAGATTAAACGAAGAACCGAGAATCGGAAAAAACGATTACAGGCTCGAGAAAGATGTTGCCGTGAACGTTATCACGGATGTGCTTGAGGAATTTCCGTTCAGAAGAGACGGAATCGTTCGAGGAAACAGGAACGGCGACGGTAGAATCGGTTGTCATGGAGTGAAGTAGAAAAGTGATGGAGAAAAAATGCAGAAAAACGGAGCGAAATCTGAAGTGTGCGTTAGGGTTTGTAGAAGAGAAGGAGAAAGGGAGAGAAACTGAAAAGAAGTTGAAAGAGAGAAATGAAAACGTGAAGGAAGAGAGTTGGTTTTTAAACAGTTTCGGACATGGCAAACTTTTTGAAGTGACGGGCATGGACGTGAAACCGCCAAAATGAAATTCTTTCACAGACGAGTATTAGGCGCGTGTTTGCACACGCGGTTGATATCGTTGAGAATGTGTGGCTTTGTTTGTATTACGGTAAGATGGAAAACGGGGAAAGTTTGCTTCAGGTTCAGGTAAGGAATTAAGGGTGTAAAAGTGTCGTGTTTAATTTATGCCTAACTTTCGATTTTGGAACGGGAGGAAGTATTAATTAAGAGTCTATGCATTAAATTTTAAAATTTAATAAGTACTATAAAACTTTGTGTTTGAAATTCTGTGATGTGATTGATAGGATTTTTAATTTTATCAAATGATAAATAAAACTTTGTGTTTGAAATTCTGTGATGTGATTGATATGATTTTTAATTTTATCCATTGAAAGAAAAATTAGTTTTTTCGAGGGTGTTTCGTTAAAATTATAATCTCAAAAATATTATTTTTAGAAATATTATTGTTAGAGCAACTATAACGCAGAGTTGTTAAACCAAAATTCTTTATAGTTTACGTTAGTAATAAGGAATTTGCATTATAGGAGAGCTGGCATGGCATCCAAATGAACTAAAATTTAGTTCTCATTATCTATATAGTTAACGTTAACTATGTCAAACCTATTATAATATTATTTAATATTAATAAAATATTCCAAATATTCCAACAACATTAAAGTAATGATATGATATTTGAAAACGGTCATATTATCATTTTTTACCTTCTATAAATTCTATAGAAATTTTAATTTTTTTTACACACAGTTTTACTACTAAATTTTTTTCTTTCAATTTCCAATCTTATTTATTTATCAAATGGATCCAACCAATCGAATCCTTATTATAATTATATTTCTATAAAAATGTAATTTTTTTTATGTATTATTGTGAATTTTGTATCATTTTTAATTTTATAATAAAATATATTTAATATTATTTTTAAGTTTTTAAGGTAAATTTTATTTAAAAAATTATATGTATTTTAATTAAAATAATTAAATTAATGGTAACTTGAATAAAAAATATAAAATGTGGGATCAAGTTTTGGTTTCTTATAGACAACCACCATTAAAGTAAAAACTACTCAAATCAACTATAAATTTTTTAAATCCTACAAATCACTTTGGGTCCACAAAAAGTATCTTAGTTTACCCATTTAGTTTACTCCCACTAAAGATGCTCTTAGAAAATTTATTCTTATGAATGTGTTTGGCAAATAAATAAAGTTTTTTGAAATATTTTTATGTTTTATTTTTATTAAATTTTAAAAATTAAAAATTAAAAAATAAATGTGTTAAAATAACATGAGAGTGGGAAATTATGGTTGGTTATTTTATATTCCCCATGGAAATGTAAGATTTTCATCCTTTAACATCAAAATAAAAATGAAGAAATTAATGAACAAAACATATTCCTGAGAATAAAAAGTATCGGACATAAATTATTAAAACTTGAAACAAATAAAGGAAGATAGAAATTTCAATGTCTCATTCCCAAGAATAATATTTGTATCCATGAAACAAACACTCCCTTAGTGTACATTTTTTTTTAACGTAAGAATATTGAATGGATAGCTCCTCTAATGCAATAAGAAGTAGTGGTAGTGGGTTGTTTTGTCCATTTTCGGATTGTTATGCCTTTTTTTATATTTCATCTTACTATTTGATTGAAGACAATAGTCTAAAATGTCATTAATCAATTTAATGGTCATTAATAACTATTGATTTAGTAATTATCACGTGTGGGAGATATGTTTGAACATATTGCTGGTTGCTCATAAATGTATATCCACAAATATCTTGTCTGCTGGTTGCTCATAAATATATACCCACAAATATCTTGTTTAGGTCGACCTTCATCGCAGAAAACCTCTGAAATGGGTTGTGCCCGATTTGGTTGTATCCATAATTCGAATCATTCTACTTTTTTTGGGATGTACATAACCCCTAAGCATGAGGCCTAAAAAAGAAATATACTTAAAGGAGAAGCCATTCAACCAAACTTCAAATCAAGTCATCTTCATTTTTTGGAATGTACACAAACCCTCAAACATGAGGCCTAGAAGGGGCGAGATACTTAAGGGAGAGGTCATCCAAGTAATTCTTCCATGTTATTCAACCACACTTCAAATTCATCCATTGTCATTTCTCGGGATGTACACACCCCTAAGTATGATGTTCGGAGATGCGAGATGCTTAAGCGAAAAGTCATCTGAGTCGAGGATTATGTGAGACCACTCTTTTTCTCCAAATTCACCTTGTCTGATATTCAGTCTGCCACCAAACTCTTGGTCTTTTGCATTTCAAAAAGTGATTTAATGTCTCATGATTGCTTTTCACTGGGACTTACAATGCCTTTATTGTCATCATTATATCTAATTATTAGGCCTTCTACCCTTTGCCTATGAGGCTGTTTTGGTGCCTAACACATTATTTAAATAGTGGTTCTTCAACCAAAATCCTTCACTAACCCTTTCAGAAACTTTGTGCAACCAATTATGTTATTCCTTTTGGATTGGCTGCATTTTGCAAAACAACATCATGGAGAAGTGTTCAAGTTTGCCAAGCTACTTCAAGATAATTTTTCGGTGCAGAGGGACACATGTTGGACGCGATGTCGCAGCATGTGAGTACGACATTTGGGTCTTAATCAACATTCTAGATTATTGTGTTTTTTGACGAATTTTCTGTTGAATATTCAATTAGATTTTATTGCTTTTATTTAGCTATGAAAATCAAATCAAGTTTATATGCGATTTAAATTTGAATTTGAATTAAAACAAATCATATATTTTTGTTGGAGATATTTATAGAGAAAATAATATCCAACTGATTATGCAAAGATTCTGGACAAAATTAAATGCAGATCTACAAGGAGAAAATACCATAATACTTTTGTTATATAAGGAACTCAAGACCTACATTAGAAAGCAAGCAATATTCGTTGAACATTTAGATTGTTGGGGTTTAGAGTCCTTGTTATTGCTTTATGTACACCTCTAAGTTTCAGTAACTTGGCATAAAATGTTTGTATAGTTGAGTTGTAATATTCAATATTGATATTTGGTTTAAACACCAATCACTAGGGTTTAGTGATTGAGAGAAATTGACATGGGTTCTCATATTTAGGGAGAGTCCTAAATAGAAATTCATTGGGTAGTGTTATGAAGAGACATTGAACAACATAAGGTTTGTTGTTGCTTGTAAGACTAAATGTACCAAGCTACTAATAGTGAATTTCCTTGCTTGGGTTGGAAGTCAACCCTCCAGACGTATGTGTTTTTGCATCAAACTGAGTTGCCAATTATTGTGTTCTTTATTGCTTTTTACTCTATCATCTTTTACAATTGAATGTGTTAATTGTGGAGATTCTGGTTTAACTTGTTGAACCAATTATTTAAGACATCGTGTTCGACATTTGTCTCCTAAGGAACAAAGTTTCAATTGGCATCAAAGCAGACACCCTAAAATGTTGGGTGAGCTCCAAAGAAGATAAATTATGCTCAAATGGAGACAATTAAAGATGGAGGATCGGTCTAAAAACCACTTGTCTTGGATGGAACCAATTGTGATTATTGAAAGGCTATGGTAGTTTTATTTCTCAAATCCATGGGCAACAAAGCATGTAAGTCTGTGATAAAAGGGTGGAAACATCCTGTGGTTTCTTCTAAAGATAGAACCACTAGCTCGAAACCAGAAGTTGAATGGACTGATACTAAAGATAATGAAGCTCATGGAAACTCCAAGGATTTGAGTGTTGTCTTCAATGGTGTGGATAAGAACATGTGCAGGTTAATTAATACATGTTTAGAAGCTAAACAAGCATGAAAGATTCTTATAACTGCTCATGAAGACACCTCCAAAGTTTTTATGTCAAGGTTGCAGCTTCTTACCATTAAGTTCATAATATGATTTGGTGCTTGAAATTTTAGTGTAGACAAAGCATGTATTTAGTATTTAGGAAAATTAAGCATATATAAAAAAATGTAAAATTACTTCTATAAATCATTTAACATCAATGTAGACAAAACACTGTGTCAGTTAATGTGACATATCATCACTTCTAACCTACTCAAACTAATTAGTACTCCATCTGTTCCATAATGAGTAATTTAGTTGACCATTTTGCACAAATTAAGAAAAAGGAATAAATCAAAGAGAGAGTGATATTTTTACTAAAGTACCCCTTATCAAGTATTAGGAACGATGAAAGTAATATTAATTAGAGAGTAGAATTAGAAAATATGCATTGAAAATTGAAATGGGTCATTCATTTTGGGACAATTTTTATTTTAAATGGGCCACTCATAGTGAGACGGAGGGAGTACTAATTAATTAAGAGTTATATGCATACAAATTCAAAATTTTAATCCATATAAAACTTGCGTTTAAAATTTTATGAGATGAACACAAGAGCACTTGGATGAGATGGCAGAGTCTCTTCCAGCTTAATCAGAGGACTTAAGTTAAAATCTAGCCCTGGAAACACAACAATGTTAAATCTTTTAGGGAGAGTTTGATGTCTATTATGATCCTACAAGACTCGAGGGATTAGTCTCTGCAATTGCGCGCACAAGATACCCAGTTTATACCCAAAAAAATTGTATGATGTGACATCGATTTAGATAAGTTGCTGTCATTTATTTGATGGAAAGAGCAATTTGATTGACATTAGAAAATTTGAGGAAACTATTATCTGCATTAAGATGAAAGGTTCTATGGTAGAGCGAAGAAAATAAACATGAAGTACATGTAATTTTCTATTCTCTCTGAAGTAGGTAATTCTATTTTTAAGAGCACTATCGATCATTTAGATCAATCAGATGGATGAGCATGATCCATGTCACACTCTATGATTTCAATTTAAATTATTCCCACTACTTAAGAGAAAATATGTCATTCTCACATATTAAAATTCATTATCACTCTCACATCATTTTTCAATCTCTCACTGACTTAAGCGCTAAAGTGATAATCTTGTAGGTCAGCCACCTCTCCATCGTACCGGAAGCTCAAGTCCATCGTAGTAAGTGTAACACCCCCTTTCTATACCCCAAAATAATCACATATAAAATCACATAGTCATGAATACAAGTGTTTTTATTTTCATCAGAGTATATTTACATTCGGGTATAAAAGAAGTGCGTCACAATACTCACGAAACGACCACATGAATATTAATGTTTAAAAAGAATTAACTCAAAAGGGGTAAATCTCAACTAAAAATAAACGCATGATTCTTCGAAATTACATATTCATGTTTTTCTCTTAAAGCGGAAGACTAAAACATATATGTATTCACTTAAGACATGACAAAACGTAATTACATGTCATCTGGTTGTTCACAATTCTATTCACATATAAGCAAAACATTATTAAGGCAAACAACAAGCCTATCTACCCAAAGTTACATATCAGAGCGACCGACACGAGGGAAAGGAACTATACTCCAAAGGAAACCTCCAGCGAATCCTAATCTGCAATGTCTCGCAAGGCATCATAAAACAACAGAAGGGTGAGAAACATTATCATAATAATCAAGGCATAATATATATATATATATATATATATATATATATATATATATATATATATATATATATATATATATATATATATATATATATATATATATATATATATATATATATATATATATATATATATATATATATACATATACATATATAGAAATACACAAGTACCGAAAGCCTATATTCTACAGCTTTTCACTACGGTGCGTAATAATAAATTCTCACCATATCAAATACACTTAGACGTATACACTCACACTAAACCACCCATTCATTAGTCAATATCCTACACATCCATTTATTCGCTATCCGCGTCCCATCAATTCCTGCACGCATGCATATTACATATAACAACCGCAACCATGCCGTGCGATTCGTATAATACTCATCTAATATCCTCAATCCTCTTTCCGGGTTATGGGCATATCGCTCATGCCCTACCGGGAACAACATCTCAGTCATTCTATCCCGGTAACTTCTTCACTAGGAACGACCCATTGCCATTCTACCCTAGTGAGTACAACTCCTCCACGCTTACTTCAACGTCATCCTCCCATCTATCAGACCATACATACATATATACTATTATGTTCTTAGAGATTATTCTCCATTCATCATCTGAAAATGATAGTGCAACTCATAGGGACCGACTCATTCATCCGCCAGATTCTCCCACGAACCTATCACTTATCAAATCTTCCACGGGATCAAATAACCGTTGCATCAAGCGAGGTTCTGCAGATCCTACACGGGAATCAAATATAACCATCGCATCAAGCGAGGTTCTGCAGATCCTACACGGGATCAAATATAACCATCGCATCAAGCGAGGTTCTGCAGATCCTACACGGGATCAAATATAACCATCGCATCAAGCGAGGTTCTGCAGATCCTACACGGGATCAAATATAACCATCGCATCAAGCGAGGTTCTGCAGATCCTACACGGGATCAAATATAACCATCGCATTGTAATACCCAAATTTTTACCCCTAAGATCCCACATTTCATTTGCATATCATTTCACAAATAAGATCTACTTTGTGTTTCTTATTTACTTTATGTTTGTTTCTGTTTACTAACATCTAACCAAAATATCAAAAATATTTTTCAATTTGTTTGTTTCTTCTTCTTCTCTGTGTGTTTAGGGTTTTGCAAGGAGATTAATGGCAAAGAAATTCATTCAAGTTTAAATCAGATGGACGTTTGACCTCATCTTGGTCAAACTATCAAGAGTTTGCTTCAACTATAAGTTACCCGTGGTGGTGGGCTATTTTCTCAGGAAATGTGATTTTTCAAGATCAAATTGTCTTGTGTTGAAATTCATTGATTTATCAAGCAGTGTTCTATGAGAAGTTTGGTCCAGATATTCAGAGAATTATGTCAAAAATCAAAATTGATGGTCGATGATTCAGTTGCAAATTTTTCAGTGGTTCCTGTTCTTCTCATAATGTTGTTATCAATGACTATAATAATAATAGTAATAACTGTGATGGAGAGTTTACTAGGATTAATAAAAGTGGTTGCTTTTCATCAATGGTGGATGTTGTTGATAAAGACTCATCTTGTGTTTCGTTCACTACTTTTAATATCCTTGCTCCTATTTACAAACGGATTGATCCACAGAATCAAGGACTTAGAGAGAGTGATTTCAGATCATTTTGGTTGGCTAGGAATCAAAGGATTCTTGATTCATTGCTTTCTGAATCTTCTTCTATTATGTGCTTACAGGAATTTTGGGTTGGAAGTGAAGAACTAGTTCACATGTATGAGGAGAGACTTGGGGATGCTGGCTACCAACTCATCAAGCTTGCTCGAACCAACAACCGTGGAGATGGTCTGCTGACTGCTATACACAAAGAACGTTTAAGTATCATAAATTATCGAGAATTGCTTTTCAATGATTGCGGTGACCGTGTTGCTCAGTTGTTACATGTTCGATCAGTTAATCCCATTTTACAAAACCAAAAATACAGTGTTCACCAAGAGTTTCTGATTGTGAATACACACTTGCTTTTTCCTCATGATTCAAGTCTGTCTATAGTGAGATTGGACCAGGTTTATCAAATATTACAATATGTGGAATTGTATCAGAGAGAAAACAGGTTCAAATCGCTGCCTATTATTCTATGCGGCGATTGGAACGGAAGCAAGCGTGGACATGTTTACAAGTTCCTTAGGTCGCAGGGTTTCGCATCATCATATGATATTGCGAATCAGTATACTGATAGTAATGCAGATGCACACAAGTGGGTTAGTCACAGAAATCATAGAGGAAATATGTGTGGTGTTGACTTCATTTGGCTTTGTAATCCTAACCAAGCGCGTAAACCCTTGAAAACAAGTTGGGCTGAAGCTGTATTTAGTATACTAAAGTTCCAGCTTCGGAAGGTATTATTGTCTGAAGATGACGCATTTACCTTTTTGAAAGGTGACAACTCTGCTGATTCCGTTAAAGCATTTACCTTTTTGAAGGGCAACACCTGTGTTGATGCTGTTACGTATGTTAGGTTCTCTGAAGCACTCCGCCAGGTTAAGTTGATTGGTGTGCCGTATGGACTATGCTTTCAACAGTTGCTAGTCAAGGAATTCGGGACAAGATCACAAGTGTGGCAAACAGGTATATGACTGAAGTACGGAGGTTAGCCCTTCCGCAGAGCCAAACAGAAGTGGTTTACCGCGGCTTTAAAGAACTCGAAGAGTCACTCATAAGTCCTAATTCATATGGCCGGCGACTGAAACAAAGATGTTCAACACTTGGCAAAGTTCATAGTTACCAGAAAAATGTTGAAGTTGACACCGTTTCCCGGCCAAAGTGAACATATATTGAGGGGTATGCGTAAAATACGTGGCAGGCAGGTTATGCTCGATATGCTTAAGAAGGCTGAGAGGGAAAGGCAGAGAGAAATTTAGGAGTTGCTGGGCCATCAGGCTGTATCTCGTTTTCCCCATCGCAATCGCATTCAGGCATTGCTTAGAGGCAGGTTCTTGAGAAATGATAGATCCGCCGACCATAACAGGTCCGCATCTGTAGCAGAAAGTGAATTAGGCCTATTGAGGCGAAAACAAACCGTATCAGATCTAAGGGAAGGGTTTTTCTCCAGACTGGACAGTACCGGTTCCAGTCAAGCAACCAGCAACCTATCTGACACCTTGTCAGACATTGATATTGATTTTAATATAAATGAACAAGCCGGAGAAAGCAGTTCATGTATTGTCGTTGAAGCTAATAACCGAATAGGTAATAGTGCTGGGATATCTGGTGGCCACTTTCTAGAAGGAACTACATGTGAGAGTTTTGATTGGCAAGAATCTACTGCCCATGCAGATGGAAATCAGTTGCAGTGCTTGCAAATTGAATCAATAGATGGACAGTCATCATCAGTCAGTGTTGTGTGCGAAAGAAGAGATAACACTGGGCAAAATGTTGATGTGGTGGCAATCAGAGATACAACTAATGAACTTATCCAACAAAGCTTACAAATTCATAATTCAGAGCATATCAATAATCAGGAATCTAGCGAGGTGCACATTGAGCAATCTGAGCTGGGTGATATAAGGTTTGATGAAAACGATTCATCTAATCACACTGGTTATCCAGAGGGCATTGTTGTTGATAATGTTAATTATGGATCCAATGCTCTAGAAGAACCACTGGAAGATATTGTTGAAACTGAAGGAAATGGCTGGCATCAGAGTAACACTGAATGGAGAAATAACACTGATGAAAGTGTGGATGATAATCAGCTCAGATATTTCTATTCAAACTGGTATGCGAGGGATGGCTGCTCGTTGTGAGCTGCGCTTTAGGAAGCAGACCAGTGCAGCTATTGTCATTCAGAGCCACTGCTGGAAATACTTGGCACAACACCATTTTATGAACTTAAAGAAGGCAGCAATTGCCACCCAATGTGCATAGAGAAGATACAGACAGACATCAATGCCGACATGCGGGCAATGCTTATTGATTGGCTTGTGGAGGTTGCCGAAGAGTACCGACTTCTACCTGATACACTATTTTTGGCAGTTAACTGCCTGGATCGCTATCTCTCGGGAAAAGCAATGAACAGACAGCGGTTACAACTACTTGGTGTTTCCTGCATGATGATTGCCGCTAAATACGAGGAGATCTGTTCCCCCAAGGTGGAAGAGTTCTGTTATGTTACTGATAATACATATTCTAAGGAGCAGGTGTTGGAGATGGAGTCCTCTGTGCTAAATTTATTGAAGTTTGAAATGACAGCTCCTACAACTAGATGTTTTTTGAGACGCTTCATTACTGTTGCCCAACAAACATGTGAGGTTCCATTGTGCATGCTGTAGAGTTTCATGGCATATAGAAGGCAGAAAACTTGGATATGGGCGTGTCTCATGGAAACATCATACTTGCACGATATCAGCACTTAGCATCAGTACAACTTTGAAGTAGCATCCACTTATTTGGTCAACTGTTAATCTCCCCCACGATGCCTACAAACTTCATGCTTTTCGGAACTCAAAATCCGCCTACACATTATGATGGGCGTAAAATGTTGTCTTGGGCATTTCGCAACTGTTTCGTAGAAATTCAAGCTGGTGAGATTCTTGATGACGATGCCGGTAATGATAATATCAGTGATGACCAAGCCATATTCACAAGCTTCAACAGAAACAAATATCACGTAGACCAAGCCGTGCAAACCGAAATTGAGCCATGAGAGTCAATCCACGTACTTGAAACAGAGCGAAAACGGCTCGAAATTGAGATTGAGCTGAGAAAAACAATTCATCATTTATCCAAGCCATTGCAAGCCATATGAATATAATCTCAGCCATATTACACTCCAAGCTGACCCCACAAGCCTTTAAAGCTTTCACCAAATGAGCTGAAATCAAAAAGCAGTAATCCAGGTCACATGTAAGACAAAAAGAGCAAATAAAAAAGAATAACACGTCAGCTGAAAAAAAATATCAAAATGACATGAAAAAAAATATCAAGTCACGCTCAATTTGCATCAGAAAAGCGCAATGAAAATTGCAAAACGGCAACTCAACTTCATTTCTCAGATTTCACTCCCCAAATCCTATAAATAGAGAGCCTTATTCACTCTTTTCTTCAAGCTTTTGAAGCCAAAAAACCTCTGCTGATTTTCTTCCTCAAATTCCTCACTACCAAAAAACCTTCGTTCACTTTTCTTCTCCTAATTCCTTCCACCAATTTCACTTCAATTGACACAAATTCAACCAGAGATTCGTTCAGAAGAAGAAGAGAATCAAGAAGAAGTTTGGATTGATTTCTTACCTATGATTTTGAAGGTAGTTCAATGGATTTCGTTTCCTCGATTCGAGTTCGTCATTGCATATTTCCTTGAATTGTTTATACTGTTGTGAAGAGCTTTTGATTCCAATCACAACTGTGTTAGTTTCGCATCCCGTCGCTTTGATTTGAGCTTGAATTCATAGCCATGGTGAACGGTGTCGCGTGAAGTTTTGAAGAAGAAGTTGTTTCTGATGTTTTGGTTTCTATTTCTCTTTTTCCTTTTCGTTTTTCTTTATTATTTCAAATATATTTTTCTTTCTTCCTTTTATTTTGTTATTTCTTTTTTTACTAGTTAATATTTTAAATAGTTTTTTTAAAAGAGCTCTTAAAAAATTCATTTAAAAACTTTTGTTTTGAGCTAATTGTTGGTTGTTTTGGATTTTAAATTTTGATAAGATCTCATCAATATCAATGGACTTTGGGTGTCGATTTTATTCACCAAAAGAGGTGATTGATATTGATGATGATTTAATCGATTTAAGATCCAAATTGTGGTTTCTTTTCATTTTATTTCTTCTTTTTCTTATTTTTCTTTTGATCGATGAAATCTATGGATCATAGATTGTTGATTACCAAGGTTGATTAATCTTCATTATTTCAAAACTATGGACGAATAATCATTGAGATAATTCTCCTTACTTTGGAATAGTGATAGATTACCTTTGATTAATTAATTAAAAATCTTGATTATGATGAGATCACTACCTCTTTTCTTTTTTGTGTGGCATGTTTTAGGAGAGTGATTTATATATCACTTCTCTAACATGTATTAACACTAACATTTTATTGACCGGCCTCAGATAGTCGTGGTTTCTACATAAACCCGATTACGATTGCTTAACATAGCGCTAAAGTGTCCCTTAATCGGAAAATGATCATTCGTGGCTCAAACTTACGTTTAAAAGTCCAAGTATGATTAGTTGCTTGTCTTAACTCCAATACCTATGAAAATCATTGTTAGGAGGCTTTGATTCTATCAATCCTCTAATGAATTTTCATTAATCTTGGTCTAAGTGCAAGAATTAATCATCATTGATCATATGTTCTAACCACTAACCGCTAATTCACTAACAATATCCTTGTTTAATTTTGTTTATATTCTCTTCTTACTCCTTATTTCTTACTTTTATGTTTCCATATTGTCATTTCATATCATATCTTTGTTTATGTTTATGTCATTTTCTCTTTGTCCACTTGGACCATACTTTGTTCAAAACACTAATAAAGGATGAAACATCTAAAAAATTTTGGTGCTATTAACTTTGTGGTTATGCTCTTGGACCATTCTTAGACCTTGGACTTCATGGACATTTTGGACTTAGGATTAGGACTTTCTTCCCTATGCTTGGAGTATTTTGAATCTTAGCCTTTATTTGGCTCGATCATTGGCATATGCTTTAAATCAGATGGAATTCTTTTTGCTTGCTTTGGAGTGTGCTACAAGTCGGTTAGATCTTTCTTATCTCTAGCTCTTATTTTGTTTTTTAGGATAGTCACTTCATCTCCTCCCCTTCTTAAATTTTCAAAACTTTCTCCCTCTTTCAAAACCTTCTTGGTTTCAAACTTCAAAACCGCTTTCGCAATAAAACCTTTACTTTCGTCAAGTGATTTTTAAACTTTGTTTCTTTCTTAATAAAAGTCAATCAATGTTAATCATGCTTTGACCAATTTCAAAAGACATAAAAAATACAAAAAACTCATCAACTCTTTTTGTGCCTTTATGCACTTTTTCACTTTAAAATTTTTCATAAAGTTTAGACATGATTCATTTCTATAGTTGAGATGTAAATCTCCTATTCCCCATATTATTAAGACTTTGACATTTTCCACGTTGATGTTGAGTGATAGTCTTGTTGATAATCCAAGCAAATTCTCCATCTTTATGTGACGCAAATGTTGTTTTAATACTCGTGGGTGGATAGTCGCAGTTTTCTCCTTGAAATGACAACTTGTCTTTACATCTAAAATCAATCAAAACCAACAAATTTTTGTCATTTGTACCACGAACTACGGGGTTTTGATTCCATATTGCACTTTATGGGTACGTAGGCATGAGACGATAAGTCTCTCCAAACACAAAAATCTAAAAAAATCATTCTCTTCTCATCTCCCCAATCTCTTTTCAAACAAACCATTTTCAAACCAAAAAGCGTAAATATTTCAAAGGGCTCCTATAGAGTACTATAGACGTTTTGGGTGCTAACAACTTCCCATTGCGTAACCAACCCCCTTACCCCGATCTCTGTCTCGTGTTCTTATTTTAGAACTCTTTGGTTTTGTTCGCTCTTTTTCCTTTCCTTTATTTGGATAAAATAAAAGTGCGGTGGCGACTCTTGTTTTTTTGAGTTAAGTTAATCAATAACTTACACTCACGATTTTTACCGCTACAGAAAAGTGGCGACTCTGCTGGGGACTCCAACGGTTCCTAGTGGGTTTCGCCTACTTTGATTTATTTATCGCTTTCTGTTTGACTTGTTTATTATTGATTGTTCTGTTTTGGTGCCTGGTAATTTGTGTGGTGAGATAAGTCCTAACCCGGACTTGAGTGCACTTATGATAGGAGGGTGGTATAGTCTTGTTGGCTTACATGGAGTAGTCCTTACTAAGCTGACTTGAGATCCCCCGCTCGGTGGAGGCCCCTTTAGAAATTACTGATGTCTTACGAGTAGTCGTAATTGATATTACTTTTTCCGACTGGGAGCCTGAGAAGCTGAGGACCTTAGAACCCTTTAACCCATCTTGGCCTTATTAGGACGTGGTGCGGTGGCTGTTCAGGTGTAGACTTGAATTGGTCGTTACGCGATACCACACTCAGATGAGTTTCTCTTGAGAATATTTTTGGCCGACGAGTAGTCGTTTAAGCCGATAATATCCAAAAGATGGAATTATGATTCTGGGAACTTTTTAGAACCTTGTTCTACAGGTGATGATATAACCATAGTACATACCATTGTGGGTTGGTTGATTCTTACCTTTGGCTCCATGCTCGTGCCGAACCTTTGAACCTGTGTGCTTTGTATGTCTTGTTTGTGGGTGTTGCATCTTGCACTCATGCATTCATGAGCATTGTGTTTCAGCTGGTTTTTAAGGATCTCAGATATTTTCTTTTGCAAACATCGCAGATATTGTTGATTATGGACATTGGAAGGAGAAACACTCAGAAGTACAGTTTTCGGGCTCCTGATCTTACAGAGTTGAGAAAGCTAGTGTCCTTGGTAGATGATCGTTCAGGCTTCTTATCTCGTTATGGGAGACTTTTATTTGTTCTTTCTACCAATATTGAAGATGGAATTCTGAATACCCTTATGCAGTTCTATGATCCTATTTACCGATGCTTCACATTTCCCGATTATCAGCTCATGCCGACCTTGGAAGAATATGCTTATTTGTTGGGTGTACCGGTTTCTGATAAAGTTCCGTATACTGGTTTGGAGGAAGTTCTTAAGCCTCAAGATATTGCTGTAGCTACCCATTTGACGAAGTCGGATATTGATGCAAATCTAAAGACTAAGGGAGGCCTCAAGGGTTTGACTGCTAAGTTCTTGATTGAGAAGGTTACTTTATTTGCTGACATTGGTCGCACATTGGCGTTTGAGGCTATATTTGCTTTACTCATCTATGGACTAGTATTGTTTCCTAATATTGATAACTTTGTGGATGTTAATGCGATTAGAATTTTCTTGATTGGGAACCCTGTTCCAACTTTGCTTGGTGATACTTATTTCTCCATCCATAGTAGAACTTCTAAGGGAAACGGTGCCATTGTTTGCTGTCTACCTCTGCTGTATAATTGGTTTGTTTCACACTTACCTCAGACATCTGCTTTTAGGAAAAACAAGGATTGCTTAAGGTGGTCTCAAAGAATTATGTCTCTTACGCATACTGATATCACTTGGTCTTCTTCGGTTTACGATAATGTCCAGATTATTGATAGTTGTGGAGAATTCGCCAATGTTCCTCTTCTTGGAATACAAGGCGGAATTAACTACAACCCGAGTCTAGCTCGCCGTCAGCTGGGTTATATGCTGAAGGATAGGCCTAAGAATATTTTATTAGAGGGTTTATTCTTTCAAGGAGGGGATGATTCTCTTGGTTTGAGAAGAAAAATGGCTCATGCCTGGACTAAGATTCACAGGTTGGGTAGAGGGGAGCTTGGAAGACAAGTTTGCATTGCTTTGGAACCTTACACGCTTTGGGTGAAGAAGAGGGCTATGAAGCTTAAGATGCCTTATCCTATTGAGAAACCTTTGACTACTGTGATCCCTACGCCACTCCCTGTTTCTTCTGATGATGTGAAGACACTTCAAGATGCTTTGGCTAAGATGAAGGAAGAGAAAGATATGTGGGAAAGTAAGTTTCAAGCTTCTGACAAAGAGAAGGTGGAATTGCAAAAACAGATGAAGGAGAAAGATGACTTGATAGAGTTACTTGAGCGGCGTGTTGTGAAGAGGCATGCAGAGGATTTATTTTCCTCTACTACTCCATCATCACATCCTCCTACTTCTGGTGCTTGGAAGGGTATTGTGGATCAGCTTGTGCTAGAGAAGATCACCATGAAGCACAACTATGAGAAAGAGATTAAGAGACTCCGAAGGAAGTATCAGCTTGGATCGTCATCAGATGTTCCTTAGGACCTAGCTTTTTCTTATTTTGATTATTGTATTTTGGTACTTCCAAGTGTAACTCTTTCCAATATTCAATGAAATGAGATGTTTATCAGTATTTCAAAAAAGTGTTATTTTTCTTTATGATGTTTGTAATTGCTTTATATCTTAAAGATCCTTGAAAA